>CM038706.1:13711365-14393865 GCA_021613375.1 Megaleporinus macrocephalus
CTGATATCTATTTCTAAGCCATTCCTCTATGCTTTTCTTGTACCGCCAGTTTCAAATACCCACATCATTTCAATGGGATTTATATGGACTAAATTCACTTATAGGTTTGGGATCATTATCCTGTTGGAATGCCCACTTCTTCAGTTTAATTTTTTCTTTCCCGCACCCCCCCCACAGATGGTCTCAAGTTCTCAGCAAACATTTTCTGGTATGTAAGAAAGTTCACAGTCGATTTTATGATTTCATATTGGCCAGGCCCCGAGGCAACAAAGCAGCCACAAAAACCATAACATTTCCACCACCCTGTTTTGCATCTGGTACGAGGTTCTACTGATCAAACGCTGTCTTTGGTTTTTGCCAAACATGGCTTCCGATACTGCAGGCAAACAACTCTATTGGTTTATGGCACTGTGGCCAAACAACTCTAAAGGTCTCAGAAAGCTAGAACAGATCTCTGAAGTTTAAATAATTTCCCTACTGGTATGTCTGTGTATATGTCTATGTATATAGGAGGAACTGGTGTCCTAAGCATGCATTGTCATCATGCAAACTATTCCAGATTAAAAAGGAACATTCTGTAATTCATGACTGCACGGGCTGAATGAAAAGACCAAATTATTCTATTTCAATTGCAAACCGCATGTTTTTTTCACTAGGGCTAGGTGATATCTTTAAAATTTAACAATTCAATAATTAATAATTAAAAATCGAATTATACATGTATAGATGCTATATTGCCCAGCTCTGGTCTTTGCATCCCGTAGAACAAAGTCAATCCCTTTGGCCCAGGCTAGTCTCGCAGGGCCATATATGATCTCATATTGCAAAAGCATGTCTGGGGAACAACATGAAAAACGTTTGTGCAGTGAAATCCACTGCACACAAGAGTACCCCCACCCCCCCCACCCCCCAAAATACCATACCCCGAAAAAATGTCCAAACTACAGTGATAACAGTGGCAAATCACACAAGCTAGGGACGCACTATACTTAGCTACCCATGAAGAGGAAAAGGTATGGACATGCGCAAACTGCGGACAGCCCAGATTGACCATGAGTAGAAAGGATTGTTTGATCCAACAACAAGCACAGCCAGCTTCTACAGTCTGTCCATGATTGACTGGAACAGTATCATCTTTATCAAAGAATCCAAGCTCTGTTTGGGAACCAACGATAGTCTGGTTTGAGTATGGAGGCCTTGTGGTGAGTGCTTCAACCCTGTGTTTGCTGTGGAGCAACACACTGCCCCAACTGCTGGTGTGATGATCTGAGGAACATCACATACAACAGTCGGTCACCTCCAGTAGCATTACGAGAGACACTGACAGCTCAGCGATATGTGTAGGGCATGTTGCGGCCACCTGCTTTGCCTCTCGTGACAGTGCTTCCAACTGGCAGGATAATGACGCCCACACGCAGCAAGGGTTTCCCAAGAAGGTCTCCCCCAGATTGCAACACTTCCTTGGCCTGCCCGGTCGCCAGATTTATCACCAATCAAGCATTCATGTGACCAGCTGGGACGCCGGCTTCCGCAAACCTACAAGTGCGAGGGATCTACAGGCATAGCTGCAACATCTGTGGGCAAACGTGCTGCATGATGCCTCCAACAGTATTTCATCTTGTATCCAGGCTAGAAGCGGTCCTAACAGGGTCCTAGAGATCCCTCAATTGTACAGTTAGCCCCAATTAACTTCTATCACTCTAATACTGTAATCAGGTACATACATCATCATCATCATTACATTCACACATATAAAGTTACATTTGATTTCGATGATTTCGATGCATTTTGTGTCGAGTGTGCATAAAATGTGAGTTTTTGGGAGATATTTTAGCCATGCTAAACTGACAACAGGCTCACTGTTCATCTAACAATCATGAGTGCACCACTGCCTCCTACACCAAACTTGGTTCCCACCCTAATATGTCTACCTTTCCCACCCACACCTTCCTCATGGCTGTCCAGAGATCTCACAATCCCTCGCTATTTAGACAGTAAAATAAAAATGGCCACATTTGGCTACGTTCAATTAATGCGACTGTGCTATATTTACAGTGGACGTGATGTGTTCTGTCACCATATGATAAACATTCTCAACTGACTGTGTCAACAACAACATGAAGTGTCCACCTGGTCACACAGTGTTGAGGCTGAGATTCTATTTGTGCAGCTACGCCGGGTAGCTAAATAGCAGGTTCTCTCCAGCATCCAAAGCCCCGGTGCGATCCGGCAGGCTGCTGCACTGCAGGGAGCTGGTGCAGGCGTACGATGGGAAGGAGCAGACTGTTAGTATCTTGTCTGTCACCTGCTGTGTGTCACCAGGCTCCTGTCATTTCCTCCCATTCATTTTTCACAGGCGCTCAACACTTAGATTCACACTCGCCTCCATATACTCCCCCCATACTGTCTCTTTGGGAAGTCAGGAGGAAGACTAAAAGACCGGCGCTGGCACTACTAGATACTGGGATCTGTTCATCATCCAAAATTTATATAACCCATCTTTTTTTCCCCTGCTCCTGAGAATGGGCTGTCAGTAGGTGCTGAAGTTTCATGAACTCCATTTAAAAAGCTCTTACTTTCATTTTTAATCACTGCGCGACAGACATCGGCTCATCTGGGATATGGACGCCGTACAGGGACCGTAATGGTTCAGACATAACGCAGCGAGCAGATCATGTATAAAAATGCATAATAATAATAAAAACCTGAGCAGGCCATTAGCTAACTAGCAAAAATCACAATGACATTCAATTACAATCCAAGAGGGGCATGTTTCGATAGATTTGTTATGCTCCTAATTGTCACATAGAATTTAAATATTTAACCTCTCTTCTCCTCTCTCAGGTTGTTCAGGGACAAGCTTTAAAGAAGTGTGGACGCATGGCCCAAACACAAAGCGCTCCAGCCCTCAAATGAGCAGGAATGGAGGAGAGAATGAGGCGGAGAGTGGGATTGCCCTGAAGGATGACTTCCCATGTAATTGCAGCTCTGTCTTCTGGTCACATCTGTCATCGATTTGGTCTGGGCTCTTCCACAGGCCTGGGTAAAGAGACGTGTAAACACGGCAGCAGAGCTAGCAGAGCTGGCCGGGAGGGTTAGAGAGCTAAAGAGGCCACAGAGCCTTTCATGTTGGCCGGGCAGACATCTTTCACCATGACTCAGGGGGCATTCAAGTGCAACTGGGATGTCAGGGTCTGAAACGGCACTTAAAGTGACAGGTAGAACGTTACGATGCGGCTGCTGAAACAATAGGTACGGAAAAGAACCTTCTTCCACAAACACGGTTGGGGGGGCCGGGGAGGGTGTGCTGTCATTACCACACGCCATTCAACAACGAACCAAGACACTTCTCATTGTTACAGATAACTAAACAGGAGGGAAATGACTCATTTCCTGGACCCGTGTCCGGAGCGAGGAAGAGGAAAAATCCAACACTGATAATAGGATTTGCTGCGAGAGAGGGACACTGAGGAAGGACTGCCTGTGCTATATCAGGAGCCCGTCCTGATGCCAAATGAACAGCTTTGTTAGTGCTCCAGTTATGAGACCCACTAGGGGCCCTGGGTGCTTAGCGAGGTGACGTGTCATGAATACTGAGAAGCTAACTACAAAGCTCCCCGTCCTGCAGAATACAGCATTACAGCAGGACTGACAGGGCCGGGCTGGGCCGGGCTGGGCCGAGCGCGAGCCATGTCCGTTCGCAAAACCCAAGGAAAATTTAGGCCACGGCCCGAGCAAGCAAATGACTAACGCTAGGCAAAACAAAAGCTAGCTAAAAGTGCACATGTCTGCAAACAGAGAAAGCGCTCCATTTCCCGCCCTCGGGACTCGAGGCACACACATTTCGTGCCAATATGTCTCATTCAATCTAAATTCAAATCATTGGGAGGAAGATGACACAAATCAAGCTCCGCCGCCTCCCCAGAGCCACTAATGTTAATCAACAAGCATCTCAATGCATACTTATGAGTGACTATCCACTCTGCTCATCTCCCCCATCGGCTATGGGCGCTTCTCTGGGAGTAAATTAAGTGATATGGAAATCCGTGCAGCCAACAGCTTGTGACTATATCCAGCATGTTATCAGTGCTTTAGTGGTGACGTCGCTTTTCTATGTAGGAGCACGACGCGAGGCCGATTTCTGGTTTATTATTATTTGGCTGGATCAGAGCGCAGCCCCGCGCCGCACGCCACGGCTCCGATCTTAAATGACGAAGTGCTTTAATTAAGACTTAGAGCTGCAGTCAATTTGATTCAGGGAGTAGTGAGAATTACGACCACATTACCAGTAACTAAGCCCACTGATTGACTCCGGAGTTGCTTATATTGAGGAAAAACAGGACTCGGTTTGGGCTCCAATTAAAATAAAAGCTTATCTAATTTCCTAGATCAACCCATCATTAAAACAGTACAAGCTCCTTTTAAGCTCTAAGAAAGCCGCCTCTCACTGAACTGAACAAAAGATAAAAAGGCTTATTAGCCGCATTCATTCAGAAGACAGAAGCCTGTCATGCCACAGCGTGTTTCGTACATTAACGTGTCACTTCTTTCCCCCTCCATGCGTGCTGTGCAATAAACCACGAGCTGTTTGGAAGTCCAGCTGCATCATCTTTAATCTGTTTAGGAGATAAGTGATGACTTAGGCAGTAAAAATCAGAGTTCCAGGAACGCATGGTACTTCTTTTCCCTGCTTAACAACCCAGAGCTCCTGCTCACACCACCACCACCACCGCTGCTGCTGCTCCTGTGCTGCGAGGAGAAGCCCTGCCCAGACGCATGGCGAAAGGTCAAGCATATTGTACACGTGAATATGCTTGTGTGTATGCAAATGATCAGTGGCATGTTTCTCAGTGTGGCTCTGTTAGTAACAGGGAGGAAAAAGGTCCCTTTCTGCCATATTCTTCACGCCTCATTGCCTCCTCCTCCTCCTCCTCCTCCAGAATCAGCCCCTTCTTTAGCACGTTAGCGAGCGAACGAACAAAAGACAGAGTCTATTTATATCTCCCCCCACCAAGCCCTTCTTGGCGGTTGCCTGCAGTTAATCATTATTCATAATGCGGGGGAAGCGTCACCTTCGCTATGTCACGTAACACTAAGTGCTGGAAGGATCTAAGAGTTCTGTGTTCATCACCATTTGTCACATCTGAACGCCTGTGTCTATAAATACATGCGCGTGCATGCGGGTGTGTGTGTGTGTGCCTGTGTGTGTGTGTGTGTCACTGGCTTTGACCTTTCCACAGCAGCTTCAGGCTTGAATCATCTCTGTGGCCTTTGTAACAATACTATACCATATTGTGTAGCATAAATGTCACGCAGTGGCGCAGAAGGCCTAAATGGCACACTGCACTAACAGTAACCAGTGTCTAATTTCAAGGGCAGGCTGAGTGTCATCCTCATCAATTAATCATGACCTTCAAAGAGACAGTGATGCCCCGTACAGTCGTCTCGTTTCCCACTTTTACGCACGCCGCATTAACACAGTTGCTGTAACTACCTGACCGATAAGCGAACCATGTCACTGATACCGATTTTAAGGGAGCTGACCAATGACATCAGCTGATATCCTTTTAAGCGGTGTCTATTTGCACCAAGAGAAAATAGGGTAATACTTTGAATCCTGTATACACAATGCTATGTTAAACGCATTTATAAGGATTATATAACCAGTGCAATGCCTTATAAAGCCTGACATAAGCCCATAGAATTCCTTGCATAATACATGCTTAATAAAGCAGGAAAAATGACTTTCTAATACTTCAGTGGGATTAATTTTTAAACTGAAGTCATTTATTTTAGCTGACTAGTTACAGAAATTACAATGCATGGTAGGACCTGACTTAATAAAGTCATAAATCTTTGCTTTAGAATTGTGCATGCAATTATAACTACTTGAGAGCAACTCTACATGTTTATGCCTAGTTTTAGAAAGAATTAGGAATACACAATTCATAGGAAGTGTTAACAAAAGCAGCATTAACCACATGGCCTGGCTATTTCCCAACAGGGTGCTCAATCCTGGTCCTGGAGATCTACCACCCTGCAGAGTTTAGCTCCATTCCTAATCTAGTACACCTGATCCAGGTAGTGAAGGTCTTCAGAGGGTATTGGAATATTAGAGCCAGGTGTGTCGGATCTCCATGTTGGTAGCTCTTAAAAGACCAGAATTGGGCAACCCTGCCTTGGTAAGTCATGTGACTTTAGCCCACCAAAATGCTTATTTTCCATGAAAAGCATTGCGAGAAGCTGGTAGCATATTAACCAGGGTACAATTTACATTAGCTTAGGATTACTATTTATACTATTAAACAGTGTTATCTGTGAACATTAGGGGGGGTTATTAAACCCTTCTTCACAAATTGGCAACTTGTCGGACATTTGCAACAATTTCAAACGTAGGGACCCCTTAAAATGACACAGCATCATCTATATGTTAAAAAGGAATAAGTATGTAAAGCAGGGAGAGATATATATTACAGTAGTCAGCATATTTCAATATTTTAAAAATGACAGTAATGTGGCACTATTGGATACTGGGACCCCAGTTAAAGCATGTTAAGCATGGCTTGATTTGTTAGCACAGAAAGATTTTGGGTCTCATTTGCAGACAATTTTCACTAGTTACAGTTTGAGCAAAATAATTTAAATATAAAAGGTTGGATGTGGGCACTTATCTTCCAAATGATCATATACTCTGTCTTTATTGACTCAAATAAAAAAACTGTTATTTCAGACTAGTAACAGTTCAGATCAGATCAACTCTGCAATTAGAAGCAAATGGTCATGGACATATGCAAACATAAACGTCCTTACGCAAACATAACCAGGATAATAACTCCAACAAAATAGAGAGAGAAAAGCAGTTGGCAAGAAAGGCCTCTTGTACAGCTTGGGAAACAACAACAGAATTATGTAATTGTCAAACTGCCAAAACAGCATCAATTCATTGTATAAAGTAGGGTTATGTAGGGGAAATCAAAATAATGTTACTACGAACACCAACTATTAGAAATCAAATATTATGCTTACTGTGTTTTTACTATGTTAAAAGTATCTGCCTAAATATATAAATACAAACTTTAATATTTTTAGATGAACTGACTGATATGACTGCCAGCCTTTAATGGAGCAATGACTCTCGATCTCAAATGACTAACTCAAATATTAAAAATACTGTAGTTTCACAACAATCTGTACTTTGCATTAACCTGCGTCCAGGGTGATCTGATCATATGGACAGCACTTATAGTTATGAACAGTTCTGGCATGATGCACTGTGATCCATCACTCAGGTCACCTTTAAACGAGGTAAAGGTCGCATGTAATCATGTTGCATCTACAGTGTGAACGCCAAAACGCCTTGCTGCACCCTTGACAACTTCAAAGAACCATCTTCTCATCTGCGGCATCCCAGTGGAGACGAAAGCAGCTGCGTTGCTTCATTTTTCGTCACCTTTTTCGTTACTGTTTGATTACAAGTCGTGTCACTAATTCATGTGGTCTAAAAGTTTCTATCAGCATAGCAGCGTAAAACCACTGAAACAGGGTGAACAGTATGATGATACGTGTTAATGGGAAAATAATATCATGTGACGATGACAGCTTTACAGCAGAGGATAAGAACGCTCTGTACTTTCAGTGCAAGTTAATGAAATGGTGTTTTGGTTAAAGCAGCGTTACAGGATTCTTATTGGTGCAATCATTACCAAATGTTGGGCTCAAAATGGTTTTCTTTGGACAACAATGATACACTGGATTTTGTTGTTATTTTTAAAAACTGTGAGTAGCTGTAATTCATATTGTGTTCACTATTGTGATTATATTGTGTATTCTAAAAATGCCTTGAAGTATTATGCCATATCAGGATTTCCATATCGCCATAATATATGCATATTTTGGCTGATACTGGTAAATTAAGGTAACTTTGACATTTAACCAGTTAAGCATAAAACTGACAAATTTTACAACACTGTATATCTCTGATGCTTTATAGAATCACTCTCATCCTAAACGATACATTGAGTTAGATTTTAAACGTTTCTTATTTTAGCCATAACTGTGTTTTGCTTACAGTTAACTAGTAGTACTGTAATAAATGTGAGCATAACAGCATACAAATCACTGACATCCTCACAAATAGGCACCATAAATATTGTTGTAATGACACAGATAAATCCATGTGACCTCAACATTATCTGATTGTATCAGACAAATGATGTACTGGTCGAATCCTAGGTCTAACAATGTCCATCTCTGGAGCCAACATTATCTTTACTTATTCACTGCATCTCATCAGTGTATATATACTTGGGGGGTAAAAAGCAAACAGAGAGGCATTTGTCCTTGTGAAGAATGTATGTAGTCTACTTGTCTGTGTGCTGGGTGAATGTAGGAGCGAATAGCTTCTTTATTACCAACATAAAGCACGTTAAGGACATACTTAAATAATCAGATAGATTTTCCTGAATGGATTTATAGATTACATAAAACACTCAGAGCAGTGGTGGGAAGTGGTGCATCGCTAGCCTTTCAGATGAAGAGGTCAGGAGATAAGAGAAGGGCTTTCTGATAACAGAGAGCGCTCAGAGAGAGCGGGGTCCCTGCTGCGAGGCCTCTGAGCTGATCCCACTCCAGATTACAAATGGAGGGATCGCCACTGTGCTCCACTCACATATGTTATTATTAGTTCAATATTAACTCTGATAGTATACACGTGTTCGGGTCACGGGCTGGTCTGTCCATTCACACACAGCAACAAGGTAAAAAGTTATTTTTATAGATGAAAGACAGACAGACAGATAGTCAGACAGATAGGTAGACAGACAGACAGAATAAGGGGGACAGAGAGACACATGGAAAAATAAAGGGACAGACAGACATACAGATAGACTGACAGCCAGACATACTGATAGATAGACTGACAGACAGACAGGCAGTTAGATAGACTGACAGACAGAGACAGTTAGATAGACAGACAGACAGACAGTTAGACAGACAGACAGACAGGCCGTTAGATAGACAGACAGACAGGCAGTTAGATAGACTGACAGATAGACTGACAGACAGACTGACAGACAGTTAGATAGACAGACAGACAGGCAGTTGGATAGACAGACAGACAGGCAGTTAGATAGACTAACAGATAGGCAGTTAGACAAACTGACAGATAGACAGTTAGATAGACAGACAGACAGTTAGATAGTTACACAGAAAGATAGACAGAGATAGACAAAAAGAAATAGATAAACAGAGGTAGATAGACAGTGAGATAGACAATTCGATAAATAGATAGACAGAACGACAGAGAGAAAGATAGACAGGCAGTTAGATAGACAGAGAGAAAGATAGGCAGTTAGATAGACACAGAGAAAGATAGGCAGTTAGATAGACAGAGAGAAAGATAGATAGGCAGTTAGATAGACAGAGAGATAGATAGACAGGCAGTTAGATAGACAGAGAGAAAGATAGATAGGCAGTTATATAGACAGAGAGAAATATAGACAGGCAGTTAGATAGATACGAGAGAAAGATAGATAGGCAGTTAGATAGACAGAGAGAAAGATAGACAGGCAGTTAGATAGACAGAGAAAGATAGACAGGCAGTTAGAAAGACAGAGAGATAGATAGACAGGCAGTTAGATAGACAGAGAGATAGATAGACAGAGAGAAAGATAGACAGGCAGTTAGATAGGCAGTTAGAAAGACAGAGAGATAGATAGACAGGCAGTTAGATAGACAGAGAAAGATAGACAGGCAGTTAGAAAGACAGAGAGATAGATAGACAGGCAGTTAGATAGACAGATAAAGATAGACAGGCAGTTAGAAAGACAGAGAGAAAGATAGACAGGCAGTTAGATAGACAGAAAGACAGAGAGATAAATAGACAGAGAGAAAGATAGACAGGCAGTTAGATAGGCAGTTAGAAAGACAGAGAGAAAGATAGACAGGCAGTTAGATAGGCAGTTAGAAAGACAGAGAGAAAGATAGACAGGCAGTTAGATAGACAGAAAGACAGAGAGATAAATAGACAGAGAAAGATAGACAGGCAGTTAGATAGGCAGTTAGAAAGACAGAGAGATAGATAGACAGGCAGTTAGATAGACAGAGAGATAGATAGACAGGCAGTTAGACAGACAGAAAGATAGATAGACAGGCAGTTAGATAGACAGAGAGAAAGATAGATAGGCAGTTAGATAGACAGAGAGATAGATAGACAGGCAGTTAGATAGACAGAGAGATAGATAGACAGGCAGTTAGATAGACAGAGAGATAGATAGACAGGCAGTTAGATAGACAGAGAAAGATAGACAGGCAGTTAGAAAGACAGAGAGATAGATAGATGGGTGAGGTGTGATGTCACTTGGTAGTCTGTGTGAAAGATCACACAAATGTTCTGGGTGTAACCTGTAACTGCTCTGGCCTCACTCAGCCTGCACTCTTTCCTATTGGAGACGGAAATGACCGCCGCTCCACTGCTCTTCTGGAATGTAAAGGTGTGGACGGAGGCACAGGCATGTCTGCACTGCCCCCTCCTAGCCTTTTCAAGGGGCTTAATCGTCTACGACCCTTCCCCTCTTCAGGACTAAAATAAACAGTTCTCGGTAGCTCAGCCGTCTGAAAACCAGCAGTGGCTGTTTAACGGCAGTGTTAAATTAACCCCGTGTCTGAGGAGCGGAGGAACGTGCTTAACGACAGGGCTGGACTTCAGCCTCACGCACACCTTCCACACTACCTGCAGCAATAGCCACCCTCATTAATCAGCCTGCGCACTTCACCACAGCTACAAAAGCCTTCATTAAATCTGCACTTGGAGGAAATACAGCCATAGCCTGAACAACAGGGAGGAGCTGCTCTCTCACACACACACACACAAACATTCATTCCTCTAAATATTCCAAAAGCAGTGTCTGAAATGCAATCAGACCATCAGGTATCGAGACAATCTTTAACTTTCTCTGCTGTGCAGTAGTGAATATAGGACACAGATGTTGTTGCCATTTACCGCAGAGAGTTTAGGGTTCCCTGCTAAGCCTCTTGTTTATAGGATTTCAAGAGCCAAATAGACTTCAGAGGTTTGAGAATTTCCCCAGTTTTCCGTTGAAATTTCCTTTCTCGCCCCGGCTACATCTAATACATGTGTAACATTTGCCATTTCTCTCCCCTCGCGCTGGCAACAGCTCTGCAGTGAAAGAAGGGAAAAAAGATATAAACTATCTATCAAAAGAGGGGTCGGTTGGACACTGGGCCTTATTCAAAAGAAAGCAAAAAAAAAAACAAAAAAAAAAAACAGCAGAGTCGAACATGAGGTCATGGAACGTTTTGGTCTTCGAGTTTGATGTCTGGTTACAGGCACCAACTTTTCCCCAATTTAAGTTTCCGTGCAAAAATATGAACTGGGAAAGGCCTTTGTGTGCCGAAGACAGCTAAGTGATTTTCTGCGTAGAGGAGTTCCAACTACACAGTGCACATGTGTTTCCAATAAAATAGTCCAGCTCCAGTCCAAGGTTGGGCCCCCTCACCACTCCTGAAAAGAATCTGCAAAGGAGACATGGGCCAACGACAGCTTGGAAAAGCACTGCAGAGGCGGTCGAGAGCAGAAAGGCTGCCGAAACAAAGACATCCCTGTAGGCAGTCTGTTAAAAAGGGATCCGAGATGCCTGTCTACGTGCTACAGATCTCCACTGACCTGCGGAGATGTGGCATTATTAGGCCGAGTGACAGGCTGAATTGATCTGGCACACGCTACGGAGCTGGACTCAGATGTTTTTCTCAACAACTTACTAGTCTAAACATTCCCACAATGTTTTAATTACACAGGCATGATGCGTTCCGTCCTCTGCATCCAGAATGAGCCGCTCCGAACGCTGAGCTTCACAAACATTCAAAAAGAGACTGGAAAAAGTATGAAAACAATTACTGTTATCTGTTTTCACAAGTCTAAACACAGAAAAGCTCAAAACACCATTATGCTCCAACTCTATTATGTTGCGATGCTACAAGGGCTCAGATGGCACCACAGCTGTTGCACCAACTTTCACCACTCGGAGTTTCTTAACGATGCCAGAGTAAACGCTATATGACTATTACACATGTTTCTCGTTTAGTAATATGCATAAACTGGAATATGATTTCTTGCAAATGCAATTTCGTTTGCTCCACAGTTTCTCAGAACTCCTACGACGCAGCAAACACAGCTTTCTATTTATCCTCCAGACACTGTACGACTGCATCCTTGGAGAGGTCATGCAAACCTGAACCGGAATACAGCTAGAAAGCAAACAGCTCGCGTTACCATGTAATCGCTTTGAATCACACACTTAACAGGGCTCATCAGCTGCAGTGTGAAGATAAGTCTTCGCTGGTCACATGACTCATCACATCGCTTCTGAGGATACAGGAAGAGGAACGACCTCCAAGATCATCCTCACAACAACAGGAAAAACAAGAGACAACAGATTAGTCTAGACTAAAAAGGATCTTAAATGAAGAACCAGCACTGGTATTGCAATTTAGCCCAAGTCCAAGCTTAATCCCTTCCCAGAAAACTGTGGTCAGTTAGTTTCCTACCTCCTGACTGATGTTGACCATCATCGCAATGTCACTGCAGTGGTCAGTTCAATAGTGTGGTGACTGTAAAAGGTCCACTATACAAAATTACAGACTGTGGCCCCTCTGTTCTCATGCACACATGCATTCCCTACCCCATTAATCACTGGTCACCACTGATGGGTCACCACTGATGGGTCACCACTGATGGGTCACCACTGATGGGAAATAATTTGCATGTCGGACCATCATTCTCAACATAGCAGCAACAGAGACATGGCAGTCATGTCATCACTAGGTTGTGGGAGTGGTCCACCACCTGAAAGCTGGACAGAAACTGAACACAGCACTGTGGACTTTGTGGATCTGCCTCATTACAACTTACCAGCTAAGTAACAAGGCTCTATGAATTCAGAGCCCAGAAGACAGAAAACTCTAATCTCTGCACAGCTGTGGCCGGAAAGGAACTCAGTTTGACCCCCCTGCCCTGAAGACGGTCAACACAAGTGATCAAAAAGTGCAAAGTTTATGATGAAGTGCTCACTGTCTGTATTTCTAGCATTTTTTAAATGATTCCACTACCTACTGTACTTGTGTGCTTTCTGGTACCAAACATTGCTGCTCCACTTCTGCTCTCACTTCTAACAGGCTGAGGGGGCCACAACAGGGGTCTGCGGCAGCACTGACAGTGTAATGGATCTCGGGGCTGGATCACAGGCCAGAAGGCTGCTTGGCCAACATGTGTATAGTGGGGTGGAGTGTCCGGGCTTTGATGTGCTGGGCTCTGGAGTAGCGCTGGCTGCGCTCTCTATGCGGCACTGCGTAAAGAGAATGGGAGATCGCTTCTCCTAGCAGGTGAGAGCCTTCATCTGCGCTGGCCCTCAGGGGCATGGGGGTGTACGTCAGAAGAGACCATACGCCGCTCTCACACACACACTCACCGATTCAGACACATCAAAGAGCCATCCAAAGAGGCTTAAAGCTCAGCCATTAATAGAATTCAAATGACATCCATGGCTTTTCTAAGGCAAGTGCAGTGGGGAAGGAGCGTGGGTACAGGATGAAATGATTTAACAGCCAGTCTTTGGGGAAAACGCTTCCTGTGCGCTCCTCTGCGGAGTTCTTTACAGAGAACATGAAGCTTACAACATAGTATCATGGGATAGAAAAAACGAAAGGGGTATTAAAAAGGCAGTGTGTGTGGGGTGGTGGGGGCGTGGTGGGTATGGTTCAATTCCAAGCCATAGACAGGGTGAATTGAGACATCAGTGGTACAGCACTATAAGGTGAAGCTGTTTTCTCTGCAATGTTTATATGTATGTATCTAACATACTTTATTTTCATCATCTGCATCTGAAAATGTCAACTGCTCTTTACTTTTGGGCAAAAACATTATGACTAACTGACCATCAACAAACTGATTTAGGAATAAAATCTTATTGCATTACTTTTCTTTGAAAGTTACTAATGTGTGTGTTCACTCTCCTGTAAACCACATGGCTTCGTTTCAACAGCAACGATATGCAGTCAAACGTATACTCAAAATAATATTGTAATATTACAGATAATTAAAAAGCTATAAACAAATGGACTTCTCAGCCCAACTGTAGTTCATTAGACAAGATGCTTTTGGTGGCCAATGTTTGCAATGTGTGGTCCGCCATTATTTATATACATACACACACTACCAGCCAAACGCTTTAGAACACTACCAGCCAAACGTTTGAGATCACTACCAGCCAAACGCTTTAGAACACTACCAGCGACACGTTTGAGATCACTACCAGCCAAACGCTTTAGAACACTACCAGCGACACGTTTGAGATCACTACCAGCGAAACGTTTGAGATCACTACCAGCCAAACGTTTGAGATCACTACCAGTCAAACGTTTGAGATCACTACCAGCCAAACGTTTGAGTACACTACCAGCGAAACTTTTTAGTACACTATCAGCCAAACGTTTGAGATCACTACCAGCCAAACGTTTGAGATCACTACCGGCGAAACGTTTGAGATCACTACCAGCCAAATGTTTGAGGTCACTACCGGCGAAACGTTTGAGATCACTACCAGCGAAACACTTTAGAACACTACTAGCCAAACGTTTGAGATCACTACCAGTCAAACGTTTGAGATCACTACCAGCCAAACACTTTAGAACACTACCAGCGACACGTTTGAGATCACTACCAGCGAAACGTTTGAGATCACTACCAGCCAAACGTTTGAGATCACTACCAGTCAAACGTTTGAGATCACTACCAGCCAAACGTTTGAGTACACTACCAGCGAAACTTTTTAGTACACTATCAGCCAAACGTTTGAGATCACTACCAGCCAAACGTTTGAGATCACTACCGGCGAAATGTTTGAGATCACTACCAGCCAATGTTTGAGGTCACTACCGGCGAAACGTTTGAGATCACTACCAGCGAAACACTTTAGAACACTACTAGCCAAACGTTTGAGATCACTACCAGTCAAACGTTTGAGATCACTACCAGCCAAACACTTTAGAACACTACTAGCCAAACGTTTGAGATCACTACCAGCCAAACGTTTGAGATCACTACCAGCCAAACGCTTTAGAACACTACCAGCGAAACGTTTGAGATCACTACCAGCCAAACACTTTAGAACACTACCAGCGAAACGTTTGAGATCACTACCAGCCAAACACTTTAGAACACTACCAGCGAATCGTTTGAGATCACTACCAGCCAAACGTTTGAGATCACTACCAGCGAAACACTTTAGAACACTACCAGCGAATCGTTTGAGATCACTACTAGCCAAACGTTTGAGATCACTACCAGTCAAACGTTTGAGATCACTACCAGCCAAACACTTTAGAACACTACTAGCCAAACGTTTGAGATCACTACCAGCCAAACGTTTGAGATCACTACCAGCCAAACACTTTAGAACACTACCAGTGAAACGTTTGAGATCACTACCAGCCAAACACTTTAGAACACTACCAGCGAAACGTTTGAGATCACTACCAGCCAAACACTTTAGAACACTACCAGCGAATCGTTTGAGATCACTACCAGCGAAACGTTTGAGATCACTACCAGCCAAACGTTTGAGATCACTACCAGCCAAACGTTTGAGATCACTACCAGCCAAACGTTTGAGATCACTACCAGCCAAACGTTTGAGATAACTACCAGCGAAACGTTTGAGATCACTACCAGCCAAACGTTTGAGATCACTACCGGCGAAACGTTTGAGATCACTACCAGTCAAATGTTTGAGATCACTACCGGCGAAACGTTTGAGATCACTACCAGCCAAACATTTGAGATCACTACCAGCGAAACACTTTAGAACACTACTAGCCAAACGTTTGAGATCACTACCAGTCAAATGTTTGAGATCACTACCAGCCAAACACTTTAGAACACTACTAGCCAAACGTTTGAGATCACTACCAGCCAAACGTTTGAGATCACTACCAGCCAAACGTTTGAGTACACTACCAGCCAAACGTTTGAGTACACTCCCAGTGAACAGTTTAGATCACTCCCAGACAAACGTTTGAGTACACTACCAGCCAAACGTTTTAGATCACTACCAGACAAACGTTTTAGTACACTACCAGTCAAACGTTTTATAACACTACCAGCCAAACGTTTTAGATACACTACCAGCCAAACGTTTTAGATACACTACCAGCCAAACGTTTTAGTACACTACCAGTCAAACGTTTTATAACACTACCAGCCAAACGTTTTAGTACACTACCAGTCAAACGTTTTATAACACTACCAGCCAAACGTTTTAGTACACTACCAGACAAACGTTTTAGATACACTACCAGCCAAACGTTTTAGTACACTACCAGACAAACGTTTTAGATACACTACCAGCCAAACGTTTTAGTACACTACCAGTCAAACGTTTTATAACACTACCAGCCAAACGTTTTAGATACACTACCAGCCAAATGTTTTAGATACACTACCAGCCAAACGTTTGAATACACTACCAGCCAAACGTTTGAATACAATACCAGTCAAACGTTTTAGTTCACTACCAGCCAAACGTTTTAGATACACTACCAGTCAAACGTTTTAGTACACTACCAGTCAAACGTTTGAATACACTACCAGTCAAACGTTTTAGTACACTACCAGCCAAACGTTTGAGTACACTCCCAGTGAACAGTTTAGATCACTCCCAGACAAACGTTTTAGTACACTACCAGCCAAATGTTTTAGATACACTACCAGTCAAACGTTTGAATACACTACCAGCCAAACGTTTTAGTACACTACCAGTCAAACGTTTTAGATACACTACCAGTCAAACGTTTGAATACACTACCAGCCAAACGTTTTAGATCACTACCAGCCAAACGTTTGAGTACACTCCCAGTAAACGTTTTAGATCACTCCCAGCCAAACGTTTGAATACACTACCAGCCAAACGTTTTAGATCACTACCAGCCAAACATTTGAGTACACTCCCAGTAAACGGTTTAGATCACTCCCAGACAAACGTTTGAGTACACTACCAGCCAAATGTTTTAGATACACTACCAGTCAAACGTTTTAGATACACTACCAGTCAAACGTTTGAATACACTACCAGACAAACGTTTTAGATACACTACCAGTCAAACGTTTGAATACACTACCAGCCAAATGTTTTAGACACACTACCAGTCAAATGTTTTAGTACACTACCAGCCAAATGTTTTAGATACACTACCAGCCAAACGTTTGAATACACTACCAGCCAAATGTTTTAGTACACTACCAGCCAGACATTTCAGACGTGTTTTAAAATTTTTGACTGGTATTGTGTTAAAAGGTTGACTGGTAGTTTTCTAAAACATTTGATTGGTAGTGTGTGTATATATATATATATATATATATATATATATATATATATATATATATATATATATATATAAATATATATATATATATATATATATATATATATATATATATATATATATATATATATATATATATATATATATAAATAAATGGTCATAGTTTAACAACACACCTTCATATGCAATTCTACTCATCCACATTGGAATGACTCTAACATTTGAAGATTGACACAGGTTTAAACACAACACAAAATGAATCACAACTCTTTGCATGTAAACATTAAATTAAATTAATTTAACACACTTTTTTCCTAAGATGTGGTTTCTGACATACAGTTGTTCATAAAATTGGGTAAACTCCAGCTCTACTGCAGGCTCTGTACTGTTTTTAGTTATGCACCATAGATGTATCCATGTTTTCATTTGATACGGTCATGCTAAAGCTTCTCTAGGCTGGGATAGCAGTGAGGGGAGAGGACAGACGATGTAGGGGAGTGATAACTTCCTGAGTGATGTGCTGGTCTTGTGCAAGTCTTCTAGCCACCTATCTCGGCCAGGTAGCGGGAGCGGAACGCTCTCCCTCCCACACCTGCCTGGCAGCGCCGGAGGGCAAGAGCAGCCTGCGATTGGAACACCTCATCTCCGCCCGGGCGCTTTGATGTGTGCTCAGAAGGCAGCGCGTGTCATTGCGTTTGAAAGCCCTCGTTTTTTCTGCGACACCGACACACAGGTTGCGCCGCTGCTGGCGTTCCAGGTGCTGCCATGTGTTAATCTCGGAGGCCCAGGTTCCGCGTCACGCTGCCTCTCGCTCGCTTTGAAGAACCATGCTCGGCTGTCTGATTGAACCGCCGCTTAACATCCCACACATCGGCACGGGGCCTCCGCCGCACCAGCAACTTCAAATGGGCACCGTTTTAACCGTGGCGTCGCGCTAATCAGCCGCGATGACAGGTGAGGAACTGTCTCCGAGAGGACAGGCGTAATCACGAGGGCATTCGCTTAACCAAATGAACACTAGAAACCGTCCAGAGTGAAAACAGCTCGAAAGGAAGAATCTGTTCTGTCCATCCTTTGAGAGCGCACTCAGGTCATAAACATGCTTAACCAGAGCAAGGACTGGAGCAATGAAGTAACCAAACCGTACTCGCATTCTCTGGCGGACGCCCAAACGATGACCCAACAAGCTTGTCTCAGACTTTGTCAGTGTTTCGGGGCGAGCCATATATTGTGTATGTGAACGGCTTTCCCAACCTGGGGTTGGGATCCAAGTCACCGTCCGGAATTCCACTGCGGAGTTGAACTAATCAGATGAAGGATTTTCCCTCTCGTCTCTCTTCAAACGAAACACTAGACCCATCTTTTCAGATGAGCTTGCTGCACAGTTCGGTGGTCTCCTGCAACATAGCGGATGGTGTGTAGTCGCTGATTGGTGGTCTCTCGCAACGGAGACTGAGAAGCAGCCAGGCTGAGCCCTGAGGGCACAGGCCTCTTCATGCTCTTCTTCCTCTTTGTGCTAGGACAGCACTGATGGCCCACCAGGGACATGAAATCATTTCAGTCATTACCCTTAAAAAGCCTTCACACAGAGAGGAGCTCAACTTAAAGCATGCAATGCTTCAAGCTGAATGAGAGCGAGCGAGCAAGCCGAGACTTATCTTGGCCTTCGCAGCCAAAAGTGATGCTTCCACTGTGAGGCTTTTTTTAAAAGGTGCCAGCTAGTTTATGGCTACACCTACACCTAAAAATCAATTTGTCAGGTACTTAAATACACTAATAGGCTCCATCACAACATTTCTGGGAGAAGCTTCATTATATAGGAGTGTCTGTTCAAAGGAAAAAGAGCCTGTCAGCCCTGACAGCTCTATACCAGTAATCGCCAACCACACATATTGCCTCAAATAAGATGATCTTTATACATTGCCGTAGTCTTTGCAGCCTGTGCAACAAGGCCAGCACGGCTGTGGGCTCTGGAACTCGTCTCTCTACTTTATTTGAAAGACTGCGGTCGGCTAAGACCAAAGCTTTGAAAAGGTTCAGCACAATAACGCGAGCAGACAGCGTGCTTCAGTTGGAACGATGCATGCAGGACTCGGGGGGACGGACGACAAACCTGGGCAACTTTCACAGAGTTCTGGGTGGCGCCGCCAGCATGGTAGTCCACTTTGAATTTCTTGACTATCTCTTCAAACCTATGACATGAAAAGAGAGAGAGAGATACAGAAAGAGAGAGATACAAAGAGAAAGAGAAAGAGAGAGAGAGAGAGAGAGAGAGAGAGTTTGCTTAAAAATGTACCCACATAGCAAAACTGGGACCACAAAGAAAATACACAGAGATTAATCGCTAAAGATAGAGACAAAGATGAATGTTTCATTTTCGCACAGGCTCTGTCCAGAGCGCCTTTTTTTGCAAAACCACAATATCAACTAGTGGAGATACACTGAGAACAGGAAACCTCAGACATTGTAAACAGGAAATAGAGGACTTGTAGCCTTGTGCCGGAGGGCAGCAAGCAATCTAAAAATGTGCATGTGTACTGTACTCCTGCGTGCACCGCGCACACGTACAAAAGCACAACCACACACACTCGACAAAACGAGCAGCTTGCTGTCAGGCAAGGAACAAGCGCTGCAAAGCTAATCAACAGGGTGAGGTGACCTCGTGGTCTGCGCTGTGTGTCATGTACGCATACACGCTGCCCACTGTGAAACATGCGTGCCCCCTGCAGTGCTAACCCCTCACCTGACACACTGAAACACAGCACTTGCTCGTAGACATGGCACACCAAAGCCTAAACATAAACGCTCACAAAACGTCCCCACAAATCCTGACCCCCGGCATGAACTCTACCAAAACTAGGAACACCACGTCCACCAGCAGGAGAACAGAGACGCGAGCGCCCACATGAAACAGAGCTGAGCGCACACGGTGATTCATGGGAAGCTTATCAGGTTCCATTAGCACAGACAGGCCTTTGGGCTGTGAATGGGCCACCCCTGGCCCCGTAGCACTTCCTCCTGGAGCTGGGGCATTTCTCCCTCTGATCTGTCACTCCTCCAGCAACACTGTCGGGGAGGAAAAGGCCGTCAAGCAACACTTCATAGTCAGCCGAGTCGGGGGTGGGGGGCTGCAGGAAGCGAGCGGCAGGGGGGCTGCTTTAGCGAGGAGAGATCGCACATAACTACACATTTAAGTACTTCCTTTAGCAACATGAACGCCGAGCACTTGGCAACAAAAGGCTCAGGCTGGAGAAGCCCGGCATGTTGAGGCGCTTCAAGATGCTGCCCAACAACAAATGTGCTGGCTCCTCGGTGCAGCCTTTGAAGCTTCTGTAAACTGAGGAGTGACACCTTCTGGGCACATAGTCACGTGGCTCATCCTCGTGTGATTCTGTGTGACTGTCTTTGTGTGTGTCAGTGTGAGAGAGAGAGCAAGCATGAGTATATAAAGGCAGGGAGATCAATTTTATTAAAACAAAGCACTACTATTATGAAAATACTACTACTACTACTACTACTACTACTACTAGTGGTTATAATAATAATAATAATAATAATAATAATAATAACAACAACAACAACAACAACAACATTGTGATGTGCAATAAAAAATGCTTAGAAAACGCCAAGACATAAGGGCCTTTTTTAATGGTAAACGCAGTCACTCCCCAAATCACCCACAAACTTATAACACCAAAGTTATAAGTAGTCTTTTAGCACAGGCTGCTTTTTAAATGACACACAATACATGGCAGCCAATCAAAAGGGAATACATTCCCATATATATATATATATATATATATATATATATATATATATATATATATATATATATATATATATATATATATATATATATATATAATTCAAAGCTGTATTGGAAACAGCCGGTTAGATTCTGAGAGAGGCTGTTAAATGGCCATGTAAAGAACAAATGACTGGCTTTGATACATACAACCACACTGTCCTAAGAGGACCTCAGGGGGAAAAAATATCTACAAGAAAAATGTAGGATATGGGCCCTTTAAAGCAGGCAGACGTCCCCTCCGTGCTGATGGGGCAGAGACAGTGCGGAGGCAGAGAGCGCCCCCTGCCTCAGGGTAGAGGACCAGTACTCTTCAAAGCGTGGGAACAGCACACGCACATTTCCTCGGCCCAAAGAAAAAACACTAACCAGTTTGACCACAGTGCGTGGGACTGAACTGAGCTACAGTCAAACCACAACCACACACACACACACACACACACACACACACACACACACACACACACACACACACACACACAGAAGAAAAGCCTCTCGCACTTTGAACCCAGTGTTCAACTGAAGATCACATGTCACTGGGCAGACGCAGTTTAGAAGCGTGAACATTAGACATGAGACCTGAGTGTGCACACGCACGCACACACCACTCACAATTACACACAACAGTCTCCCTACACACCCCACTGATTTTAAAGGCAGAAAGCAGAAGTGTTTACCTTCCAACTCAGGGGAAAAAAGCAGTTCACTGCACAGCAGGAAGTAAAAACAACCAATGCTCAATATTGATGCGGGTTTTATTAACTGTACAGTAGCACGACTGGAGGCAGCTGACGTGACTACACAAGCAATTCAAACAAACAAACAGTGAGCCTGCGGGGAGTGGCAGAGACTGTTCATCAATGGCCACTGGCAAACATTCCTCTTTCCACACTGCCATTCCTGGGCACTCTGTAAACTCTGCAAGCTTCAAAGCCTTATTTCATTCCGATTGTGGAAAAAGGCAATCAATTGCTAACGAAAGCCTTGGGCTGCCAATGTTGAAACTGGGCACATGTGCACAGGGTCCCAGCAGCATTTTGGGTACTGGAAGAAGAGGTGGGGGGGGTGGCTAGTGTCTGGCACAGGACACTGGAAGGACCGGTTTAGAGTCATCCAGACACAGCAGCTGGGTCCAGCACCTACAGCCATAGGTCAACTGAGAAAAATATGTAGAAGATTTAAAGCAGAGTATTTATTTGTTGGGAAAAGCACTAACATACAATAACAATAACACAAAAACTGCTATTTTACTGCGTTAAGCGTTCATTTTACTGCACATTGCTTGCAATTGCTCATTTCCACCAGAGAGGTCTTCAAATCCACATAACGTATGTGCAGAATTTGTCGTCACTGCTCAATACATCAATACATAGTCTTGCTATGGCTAATCAATACGTCATTATGTTAAATTAGGGGTACTGCAACACAGCTGTACCTGTAGCAACAGCTGCTTAAGCATAGAGCATAACACAGCTGTCCTTCATTACAGACTGGGGTTCTATATTCAATCTATGCTTGTTCACCGCTCTATACATAAACATGCTCCAACTGTAAGTTGCCCTGAACAAAACCTGCCGCCTAATGCATTAACGTAATGATCCATGAGTTGATCCGGTGAGATGGGCTGCACAATACGAATTTAATTCAATATTTTTATTTTATTGTTATTTATCTTCAACACTACTCAGGTGCCACGGAATGGAAACCTGTATTTACACTGGCATTGCCGAATAAAGCTCAGTACATGGAAACGACATAGCGTGAACCTCAAACACTGTTGTCTTCTTCTTAAACCACAAATCCCGCATTTGTAAAAATGTGTGATAAAATGGGTCATTTCCATGTGACACATTTCCACTGTGATACAGGAGCCTCTCGTCGTCTTCCATCTCTCACGGCTGTCGATCTCCTCCCACACTTGTTTTTTTTCTTCTCATAGCTGACAGTTTCCTCCCAGCGTCTCTGGCAGTCTTCGTAATTCTGTAATGTTTCGCACCGCCTTCCCGCCGCTTCCATCGGCTCTCATTGGTGCCTGAGGGACAACCACCTGGCATAGTCAGCTATGAGGGAGCTCCAATTAACTAGCATAGCTAACTAAATGGTATGATGACCTAGCTTATTTACACAGAGGTGTTTCTTTTTCCTGCCTGCGTCTAATTTCGACATGCTGCCTCTGCAAGCCATCACAGTGTCTCATCAAACTATTCACGAGCTTAAAAACAAAACAACACACAAAAAAACAGCTTGTTTATTCTGGGGCCAAATCACAAGGCTGTAAACGGGCACGTAAAACTCCATCTGGACAATTTTCACCCCGATCAAAGTCGCATACCTTGTATGTAGGCATCAAAGAATAATTTCAAATGCTGACTTAATGCATGCTATGGCACCTTGAAGTTGAACCAATAGTAAATGTTTGATGCCACTTGGTTCAAGATGTTCCTGCATTATATTTAGTTATAATGATTTCTGTTTCACGGATGTTGTCAATGTCTTGCTTCATCTCAACATCTATAGAAACTCCTCCGGAACGTCTGAGGCTGGTTAGGATTACGCTAGCGCTCAATGAAGCATCCAGCAATTGGTTAGGGCTTATTGGCATCTGTGATCTGAGCATCGCAAAGTTCAATACTGAGAAAACACCCATGTATAGAGCAGCCGTACTGGGCGGACGTATACTGCTCACTAGAACTCTTTTTTCAGAAAAAAATTCTGTACCAATGTTGATCTTACTGCCCAGATAAATAGTGTAAGCCATTTACTTGGCTGGCTTAAGGCAGTACTGTACCTCCTCCAAGTTTCACTCGCCACTGATCCAGCCTACCACTTAACCCTGGCTCTAATCTCAGCAAAGAAGCAACCGACAAGAGCTCATGATAAAATTTCCACGTGACGTGTGTCCACGCTCTCCGCGTTGAGGGTATGAGACGTTGACCTGGGCAGCGAGGACGTGCTGGAGCCAAGCGCTCGCATGCGGCACCTCATGAATTCTAACAGCACATGCATACAGAGCGTAGACGAGCATCAAAACCATTTGATTCAGAAATGTGCGCTAGAATCCGGTAAGAGCCTGAAAGAGCACCAAATGTTCACTTATGAAGAAAGAGGGCACAGTGAGGAATGTCAGCTCGCTCCCTTTGAAATGCCTTACCACAAATGTTACAAGGGTTGAAAAGAATGCACTTAAATGTCAAATTGATAAAAGCGCCGGGAACGTTTCTCGCATGTGCTTGCAGTTAGATGTATTAAAGCAAGATGAGAAAAGTGTGTCATTTGGGGATGGAAGAACAACCAATCCTGGACTATGATAAAGCCCTTCTGCGATTTATAATGATAATGACTTTTGTTTGCACACATTTAGATGGAGGGAGCATCAAAATACAAGGAAAAGTGGAAAAGAAAGAGAGAGAGAGAGAGAGAGAGAGAGAGAGAGATAGAGAGAGAAATGAGAGCATATTATGGCACTAAACAAAACCAGGTCAGGTCTTCTGAATTCTTTCAGATGACGCTTTGAAGCCCAACAATCAGAGTTAATTAGATCCAGAATCTGCTGCTCCACTCCAATAACATTGTTTTTGTCAATAGAACTGGATACGATTAAACAAGAACAACGAGACGGCTCACTCTGTTCCATCGCTGACATCGTGTGATGAGAGGTCTTCTAATGAGAGAAGAATACAGACCCCCGGCTAATGCAGGCAGCGCTCCAAACACCACCAGCAGCTTTTCACAGACGGCCTCCACGCCAGGAGACCCCTCTGCACTCAACTGTTACAGCGACCACTCAGCAATCATTACTCTTTTAATTAACAGAACTCTAAGGAGACGAGGCTGAGACAGATATACAGAGTTTTTGTTTGAAAAATGTTCAAACAGACCGGTCAAGCAGTAACACGGTCTATGTGCAGCTTCACAACCCTCAACATGTGAGGATTCACAGCAGCTGATGAGGCTTTGGAGGAGAACAGATCTACTAGAGCAGAACTACTCTCAGATTAAAGGACTAGTCCCACATTTAGGCTAATAGATCTTTTCCCCCAAGTGCACTCAGTGTCAGACAAAGTAACCATTACCCTCATTTTGCCTTTGTGTGCAGTCTGACTGAGACCAGTGCCAGCTGTAGTGTGAAGTGATATTGATTCTATTCAATAGCCCAAAATCTTCCCAATGGATTATGATAGCAGATGATAAGCTTGCACTAATAAATACTTACAAACCATTGACTCGTACACAAAATCACCATCAAAACAATAATATTTCAAATTCATATCATATATTTAATCATAATTTACAGTGTTTTTATAACTGCAGATGAACATATGCAAAGTAGGCAACAACAAAATAATAAAGGGAAGCTATTATGTCCATATTCAATGTTTATAATGTCATGTGTCATGTCTTTTGTCTTTAAGCTCCTTCTCCTACAAGGGTGTGCCCAGCTTGCTGGTAGGGGGCCTATAAGGATTGTGTTTCGAGATGATCACCATGTAAGCGAGGAATTCTCCCCCTGGCGTATAGGGAACTATTATACATCAGCTCGCCAATACGTCATCCAGACCAGGTTCTCATCATCACATGTTCAGGGAAAATCCTACGTCTTGTGTACGAGATTGAAGGGACTCAAGATGGAATAAATGTATACGTTCACACATTAATTCAGTTCTATTGGATTTCTGTTAGTTTTATTTGTATTTCTATTTTATGTAACAGTCTGTGGGGAATGTCATTTGCATTCCCCTTTAAAAAGAGGCCGAGATTACCAAATGCACCGGTCATCTGAAGTCCAGCTGCAACAACTTTCACTGAATTTAAATGCAGCTCTTAGGATTTGCACAGGCACTAAGGTTGTAATAGATTAGAATTATTGGTAATTGCTTTTGTCTATTTGAATAGTTGCTGCTTTTATTATGGAAAGCAGCAGTGAGGTCAAGATGAACTCCATCATAGCAGCAACACACAGAGTGAAGCAGAAACCTGAAAAGCTTTTGGAGCTACAGGCTCTTCCGAATGTGAGGAACACCACTCTGGAAGCAGCAGAATAAGAACCAGTGCCAGTGCTTCCCTCCTCATCCAATGCCAGAACTCACCTTAACAAACAGGCCTGAGGCTCTGGGCTCTCTCCTGTGCCAAAAACTAGTGGTACTAGAATAAGTGTCAGTATACAACATATTTGAATTGATTCATCAAATTTGCTCTGCCTTTATACCAGTTTCCTCACACTCTTGAAGTGCTCCCACACGTGTGATTTATGAGGTGTCTTTGCTATTGTAATTTCAATGACTATGGAAAGGGTATTGTGTTGTGAGTTATAGTGATGTGGATGTCTAAACTACACCAGATTTTCCATAAGAGCAATAATGAGATTCAATGTGCTTTTTAAAGGCATTAGCTGGTGAGGCATTTGCAAAGTTTGCATTTTTGTGGCTTGAGGGGAGGAAAACAGTTTCCAAAGAATAATTTAGAACTAAATACAAAAGTAACGAATTATTAAAATTATTTAGGCCAATTCTATTCTTAATGGGACGTAATGCACATAATCGAATATGAGCAAAAACTCAATTAAACAAAAACTAAAATGATAAAACTAAACAGCAAGCTTATCATACCTGTATTAGCAGCATTATATATGAAATATTAGGGCTGTATATTGGCTAGAACCTGGCAATACAATACTTATCATTTTTCAAATCCTACTATTAAAACACACCACTATATGAAAAGGTTTGACCATGCTTGCAATAGCATTGCGCTCTTGTGCTGCTTGTTAATGTTGGAGTGAAGCTGAAAATAAATTACTACACTGCCATCTAGTGGTCAGAGGTTTAAACAACACACAATAATGATTCACTGTCTGCCAGGAATCTGTGTATCGATACAGTATCACTAAACATAATATCCCGATGTGATATTTCAATATTTTCTTACAATATATATATATATATATATATATATATATATATATATATATATATATATATATATATATATAGCTACACATATATGTAAAAAAACAAATAATGAGACTCATCTGCATTATTTTTGACTATTCGATTACTTTAATTAACCCAAAACACAACTGGTCAAGATGCTCATAGCACACAGTAAAGCATTCCGTGATTGGTAATTGCAGTTTCCTGCGATCACAGCACCGCAAAGGCCAATACTGTAGTATCAATGAGTCTCTTCAATGAACAATAAACTCTCAGGTCTATTATATTCATACACTACAACATAAACTAGCTGAGTTACTCTCAAGTTCTTAAAATGTGTTGGAAGTTTGGACCTGCTGGTGGTTGTGGGCTATTTAGGGGGCTAACAAACAATAAACTGTGCAGACCTGGTGCTAATACATGCATAAAGTGCTTTTTTCCAGTGAAAGCTCTAAAGTTTAAAAAAGAATCAGTGCTTCAGGGGGAAAAAAACACTAAACTAATGGATTTAAAACCAAAAGAGGATGTGGATAAACAAAAGGAGCACGTTTTAAAGCACAGACGTTGAGGTTATTTAAAGCAGCGAGCGCCAAGGAGACACTTAAAAAGGCCCAGACAAGAGGTGGGGGTTAAACACATCATTAAAAGCAAAACACTTAAGCAAGAACAGTTTATTCTGAAGGCATTCTGCCCACTTTTCCAAGCCCTGAAGAGCTTGCTGTAGCTCACTACACAATGCCAAGGAGCTTCATGTTATCAAAGGAGGGTGGTGTGATATAAAAAAAACAAAAAAAACAAAAAACAAAAACCAATTGTATTAAATACAGGCCTACTAGAAATCCTGCCTGTCGGACAGAGAACTATCCCCATGTGCGAAGCTTCAGGTAAACTGACAGCTGTCAAACACTGAGCTGGAGTCAGGAGCACATCCATCTCGTCCGGCGCTGCTCGGGAGCCTGTCTGGAGCGAGGCCCGAGGGGGCCGAGGGCATGTCTTTACAGTTCTTGGTTTTCTTCGAAAGATTTATGTGGCATCTGTTAGAGCTATTGACATACAACCATGACCTCAAAAAGAGCTGCCTTGTTTTCCCATCTGAGTTGATGGCAAATGATTTGATTCACTGTCAAGAACATAAATCCCTAAAAAAAAATAAAATAATAAATAATATCACAGCAACAGAATCAACAGCGAGCCAGCGAACGCTGTACGCGCGCACACGTCGACACAGGGATTAAAGGTGGAAAAAGTGTTTTAACCCTCTGTTGGGTGGTCAAGAGCAAGCCAGACAAACTTAGCACTGCCAGACGCGTCTGAGTTATGAAGTGAAATCGATGGGTTCATTTATTTGGAAATGCACATACCAGGTGGCAAGAGTGCAGGACATTATTAATGTAGCTGTCATGTAAATTCCACATAAACATGGGAACGGAGAGGAAATGTACAATTTACAAGCATCTCCTCAGTCCAATTCACAAAGCGGCCATTCATTCATTCCAAGGCTGCCCTTTTAATAGAAACAAGGTGGTCAGTGGGGCTCACGTCATCGTCAGGCTTTCAATAAACAAGTGAATTTACACAGGCTCGTCACAGACCTGTCTTAGGATGTAGATTTAATGTAGGAAATGTATGTTTAAGGAAAGAAAAAAATTAAATAAATCTACACAACTTCACGCATTTTCTTTTGTGGTTCTCGTGACGTTGACGCAAGACTGCTGCGGTGTCGTTACCGGCACAGCAAACGTGTGCAAAAACAGCACGGTCTTTAAAAACTAGCAAACACCCGGTGTAGAAGGCCGAGAACAAAAGTGCAGGTCATAAATCAGCGGTAAGGAGCCGGCGGAGGTGGCAGGCTGAGCCCTGGCCTGTGGGAGAGAACGGAGCAGTGCTGCTGCTGCTGTTGCTGCTGTAGATGCTGCTGCTGCTGGCGCCTGGGCAGAGGCCTTCGCTCCCCACATGAGTCATTAACAGGCAGGCAGAACCAAGTGTCCCAGCTTTAAATGCCAGTCTCTAAAAATAAACCCGCAAACTGCAGGCCGACTAATGTCTCTCCATCAGTATTCCCTTTTCCTGGCGCGAGTGCCAGCCTTCGCACCAACCTGCACAAAGCACTTTCCACAGCAAGGAGGCCGCTTCTCAGTGATAACCGTAACGCTGCTGGAACTTTCCACCTCTCTCACACATGCTCTCTCTCTTTCCCATTCCTTTCTCCTCTCCGTCGCCCCGTTCCTCTACACCTCCCGTCTCGAGCTTTCAGATTAGGCTTAATGGTTTCATCACCATTTGAGCCTACATATGATGACGAAAATTGGCTTTTTCTTTTTTCTTTTTTTTTAAGGGGGGGGGGCTTTCCTTGAAAAGAAATTAGGAGATGAAAAAGCCTCAGCACGTTATTATACATTATGCCTTCCTAATTGTCTTCAACAAGGTGCAGGACACCTCATCATAATCAACATGCAATTACTCGGAGCTCTATCCTAATTTAAAATCACTTTGTACTTGAGGTTTACTGGCTCGTATGAAGGAACCCCAAGAGCAGCTGAAGGCACACCGGTCAGGTGCCGCACAGCGTCGGCCAGCAGATGGGCAGCCACAGCCCATGGGAAGCATCACAGTGAGAGTGCCAATGGCCTTTCCACTGGTACACTTGAGCTAAAGCTCAGGATAGGCAACTTTGCTGTTTTACACTGGAGGAATAAAACTAGTATCAGAATTAGCTGTATATGGAAACAGACCATTCAAGCAATCAGCACTCGCTCAACATTTCACTCACTTTAATTCTGTCAGATATGTGCTGCGGTTAGGTGGCATAAACATGAGTCAGTGAGGCGCTATACTCGCAGCTGCAACACCTAAACCAAACCGTCCTAGCATAATTACGCTGGACTCATTATGCAGAATATGACAGATGCCTCTTGCTGGCAAAGTCCATATCCTACATTTTTTTGTATTTTATGTATTTCTCAGAGGTCTACATAATATTTAAGTATAAAAAACAGTCAGAACATTTGTATTACTTTGCCTTACATACATATAACTGTGATGTGCGAATTAGACCTGTTCTGATAGGACATCCTGCAAAAAGCAGTCTGGCCTGAAACACTTCTTATATCTTCAGTGTGAATGGGCGGAGCTAAACTGGTGTAGATTTAACAGCTGGATGTGTGTAAGTATACAGGTTCAGCAAAAACTATGAATTCTGCTTTTGCGTCTTAGTTTCTATAAATGGGCTGGAGAGTAAACTGAGCAATAAGCAATGAAGGGTGTGTCTCAAAACCTAGTGAGCTCCTACATAGCAGCATAGTATGCGCTCCCGACATGTAGACTGTCCCAATTCTTAGATACCTGAAACATGCTGTCTACTGAGGAACCTTATTTTGGCTCGATTTTAAGGAAGCATCGGACGCTTCCTTAGCCGCTAAGGCAATCCCATGATGCAACACAGGCAAATCTACGAGCAGTGAAGTGGTTATTTTGTTATTTTGATTCTCTGGAGTTTTAATGTGTTTTTTGTCATATAATCACACAAAACAATATTTTATTTGTCGTTCACCATATTGCAGTTTTATACTCGAGCCATTAGCATTTATGCTAGCGGATTTTTAAGCCTCGGGCTATTGTTTTGGATGCCGGCTGGTAACTTAGCAACCAGCTAAACCACCGGTCACGTGCTGCAGTGGGCGGGAACAAGCCGTGACGCAGTCTCTCTCTAACTAGAGCGTCTCAGTAATCTGTTTAATGAGGACAGAACGCTGCTACTTAAACAGCTGCCTACATAGTCAGTGCCTACTTAGACACTCACTAGGTTTTGAGACACACCTGAAATGTTTTATGATTGTATTACAGAGAAAAGTGTTCTTGGGCACGACCCTGGGGCAGAATCTCAAATAGCTCCCGGCTCCCTACATAGTGTACTACTTAGGAATATACATATTGCTTCCTGCACTCCAACAGTGCATAGTATATCTAAAATAAATAAATAGTAATTTGGGATTCATCCACATCCACTATTTGGATGTAGATGCTGAATTCTCATTTCTGCAGAGCACACTGTTGAGGAAGAACAGAGCTGCTTCAAGATTTAGCCTTGTTTGCTACCGTTTCTAACTGAAACACAGACATTTGAAGCATGTAAGCCATTCAAGTAACATTCATTATACAACACTGCAGTTTTAGAGTGAATCATATTTTAAATATTTTATTTCCTGTGATATTAATGATGTTTTTCATGATTTGCTCTATTTTAGCCTGTTAGCTAGATGGCCAGCCCAGTTCTAGATAAGAAAATAAGTTGATCAGCCCATCAGTTTAAACATAAACAGGTTCTTACTTCCTCAGTACACTCTGTGGTTCATGCAGACAACATTAATATCTAAGATTATTCCAATAACAGCAGGATTTTTATATGACACAGTGCAGTGACACAGGACTCCAACTTGTTCCAAGATGGTCATAGGTGTGCACAAATCGTGTATTATACAAAGGCTTCAAACGCAGCTCAGCCAATCAGACTTTAGGACTGGGACTAGCCATGTTATTAGGTAAACTCTGAAACTTTCACAATGTATTTCAAAACAGAGAGGACCATTTCAGTGCCAGCTTGGCCTGGAGAAGACTAAATAATGTAATGTGACTCTGGTGGACAATTTTTTTAATTTTTCTGTAACATTTGAATGACAGCTGATCTATTTTTTTAGCAAAAGTTATATATGATGAATGGACCAATAGAAATGCTCCAAAATCACTTGTAATAAAACCTGTTTACATAAACTTACATTGAAAGTTCTGGATGTTTTAGGCCTCTCCTGAGACTGAAAGAGAGCCAAGTGTCTTCCAAGAAGGACAAGCTAGCTATAGAGAATCAATCTAAACTTTATTTTTGATTTTATGCATGAATCAATGATCAACTTCAATGATCCGCATTAAAGCCATATTACTAAACAACACATCTCGTCTTGTTCTAGCCGGAGGACACAAGGTGAACTGTAATATGAGAGACAGAGATGCAGACAGATGATGAGTGGTGCTGAAAGACTCAGCAGTGCTGGAAGTTGTAGCTGGTTTCAAACGTTTCAATAATGTGTGTCGTCCACCGGACATGTCCAGACACCGGACATTTCATTGAATTTGAAACAGCAAACCTATCAGAGATGAAAGGAGAGAGGGACCCTACCCTGCTGACATAAGGAAAGCACACATGAAGGATGGAAAAGAACAGGGAGGAGAAATGCAGAGGTGAGAGGAGAGCTTCTACTGGCAGCATGATCTCCCTCTCTCTCTCTCCAGGTTATGCAAGGCATGGAACAGAAAGATTAATCCGGGCCTAGCGAGGAATGCTGCGGTCATGGTGGACGCAGGGTGGTTCTTTATGTCTGAATCAGGCAGAGACAGACAGACAGAAGACAGAATGTCTGCGGCCTACATGTGAGAACCTCTTACCCACGGGGCCAAATTCACCATGCTAATGGAGGAGAGGTGGAGAGCGGGTTAATAAAGCTCACTGGGACACCTGCTCCCAGTCATCTACACTGAGAGAATCTGAGGAGCCAGGGTGTTTATTTCACACAAGGGGACCCCGGCGGGTTGGAAACGTGCATACACACACACACACACACACACACACACACACACACACTCTCGCACACGCACACAGGATTTGGGCTTGAATAACTGTTTTTCAGCACCTAAGTGCGCAGCCGGCGAGGGGCCCCGTTCTCAGAGGGCTTAAGAAGTCCTGCCCAAAAGCAGCAGCTGCCCCAGGACCTTTCCCCCCTCATGGAGGCCCAAGGGATCACGTGGCTCTGCTACAATCAAGAGCCTTTTTAACCATTTAATCATTTAGCAGAAAGAGCGGAGAACACACACACACACACACCCGTAAATCCCGCCTCTCCTCCACAGCTGTCCCTGCACATCCACCGGCCAGAAAAGCAGAGGACATCATCATTACCCACCGTGAAGCCTGCTCAGACACAAATGACGCTTCCACATCCCACACACCGTTCCCACAGGACAACCAACAATGAAAGTCACGACTTAAGGACATTAGATATCGTCCACCAGGGATACGGCTTACTGTAAGACACCACCACTCTACAATGGAGAGTGCGCATATCAGGATGAAGATTTCACATGAACTGAACAGTTGCCATGTACAGCATTCGTCATGTCTAATTACGTTAGTTCTGATGGCTTCTACTTCACAAAATATATATATATTTATAATAATATTCACTTTCCAAATACTCAATAGGCCTCATTCACTAATCATTCTTAAGAAATTTATTATAAAACCCACTCTTACAGTTTTCATTCAGTGTTTTCTTATTTGGGAATTGTTTTTTGGACAGCTCTGCAGTTTAAGAACGTCATGAATGTAATGTGGACTTTAAGATCTTTCTGAAGAACATTAAAGAAAAAAATAGATCATTTAGAGAAGATATTGACTAATAAGGTGCAACGTAATGTCTATTAGTTCCATAAGAAAAAAAAGTAGGAGGAGCAGAAACAGGCTTCTATCTTAGCTTCAAGTAATCACCAAGGAGGCATCTCCACTCTAAAAGAAAGCCTCTTAAGTCTGATTATTTTAAGGCCTAAATTATATCGTTGCTGTCTACCTTTAATTTAAGCCAATGGAACCAGAACTTCTTACAAGCTATTTTGGAGCATTTCTATTGGTCCATTCTTCAGGAAATTGTCATTGAAATGATGTGGACATATATATATATATATATATATATATATATATATATATATATATATATATATATATATATATATATATATATATATATATATATATATATAAATAAATAAAATAAAAATAAAATAAAATAAAAATCAACCTAAATGGAGATACACGTTTTTCTTTAGACAGCAATAGCAGTCTTTATATGGGATGGACTAGGGATGCATAATTCTTAGCATGTTTGGTCAAATCAGATTTATATTTATATTCATATATATATATATATATATATTCATATATATATATATATATATATATATATATATATATATTCATATATATTCATATATATATATATATATATATATATTCATATATATATATATATATATATATTCATATATATTCATATATATATATATATATATATATATATATATATATATATATATATATATATATATATATATATATATAGTTATTAGTAGAGGTCATATGACTTTATTACTTAGAAATGTAACCAATTGTCTTGTATTTTAATTGATTTTGCTGCTGCTCTGAAAGATTTCTCAAGCGCTCTCTCATCTCAACTGTCAACCAGTAAGAAGAGTGTCTGCAAGACAATTTGATCAGACTTGAGAAGAAAATCTGCTGCTGCAAAGTACACAGGTATCATGCGGCGTGTACAGACCCATCTGCCTCTACCGTCCCATGGGATTCAGCTCTGGCTGGCCCCAGATGTACCCCTAGTGAGAAGACTGGTGAGCAAAGTGCTGCAACTTTTTTTTTTTTCTTTCATGCCGAACTGGCTTTTTTTTTTTTTCCTTTCACAGGACACTTGTGAAAAGAGCTGTTTGTGAAATGGAGAAATATTTTTAGCAGTAGAAATGAAGCAGCATAAATGAGAAGCTTATTATTAGATGAATAACTAAGGCAGGCAAAATAGCCATTCGGTTAATTAATGATTTGCTGTTTGTTTAAGAAATAAAATCTGTATCATACTGAAGTGCATAGCATCATATCGCACTGAACAACTTTGTGCTGAATTGAACTGTGTTGAATTGCACTGCATCGTAATCATAGTGTATCACATTTAGAGTTGCTTCACATATACACTCCTGTGCAAAAGCACTTAAGCTAATTGTTTAAAAGCAATGATTGTAAGAACACTAGATCTCATTACAACAGACGTAAATAAGCAAATACACACAATACAAAGTAATATGAATATCTCATTGTAAGAAAAGTAGATCATATCTAGAGCTCCAGTTTGAAGAACAAAGTTTAGTTCCAGATTTCTCCTGGACGCCCCAGACATTGTATGAATTAATGATATTCCTTCATCAGCAATCTTGTTTTAGCTTATTGAAGTACTGAGCAGTCAAAGCAGGTATTAGATGATAACTATAAACAATACTGAGTTGTTTCCACAGTAGCTTTGAAAAAGTTAAACACACTGACGTATGTAAAAACTTTACTTACTGTATTAATACTGTTTAAACATTTCAAAAACTGCTGTGTTTTGCTGTGAAAATAAAAAATAGTTTTTTAAAATATAATAATGTTTAAGGGCCCAAGTGCCTAAAACCTGTGCAGTACTGTGTATATATAAAGCACTGGGGGCAGTAAAGCTTGAAGGTCTTGTGACCGGAAGGTCGCCGGTTTGATCCCTAAGACCAGCAGGACACGACTGAAGTGCCCTTGAGCAAGGCACCTAACCTCTAACTGCTCCCCGGGCACCGTGGATAGGGCTGCCCGTAAGTGTGTATGTTTACTAGTGTGTGTATATATGTGAGTGTGTCACTGCACGGATGGGTTAAATGCGGAGGTCAAATTTCGCTGTGTGCAAACACAAGTGACAGAATAATTTTAAACTAAACCGTTCACAGTGTATCGAGATGTGTATTGCATCAGCCTCAGTACGTCAGCATGTATCGGTTTAAGTAACAGCAAAGCTTTCAAAAGGACGGAGTAATAATTGCTCAACAGATTCTAAACCTTGTCCAAAAATCACAACTATTTAACCACTTACTTTAACACCTGTTCAGTCAGAAACCTGTCAGTTCTCTGAAGTCTGGAGAAAATTCTTTGACATTTATTTGCTTGCTTCATTTTTTTATTTGTTATTTGAAGCCAGTAAATTACAAGGCAAAATGAAACCACTTCCCCTTCTACGTAAAGCAGTTCATATTAACACAGCCCCACATTCAAATATATTCCTAACAGAAAGGCAGACGTCTCGTACACAACACTTCCAAATTCACAGAAGCAGCCTTTCCAAATTGAAAGCGCTAATTCGCTGAATTATTATTCGATGAACTCGGAGCAGCTCCACGAGCTCGACATAATTTCTGAGAGTTGAGTGCGGATCTGTCGGAACCACTTGAGAGGAGAGTCTTCCATCTGATTGACACTGAAGGCTACATTTAGACAAACAGCAAACAGAAGCACTGGGACCAGCTCAAACAATGCCGGATGAGACAGAATTAAGAGGGGGCTGTCAATCCTTGCCTCAACAGAGTCATCTGGTGAAGTGAGACTGCCAAACCTTCAGGAATTATCAGCCTGATCAATGCACTCTCTCTCTCTCCCCCTCTCTCTCTCTCTTTCTTTCTTTCTCTCTCTCTCTTTCTCTCTGTCTCACTCTGTCTCTCCTGGGTGGGGCACGCTAATCAGCTACAAGGAACTACAGCAACGCGGCCTGGTTAAATGCTCCTGCTAGACTGATGAGCTGATGAGAGGGAGACAGGGGAAAGGGGGGGCGAGGGGGTGGTGAGAGTGGGAGAGATGGGGAGGAAAGGAGAAAAAAAAAAGGGAGGAGGGGGCGATAAATATTGTTGTTCGACCCCTAATTAAATTGCTCAGTAATTTCTTCACACAAAGAGAACACAGTTTATCTGTTTAAAATCAATAGCCCATTTCACGGTGAGGCACGTCCCGGCTAGACGACCGAGCCATTACTTATTCTGCTCTCTGAGCTTCCACTACGCCGTTCTCCCAAGGTTGAATCTGTTATCTTTTCTTGTTTAAGGAGAGAGAGAGAGAGAGAGAGAGAGAGAGAGAGAAGGAAAAAAAAAGTCAATAATAATTCCTCTTTTCTAAATGGATGGATTTGGCTGTCAGGGGAGAGCTTTTGAAAAGCAGCGTCTCAGCCTTCTCAATGCCTCTTAAGTAAATGTCTGCAGAGCCACTCACACACAAATAAGATCATTAAAAGCACTGATTACCTTTGAGCCTTCACCACTCGTCTTTAAAATATTCTTTACTCCGACGAGTGGCAAGCCAATTTAAATTGAGATGTTAAAATGAGCTGAATGAGATGTGCCTCCGCCGAGGCTGCGCAGCAAAACAATTCGGAGGCAGCCCGATGACTGATTACTCCGCTGCTTATTTGTTTTGAAACAATTACTGGTAATCATATTGATGTTTATGCGCGGTGCCCTTTCTGAGAAGTAAAACTCGGCTTTGTAATTACATCACTGGAATCTAATCAAGAGGAGATAAACTTTCACCTATGCTAACAACATATTAAAATGCAAATCAGCGCCGCCGCAGACACGGGCGCGCTCCGAGGCCTAATTACCCCCGTGATGTCACAGACGCGGTCCTTGTGTTCCGTTTCCTTGGTAATCTGTCAACCTGAATTCGGTCATTAACGCGGCTAATATTAACAATGAAACCTACAAATAGGAAATAATCTGTTTTTGATGAGCCGCGCAGGTGCGGGGGAGCAGCCTGCTGATGATATCCGCAGATACGGAGGCGTCGTCTTAGCCTGAAGTCAACTACGTCCCCATTATCAGATCCAGATCTGCTCCAGTGTGCTCGCTCGCACGCTCACACACACACACACCTTTATCATTGTGTAATCCTGGTGTAAGAGTCATATCACAGTTCCCTCTGATCCTCTGACACACATGCACAGTGCCCTGAAGGTTAGGTCAACACTGTCAGATCTTTTCCCAGGTCAAAAAACCCCTTCATGCTATTCTGTGAGTGTGACCCCACCACCACCCACAACTCCCTCTCTCTCTCTCTCTCTCTCTCTCCCTCCCTCTCTCACTCACTCACACACAGAAGACAATCTACAGGCCATTCAGAAGCAGTCTATGCACATCTACCCCCAGGAGGAGATGGAGGTTTATGCTGGGAAAGCCCAACAGTGTTTTGAGAGACAGAGCAAAAGAGAGGGAGAGAGGGAGAGAGAGAGAAACAGAGAAAACAGACTCTGCTCTTTAAACCTGAACGTAAAGAAGCAGCCCTTGGCTGCTCTCCTGAGGGAGACGCAGAGGGATGATCTGGTGAGCTATGATATTCCATGTAAATAATTCATATCCATGCAGAGAACACCACATGGCCTAACATGAACCCTCAATAAGGAGACAAGGCCCGACTGCTTCTCCAATCACCATAAAAAAAAAAAATTAAAAAAAAAGGCAGATCGTTTCCGGTCCGCTTCCCTTCCGCGAATAAGTACAGTAGAGTAGCTCTCCAGATTACATAAAGGGCCAGACGGAGGTAAAGAAGTCTTAGTCAGAGCTAAATGAGTGATGTCACTCGCCCATGCTGTTTGGTAAGATAACTGCAGTTTAGACAGCCGGGGGAAAACAAAAAAAACGCAACACTCAACTTGACACAAATTATGCAGTTTGTTTTTAAACATGGCCCCGCCGGCGAGACGGGTGTGGTGGGCAATTTTAAAGTCACATCAAAGTAGCACTCCGCTCGCCTAACTTCTCCAAGACATAAACTGAAAATAAATGAAACACGTCACTGTCTTCAAGCTGAAAATTCCATTTCAATCTTATCCCAACAAATAAACAAACAAACAAACACACACACGGTGTAATCAACACACATCAGAGCTAAGCTTATTAAGCAGAAGTACATAAGCATGTTTTAAATAACCATTTTCACAGTAAAGCTGAAAGAACTATTTCAAACGCATGCATTTCATAAGGCTAAAAATATTTTCCATGGTGCCGTTTGGCCAAAGGCTGCGTACAGTGGACCAGTACACAGTGCGTTTCCGGCTCCCTCTGCTGGCAGGCACGGAACTCTATGCTGGGGCCAAGCTGCAGAGGGACTTGGAGAGCGACAGAGCACGTTCAGCCCTCAGTCCCCGCTCAAGATGAAGCGTCAAGGGTGTTGGGCACATCCTGAGCAGCAGGCCTGCGGTCAGTTTTACAGGGTGGCTTGTGGTGGTCAAGAGCAGGACTGGGATTTCTGGGGCTGATCCAAGAGCAACTGCACAGCGCAGATAAGTAAGCCGCTTAAACGTTCGAGGCGGTTCATCACACGGAGTTGTGAACTCCATATGAAACATCCCAGACAGTCGCACTTGTAACGACAGCGTGGAGCAGGACCAAACCCCGAACGCCATCACTGCGGCATTTAGCATAGGAGGAAAACAGACAGCCTGGCAGCGCTCCATCTTGGCTAGCAGCTTGGCAATTAGGGACCGTGCAGCTTTCACAGGAGAACAAATAGAGTTTTTTTTGGTAGAAAATGAATCCTAATAGCACAGAGGCTTTAACCTGGAACAGCAAGAGTACCTGATTTCCAGGCAGACTTGGCCCGGGGCCACCTAATGCACCTAAAGTGGAGGGAGATCAATGTCCGCACAAGAAAGGGCAAAGAGCAGCGGAAAAGTCACACCGTGGCCATAAAAGCCAATGTAGCGTTTCTGTGCAGGGCTGCAGTGTACACTCCGGGGGTGGTGGTGGTGGTCTTTCCTGGCAACCAGGTTACTGCAGCCGTAATTCACAGCACATAAATTCAAACAGTCATAACACTGAGTGGATGGAATGATGATGGAGGCCCTCTTCCGTTCGAAGCCTAGAGACTTGGAGTGGGGGGACTGGACTGAGAGAGGGGCTTAGAGCATGAGGGGTTAGAGGCCGGACAGTGAAGCATTAAACGAAATCACTCAGAGTGAGAGCAGGAGGCCCGGCCTTTGCAGGAGTTTATGGGAAATGAATCAGGTGGGAGTCCGAGCGGGAGCCACCAGGGACCATCGATCTAGGCAAGAGATTGTGAGTGAGAAGAATTCACACTAGAGAGAGGGGGGGCCATGTCAGCTAGGAGCAAGCAACTTTTACCTACCCCACCTGTCTCAATCTCCTCCAGTCTGCCTATATGATGTCAGGGGTGAGAGGCAGGGCGCTCAGGAAATCAGACCTGATGACGAAGGGCTTTGATCACAGTTACTGGAACGGGTAGCCAAGCACTGGGAAAGCATTAATGTGCGGCAGAGAGCAGACAGGTGGAAGAGATAAACAATTACCAATGGAAACCTGTAGGCATGAGGGACACGGCAAAGTTACAGCCACTGGAAGTTTTAGGATCCCAGAAATAAGTTCTATCCAAAAATGGCCCCAAACAAACAAACAAACAAACAAATAAATAACTTTAGATAGATATAGATAGAGATAGATAGATAGATAGATACTTTACTGATCCCAAAGGAAATTTAGCAGCCAGTAGCAGTTAAACAGTACAAAAACAAAGTACAAAACACAGTACAAAAAACAATAAGGCATATAAAGAAGAATAAAGAACTCCAATAGTAAAAAAGAATATATACAAGGACATATAAATACATACTATACTATACACACTGACTGAAGGTAAAAAGGTAGTGCAGTAATAAATTAGGTAATGTGCAAGAGAAAAACTGGTATCAGTAGATTTATGACAGTACTGAGATTTAAAAAAAAAAAAAAAATAAATGTGCAAAGATTGTATTTAAGTGAATGTTAAATAGTGTTAAATACTGTCCAGGAGTGCAGATGTACAGGATGCACATCAAAGTGTCAATAGTGTCTATGAGTGCTGACATAAGATGTCCAGTAAAGTGTCAAAAAAGGAGACTTTACTGGACACTGGGTAAAAAGAATGGAAATGCAGACCAAAGCATAAAAGCCAATTCCCCAGTTTAATACTGAGTAGGCCTACAATGAGGGGTCACACTGCACTAAAAAACCATTACATACCAACACGAATTAGAAACAGTGGTTAAAAAGACAGCACTACTAGACACATGGCTCCTTGAGGTAAAACATATTCTGAAAAAAAGCTGGCAAGTTACAAAAGGAAAGGTGTCAAGAATGAGTCACACATGATTAATTGTAGGAACTCGCGTCCAACTCTCAGAGCTAGGCATGCTTGCTAGTTTGGGGTAAAGAAAAAAAAATGTTGACAAAGCTTTCTGCTTGAAACATTGCTGAGTAAATGTACATACTGCAAGTGTGCACAATGTGCAGAGGTTTGTCCCCTCAAATGCACCATTTCCACTGCCTCCCCCCGAATCCCCCCTCCACCAAATCCCCAACACACCTGCAGTTTAGCTTTCAGTGTGCAGTGGCTCATTTTTCCACCCGCTCACAAATAACAGCACACTCATCAGAACCAGCTCCATCTGAGCCACAGGAAACAGACCGACAAAGGCTTCCTGAGGGACAGGGACACAGTGGCTGGGGCCTGCACAACACTCAGAGAGCAGAGAGCTTCAGCAGTGCATCATCAACATCTCAGTAATTCACACATTTCTACACCTTTAGGACACGTTTACTGCCTGTGCTTGTACTAGTGATTCAGAAATTATAACTATGCCTCTAACAACACTGCTTAACACGTATACACAGGCAAGTATGCCAAATTTGTCTGACCATGAACATATTTGTCCCTCAGAACCAAATTCTAGTTGTCCTTGCATAACAAATAAAAAATGTCTCTGCAACACTAAGCTACAGTATCAAACTTTTATGAGCTTACACTGCCATCTGCTGGATAGCAGAAGTACTGCATGAGACACCAGAGCGACGCTATGTCCTGTAAGACAAATGCTGTCCAGTCTTGCACACACTTTGTATGAGGAAAAGAAAAAAATAACATGCTCTGAGGATTTAGACAACTGAGACAGATTTTCCCTTTGACAAGGCAAACAAACAGAAAAATCTATATACTACATTTTTCTCTTGTTTATTTTCTCCATATTGCATACAGACGTTTGGGTACCCAGGCTTAATTACATATCTATTCAAATTTTTAAGCACATAGAAGAAAAAAACCTTTACAGAACACAACAAAACACCTGTTAATAGTGAATTTACTTAAAAATACAAAACAAGAAAACAGCAATCATGGCAACCCACTAATGGTAAAGTTTGAGAACTCTTTATGGACTCATTAGGACAGGTAAGGAAATAATCATTTCTAGAGCGCAATCAAGTCTCTGACCCTTTAAACCTAGCCCCAACACACAATAACCAAGGGTGTCAAAAGTATTTATATTCATTAAGCAGGTAGAAGTATAGATACTATGGTGGAAAACTACTTCTGTACAAGTTGAAGTATCAACTCAAGCTTTTTACTCAAGTTAAAATGTATAAAAGTAAAAGTAATGTAGGAAAAAAAGCTATTATAGACAAAAGCTTAGGTCGCACCACAGGGGTCTATAGTGCACTAGCCCACCTCCCCAGAAAAATAATTCTTTTAAAAGCCATAATGTCTATTATATTATATATTAAAATGTTAATGTTGATCAATTTGGGATGCGCTAGGCTTCCTGTTTCAGCCGAATATACACCCACAAAAAATTAATGTATTTTAGTACAATGTAAATATATTAAAGTATATCTGTGTACTACTGAGCATTAATATGTGTTTCATGGAGCAGAAGATATGATGACTAGTTGAATATAAGTATTGTAATGGTGCAAAAAGTCAAACTTCAAAGGCATGTTATCAATAATCTTTACTGGAATGTAAATGTACATGAACGAAAACAAGCTGAAATGAAATAGGAGTAAAGAGGATATGTTTAAAATGTAAGGAGTAGAAAGTACAGATAATAGTGTGTAAATGAAAAGAGTATTTAATTATTCCAGTAAAGTATAAATAACCAAAAATTCTACTTAAGTAAGGTAACAAAGTAATTGTACTTCATTACTTGACACCTCTGACAATAACCATGGGCTCCTCTTAGCAGTTGGCTGGTAAAACAAAGCTAACTGATGCTTACAAAGCAGGAGAAGGCTATAACCAGATACCAGATTACTCCCACCCTGCAATTATTCTGAGAAGTTATTAAGCAATGTCAGTTAAGAAAACTGTGAAAGTCCAGGGAAAACCTGGAGCCAAACATCTTCGATACAATTGCTCAATACGCAGGCTGGGAAAACAAAGAACCTGCAGGAAGACTACGCTACTGTACAGCATGGCTTGCATTTTACCTGTGACTTGTAAAAGTCAACATCTAAAGCAGTGCTCAAAGTGAACTCCCTAGAACCAGAACACACTACCAGCACTTCTACATTTTACTGCTTGGCGTACCGGCACTTTTTACTTGCCTACCATGTTTTACAAGCTGCCGCTGTGGTATCCAATTCAGTCCCCCGCAAATTTCAGTTTTGGATTAACTGAAGAGACACCAAAGCTAAGCAGCACTGAAACTACGGGACGCGGATACCAAACTGGACCGTAGGGTCGAGCATTCACTGCATCAGTTTCAAACAGCACAGCATCAGTAGGTTTTGTAAATTATTTCTCTGAATAAAAATATGAGATTTAGCTTAATAACCATTATCCTGTGTTTCTCTTGTTATGACAATGAAACAATAAATCTCTTCGCTTGTTCGCAACCGAATGCTGAAGACAGCCAACTTGAAAACACACAGTAAACAAGAAACTAAAGCTGAAAAAAGCATTAAGACTCCAAACATACCTCAAATCCACTATAGACTACTTCAAGAAATGAAAAGGTGAAGCTTTTGGAATAGCCCATTTAGTTAGTTAACTTTAACATTATTAAACATCTGTGGGTAGTGGCTATAATATATTCTCTGTGGTGGGTTATTTTATTTATTATTAATTATGATTTTGGTACCCTTGTAAAATGTTGGGTTTGAGAAATTCGCTATATAAATCAAACTATTTTATTAATTTTATTGTTTAAAAATGCTGCATGCGTAGAACAGCCCAAGAACACTACAGAATTAGAAGCATTCTGCAAGGAAATGGTGAAAAATCCTAAAACAAAACAACACAGAGACTCCTAGCTGACTACAAACTGCAAGTTGTGATATCTGCCAAAGGTGGTGCTACCGAGGACTTACTGACTTAGCAGGGTTCTTCTGCATGGCACAATTGGGTGGGCGACGTGGACTAAAAAGTGTGCGTTACAATAAAGTATAATCAATATAAACATTACTGTCTCATACAATATCTTCTTTGGAAGAAGATATCCCCCCCACCTAAATTATGTAACTTTGCCAGGGGTTCCCAAATTTTTACATACAACGGGGGGGACTAACCTTCGGTTGGCTGGACAAGCAAATATGTAATTGGACTAGTTTTCACTCGAGCAATTAATTGAAAAAGGGATGTTTGTGCCACTTAGTTTCGACACGAACTGCACGGGTAAGTGACTGTTACATTTTAAAATGTTAACAAGGACAGGACACTACATCAAATTACTACACTGAGCTGTTTTCATTTGTTTGAGAGATCAGACTTGGCACAGATCAGCTTTCTGCTGCCCAAAGAGAAACCTGACTCAGGGACTTTCACAAGATGGCAGTATTGCATAACGCACAAAAAAAAAAAAAAAAAAGACAATTAAAGCAAAGCACAAAGGACTACTCCAGCTGTCAGCTGACTCATAACCAGAGGCAGTTAATGAAATCTACATTGATAACAGCCCAGCAGAGATTATCAGGGAAGTGAGTTTTAAACTGCCAGTGCGCTAGGGCTCAAAGACGAATCACTCTTATATTGAAATAGCAATTTAAGCGAGCCCAGTTTTCAAATCCCAAGAGCTGCATTTTTTTAATTTATAGCCTCATTATTAACAACGCTGTTGTATGTTTTACACAGGTGGTGTTTTACCTAATAACACAGAACTGACCAATCAAACCCAAGCAAACCTCTATGTTGCAGCATCCTAACCACAACTTACTCGTACACTACACTCAGGAGTCCGATCAGAAAAAGAGGATTCCTAATCTTCTTGCCAAAACAGCAGGACAGACCTTTTCACCTCTCTGCAGTTAAAATGTTATATCACGCAATGAAAGTGCCCCCTGCTGGACTTCAGTGAATTAAACACAGTCATTAGTTTTGTGTGGGAACAACCAGAACACACACTGACTAAATACTTAAGACACTACAGTCCAATTCTACACACTATAAACTGCAGAAGTCCAGTTAATCCAGTTAAGCAAACTGATGTTCAGGGAGTTTGCATGCATAATTAACATGGTTCAATAAAACGCAGCACGAATCCCATATAGAAAGTCTATCAAGTTTCCCAAGTCATGAAGAGCACGCTTGGCCTCTCCACCTGTTGCTTACTGGCTGAACGCCTCATTGCCAGGCCTGACCTCTGTTAAGGGCAGTGAGACAGCTTTAGGCAGCCTTATCATTTAGCACACTGATAAGTAGCTGGTTGCTACAAAGCCTTTGGGAGAAGTGAGAAGCCGGTGTTTAGACTGTTTTTTTCAACTCCACTGTTGTATTCTACTGGATTCTGTACAGCAGATTTACTTCTATACAAATACACAGCTTTGAGGCATTGTCAGTATTATAGGAAAAAGCATAAATAAAAAATTGGAATACCACAGATTCTGCAATATCTTTGCCAAATTAATCGGTCATTCTGATTTTCTTCCACAAAGGGTGAAAATAAAAGGGTATTTAAAAAAAGGAAGCTGTGTATTCTGGGCATTTGTTCATGGTAAAGTGATAGAGAACAAAAAATAAAGAAAAATGCAGTGCCACACTTTCTCAGCATTATCTACGTGCTCTGTTAGTATTTTAAACATAGGTTTAGCTCAAAACCTATACCTCAATCATAAAAATATGTATCTGCCAACACATTCATACCCATGTTGTGTAATACAGGGCTGTGTATTGGCAAGAACTAGGCGATACGATACGTATTGTGATACAGCAGTCACGATCCAATATATTGTGACATACTGCGATAAAAGTCATACTCTTAAAAAATCATACTCAAATCATACTCTTAAAACACACCACTATATGAACAGGTTTCCCAAAGCTTACAATAGCACTGCACCCTTGTGCTGCTTGTTAATGTTGGAGTGGAGCTGAAAATGAATTACAATACTGCCAACTAGTGGCCAGAGGATTAATCACAACACACAATGAGTCACTGTCTGCCAGGAATCTGTGTATTGATACTGTGTTTTTGAGAATCAATACAATATCACTAAACATATCACAATATTTGGACATTTTCTTAAACCCCTAGTGTAATTAGTTATGATAAGTTTTAGACACATTAAACATCCTGATTGCTCTCAATAATGAATTCTGACGCAGAATGTTATAACACTGCATGGTTATGTAGGGTCTCCAACCTGACGCATAAAACACTCTGAATAACTTTGCATAATATCTGTCAAATTATGTAGTGAATGTGTAAAATTATGGACTGAAATATACATATTAATGTACAAAACCCTCTTCTTCTACCTCATTTGAACACGACAGCTGCTATTTACATTGTGTGAGAAATGGAACAACAGAAATTAAAAGTGAAGATAGTTTTTGTCCTTGTCCTCTTCTGAAAAGTTGCCATTTTGGAGATACCATGTGATTTGTTAATTCTCTTTTACTGAACTGACAAAAGTATAAAAGACATACAAATTAAAAATATATATGAATTTGACACTCGCAACACACTCAAACTGGGGCAGAATAAGAGTGAAAAGTTATTTAAGCTGCATTTAAAAAAAACAATACAAAAATAAAAACAGTTGGATAAGCAGGTAAGATAAGCAGGTGAATAGATCAACAGGCGAGGAAATCATGACTGGATTTAAAAGGAGTGCCCACCTAACTAACATCATCATCATCATCATCATCATCATCATTATTATTATTATTATTATTATTATTATTAGCTGGCTTAAGAATAACATGTATTTCTATTTTTGTTAATTACTGTATAATTTGAACACAACAGCTGTGCAAGTTTTACGATAAATGGATTCAGAGAAATGCTTCAAAATCTCTTTGCATTGACTTACATTGAATTTAAAAGACATTTATTTGTACTTTTGATTAATTTTATTTTGTAATTCAATGAAAAAAAAATCTATTAAAAAAATTGTTTAAATTTGTTTCAACACATCCTCCGGTTAGTGGGTAGTCCAGATATTTTTTATGCATCCTAACATTATTTCTCATCCATCATAAAAGCACTCACTGATGAAACTAATGTAGTACTTTAAAGTCATACTGAACACAGATGTGCAGTTCTCTTAGTTATGAAACAGCACTCAGACCTCCTGCAGACTCAGGCTCAGTGAGAAACACAGCTTCAGGTTACTATCTGTGTGGAGAACTTTGTTTTCTATTAAAAGTCATAATATTTAACCCACATGCGGTGTCGCTCGATCACGCGCAACTAGCCCACAGAGTTCTGAACTCCACTCAGATCAGCATTTCAGCCCAACAGAGAAGGAAAACAAATGGAATGTGTTTCACAATCAAGTTACATTCGCTTTTATTTACAGCCCTGATGTCAGGTGAGCACAATCAAGCTTCTACACACATAATAAGAGGTGGATTGTGCTCCTCCATGAGTGAAAAATAAGACACTGCATCACAGTGGTTTGCAGACAATATGCTGCATTGTTGAGGTCATGCTGAACACAACCCTGCTCATGTGCCTGTCCTTACACACTGCTCATACTGAAGTAATAAACTCAGGATTCATTCAAAACAACACACTGCACAGAGAGAATGACAAGAGAAAAAGAAAGAGAAAGAGAGAAAGAGAGAGACTGCAGCTGTGTAAACCAGCCCAGAGCAGCAGAGGCCTCAGTCTTCCTTTTAACCTCCTGTATGAACTTTAACACTACTGCTAGCAAGCTCACTTCACTACAGCACCACAAAGCGTCCCAGTAATCGAGCTGAAACTCATAATATGGACAGGTTACATTAAGGTTCAGTGGTCGTTTACATAAAACATCTTAAGTTTGTGTTAAGTGAAGTGTATTACTGCCAAATAACAAACTTATCACCAAACAGGTGATCAACATTTGATTTTTTTTAACAAACCAAATACAATTACAAATACAATTACAAATACAATTACCTGCACTACATAATTTTAAACTGTGGTAGAACAGCATCTTTCCATAACTTCACAAGCTGTTTCACTGCTTCACATGTGTGTAAAGAGGATTCACTCTGGCAAGCCAAAGAACTGTCAGATGCAGGAACTGAAGGGAGTTCTGAACTAAATACATGTCTGTTCTGTTTACTCTACTTAAACAGACAGATGGATGCTGACCTATAAGCAGTAGGCAGAACTTAACACAACATAAAAAAGTCAAACAATGACCTGCACTCTTTAAACACGTCTTGTAAAAACACAAGCTGAATACATATCAATATAATCCATAAAAAAAAACAGTAAAAACATATGTAGACAAGTCATGAAGTCGAGGCAAATGTCAGACTTTCTCTTAATTCGTTTTGTAGAAACTTTTTCTTGCAGCACACACACACACTATACAGTATATACCTGTCAAACACGATTAACACATATATGCATATATATTGTTGCTGTCCAAAGAAAATCATGTATCTCTATTGTAGTTGAATTTTCATTTTTTCTATATCATTTAAACATGGCAGCTGTCCTTTATATTCTGTGAAGGTTTCAGTACGAATAGAAATGGGTCTCACAAAAAGCAACAGAACAGAACTGGTGCTAGAACACCTTCAGAGTGAAGTGATGAGTGATGTTTCCATATTTGAACTCAAGCTGTGGCTTGTGCCAGCCGCCAGAAAGGAAAATATCCAAACAGTGACTTTAGGCTTTTGCTTTTATAGCGTCTTATATGGCAATTAATCCTCAGATAAAATTTCAAGATTGTGACAAATAGGGGTGGGACTAACAGAAGACCCCACAATACAATATTATGGTGATACTTGGGTCACATAGTACTCTCCTGCCCTTGACATCCACACATCACACCAAGTTAATGCAATCCTTTCTGCTTTACTTAAAGCAACTGTTTTTTTATACTAGTACCAAAACGTTTTATTTGTATTTGCATTTCATACAATTGTGTGTAGTCCAACACAAAGTTCACATCCTTACCATAAGTACTTTAAAACATCAACACGAGACTACACAATCACCACCATCTCTGGATCTGGAGACAGTGCTTTTCCTACTTAGGGGAGCGTAATGTGTCTCCAGGACCAGAGTTAGTGTTACCGTTAGAGGGTGCTTGGTATACTTGGTAATATACTTGGTATATTTGTTAATTGATTCATTCATGAATGGTCAAACACTGGTCAAGAGGCTGTGCCTTAGAGTACCAGGTGTTGCAAATACAGGACATGGTTATGCCTTTAGTTACACTTTAATGAACCTGAATAGGGGGCAATCTGAAACACGACCCACAACAGGGATCAAACAGATCAATAGAAACGCTACATACATGATATAATTAACACACAGCTCAATGTTATTGTTGATTAAGTTAATGTACTTCATGATAACCAACCTAATAAGTCCTGTGTGCACCAAATTGATAAAAACATGATCAATAAAGCAAACCACTAGACCAGTGTAGGCAGTGTAAAACTTACTACACCCTGCACTGACATATAAGGACTACAGTGAAGAGGGAAGCATGTCTGTAAACTTTTGACCTGATTATGCAGCTGAGAACAGCTAGAATCAGTTACGCAGGCTTGTACTTTAGACAACTGGCCACATGTTTGATACTTCTCAGTGAGGAAGCTGACCCAGGAGCAGCATTTTCCTTTTATATCCCAGTCTCAATATAACATCTGGACCTGGTACCATTTCATGGCATAACTTACAAAAGGATGTGGAAGGAATGTACCTCCCCTCACACACTGAGAGTAATCAGGCGTGGCTCTCAGTTAGAAATAAATAAACATAAAGAAATACATCTATGCATACATAATAGTGCTGTAACAATAGCTTTAATTTGGTCTGCTATAGAGCTTTCCTTGACAACAACAGACTGAGGGCAGATAATGGAATTAGGGAGTTAAACCTCTGTAAGTTTTGCTCATTGTTGTGTCAAAGGACCAATGTTACTGTCCATCACACAGCATGTAGGACAAGCACACAAAAAAAGTGAGTCACAATTTAATCTGATTGTTCTCAACAGATTCTCCACGGATGCTTTAATGGTTAACTATCTGGTAAAAACCGTGTCAACAGTGTCAATCATCAACAGTAAAAAAGCAGGATTAGGTTTTGTATTGACAACTTCAACTGGTTCAAGCTAACTTAGACACTCTGTACAATCGGGATGAGCAGAAACGCATTTCAGAATGCACAACACGCCAAACCTTGAGGCGGATGGGCTACAACAATACCTCTTGTCTCAAATAAAAAAAATAAAAAAAAAACAATCAAGTCAGTGTTCTTCAGTGGCCTTGCCAGGCACCAGATCTGACCCAATAAAACACCTACAGGATGTGGTATTCAGTGTGAGAGGGTACCAGTAGGAAGTACATGATCCAAGTACATAGACCAGAATCTCAGCTGAACGTTTCCAACATCATGTGGAATTCATGCCAGAAAGAACTGAAAGCAAAGACAACCCCTACTCAGTCCTAGAGCAGTTTTCCTAATAAGGCGTATGTCAGGTCAATTCAGGACAGGACATTCTAGGACAGTCCTTGCTATTCGATTTAGCGTTGAGGACGACCACAGCTGAAAAAACAGTTGACTGTAGAAAAGAACAAGACCCAGCTTCACCGACCTGCATATAGATAGCCCTGCACATATTCAGGACATTTGCTTTAGCTGGTCTAGTTATTGTTGCTGGCAGAAATAGCTTTACCAGCTACACATGTTATTTAAAATAATTTCAAGACTCTCATTCACTATATTATCACTGTCGAGAGAAAAACAGGTTTCTCCAAAATAGTAACTTTACAGGAGAGGCCAAAAACGTCCTTACTGTTAATGTAAGTTAATGAAAAATGGATTTTGGGGCATTTCTATTGGTATATTCATCATAATATTTTCAAACAAAATAAATCACATAAATTAGGTGTCGTGTTAAAATTATGCTGAAAAATAAAAATAGAGATACTTTTTCTTGGACGGCTACGATATAACCTATAGACCTATATAAGATTTAAGAGCTCTGTTTAAGTCTCTTAAAGTTTAAGACAAAACAGGTAAAGAAGCAAGAGTGAAGAGGCAAGAGGTGTTGCCCATCACCAGAGAGTAAGGGAGTGTGAGTGGAAATACTCTTACCTTACTGTCTGTGCTTTAGCTGAAGGAACCAGCAAAGGCAGTAGGATAGAGCTCACCCTTAAGGTGTGCCATAGTACCCACGACCAACTCTTTATTTCTGTTTAAAGTGTAAACCCATCCTTGTAGGACGCATATGTTGCAATGGTTTTAACCAGATCGTGGGGCCTGTCCTACAAGATTGAGAGAAACCCAGTACTCAGGAGGCTAGCTAGAGAGTACTGACCTCGAGCGGAGATGGAACTGAGGTGCTATAGAAAAGACAAATGTGGTAGTTCTATGGTCTTGTGACCAGGAACTTATATTACCTAGACAGTCAGGCCATTTTATTTTAAACTCCTTTTTTTCTTTTTCAGTTTTTGTTTATATATTTTTCTGTTTAGTTCGTAATAAATTTACATCACCGTTTTCACCTCATCCTCTGGAGTCTCCGTATTTTTCCACCAACCCACGCTTTTATCCACAGCACCTTTCACTACTCATAGTCTTTGTGACCCCTTCACAGGAAATTGGCGAAGCATCATCACAGCAAGTTACTCAAATGCCATAAATCAAACTTGATTAACGAGCTTAGCTATACAAACACAAATGTTTGATACTGTGAACTGAAACCCGTCTCTCAATAAGATGCGCTGATGGTCTTTAAGAAAAGAGCCAAAGAAACCATAGTTCACATTCAGAACTGGGGTTGACCTTAATATGGGAGCACTTCACCAACATCTCATACAATTTTAGAAAACATGTTTTAATGTTCCAGTCATTCACTGGTGAGACAGACATTGCCAGGTTGTCAGTAGCTACAGTAGACTGATGCACGTCTGGTAGATGGTGTAGCTGATTGAGCCCCCATCTAGGTTGCCCTACACACAGTTTCCCATATTCATTCTGAACCTCCATCATCTCTCCCCCCACTAGCGCACCTGCTCCCTATCACCAATCACGTGAGGGGGACTGCGGTTGCCATGACCATAGAATTTTTAAAAGAATTATCATATTCAATACCGCACAAACGTTTTAGGCACTTTGGGACATAATATTTAAAAACCTATTGTTCCAGACAGGACGCTTTTACTTTTTTACTGCAGCAAAAGACTTTTATAAATATTCAAACAATATTAATACAGTAAGTCTGCCTTTACATTCATCAGTCAGCTTATTCAACCCTTTCAAAGCTTTTCATTGGGGTAACCCAGTATTATTTGAAGTTCTCATCTAATACCTGCTTTGACTGCTCAGTACTTCATTAAGCTAAATCCAAATTGCTCATAAAGGAACTGCATAACGTCATACAATGTCCGGGGCGTCCAGGAGAAATCTGGAACTACACTTTGTTTCTCAAACTGTCTCATAAGATATGATCTACTTCTTTCAGAATAAGATATTTATGCTACTTTGCACTATGTTTCTGATTATTTACATCTGTTCTAATGATATCTGGCTTCTTACTGGTGAAGATACACTTACTGCTAAGATAAAGGACTTTAAACAATCAGCTTATGTTATTAAGACTTTCGCACAGCAGTGTCTTAAATCATTTAACTGCATTTTCTTGTTCGCTGTTTGCAAACTAATAAAATGTAAACCTAATTTGTCAGATAACCCACTATTTGTGTATCACTGGTTGTATAACTCAACTATCATACCTAAACATTGTCCACCGTTACAGAGAATCATGTGGACAATTAGAAAAGACTTCTTAAGTTTTAAAAGCTGCCATTTAAATGGCTGAAGTGGAGAGGAGACCACCGCTACCCACTGTGCTGTGATTTAGCAGTTCTTGTAATTGCTTTAAATATCGTTTGTTAGGGGTGTGCAGCTGTTTGAGTATTTTTGCCTGTACTGTTCTTACCTTGGTTTATAAGTGCTTGTGCCTCTTGAATGAGGGAAGAGCTCTTGTTGTGGCATGTTACCAACACACTTCTAACTTGGCTTTACAAGACACTGCAGCTCTTGTGTTGGGGGTGTGATAAAGCTGTGCATTTTACCAGCACACTCCCTAACTCGGTTCGCATTAGACTTTGCCTCGTGTTAGGCAGGTGATTATATTGGCATACTTCACAGTTCACAAGAGATTCGCACCACCTGGGCTTCTAAACAGGCAGTATTCAGGAATTCGAAGTCTAGTTCCTTAGATCAGAGAACAAATGCCACCCCATCACTGGCCAGGGAAGTTGTGTTTTGTTTCATATTGTTTCTGTAATTACATACTTTTAGCCTCAGTGTGCAGAACTAGAGTTGTTTTGTTTTGTTCTGATCTGTTCTTCTCTTTGGGGTCGTTAACAGCTAGGTTCTCGCAGAGTGATACCTCATATTACAACACAGCTTTTCTATGAATATATGGATTTGTAAACAGTGTGGTGTTTTTAAAAGCTTGCGAGTTTCATCTTTGCTCTTTTATCCTACAATACTGTTAACCATATTAAATGCCTCAATGTCCTAGAGCAGGGGTATTTAATTAGAATTCAGTAAAGTCCAGTTAGAGGAGATTTTCTCAGGCCAAGGTCCGGACTGTCATCTTTTCTAACGTGTGTTATGATTCAGTGGTGTATCCTGTTTATTTAAGTTACCTAGTGTCAGCATCCTGTACCATCAGCAACTGAAAGCCAAACTTATTACACATACTGTTTAGTATAGTTCAGTATATTTAGTGTTTAATTGCTGAACTAAATGAATTATTTATAAAGCTCCAAATAATATTCTGTCCTTACTTCAAGTAAAAACAAGGGCGACATTTAAAAAAAAAAAAAAAAAAGTATCTTAAAGTGTTAATTTATAAATAAAGTAAATAAAACGTGCGTCTTCTTGTTAACTCAGCTTCACAAATTGACATGTTGGTTTTACAGAGCGGTAGACGAGCGAGTCCATTTCATACCCGTTCCTGTTAAACAGTCAGTCTTTTCTGTTTTTAGAGCGTGTTATTCTTTTTGACTCGCTTTAGTCTCCGGCTGTTGCTCCTCGCTTCGTACCTCTCCTGTTTGCGCGCACCGCACACCCCAATGTGCACAGATCTGATTGGCTGAGGAGCCTTTGGTGATCTTATAGTGCACGCTACTGGTCTATAAGTTCACTGTGCAGTAAAGCCTGTATACCATAAAGACAAGAAAAGCTCCGCCGCTTAAAATAAGCACAGTCAAAATTAAATCATTCTCAATAGTTTATCAGTTTGGGTCCGCGTTGGACAACGTCTGGGTCCAGATTCGGACCTCGGCCCGCCTATTAGTGACCCCTGTCCTAGACTAAAACTGAGGTCATAACAATGCTACATGCATGTAATACAATATTTAAAACCATATCAATCAGCTAAACAACAATTTATAAATATTCACACCTTTAAAAACCTAAAATAACAGATTTTTCACATCCTTAGGCTTATGCACAAGTTAGGTCAAACCACATGAAGAGTTAAGTAAAAATAAGTTAACACATCCTCTACAGAGAACACATTCAAAGGCTCGATTACTGCTCAATTTGCAGAATTTAGCACATTAAGGAAAAAAATAAAACAAAGAATGTGGCTGTGCAAAAGTTACTGTAAATTTAATATATATATTTTTTTTCCATGCCCAGCATGTTACACTTGCTGTTGCATTAAATGCACAATGAAAAAAACTACACGAACCAATTAGGACAGTAACAACAACAGTTTCACTCTCCTGGACACATTTAATGACAGTGTATCAGCACAAGTTCACTACTGAGTACTGTGAACTGCTTTTGAGGGTAAACAGAAAGAACTTACATCTCCTTGTGTTTGTCTTCTGCCAGAATCTGGTCATTTGGCTTGAGTCCATACCTGTTAAAACACAAAATATAATGAATATAGTTCACAGATCAGCAACTACTGTTGGTTTTTTGTAAACATGTGTTTAAAAAAATTGCAAACAGATAAACAGACCTGCTTAACTAGTGTGGCACATGAACAAATAACATACACATTAATCTGAACTGCTGATCAGTGATTACCTTGACTTTACTCAGAAAAAGGCACTATTGGCTAAATATCTACTGCAGTGCAGAGCAAACATATCAGTCAGGGAGATAAGGTCAACGCAGCCTGACATGCACAGGCTTTCAGAAGCAGATATGGATTTTCAGCCTGCAGTAACAAAATGTTGCAATGCAAAATTCTGAGCAGGGCTAACTTCTTTACCTGAGCAAACTACTGCCTTATCGTGACCCAGCGCTCATCTCTGGGCATTAGGGGTATTTTAGGGGACTACAATGTCCTGTGTGTGTTGTTTATGTGTTAGTGAACCTAATTCAATTAAACTACGATCTTTTTAGCATTATGAGAAAACTTCATTCCTCCTTTATGCACGTTAATGCATGCTTACAGCACAAACAGTTAACCCAAGCTTGTCTAATCAGAGTGGTATTCACATTTCAAAAGGATTAAAGGCCTACATGCTGATTCCCTGTCAGCTCACTGGAGGCCTTAAAGAACTCACGCGGATAGATCGCCTCTGAACGCCTCTATTTCCCTGGATACAAGATATCAGCACAACACTGAAAAGTCCCTCAGGCACCTAAAAAAGCGAGGGTGAACGCAGGCCACTGCTGGTAAAGGGCTTGCGCAGGGAGCAATGCTTGGAAAATATGCACCATCCTCAGCAATTTCCACATATATTAAGCAACAGTTCTTTTTTGAGTCATGCCATTGGATTTTGGAATCTCACTCGCAAATGGGGCTGTGCATGCAAAAACAAGTATTTTCCTCTGGTTTGGTTAGTTGTACCTTATTCATATAAACAGTATGTCTATGCAACTTCTCCTTTCAACTACAGCTTGGTAATCTGTGCTTTGACCCTGCCTTGCACAAAGCAGTCAACTAAAGTATAACCAAATCAAGTGGAAATCATTAGTGCAAAGTTTAGCCTCTTTTTTTTCCCCTCCCACCACTTCAGTTTTTATCAGGCTTACAACATTCACTGGTTTTGGCAGCAGGTAAGAATGAACGTAGTTGTGTCAAAAGGTTGTCTGTGATTTGCACCCTTTAAGACTGATTTATACATTGTGATGTAGTATTTATTAATCAGTTGTGTCATTAATACAATCACAGAACTGTTATAGAAGTATAGCCGTTTGATTTACAGCCTAAAAGGAACATACAAGATGTGTGTGTACTAATAAACTTGACTAAACACAGACATATGCTGAGATATTACAAAAACATGCAATGCCCTTGATAGACCTGTAGGCTGTAATACACCTACTTTCATACGGTGTTCTGGTTCTACATATAATATTACCGAAACAAAAGGAACAGAAGTCATGCTGGCTGCACAACAATAAAAAGTAATACATAAGGCTAACCTGGGAGACAACCACTGGCAATGTGTTTAAGGTTATGTAATGGAGAGGGGGTGAACAGAGAGAGGGGCATTGTTTTATGACTGGCACTGGAATGGTCAGTCTGTGAATAGGCCTACGTGTCAGTACAGGAGGTTTCCTCTTGCCCGCAGGGTGTCCGCTCATGCTACCTCCTTAAAGACACAGACTGAGGAAGCTCTTAAGAGGGGAGTAAAGCATGAGGCTGGTGTACACTCATAACATGGCAAGCATTAGTCACTGGGATTTGTCCCCCAATGCAGTCAAACACACACACACAAGTATGGAAAAAATAACTTTTCATTATTGCACTCTTTGCAGTACAATAATTTCACCCTTTGTCACTTGAGTATTGTCAGAATTCACTTAATTGTAGTTTAAAATGCTAGCATAGATCTTCTCACTGGAACACAGTGAAAGGCATGATCATTTTTGGAAGAAAAACTATGCTTTCATTTCCAGTGGCATGGACAATGTGCAGCATGAGAAAGCAAAGTTATTCTGAATTACAGGCATCACATGCTACAAAACCACGCTGCGTTTCGCTGACAGTGGGCTGGATTCTTGAGGTGACCACTTCCCAATGTAAAAATCATCATTCTGTAGACAACAGCACAATGTTAACATGTACCCTCTATATATAGCAGAGAATTTATTAAAGTATGATGCTGACATGTGGTGTAATCCTTACTCAAGCTGGAGAAGTGAGCACACTTCTTGTATTATGACTGTGTTCAAATGCTGAGACATCTACTTTTTCCCAACAGTCCCAGTTTGAAACCGGCTGGAATCACCACTTTAAAGAAAATGTGTGACTTACTTGTCGAGGAAATCCTTGTCCACCACAGCACAGATGTCGAGTAGGGGATTCCCCATGCCAAAAAGTGCATTTTGACTGTAATAAGATAAACATGTTTTCGATTAGGTCTTTTAGAAACATATCACAGCACTGATGAGTACATAGTGACACAGGGTATAAAATCACGTGGTTATTGATTCCTCCGCTGCAGGACTACACTATGCACATTTAAGCAGCAGCATGAAGCATTCATTTAGCAAGCGAGAGCGGCGTGTGCCCTAAAATCCACTGTATGTTTCTCCAGCTAGCCAGCCATGAAATATCTAGTGGGACTTCACCCAGCAGAGATGTGTGCAGTGAACACAGATGGAGGATCCACTCAGGCATACAGCTACAAGAGGTTGCACAAGCTGGAATAAATTTAACCACAGCTCCAAGCCTGTTGAGAAAGTAACGCTTGCTGTTCTGCTCCAGATGTTTAGGTTAGATAAAAGATGCGGCTGGTGTATCTTAAAGAACCAGCAGGTCTCATGAAACATACTGGTCGAGGAACACATGATGCAGAAACATGTTGGGAAAATGGCCAGTCACACTACAAACGACTGGTCATCAATAAATCATTAGGAACAGCAGGTCAGTGACTACTCATCCATTCACCCTTATTGTGAAACTGTTTTGTAGTCCCTCGAACCCACATATCTGACCTAAGTCAGCACTGGAAAGCGAGGACTTATCAGGTATCCTGCATTCCAGATTTTAACCTGTTGTGCAAAGCAATAACACTCATACTGCAACAACATGAAGAATTCAATATTGTTTAAAAACTATCAAACAACATGACACACAGGTACTCAGCCGGTTCATACTCTCTCCTAACCAACACCTACACTATCAAATAAAACAGCCCAAAAAAATAAACTACAGCCTTCCTGGGAAACTTCTGAATTAGCACAGACGAACGTGGGAGTTTCAGCTGTAGGGCGGCTTCTAAAACAGATGTTCGTTATGGATATGATATGAAGGTGTGCAAAAACAACAGCAGTCACCTCCCTTTGAAAAGCCGAAGGGAATAATAGACATTAAAGCTAAAGTAAAGTCCTGTAGAATAGTTGTAGCTGTTTTAAACAAAAAAAATATCATGCATAAATAATACAAAAGCAACCTGACTTGATGAGAAGAGAAGAAATTCCCATTACCTAATGACTACTAGGCAATAAAGCTAAGTGGTCATCACTGACAAGCCTCTTACAATCCAAGATGCCACCCTTACCTGGCCATGCTGCTAGCTGGAGATGATGCTGGAGAGTCTTAACTGAGACCCAAGTGAGTTTTAAATATAGAGCAGAATTTCGTGGCGGCGTGAGCGCTGTATCAATAGTGAGACAAGAGCGGCTCCCGTGCTTGTTGAGCGGATTGGCTGAGGGTGTGAGGATGAGTCGCTGATTGGCTGAGAGAATGGGAGGGGCGGGGCTTGCTTGGAGTTGCGTTTAAACCCCCCAAAAAAGCCAATAAGCCGAATCTTGTGCTTTCTGTCATTAGTGTGGGTAACTCCGAATTTCACTCGTGGATAGGATTTTGTGTAGTTGCTTTCTTAACATCTGACCAACTTAAAACGCTGCTAATAATCCACGTCACTGAATGACTGCATCGTTATTGAGCTGTACACGTGTGGGGGCGGAGGGGCTGCCAAAGCAGCTTTTAAACGTGTCACCTCTCACAGATCATAGCTAGCTGGGTGTCGTGGCACAGCTGTGACACTGCCCGTGTAAACCCTTACCCCAGTTTCTTTCGGAGCTGCCCGTATGTGTGTGCGTGCTGCAGAGCCCCCTAAGGTCGGAATGTCAGTCAGAGGCGTTCAGGGAGCTACATAACAAAAGCCACGTGGAGCGGGCGCGGGATTTTCACCGGCGCGCCTCGCACGCGCCACCTCGGGACTTAACACCCAGCGTGGCCAGCGACCTCATGCATATCCGCGAAAACGGCTATCAGGCAGCTACGCCTAATCAGCAAGTCAGTAGAAATATGCGAATGGAAGCAAAAGGAGCGTCTACGCCTTATATAGACGTTTTGCACTTTGCTTACTAACAGCGATTGATCACGTTGAGATCGAAGCTCGTTTAGCTTGCTATATCGTTAGCAACAGCTAGCCCACAACCAGAGAGAAAGAGAGGAGGAGATAGATATATAACGCTAGGATATTACTAGTGCGCCGCTGAGATTTCCCACGACCGGCGAGACCTCAGCCTCAGCTGCAGGACTTAAATAAACTTAAAGAGACAAACGCCTGCAACAAGGGTCCGAAAGAAGCTTAACTTGTTGCAGGACAATCGCGCACCAACCGCATAGCAGAGAAACAGAGTGGCACTCAGCAGCAGAACACAATGCCACTGTCATGAAAGTAATGATTATAACATTCCTGGGGGTTTTGGTGGGAGTGCGCACAGCACCCGAATCCAAATCAGAGCAAATGTCATTCTAAGTACAGCCACAGTCACAGTCACAGCCGCCACCAGCACCACACTGCAAACACTCTCACCGCACACAGGAGAAAACAACCAGACCGAGCACACTTCAGCCAGCTTAGCTCACCTGATCGTCTTCTCCTCGAGCTTTATTTTCTTTGCTTTGGGCTCCCCTGTGGCCATCGTTCACCTGTCTGTCCACTGATACGCGTCCCTGCCACCTTCCTCAAACAACCGGGAATGAGAGCGAGTTGAAACAACACAGCAGTCCGGGTAGAGCTGAGCTGCCCTGCAGAGTGCCGGAGCACAAATAGCTCTAAACTATTCTGTAAGTTCGATAAAGCTCTTTTACACCCACTAAATAAAACACTGTTGTGATAAAGTACATGACAACTCAAGCTTTTTATTATTTGCTCATTCGTATATTTTTCTAGAAGAGGTGGCGAAAGCGCGTATAGCTAAAACAAGCTTCTGTCTGTGAGCTGCCGCTGCTGCTGCCATATTGCCAGCGAGGACTTTTTCAGCGTCTCACCATCCAGACTGCTCAAAAAGGTAGATTTTATAGATATATTTGTTGCCGGTACTTGTGTAGAACTTTAACTAATGTGTTATAACATATTTTTATGCATGCCACCTGATTTAGTAGCAGAGAAACACTGGGAAAGACACCGAGATACCGTTGTAGCACTAAACAAACAACTTTTAGCTGGAATAAGTGTATTAGCTACATAACCGACCCAACTTTCTCGCTAACTAGCGCCTGCCTGAGCAAACTTCTCATATGTTCACAGCGGACTATAAATTGTTTCATTTGTTAGCGCTGCTGCTGGAGTTTGTGCATAAAAAACTGGAGCGGAGAGGAGTAAATAGTGACTCAAAGCTGAGATAGCTCGATAGCTAACCTTCTATCTCAGCCTCACGTTCTTCTGCTGCATCACGAGATCTTCAGTAACAGCTGATTTTCAGCAAAGTTCGCCACTAAAAGGTCTTACGTTTGCAGACGGAGTGATAATCAAGATAACCAAGGCACTGACAAACTTTAACATGATCTATAAAAGTGTCGGGAGAAGGGAGGACCTGATTCCCAAAAACTCACAAGGTGTCAGTAGTTCTCCAATATGGCTTTATATTGTTTACTGTTTAATCTTAAGTTCATTTGGATCCCTTACTTTACAAGAGAAGACAAAAACCTACTTTTAATGTAAGTCAGTCGAACCAGAAACTTGTCCAAGCTATTTTGAAGGAATTCTATTGGTCCATTCATCAAATCTTCACACTGTATGAACGATAGCTGTCGTGTTTAAATGATATTGAAAAATAAAATTGTCAAAACTGGAGATGCGCGTTTTTCGACAATATACACATATACAAAAACATACTCTAAAAACTAACAGAACGTAGTAGAGGTGCGGAAAAATTGGCACAGCACAGTTTCACAATATTGTATTGTAGAGATTGAAGGATCGATCGGCCAGGTATTGGTATCGGCCGATTTTTAATCAAAATATGTGATCGGCCGATCTCGAGAGCCTAATTTCTGTATTTACAGCTAGCGTTTCATCCAGGAAGAGGAGCCCTGCGTGAAACCCTCTTCGGCCAGCTCCCTGCAATTCCTATCTGAACCACTAGGTGGAAATACATACCGTTTCATTTTCGACAGACTGACTAAAGCAGCGGCTTCACCAGAACAGTTTAAGCGTTCACCGCATGTGCGGAACGAAAACATCGTCTGCCTGGCAGCTTGTTACCGTATGTGACTCAGACAGTTTGTAACATCTGTAAAATTAGTAAAATCAGCGTCTCTCGCGGGGGAACCAAGACACAGACATTTAACACTACTAATCTCATACTGCACTTCAGAGACACCACGCAGCTGAATACAGTGAGTCTCAGTAAACAGCGGAGCTAGCACGCGCAGCCCAGAGAACCGTGCAGACCAGATCTGACCGGTACGAACAGTACAGCAGCAGAAACAGCCAGAGAGCTAAAGAACCACAGCCAGAGTGTTTGAGTTTATAGTTCTTGATAAGCAGCTCTTCTCGGCTGTAGAAGACGTTCATTCTGCTGCTTAATGTTCCACCTGGATCCACGCTTTGCTGTTCCTAGTAGAAATACTTTTCAGATGTCGCTGTTCCGGATCTGTAACAAGCGGTTTACTCCCACATAGACCAACTTTTAATTTAGTTAAAATATTATGCTTCGTCACATGAGCTCGTTAAAAATGATAACAAACCAGTTTCCCCCTTGTTTCATGACTTGCTTGTGCTAATAATATGTAGCCCTGCGTGTCTAATAGCCCCGCCCTCTATCGGTATCGGAATCGGCCTCAAAAACGCTGAACGGTCCATCTCTATTTTATTGATACAGGGAGACCAAGTATTGATTTTTTTTAATGATATAAATGTGAAATAAGGTTTTTAAGACCCATTTTGCTACAATGTAGTTAAATGATGTAGGTAAATATACTGTTACTGGATTTATATATATTTGTTCAGTATTTTGAAATTACTTATTTAAGCATATTTGTGAGGACACTTTTTATTCAGTTCAATTTTATCATTTTATGTTCTTGCATTTGGTTTCTTTCTGTTTTAGGCTCTGCTTTGCTTTTTTCTTACACTCTGTGTTTTGAGTTTAACATTGTATTTTAGACCAGAAGGATACCAAATAGAATAATGCACACATCACTTGTGTTTCTGAAGGTTCAAGATGTACTAAGTGGCATTTCAGTTCTCTAATGAATGAATATCTGTTTTCACCGTTGGCATGTTTTTTTATTTTTGTTTTGTTTTTTTCTGCAGTGCGCAACATGATTCACAGTTTGTTCCTGATCAATAATGCTGGTGATATTTTCCTGGAAAAACACTGGAAAAGTGTCATAAGTCGTTCTGTCTGCGATTACTTTTTCGAAGCTCAGGAAAAGGCAGGAGAACCTGACAATGTACCTCCAGTCATACGCACTCCACATCACTACCTTATCAATATCTACCGAGAGAAAATCTTCTTTGTTTCTGTCATCCAGACAGAAGTTCCTCCACTTTTTGTCATTGAATTTCTTCATCGTGTTGCTGAGATGTTTCAGGTATTTATGTTTAGGTATTTATTTTATTCCATTTGAATAATTACACTTCAGTACTGTATAGAGTTTTAATCTGTCTAACACTTTGGTTTGTTTGGTCATGCAGGATTATTTTGGCGAATGCTCTGAAGTTGCCATTAAGGATAATGTGGTGATAGTGTATGAGCTCCTGGAGGAAATGCTTGATAATGGTTTCCCACTCGCCACTGAATCCAACATTCTTAAGGAACTTATTAAACCTCCCACAATTCTGCGCTCTATGGTCAACACCATCACTGGTAGGACTGTATCTTACACACATTAACACAACAAACTTTGATATATATGTATATATATATATATATAGAATCAACATTGATACATCTAAACTCAATATTGATATACAGTAAAAAACCTTTTGAGATTTGCATATACACGCGCACACACACACACTGGTTCTGTACTGCTTCTCTGCACTAAACTATGACCAGATTTGAACATAAATTTGTTATAGTTGGATCAATTAATTTGTCTCAGTAAATACATTACCATTATCTCATTTCTTTAATTGTGTTCTGCAGAAATATGTTTGATATTTTTAAAATGTTAACTATATTAGTATTGCATTTTGGAGATATTCATTTTTCTTTCAGCAACAATATGCTTTTAGGAGTGACTGTAGAAAACAGCTCTACTGTGTTGTATGAATATGGCCGAAGAGGCGTCAGAATCCAGGAACATTTTGGAGATTTTAACCTTTTTTTTTGTTCCTCCCAGGCAGCAGTAATGTAGGGGAGACTCTGCCAACTGGACAGCTGTCCACTGTCCCGTGGAGGAGAGCAGGTGTAAAATACACCAACAACGAGGCCTATTTTGATGTGGTAGAAGAGATTGATGCCATTTTGGACAAATCTGGTATACACTTTTGCTTATTTGCTTTTATTTTTGTTTGTAATATGATATTGTATTAATGGAGTGTGTGAATGTGTGATTAAGTGTGTATATTGAAGGGTCTTCATTGTGTATTTCTTTTTTTTCTACATCTCATTTCATAAGAATTCACAGTGTATGTTTGGAACATTCATCATTTTCAGGCACAACAGTATTTGCTGAAATCCAGGGAGTGATTGATGCTTGTGTAAAACTCTCAGGAATGCCTGATCTCACGCTGTCGTTTATGGTGAGTGCAGCTGTTGTACGTTTACAGAATGTTGTACCACTTCAGTGGTATGATCTAATTATTAGTGGTTATATCTATTAAATTGTTTTCTGTTTTTAGTATCTCTAATCTTGTTTTGTACTACTGTAGAATCCAAGACTTCTGGATGATGTGAGTTTCCATCCATGTGTACGCTTTAAGAGGTGGGAGTCTGAGAGAGTTCTCTCCTTCATCCCCCCTGACGGAAACTTCAGACTTATGTCTTATCATGTGAATGCACAAAAGTAAGATTCATTCATAAGTAAGATAAAACAGTGTAATGTTTAGAGTCAAGTGTCTGTGTCATGTGTAATACAATGAATAACTATTTGTTTCTTGTCTTTTATAGCTTGGTAGCAATCCCAGTGTATGTGAAGCAGAATATCAGTTTCTTTGAAAGTGGATCTTCAGGGAGACTTGATATCACTGTGGGTCCGAAGCAGACCATGGGCAAAACTGTGGAGTGTGTGACAGTCACAATACACATGCCTAAAGTAGTCCTCAGTGCCAATCTAACAGCAACCCAGGGCAACTACACCTATGACCCAGTCACAAAGGTAAAGCTTTAAAATACACCACTCTAGAAAAGAGATACTGCAACTAGAAATACACTACACATTTTTGAAAGAACATTTCATTGGACACGCACATTAAAGGAGACCTACTATGCTTTCTTGATTTGTTTAGTGTGTTATGTAATTTTCTGTGCATGTAAATGGTCTGCAAAGTTATAAAGCCCCAAGTACACGCCGGATAAAGTATCAGCTTCCTGAAACGCCTCATTAGAATTTCTGAGCTTACTTGAAACACTGTTCATATTGCCTGCCTACCGGCTGGCTTGGAACACCCTTTTACAACATATAAATAGCTTAAAAACTTCCTGTTATATTCTAGCTTGTCATGGTATATTGTGTCTACCAGCTTGTACTACCTGACTTCTGGTACAGCAGACCCAACACCATTGTATAAACTGCCACAGCTTAAAGCAGGATGCCGCTCTGGCGGTTAAGTGGTCAGAACAGAGTGAGCAATCTGATCAATCAGAGCACACTGGGGGTGCGTCCGAAATCGCCTACTAATCTGTAGGTACTAGATTAGAGCCTGTACGTACTGCTCGAGCGGCAGACTAGTAGGTAATTTCAGTAGTCGAGTTTTAGTAGCCACACAAGCTTGGACGTACTACGTCCGCCATATTGCCAACGTCCTGTGACACAAGACATCAGACCACCACTGTAAAAGTCCTGCTATTTTTTTTAAAAGCTCCATTTACTGACAGATTTAGATGCTTTTTGTGACACTGATCTGTGTTTTTGTCTGAATATGAACTCATACGGTGTTGACGTGTAGCTCGGAGAAGATGAAACGGGAAGAATTTAATCACTGTTTATCTCAGCAGTAGCGCTAGCTTCTGTAGCAGCAGTTCAATGGCTGCAAATTCAGGAGGTCATACGGGTACCGTTTGTCTACTACTCAATGCCTTCTAGGTATTCGGAGATACTAGCCGCGCTCGCCTACTGATTTCGGATGCACCCTGGGTTTATTGGGAGGCATGGCTTAAAGACACAAGCGCTCTTCAGACTGTGGTTCAATACAGATGTACAGTATAAGAAAAATATAATGTTTTTAGAAATTGTAAGTATGTGCACCTCTTCTAGTAGCCCCAAATTTAAATTATGAACACTAAAAATAATCATAATAGGTCCCTTTGACTGTCATCGTGGCTGCTGTTGAGATTGCTTGCCTAGGGTTAAAGTTTCCTAAATGCCAACATAAGAATAATCTTAAGTATTGTCATTATGCTGCAAGAGTTGTTTTTATGAAGGTGGAAAAAGACATTAGAGGTTCTAAGAGGTATGTGATTTTTTTTTTTCCGCTATAGATTTTGCTGTGGGACATTGGGAAACTTAACCAACAAAAACTCCCAAATTTAAAAGGAAGTCTGAGTCTGCAGTCTGGAGCTCCTAAACCAGAGGAAAATCCCAGTCTGAACATCGACCTCAAGATCCAACAGTTAGCTATCTCCGGTAAGTAAAGGACTCTGGTTCATGTGTAGCTGTTATCTGCTGAAAACCAGGCTGGAGGTCAACAAAAACTGGTATGCTCTGTGTTAGTCTTATCTTATTCATCGATGTCACAACAAAGAGTGTCTGATATGGACTATAAACTCATATAAAATTTAAAAACTTTTAAAATGCTTTTTATTTAAAAAAATCCCTTCTTTAAAATTGGAGAAGTATGAGGTTTTGTCCTATACAGCAGTGATACAGTGGCATACAGGTTTGAGTACTTCTGGCCCATATTTCTGTTACTCTGAATGGCTAAGCTATAGTGGCAAGAAAAAGTATGTGAACCCTTGAAATTACCTGGTTTTCTGCATTCATTGGTCCCAAGTATAGACAAACACAATATGCTAAACCTTATACCACACAAACAGTTATAATATTTTATGTCTGCATTGGACACATCCATTAAACATTTACAGTGCTGGTGGAAAAAGTAAGTGAATTCTTATGCTGATGACTTCAACTTTTGAATTGCTGATATGCATAAAATTGGAAAGGGTTACCAAGCAATCTTGAAGACTTTAGGTATTAACCTGTCCACAGTTAGACAAACTGTCTTCAAATGGAGACGATTCAGTACTCTGGCTACTCTTACTAGAAGTGAGCGCCCCACCAAGTTGACAAAGGCCCAACGCAGAATGCTTAGGGAGGTTACAAAGGATCCTAGAGTAACAGCTAATGGCTGGAGGGAATCATGGGAACAGGTGAACATCTCTGTTCATGAGTCTACCATACGCAAGTCATTGAACAGTCTATGGCAGGACACCAAGGAGGAAGCCACTGCTTATTAAAAGAAACATAAATACACGCCTGAAGTTTAATTCACGAGTTTATCAAGGTATCCCACAGAATCATGGTGGCTGTCGGCCAGTTGAAGTTCAGTAGAAGTTGGGTGATGCAGCAGGGCTATGACCCTAAACATGGAAGTAAATCTACTACAGACATCTTAAGAAAATGGCTGAGCTGAAGCAGTTTTGTAAGGAAAAATGGTCCAAAATTCCTTCTGAACGTTGTGCAGGTCTGATCAGAAGTTACTGAAAATGCTTGTTGGATGTTGTTGCTGCCAAAGGAGATTCGACTAGATATAAAATTCAAGGGTTCACTTACTTTTTCCACCAGCACTGTGAATGTTTAATGGATATGTCCAATACAGACATGAAATACTATAATGGTTTGTGTGGTATTAGGTTAAGCACATTGTGTTTGTCTATACTTGGGACTTAGATGTAGATCAGATCAAGTTTTATGACAATTTAATACAGAAAACCAGGTCATTCTAAAGGGTTCACTTTTTCTTGCCACTGTAGTAAAAGCCCAAAGCAAAAGTTTGGGCACCCTTCGTGGTTGGTACTCAGTAACACCAGTTTCACAGCTTTGAAATGCTTTTTGTAGCCGTCTCAAAATGATTAAATTCTTGTTTTGACAAGAGGTTCTGAAACATTTGCATGCCACTGTGATGATTTCAAGTAAGAACAATGCAGTCACAATAATAATTAAATAATTTGTTAGTCTGAATTCATATATCAAAACACATATTTCTATATTAAATGCTGAAATGAAAGTAGGAAATGTTTGGCTGCAGTGTGACTTTGACTCTGTGTCTACAGGACTGAAGGTGAATCGATTGGACATGTATGGGGAGAAGTACAAGCCATTCAAAGGTGTAAAATATGTAACCAAAGCTGGCAAGTTCCAGGTCAGAACTTGAGGCTGTCTATAAAAATGTTTGGGGGAAATCATCATTGTGCCAAAAAGGTGTTGAAGGTGCCATCTCATATTTAACACATCATTTTTTTTTATCTGTCAAGTACTTTATGCTGCCATTGAACTAAACTTTGTTGTGTGGATGGAAAAATGGGGAACTGGATAGACATGAAGGCCTTCTAAGATTGAAAAGCCTTGCATGCAGTTCTTTACTTTAACAAAGAACATTCCTTTCTAAATTTTGAGCTGAATAATGATTCACTAATATTAGTTGTTGACATGCTTGTACTACAATTAATTCTTCTCCTCTGTCCTGTTTTAACTTGAGGGAAATATCAGAAAGCTTTAATGTATTGTCAGCGTTTTCACTTTAATGTCTAAAAAAAAGAGTGATGAGGAAAGGTTATAATGCTAAATATAGTTTTATTTTTTTGTTTATGCATTTAAAGGAAACCTTTGCCAATGTTGTAGTTCAGAAACGTAAAGGTACTTTACTTAGGCACAATGCACAAACTATCAGTGGCCTTTTGAAGAGAAAGGGACTTTAAGAGGCCTTTACTTAAAAGCACAGCTTTGCCATATGCAGAAGACATTCAGCCACTGCCTGTGCTGCCACTCAAGCATGCCACAGCTGTCAAAACCAGCAACAGAAATATATTGATTTGAGTTTTCAGGTGGGAGGAAAATATCAAGATCACACTTTAGAGAAGAAGGTGTTGTGGGAGGATCGTTGAATGAATTCAGAACTTTGCTGTTGCTCAGTGTGTGAAGTACCACCAAGAAATCGTTGAGTTACATCACAGCTAGCTGCAGATACATAGTTAGGTGCTACAATAATTGTTCACTAGTTAGCTGGCCTTGCAATCATGTGGCAGATATCCAGGTCACTCTCTGCAGAGTTTTTGCACACTCACAAGGGACACAATCTTATTTTGTAAGATTTAGAAATAGGCAACTTAAGGAAATACCTTAATTGCAATTGAAAATATGTACATAAACCAAATGCCTTTGCATTTATAAAGCTTTTGGGGAAATGATGGTCTGTGTCTGTTATTTTTCTTGTTAATGTTCTGTTTCCATTCTAGTTATGTACTAAAGTATCTTCCACATAACACCTACATAAGCTCTTCAGGACAATTGACACAGACACTTACTTTAATGTACAGTCATCCTAAAGGTTGCATTTGCCATGTTTGGTGTGAAGATGGCGTTATGTATATCTGGTGGCATTTTAATTTGTATTATAATTTTTTTGTGGCATTAGTTCATGTTATGACACTTTCAGGGGTAAAATAACAGACTTTGTAGCACAGCATACATAACAGTGAAACATTGTGGCAAAACATACCTGGCCCGTAGGTAAGTGAGTTTTAGGTGACCTTTTGTAAGTTTTAGGTTTTGTCACATCCTCAGCATTATGTCATGATGTACACTAAACTACAAAAGAGGTTGTGATAGCAATCTATTATTTCACACAGAAAGTGTTATAAGCCAATCCAGTGTCAGGAAAAACACTGTTGTGAGACGGTGGTGGTATGTCGAAGCCTTTAGGACAGGCGACGTTTGCTGAAAGTTTGTTCTGGTTTAAATAGGGCTTGTTATGATCATTTTCAACATTCGTAATTAGATTTTGGGATCTTTCAGGCAGCTTCCTGTTGGAGAGTTTCTCCCTCTGGCGTGTAGTTAAGTATGTTGCAGACCACTTACAGGCACATAACGCTAAAGAAAAAGGGGTGGAGGGAGAGAGGGAGGGAGCAAAATTGTTACAACAAGAATCATAATAGCTGCTTTGGTGTATATCACACTGACATGCTGATTGTGACGGCTTAAAATCCTGTAAATGGTAAGAAAGTTCTGCTGAAAATGTTGACCTTTGATGAGCCAGCCTGACCTGTAATATCACTGTGACGTAGTGTCATGACATAATGTAAGGAAAAACAAACCAATGTCTACTGCTGGCACAAATGCAGTCTTTGACAAATGTCGGGTATAGAAGTAATGTTAATAAATGTTTAAGTAGGTTTATTAGGTTTTATAATGAAGTGTTTATGTAGGTGTCATTTAGTCTTATAAACATTGCCTCAGAGTCTAACTAAATATCCATTATCTGCCACTTAATCCCGCTAGTCGGGGTCACAGGGACTGGAGCCAATGCCACCGCCATCGGGTGAAGGCGGGGTACACCATGAACAGTTCGCCAGTCCATTGCATGGCCAACACTCACTCACGCACTCACACCTAGGGGCAATTTAGTGTGACCAATCAACCTATCATGCAGGTGTTTGGATAACTAAATATCTTTACTGTAAAGGATAAAGAGAATAAAGTAAAATATTTGATAACTTATATAAATATATATGTGAGACATGATGTAAGCACGGCCACTGAGTTCAAGTAAAGCAGAACAATACAAATAAATACAAATTGACACACAACTTTTTGGAGAGCAACTATATGATGTCTAGGTCTACACAAAAGCATCCAGGCCTAATTCAAGTCATAGTGATCCGCCAGATATAAACCAAAAGGTTCCAGTTCTGTGATTGGTAACTGTGCTAATACTGTAGAAGCAGTTTGTATTGTTTATTGGTTGTATTTGTAATGATCACATATAACCAGTTAAAACATTCAAGTCAAGAAGAGTTTTTATTAATCTGAGGCACAGCAGATGTTTTAAGGGACACAGTAAAACCAAATCAGCAGTAGTGTCATATGTACATTCAGACATCGTGTATCTCTGAACCTGAAACATGCTGTTACAAACAGAGACAATGCAGCCTTGTAAACACTCACAATGAGGCACTACTTATTCATTCTCTACATGTATACAGTAATTGTAGAAATGAAACTTATGACTAGGCAGTGCATCTTCTGGGTAATGTTTAGTTGTGTACAATTAGAACAAAATGAAAGATCCAGTTGTTACATCACTGGCTAAGATGATGAGCATTACAGACGTTTGGTCTGGCTACCATTGTAGCAGTCCTCCTTTCTCACATAAAACAAATCTGGTGCTTTTGGATTGCAACCTGGCTTATTCTTTACTGCTGCCAAAAAGTCAAATCCTGTTGGGATCTTGGAAAATTAGAATATGAACAAGCAACCTGGGTCTTGTATAATAATTACCCATATTTCCATAACACTCACGCATTACAAAGCTCTGTCATCCTCCATAAAGCGGGCACTGTGTCACACTAATGGATTTAAGTTGCACCACATGGCTTGTTACAACAAAGAAACTAATTCTAATCTCCAAGTGACCGCCACAGGAAGAACTTTCCCAGTTTAAAGATGGTGAACCTTCACATCTAGTCATTGTCTATTATTACCATTAAACGAGAAAGCTATTCATGTTCATGTGCAGTTGTTAAGTGCTGAACCCTGGGCGCCAAATGTCAGTTGCCTATTCTGCTCAGTGCACATTTTAAGAAATATTTTATGTAATGCTTTAGCATAAAACGTTACTTGATGTACCTTCAAGTTTAAAAAAATAACAAATTACACACAAGTGAAAAAGTACAGCTAGCGATTATTTCAGTTCTGCAAAAAAGACTGGCTTGATGGGTTTTTTTCTGCCAATTACTAGAGAAAACAGATCAACTGTTGCATGAATTGTGCTTAAGAGACTTGCCACAACACTCTTCCCATAATAAAACACATTTTCATTCTTTTAGAATAGTCAGCACATACACGCACGCACACAAATACAAAATAATATTCAGAGTGTTGAGCTTTTAGAGTGATTACAGTATGTAGACATAATCACAATTCAGAGCTAACTCCAAGTTTAGTAAAGCCCAAATATATTAATGTTGTATAGTACTTGTATCAGACATTGCTAAGCTTATCTAACTGATAACTAAAAAAATCTTTGGCATCAATACGTGAGGCATCTCAAAAAAACAACAAAACAAAGGCAGCAAAGTAAGTTGTAAATCCTTCTTTTGTAAATAAAAGCTAAACAAATGCTCCTTGAAAAGGTGAAATATCAAGTAAGTAATCAGTAATCAGTATAAGTATCAGGATAAGGATAAGTAATCAGTAAAGCTAAAAATATTCTCTGCAGCTGCGCCTTTAATTGTGTCGACCAAACACTCTGACAATCAGGTGCAGACAGCATTAAGAAATATAAATATATACATTTTCAATAAGAAAAAATTCCTTCTCAAAACTAAAGAGTAAGCTTCATGAACTCTTAAGATTCTTTGAGAGAGGCATCAAAGAGGTTGAGCCGTAGATCTTCAATACAAAATAGAAAAAAAACTCTTCATGCAAAAAAATATATATACCTGGAATTTGGATAAATTCTGGAAACCCAACATACCAAAAATATATATTCAAAAATCTTCATCCTATGAAATCCTACTCTTTAAACACAGTGGTGAGAGATAAAGGGACCAAGAGCAAACCTTCAGAACGACGACGGAAAAAACTAAAGTTCTGGACGAAGCAATCAGTGATGGAGGAACTCATATATAAAGTAAGGATAAGTCGTTTATCGTTGATGTCCGTGAGAGTAAGGTTCAGAACGTGTTCTTTCGTTCTACACGTCACCCCCTTAGTCGACCAGGTTTCAGTGTTCTAAATGGCTGGACAGCGGACATTAAAGGAGGAATTAGTCCTCACTTTACTGGTACCAGGGGGTCTTTCGGACCCAGCGCAGGGTGAACCCTGCGTCGGTGCGGATCTTGATGGAGGCTGCCTCTGCTTCTCTCACCGTCTCCTTCACTGACTGCATAAGGTTCTGTGCGTTGTGGACCAACATCTCAGTAGCCTTTGTGAAAAGGGGAAACACAAGCGCGTTTTACAAATTATATGTAAATTTAATGAACATTTCTTGTGGGTTAGTATTAAGCATCACTACTAGAGATGGCACTGACCCGCTGATAGCAGATTAGTGTCAGGATGATATCAGCAGATAATGCTGGACTGGGTATTATTGAATTTGGTCCAGTCCTGTAACAAATCTAGTCTGACATGGCACATATTGTGTGATGTGATGTTGGCTGAGTATTTGTGTAGTAATGATAAAAATGATTGGCCTACTATCTAACGTGAAATACTTCATTTACACATGCTTATTTTAAAGCTTGTGGTAAAACGGTAGGTCAGTATCAGAGAGAAAACGTGGCAACGAGCAATTTCTGGCTAATACACTCCGTTTGGTGGTGCCATTTGAAAATAAAACCGAAAATAAAGTGAAGCCGTGTCTGCTTAGTCCTCACCTGTTCAGATTCCTCTTCACTGATGTTAGTGCGTCCCAGCATTGTAGCCTTTACTGTGGACAGGATCTTGAGCTGAGTGCTGATCGTTGGGATACGCTCACACACCTGTACAAAATGAATAGGTATGTGTGATGAGTATTAGTCGTAATAAATAAACGATGCTGAAAGTTTTTTTTTATATTACACTCTTAGCAACAAACGATTCTATATACAAGTGGTTATCAAACCGGTCCTCAGGGTCCCTGAGACAGACATTTTTGCTTCAAGTAAAAAATGTGGGCCATTTTCAAGGGACACTGGAAAACGGATTGAGAGCCATTGATGTGGAAAAAAAAGGGGAAATAGAATTTGGCAACAACTAAAATGGTTCTTTAAATATTCATGTTTTTTTATTTTTGAATGTTCACAGGTCAGTAAATTTGGTGGGGGGAGATTGGGGGAGGGGGGTGTTGCAAAATGCTGTCAGATATGAATTATAATGTAGCTACAAAAGACATTCTATTATTACAAGTAAAATAGTAATAGGCAGTAATGACAAAACAAAGCCGCACTAAATTCTCCTGGAATCATTTGCACACATATATTATAATTATTACACACTATATTCTAATAATTTTGTTGACTTATGCCATGACAAACATTAATAATTTCATTCCTTTTGTTATTAATTATGAACAAACAGCTACAACTGTATGCAGATCAGACCAAGACTTTATACTGACACAATGGAGAGGAATTCAATCTTTACTCTGAATATGTATGATACCTGTGGTAATAATAATATCAGATTTTGAACCCTGCATATCTCCTTTGAATCCCCATTTAAGGAGCTACTGCATGAACTTGCTGGTCAGATGAACAGACTGAAACGTGTAGTCTTTGAAGTCATTCCAAACTGATGTGACATCATAAAAAAAGAGCAGCCATAAACCAAACAGAGAGTTTCAGAACTAGAGACTGCGTTAAGAGATGTGTACAAACTGACCTGCAGTAAGTTTGTGCGGATCCGTTTGTCAGTGCACTGCTTGGCCACTTCTTTAGCCAACCGTGTGACCTCATCGGAGGCTTTGGCGATGTCTTTGGCACACTGGATCAGAGCACGCTTGTTGCCGCTTCCTCCGCGCACCAGGCGGGACATTTCTGCCATGAGCAAGGCCATTCTCTTAGCTGCCCCGATAATGTCATTACCCTGAGGAGAAACAAGACCCAAGCAGGACAAAAACAGGCTTTTATTATGAAACATTTTAATCAATTAATTCAAATATGGTCAATCTAAAAAAGATAATAATCAATATGATAGATTTAAACACAATCTTTTTCTATATATCTTCTATATATCCTGCTTAATCTTGAGAATTTCAGTGTACTCCAACAGTGCTGTGTTTGCAAATGGGTTAGACAAACCAAACAAGGTGTTAATCATCTCAGATTCATCCATCGCAGCTCCATTCTTCCGGCATGCCTTGTGTGCAATTAGTATTAGAAACATATTGTAACGTAGCATTTAGTGAGAGGATGATTTTGTATTCTGTACTTGACTTGTTCATTTTAACCTGTTTATTTACTTTCCATTAGCTCACCCTACCTTTTCAGGGAAGGAACCATTTCTTCATAAGATCAACACTTGATCTCTTACAACCTGTTTGTCTACAACAATAGTCGTTACATACACAGAAAACCATAGAAAAGTGAAATTACAGTGTTTTCCAGTGACCGCAGAAAAGTTGGAGGCATGCCGACATCCTTTGGTCGTGTTAATATATACAGTGCTGTTAATGTAGTCGGTTAGGAGGGAAGAATGCAAGTGCACAAAGAAACACAGGCAGGTGACATGACCGTATCACAGTGTAACCCTAAAGTCAGTGAGAAACTGTCATCCTTGGCTTCACAGGTTGGCAAAAGCAGACTGACTGGCAGCAGACACTGCGTGAATGCTCCTCTTTCTAAGCAGATGCCAGAGGTGTGATAAGCAAAACTAAGCAGAGGATGGACTCGTGAAGCCAGTTTCAGTTTGTCCAAGAAGTGCACAACAAACTCCAACAGCCATTCCAACAGCAACAGGTCAATGGCAGCCAAAATTTATACTGGATCCAAGTGTGATGCAGCAGCAGCAGCAGCAGCAGCTGGTTTCAGCGTTCCCACAGTAACATCTGGATGCAGACTGGATGCTGCAGCCCATGGGGGCCAGGAAGCAGAAGTACCTTACTGGACCACTTGCGAGCTTCCTGGTGCAAGGACTGCGCGGCAGCCAGAATGGGCTGGTTAACAGGCTGATTGGAGGGCATTAAGAGCAGCTCTGGCTCGTAATCGTCCTCGTTGTCTGTGAACTCGTCCTCATCGTCTATATCTACGTCCGCCTCAGCGGTCTCAAAACCCTCGTCTGTCACATCGGGCTGGGGGAGGGAGGAGCAGGAGCAGGAGGAGGAACAGATGGGGGGGAAAGAGGGGAAGCGGCGAGGAGAAAGAAGGAGAGAGTTAGTATGAGAGGCACTGGTTGGAGATCTACAGGAGAGGAAAGGGTAACAGAAAGGGTTTAGGATAAGGAAGGAGAGGCAGCATTGTTTTTTTTTTTTAAATCTAAATTCCAGGTCTGCTCGGTAAGCTAGCAGGAAGCACTACTGGAAATCTATACTACTGAAGCAATATAACTTGGGTATGTTTTTCTATTATGTACACTGTCAGGAACAAAGTATGCTATTTAGGTAAACTTTTGACTGACAGGTTACTGCCAAAACATACAGTGCTGTGTCACTGGAGTTTTTATAGTTTTGCTAATTTGTCACATTTAAATTGCGGATCACTAAACTAAGTTTTTTAAGATACAACATGAGTGCACACGTATTGCAGCTTTTAAATGATTATTTCATTTAAAGATGTGTTCAAAACCCCTATCACCCATATATGATAAGTAATACCCCCCCCACAAAAAAAAAAAAACTAATAACTGGTTGTGCCACCCTTGGCAGTAACAAGTCCAATCAAATGTTTGCGATAACTTATGATAAGTCTTTTAAATCACTGTGGAGGAATTTTGGTGACTTTTCTTTACGGATCTGTTTTAATTTGACTACACTGGAGGGCTTTCAAGCATGAACTGCCAGTTAAAGGACTTGTCACAGCATCTCAATGAAATTTAAGTCAGGACTTTGACTCGGCCACCCCAAACCCTTAATTTTGTTTCTTTTGAGGCGTTCAGTGGTAAACTCGCTTTTGTGCTTTGCATAATTTTTCCATTTTATAACCCAAGTGAATTTGAGTGAACAGACAGATGGACGGATATTCTCCTTCAGGATTTAATGATAGAAAGCAAAATTCATGTTTCCATCAGTTCTGACAAGTTGTCCAGGTCCTGCAGAAGCAAAGCAGCCCCAAAACATCACACTATCACCGCCATGTTGAACTGTTGGTTGAACTTATGGTGGAATGCGCTGTTAGCTTGCCACCAGCTCACCGCCTTAGCAATGGCTTTGTAACGCTTTTCTAACTTTAATTAATGACTTCGTTTTACATCTGTATTTGAATCTCTTTACAATGCTGCTTTTTGAGAACTTTTAGCTGCTTCACGTTGCCAGACATGTTCTATGTGGGTGAAGTTTAGATTTAACAGGTCTAGCAGTAATGATGTCTGGATGTGTTACTGAAATTGAACCCAGTAATCAAACAAATTTGGTTAACTGGTTGATTTAGTAGTTAAGAAGTGGGGTATCATCATTTAAATCATTTTAAAAAGCGTGAGGTCATCTTTGTCTAAAACTAAAAGTAGTTTGATGATCTAAATAATTCAGTCATAACAAATATGCAGAAATAAGAAATTGGGAAGGGGCAAATACACAGCACTGCACCTTTGTGAGGTACAAGGTCCTTAATTGTGTTGCTTCAATATGTTAGTTAGACAAAATTTAAATTTTCTAAATTGGTTGAAAAATCAATTAAATTAGAATCTGGCAGCATGGAGTTAATTGCCCTGGGATATGGTACATTTCCCTAACTAAGGGTACTGTAGATGTATTCTTGAGGAAACCACCCCAGCAGTACACCTTTTCCAAGCATGAACGCACTGTTAAAAATAAAAATACCAAAAGAAGTTTTTGGTGAGATGCCACATAAGAACTACCCAGAGTTCCCTAAAGAACCTTTCAGTGTTTAGTTATTTGAAGAAGCATTATTGTAAATGAGAAGACCATTCTAGAAAAAGAATTACATTAAAAGGCTGTAATAGGTTCTATTCACTCTGAAAGTCAACATGAAATCAAAACTGAAACAGCCAAATGAGCCAGCAGCAAAACTCTACACTATCAAACGATCAAAATGTAAAGAACACAATTCCGGTGTTCTTCTATTCTGTATCAAAGTATGGTGGATATTGCCTGCCTCTAAAACACCATCAGACTGACTTTAAAAATAAAGTTTCTGGTGTTGTTCTTTTGTGGCATTGCCGAAACACCTTTTTGGCATCTTTACTTGCAATAGCACACGTAGAAAACAGAAAGTATGCTGGTATAGATTTCCAGTGTGTGATGGATGCTGAATTTGGTCCATTTTCATGCACATGAGGTTGAAAGATTCCTGAGAAATGCATACAAGCACTTGCTTTTAAAGGTGAATCCCACCACTTAAAAATATACTCCATAATTAAATACGGAAGAAAGAGTGTTTGATGTGGGAAGCTCTGTTCTAGAGAATTTAGAGTCAGACTTGTTCACAGTGGTGGTGACAGGAACCAGGATTTGAATATGCTGCCTGATGAGTGAGACACTGTTTATAAAACAAATAAAGATGTTTGTAAAACAAAGCAATTCTAGTAGCTCTACCACTATTTCACAATCATCAACATCTCATAAAAGAGCCCAGACGGCACATCTAGGTTCAGTAGTTATTCTGGATCAGACATTGTGGCTCCTATCACCATCACTGTAAACAAATCAGAGACAGTATGTTTCTCTATGTTTCTCTTTTAACCTTTTCACATCAAAATTTGGTGGAATTCCTCTTTAAATTAATTTGTTCCCAAGGTGCACGTCTGGAAAAAAACTAAATACAAGGATGAAATATTACAAACACATTAGTGACGAGTCTCATTTAAAATGAGAACGATTTAAAAGCATGCTGAAGCTACAAACATGGGCAGCTTTTGATTTACATCTCCAAACTATTCAATAGATCCCAGAGATGCTTAGTTCCAAAGCCCTGTACAGTAAGTGTGACTTAGTGACACTAGGTTTATTACCTATTGTTTTCCACGAGTTTCCCATTATCACTTAATCATCCAGCCTTAATCTGGTTTATTTATCACTAGTTAAAACAAAATTAATGCAAATAACAGATTCTGCACCTCTGAAAATGGAATATTCACTAAATTTCACCCATGCTGTACTTCCACTGATCATTCCAATGTCATGGATTCCACCTTGCCTCATGTGTTTTTGGTTCTGTTAATAAAATTCACCCACTGAAAGTATTTGGTCTCTTCAAAGAAAAGGGCACGTCTACAGATGATGAAACATCAGACATGACATTCAGTATCAGGACCACAGGAATGAGGCATGGACATGGGGGCATGCTGACAAACAGAGAAAAGGCCCTGGAAACATCAGCAGAAAGAAGAAGCCTGGTATAAAGATTCTGAGCTGAGTCGGGCCTTGAAAAGGTGGAGGGGGTACAGGTGGAAGTAGACAGAGAAAAACACCAACACGACAGGGTTTCTTGGTTTTGTAAGTATATGCTGCTCATTGAAGATTCATGCACATCACCTCATTTTGCCTGGAGGAACATTTTGATTTGCTGAATGATTTGTTTTATGCTAATGGAGTGTCTTCTTCATTTGTTCAACTAAGGAAGATGAAAACAAACTAGGATAAAAAAAAAACAATCAATAAAAACTAAATGGTATCAGGCAGTCCTCCCCTCCCCACTGCTAGAAATGAAAATCCCTGAAGGTTATTAAGGTAAGATAAGGTTAGACTTCAACTGGTGTCGTTAAAAGCATGCAAACATCTTTTGCAGATGACAGTTTCCATTTCTTTGCTGAAATTGGAACCATCCAAAAGATTTTTATAAAACAACAACAGCTCAGTTTCCATTAATAAAGACGTCAAATCACTCGCATCACTGCATGAGTGTGCAGTACACAAACCACCACTCTTTCCAGTATTCTCAGTACAGAATTAGGGCTGTCCAAAATGCAAACAAGCTGTTGGGACCAGATGATCTTCACAAATACAGTAAACGTTGAGTTTTGAGGCCTTTAAACCACTAAGCCGATAAAAGGGAGTTTTAGTGCCATAAACTTTCCAGAAGTTTCTACTGACTATGTTCGAAACTTAACAAAGAATCAGGAGATCATTTACACAGTTATAAATGGGAGGCTGGCGTAGCTCATGTAGTGTGGGCAGCAGCAGGCACTCACCTTACTGGACCACTTGCGGGCCTCGTCGTGTAGCTGCCTAGCGGCCACCATCATTGGCTCGCTCACCATCTCGCCTGCCTTCTGCTCTGGGAACTCCTCATCCTTCTCCTCAGGGGGAGGAGGTCTGGGGGGAGGCACCTCTCCTTCTGGCAGGGGTGGTTTAGGAGGAGCTTGGTCATCATTCACCTGGGATCCAGGGCATATGTTGGTTACAAAATACTTCAAAAAATATGATGAAATCTTAGGATCGATCTTAAGCAAGTTTGAATAAATGCATAAAATACTAAATAAAGATCTCAGTCACTTTGAAAAAAGGTTTCCCACAAGGTTCTGGAGTATGTCTGTGAAAATATTTGCTTAATCATTCGCAAGGACAAGATATCTTCAAGTGCTATATGCTTGCCTTAGCAGGCCAGCTCTATAAGTCGGCATGGCCTACTGCTGTGTGGCTAAGCTGTTGCTGCTCCTAAATGCTCCATTTAAAGTCACTTCAGTGCAACTCATACTACTGCCAATGTTTGTCTATGGAGATGCATATATTCTGTGCTCTAACACTATAAATGTGGTCATCCATTCTATCCATTATCTATACATAAGGTCTCATATTCCATCATATTAACATTCCGTCATAATAACTGCATATGAGCTGGCTTTGACTGCATATGAGCTGGCTTTGTTAACAAATACCAAAACTCTCAACCAAGCCGGCACGCTGATAGCTTGGTACCGGGCACAGATTTGAAGGTTGCAACACTAACATGTAGTTGATCCAGGTCTGGAGGAGGTGGAGGAAAGTCTGGCTCCTGAGGCTGAAAGGCCTCTCTCACTTTCCCCACAGCAGCCAGGATCCTGTAGCCTGAGTCCAGGAAGTTCTTCTGAAGACCTGTTGACCAGAAACAAGATTTGGTTCAGGAACAACAAACGTACTGACGATCTGAGCTGAATTGATAACACTGATAAAGCTTAAAAATTACAGGCCTATCTTTTTTTACCTGGATCCTGTATGTTTCCTGCCACAGCTTTGGCATCCATGACCATAGGTGATATAGTTTTGCTCAGCTCATCTGAAGCTGCTTTCACCATCTCCCTGAATTTTGGGTCTTCAGAGTTCTCCACTTCTCTCTTAGCCACCAATAACACCCGGTTAGCCCGCCTGGCAATGCTAGTGGCTCCGGCAACCAGCATCTGAGGCTGCACATTCGCCATAGCCACGCGGCATTTATCGATATCTTTTTTAATGGCCTCTTCAGAGGCGTCCAGGAGGGATTTAGTGTCGATCGCCTCATCCACCAAACCTGTCACAGCCAAGTAGACATACAGTTTAATATATCTACATCTGGGTGTGTCTCAAAACCTACTGAGCTGCCTACATTTTACGTCATAGTATATGCGCTCCTGACATGTAGACTGTCCCAATTCTTACATACCTTAAACATGCTGTCTACTGAGGCACCTTTTTTAGACCTGATTTTAAAAAAGCATTGAACGCTTCCTCAGCCGCTAAGGCAATCCCATGATGCAACACAGGCAAAACTTTGCCAGCAGATTTTTAAGCCTCACGCTATTGTTTTGGATGCCGGCCGGTAGCTTAGCAACCAGCTAAACCACCGGTCGCGTGCTGCAGTGGGCGGGAACAAGCCATGATGCAGTCTCTCTCTAACTAGAGCGTCTTAATAATTTGTTTTATGAGGAGAGATATCAGACAGAACGCTGCTACTTACACAGCTACCTAGCTAGAAAGTGTCTACTTAGACAGCTCACTGGGTTTTAAGACACACACTCCTTGTCAGACGGGGGTCCTTAAACACTGTAATGTGATGAGATGAGTAAATATTATTAGAGTCATTATTATACAGTACTGTGAAAAGGGCAGCCAAGAAATGTGTTAACTACTATACTATATATACTATTTAACTATAAAAACTATATAAAACTACAACTATAACTACTCTGAGCAGCAAGTGTGTTTTGCAAATAAACGCCATAATGTATTTAGACACATTTAGATACCATGGATGAAATGAAATGAAGCTGTTTATATTCAACAAAATGATAATTGTTACAGACAAAACATTTGTCTGACAGTTTTAAATTGATGGTAGACTATTTTGTGTGGAGATAGTCTGGAAAAAACTCTAAGAAGAGTGCACTAAGAGTGTTGTAAAGTCTATGAGCGTGTGTTCACTGATAGGCTAAGGAAACAAACTTGCAGAGTTTCCCAACTTTCCCAATACTTTCCCAAAAAGAAAACAAATACAGTCTTGTAAGTATTTTTACTAACACAACGATCCTAATATTTTAAGTGTTGCACAAAAGTCCAACTTTCTTGAGGCACTTTAAAAATAGTAAAACATTTTGTGTTCTGACATGAATTTTTGGATCATTTAAATTTATATTTATGAATGTATTTATATATAATTTCTCTCTCTCTCTCTGTATATATTATAAAGAGAGATCTGGAATTGGGTAAAACTCACACTAATGTAAGTGTTTTTTTCTGACCAGACAAATATCTTAACATATTATTAGATGGCGTAGGACTTTTGCACAGTACTGTATATTAAAGAGGAAAGAAAAGCAAGCAAACGTCCTGCATACCAGTCATTTTTTCAATGTTGTCAATCCACTGATTTTTCATGGTCTCAAAATGTTCATAAGCTGCCTGGTTGCCGGGGTTCTTAAGCAGAATGCGTGCAGCAGAGGTGACCTGTGAAAGACAATAAAATACTGAAACACATTACAGTAAAACATTACTTTTTATAATATAACTCATCACACCAGACAACTAACCAATGTTCAGCAAACTTTACGTTTAATATATATATTTTTATTTTATTTGAAACATGTTTTATCATTAAATGGTGTATATCATGAATGAACGCATGAATCTAGTTAAGGCAGAAGACTTGATCACTGCTATGCAGTCTCGAACTTGGCCACTGGTCAAACATCTCATCCAGCTCTGATGCACATATACAAATACGTGCAAGGGCATGATGAACTGCTCCCCTTACCCTCCCACACACACTCTGGCCCAGTGAGAACTATCACACGTACCTGAGGTGTTAGCTCCCTGGATGACTTCACTGCAGCCTGGATTCCTTCCACTGTGCTCTTGTTGGCTGTCCCCACAGCAGCAGCTTTCTCTGCTGTAGCCCCTAGTCTGTTGGCATGGTTCTCAAAATTAGAGGCTCTTTCTTCAAAAACCTGCCAGAGCAACAAACAAAGAGGAACGGTCTTGACTGGTTCTATACCTTCTCCATTTTCTGGCTGTCTGTTGTAAAACAGATCTAAAATAAATAGCATCATAATGTTCTATCAGTGTTCTTCATACCTCATCCCGGTTAGGAGCCTCGAGTGGAGCTGTAGCTGCCACAGCAAGAAGCTTGATGGGAGTTGTAGTATCACTGAATACATCAGATACCTCCTGGGTCATAGCCTCCTGCATCTTCGCCTTTAAATCCTGAAGACAGAATAAAAGAAGACGCTATAATGTAAATAATAAATATTACAGTTATATGTGAGACTTTGGGCACCTCTGGTCACATAACATGTTTTTTTAAATCTAAGCGAAAGTAAGAACACCCTTCTTCTGCGCACTGTTATGCATATAATTTGATATAATGGAAACAAGCATGAACTGTGGCTGTGCAAAAGGGTGTGTTTTGTCACTATGAATGAAAAACATAATATTTTTTTCTACATTGTTTGAACATCACAGCTGTTGTTTACAATGTGTGAACATTTCATGGACCAATAGAAATGTAGGGGAAAAAATCTGACTCCATTGAAAGTTTTTTGTTCTCTACTCTAAATTTGCCAATTTGGCGATAAATGAAGATAATATTCATACACACTACCAATCATATGTTTTAGAACACTACCAGTCAAACGTTTTAGATCTCTACCAGTCCAATGATTTAGTACACTACCAGTCAAACGTTTTAGATCTCTACTAGTCCAATGATTTAGAACACTACCAGTCAAACGTTTTAGATCTCTACTAGTCCAATGATTTAGTACACTACCAGTCAAACGTTTTAGATCTCTACCAGTCCAATGGTTTAGTACACTACCAGTCAAACGTTTTAGATCTCTACCAGTCCAATGATTTAGTACACTACCAGTCAAACGTTTTAGATCTCTACCAGTCCAATGATTTAGTACACTACCGGTCAAACGTTTTAGATCTCTACCAGTCCAATGATTTAGTACACTACCAGTCAAACGTTTTAGATCTCTACTAGTCCAATGATTTAGTACACTACCAGTCAAACGTTTTAGATCTCTACCAGTCCAATGATTTAGTACACTACCAGTCAAATGTTTTAGAACACTGCCAGTCAAATGTTTTAGATACACTAACAGTCAAACATTTTAGATACACTACCAACCAAACGTTTTAGTACACTACCAGTCAAACGTTTTAGATACACTACCAGCCAAACGTTTTAGTACACTACCAGTCAAACGTTTTAGATACACTACCAGTCAAACGTTTTAGATACACTACCAGCCAAACGTTTTATAACACTACCAGCCAAACGTTTTAGTACACTACCAGTCAAACGTTTTAGATACACTACCAGCCAAACGTTTTATAACACTACCAGCCAAACGTTTTAGATACACTACCAGTCAAAGGTTTTAGATACACTACCAGTCAAACGTTTTAGATCACTACCAGTCAAAGGTTTCAGTACACTACCAGTCAAACGTTTTAGATCACTACCAGTCAAAGGTTTCAGTACACTACCAGCCAAATGTTTTAGATCACTACCAGCCAAACGTTTTAGAAACACTACCAGCCAAACGTTTTAGTACACTACCAGTCAAACGTTTTATAACACTACCAGCCAAACGTTTTAGTACACTACCAGTCAAAGGTTTTAGATACACTACCAGCCAAACGTTTTAGATCACTACCAGTCAAACGTTTTAGTACACTACTAGTCAAACGCTTTAGTACACTACCAGCCAAACGTTTTAGCACACTACTAGTCAAACTCTTTAGTACACTACCAGCCAAACGTTTTAGCACACTACCAGTCAAACGTTTTAGTACACTACCAGTCAAACGTTTCAGTACACTACCAGTCAAACGTTTTAGTACACTACCAGTCAAACGTTTCAGTACACAACCAGTCAAACGTTTCAGTACACTATCAGTCAAACGTTTCAGACACACTACCAGTCAAACGTTTCAGTACACTATCAGTCAAACGTTTTAGTACGCTACCAGCCAAACGTTTTAGTACACTACCAGCCAAACGTTTTAGATACACTACCAGTCAAACGTTTTAGATACACTACCAGCCAAACGTTTTAGTACACTACCAGCCAAACGTTTTAGTACACTACCAGTCAAACGTTTTAGTACACTGCCAGCCAAACGTTTTAGTACACTACCAGCCAAACGTTTTAGATACACTACCAGTCAAACGTTGTAGTACACTACCAGTCAAATGTTTTAGTACACTACCAGCCAAACGTTTTAGTACACTACCAGTCAAACGTTTTAGTACACTACCAGTCAAACGTTTTAGTACACTACCAGTCAAACGTTCAGTACACTACCAGTCAAACGTTCAGTACACTACCAGTTTATAACTGTTCTAAAACTTTTGATCAGTAGTGAATATATTCATGTTAAATCAGAAACCGAGCATAACAATTAGCAGGAAGTGCCATATTTCACAATATATTATTATTATTATTATTATTATTATTATTATTATTATAATTATTATTATTATTATTATTATTGTTGTTGTTGTTGTTATTAACTAAATGTCTAAAATCTAACTGAGTAATAAGTTAAATTAAATTAAAGCACAATGTCAGCAGCAGCCAGGAGATGGCACTGCTGCATCACAAAGTAAAACACAGACAGCAGACTGGTTTCCAACTTTGGACTAAAGTGCAATGTTAATGGTCTTTTACTAATAAATGTTCTTGGTTTAGCCTTAATCAGAATCTGGGAAACCACGTATTAGACCTTTCAACAAGCGAGCTAAGCTGTGTTATTGTAGAATGTACAGTAGACTTAAGTGTGTCCTGTTTTTAACTGTGGGAGTCTTACTTTGAGGGTATCCAGGAGCTGGGCAGCTACAGCTCGAGCCTGAGGACTTTCTCCTTCTCCCCGCGCTGCCAGGTCAGCCAGCTGCATCATCAGCTGCTCTGCACGCTCACACTTAGCCAGCATCTCCTGCCTGTACGGCCCTGGCAGAGAGTTAGCCAGCCTGCGGCCTTCAGCGATAAGCCCACGGATAGCAGCCTGGCCTGGGCACGCAGAGAAAGCCAGCCAGAGAAAGAAAGAGAGAGCCAGGGATACATACAGAGAGTCATAAAACTCAGCAGGCTCAGCAGGAGTTAACATATCAATTCTTAAACCCTGTTGTTGGAATGTAAATGGTTAAAAATAGTCTGGCATTCATGCAGCATGGAGTTTCTGTACTGCTAGCCATCTCTCACAGCCAGCTTCACAGAAAATCAATGAGTTAGTTTGAAACAAGTGGCAGTTTTAGTTTAATTGTACTATCCAACGAAAAAGTAAATATTACTTCTAAACTGAAAGAGGTTGTGTATAAACAGCTGCATGTGGTACATGTGGAACTGATTCAAGTTAGATAATCTTTCTTTGCACCTCTATAATTATACACTGTCAGGGGTTGGGGGTTGCTCTATGGTTTATATACAAGTGGGTCAGGCAGGACTGTAATTTGGCTATAAATAGGTTGAAATAGGTGGAAATGCAAACGACAGGGACTAAACAATCAACCGTCCTTCATCATCAAGTTTATTTTCATGCCCAGCAGAGAGTTAGAGACAAAGTGCTTGAGCTTGGTTTCACAGAGATGAATAAGTCACTTGATATGCCAGTGTTGTCCTCTGGGGCATGTAAATAGCGTCAAATGATTGGTCTTTCATTATAGTCCAGCTGGCCAACCATTACGCACACACATATAGATCACAAAGGACTGTCCCATGATCTCGGAATGGTCGTGATTAGATCCCTCCATAAAAATAATCTGCCCACTTCTTTTATTATGTACATGGGGAATCACTGAAAAATATACCCTACTGTTCTTTCCATGGGCTCTGTCGATGTCAATATGAAAGCTCACCCACTCCATGGTCATCCACACTGGGGTTGTTTATCCAGCGCATGGCCTGTTCCATCTTTCCCTCCAGGGTCACGGCAGCCTTGGCTGGCCGCATGTTGGCCACAGCACGGTTTGTCTTCGCTTGCAGGTTCTGCAAAGCAGTGCCAATCTGTTTGGCCAGTGCCCTGGCTTCAGGAGTATCCCCTTTACCCCTGAGCGTCAGACAAGGGCAGATCAGATCATACATTTAACATAAACCAGGAGGTAATGACCAAAGAATGGCAGAAAAACATCTGAAGATCAAATGAATGAAAAAAGTTCTCATTCTGGAGCTTTGAGCCACACATTACTTAAATTGTACATGGTGACATCCTTTTACATTGTGTAATGATGTCAGGATGTCAGTAGAAATGATCAAGAATCACTAGGAATTAAATTAGAATTAAATTACATAGGTGTTTCTCTTTGAACAGTCTACAGTTCCACAGATTTTCAGCATTTCTGTATAATAAAATTATAGTCTTTACAGTGACTGTGAGAACCAGTGGCTGCAAAGCAAATATTATTTTATTCACTATCTAAAAAACAACAAGTGAGCTGTTTTCTTCTGGGGACTATTTAACACTGTCCTGTATGTGCCATTTTTAAAAAGTGTGTTTTAAGCCCAAAAAAACTCCTAAAGCAATGTTTCATCTATCGAGCAATGTATTTTTAAACACACTGAGTTTTAACTTTATGTGATTCAGCTTTTAGAGCTATTAAACCCTTTGGGCATCAAGGTCCTTTCACCTCTGTGAACAGTTTCTTGAGAGTGGACCATTTCACCTTAATGATTTAATTAATTATTTAATTATGGAAATTAGTGGAATTTCCCTCTACTCACAGAAATCCAACTTATAGTTTTTTATAGGTTTCTATAAAGGTTTGTGAGATCAATATAAACAGTGTTGTGATCAACTGAGCTGACGTTATCTCAGGCTGTTCAGTATTTTTATGGAAAAATGCCATTTTCTGAGCTTTAGAAGAGAAAAAGTTATACTGCAACGATTGTGGAATACATACTGTCTGCGAAGTTCAACAAGCTTCGCAGTGAGTCCAGCAATTTCACCAATTGAGCGCAGAATGTCATCTCTTTCTTTGGGATCCTCACACAGGTCAGCAATGCGCTTCGCCTCAGCCAGCAGGGCTCGGATGTTCTCCTCTCCTTCAGGACCCCCATGAGGATCAGCCAGCCAGCTCTGTACAAACACAGAAGGCTTGTACACCATCCAGGCTAAACAGATCTTCATCACAGCGCTGCAACAGGTGTTGCCTCAGTACACACAGTACATCCTCACATGGAGCCACGTCATGATCTACACACAGTTCTGCCAGAAATATTCAGACATGCCTTTCACTGAGCCCCCTTCCATTAGGGCTGTGATAAGCACAACACAACATCCTAAAGCCTCAAAGTCGATTAGAATTGAGAGTTGCATGGAAGCAAATCACAATGGTTTGATTTAAGTGAAGAAGTATCACATTATTCCATATCTTATTTTATAATAATAATAATCATAATTGTTACTGGAGGAACTATGTACACAGTAGTACAAACACAATTTAATGTTAATATAATCTTTTCTAACATTGCAAAATCAATGTTGTTGAATAGTCACTAGTAGACATCTAATCAACAGAGACTATATTTTTAGGCTGAACAGAAGGTGGGAAGCAATAATTAGAGGGAAATAGGGGCAGAACTCATGTTCCAATCATCTGCTCTATAAGAGTTCACTGCAGGAAATAGTCTACCCTCAGCATCTGTCAGTTTCCTGACTTGCCTCTCTTTGGGTTCAGATTGATGTGTGGCACCATTTATAGTTATATTGTTATTCAGTATGAAGAACGTTACATAATCCCATGCTCTGCTGCAGTTTTGGCCCCATGCTGTTTTTCTACTGTGGTTTGATACAAGTACAGCACAACAGGACGCCTCAGACATAAATCTGTACTGCTGCTGCATTCAGTTTCCCACCCTCTGGAAAGCCATAAGTCACAGAGCAAGTAAATTAAATAACATTTCTAATGGCCTGTCAACTCTGATCACCATTTGTAGAGTGATCAGTCTGCAATCATGAGCATCTCCGTGTCCTCTGGGATTTGATTTAAATCTCATAAAGGATGTCCTGTGGAATAACTGGCATCACCACAGAGTGGAAAACAAATTCCAAATCCATGTTTTCTGTGTATCGCTGGAAACGCAGAAACCCACCTGTGCTGCATCTATTCTCTTGGCGATGGCCTGCTTGGCATTGGTCAGGATCTCGAGTTTGCGAGCAGCGTTCTCCACTTTGCCCACCAGGATGTCCAATCCCTGAGCCACCTGCTGGGCCTTCTGCATGCCCATGGGCGTAGGTCCCTGTCCTCTGGAAAGAGACACAGAGACAGTGCTCTTTACATGGTCAGACACAAAGCAGTGCTGTCCAAAAGAACAGATCATTTCACAGAAAAGACTTCTTAACTTTTAATTTATGTTAATGACATTTCTACCCAATCTCACTTGATACTTCAGCTGCTTAAAGGTCTGTGTTGTTGTCTCCTCTTAATGATACCAGTCGAGCACGTACACTGTACAAAACCCTGAAGTATTATATGCAAATGTGCCCTGGCATTTAGGCGGCATAGTAAACTAGCTTTTCCAGTGCAATGCGAAAAGAGGTCAGTACCAGCGGTTCATGGCAAAACTGCAAGTGTTTCAAAAATAATTATGCTGTGTATTTCATGGCCGTTTGGCACAAGCTAACATTAACAGCGGAGGTAATGGTAATATTAATGGAGATGCAATGTAAGTTCTTGGCACCACTCATTAACGCTATTGATCTGTTAGTTAAAGTTCTATAAGATAAACTTCACAGTGAGAGTGGTGAAAACATTTTTACCTCAGAAAGCCTTGCACATGGAAGAGGAGAACAGGGTGATCGGTTGGTTACTATCATTTAAAGCAACCAACACTCAAAGTGGACAGGGAAAGGAGCTGTGGGGCTTCATCCTTGTGGTATTTTGACTGAAGGACTTCAGACATTTCATTAAAACCCCATGGAACAGTGTTAACGGTTTATTATTTATTTTAAATTATATTTTTTACATGTATTTTTTTTACATATATTTTATGTAAAAAATATAATAGAATGCAGGAGATAGTATGTTGCCTTTAAGCAATTGTGGTTTTTTGAAGTACTACCATGTAGCAACATTTAAAACAGTAAATACTAAATACACTACCTTTACTAAATACAGTAAGAACAGTTTCTCATGATATGCCACCTGCGGACATGTTCACCAGTGGTTTCTAGCCGTGCCCTGCATGGAATGTGATTTCTCCAGATTCCCTAAACCTTAGCAGATGATGAAAGACTTAAATCCTTTACTATCCTGTAGTTCTCTCATGAAGTTGAGCAGAAATTTGTGCACCACAACCTATCGTTACCGAATCACCTGCTTATTGTGGAATGTTTTCAATGGTGTGACTTAAATCACAGATTCTTGTTTTCATATTTCTACTTTTCAGTAAATAAGGTTTGTATACTGGCCCACTTCTCATAAAATTAGCATACAATGTAAAGGACAGCTGCTGTAAAATGAAAAACACAGTTGGTGGAGTATGTGTGCATGTGTGTACGCAGCAGCATTTTTCTGGTCTTTTGGCTGCAGTCTCTGCTGGGTGAACTGTGGTCTAAAGCGATGCCTGATTAACCAGCGCTCAGCCTTTAATCTGCTTTACTCCAGTCCCTCTAATGAAGCCAGGCCCTCGCCTCTGATCTCAGGGCTATCATTTTCACTTTCTGCTGCTCAGCCGCCACACACACGCACACACACATGCCTGCACCACTTTTTAGCATTTCAACACAGCATCGTTCTTTGAAATTAGGATTGTTCATACACAACGCCTATAGCCTGGATAAAAGAAATCCAAGGATGTCATCATTTTTGTTTTCTAGACAATGTAGGAATCCAAGTCCTATATATAAGGAAGACATATGTAATAAAATGTATATTTATATACAATACTATGTAACAGTAGTGTCCAGTTAAAACATGTTAACTGGCTGTACCAATCCTGTACAAATACCATTACAGGACCTTAGCACAAAGCTTAGCACTTAGGGCTCAGCACGCCTGGGTTATCACTCCTGCATTTTGTGTCAGGCCAATAAAACTGTCCACTGATAGAATCTACAGAAATCTGCAATCATGGAGATATGAAGGCCTTACTAAATAGCACATATTGTGTGTAAAAGCTTAACAATGTGCTGTCTGATCCTGTGCAGTCAATGGGCCAATGTCTTTGAATGAAGGCTGGTCAGCTCTTTCTCTAAAAGGAGGTTGTGGGGAGATCTGGTTGTCCTGTGTGCCCACGAAAAGGCCATACCTGGCACGCACGTCCGACACCTGATCTGTCATCTGGCCCAAAGTCTTGGCCGTTCCCAGGATCTCCCTGCGCTCCTTTCCCGCACACAGCTCACCCACTTTTCCTGCCTCGTCCAGAATCTGGCGCAGAGCATGCTCACCTGCAGACCCTGCACAAACACATCCACTGAACACTGAAACCCCACAGCACACCATCCTCCAAACGGCAGATATACTGGATATATTACTTCTGTTATCCATTCTGTATTCAAAAACAGTTCATAGAGAAGTTTACAGTGAAGTTCACAGTGAAGTTAGCAGAAACGTTTGTACACACACACACACACACACACACACACACACACACACACACACACACACACACACACACACACACACATTAATACTAGATGATATATAAAAAAATGATGCCATTAAGCTGCTGGATAATTTACTTTATTCACTTCCATGCCACCTTTACCATATATCACTATATATTACTATACTACCATGTTTTAGTCCCTATGATACTGTGCATAGTTGATAACACAGTTGATAACTGATGTCAGTAGATTGTATACTGGTATCATATTTCTCAGTTCTGTGCAGGTTTATAAATGCTTGTTTGATCCACATATCATAACTGAAGCTCTCAGGGTCACTTCATTCTCTGGCAGAAAAGGCTTTTGTGTGTCGCCATGCTCGGTTACCTGGTAGGCCGTTAGGATCTTTAAGCCAGCCTTTAGCCAGATTCATCTTTGACTCAATCAGTGCCAGAGCCCTCTTCATAGCCTCTGTGTCCTTTAGAGACAGAAAGAAGAGTAGAGAGAGAGAGAGAGAGAGAGAGAGAGAGAGAGAGAGAGAGAGAGAGAGAGAGAGAGAGTAGAGAGAAGAGTAGAGAGAGAGAGACAGAGAGACAGAGAGAGAGAGAGAGAGAGAGAGAGAGAGAGAGACAGAGAGAGAGACAGAGAGAGAGAGAGTAGAGGGAGATAGACAGACAGAGAGAGTAGAGAGAGAGAGTAGAGGGAGATAGACAGACAGAGAGAGTAGGAAAAGAGAGAGACAGAGAGTAGAGAGAGAGAAACAGAGAGATTAGAGAAAGAGAGAGGGAGAGGCAGAGAGAGTAGAAAGAGAAAGAGAGACAGAGAGAGAGTAGAAAGAGTAGAGAGAGAGAGAGAGAGAGAGAGAGAGAAAGAGAAAGAGTAGAGAGAGAGTAGAGAGAGAATAGAGAGAGAGAGAGAGAGAGAGAGAGAGAAAGGGAGGCACAAGTGGAGAAACAGAACATAAAGTAAGTGTCTCAGTCATATTTTATCAGCACTGATGAAGTGCAGTTAGATCTCAGCTGTTGTTGGTTGTTATAAAGCAGTTTGTATGTGTGATGTTTCTCTCGAGGGTACGAGAATGCTGACAGGGAGGGGCTTTGCAGTGTGAGGTGACCCTCACAGACTGAAGGACAGGGAGCTAGCAAGCACACACACACACACACACACACACACACACACACACACACACACACACACACACACACACACACACACACACAGGTGGAGGGGGCCACATAATCACCACTTCACACTCCATTGCACCCACTCACACATTTAGAGGAAATTTCAAGCCCGTCTGGCTCACTGCCTCTGGCTCCCTCTTCCCTGCTGCACTGAACAGTATAAACCATCACCACATACAGGGATGCGCCATGACTTCACCTGAAGCAACCAAATCTACTTTTATCAAACATATGGCATCGGTTAGAAACCACAATGATCTAGGCCAGTTATACACGTACTGTGCATCATTAACATATTTCACATACCGACTGCATAATGCTTTTAAAACATTCATTAAATACATTCATTAGTGAGTGATTAACATACTCAGTGATGCTTCCTGATATGATATGATATATGATAAACAGCACTCAGTAAGCCTACTCAAGAGAGCTTCAAATGATATTATTGTTCAGTGTTGTTTGGATTTAAGCAAATACCTACACTAGCTTCTCACACACGTATAGTAACACTTGCTCTGGTTCTGTGCTGCTAGGTGAAGCTTTTGTCTGAAACTGTTCTGCAATAATAGTACATGGAGCTAACCTTGTTTTAGTGAAGTCTGAGTGAAGGTAGGAGGCTAATGGCTCCGTATCCAGCTGGAAATATTACAGATATTTTGAGCTCACGTTGTGAGCCTGAGTCAGGAATAAACTGCGAGACAGGGAGGTGCCAAAGTTTTGTGTAATGTAATAAATGCAGTGTAGAAATCTTTTGGATCTCACACACTTAAGACTCGCTGGAAAGGAGGAATGTGAGTTTTAATGTTTTTTTATGATCATATTGTGAAGTATACATTCAGCAACGCTGAGCATTTTTTCAGTTCATTTATTGAATTCAATTATTCTCTCACTTAGGCTTGTGCGATAATTGTCTCCTAAATTATCGTGATAAAAGATATTATCGTGTCATAAACCAAACAGCCTTAGGGAGGCGCACTGGGCGCTTTTACTTGGAATGCAGCAAAACCGATTGAACTGGCATTGCGTTATGTAGAGCGCAGCGCTGCACTATGAGTGGCTTAAGGCTGAGTATACTTTAGCAGCAGAGTGCAACTTGTGCAGGACTCTGCTGACGGCACATGAAAGCTGTAGACATTTACTTAATGCTGTTTACATTGATGATGATGATGATTCTCAGATACGACACGAGGCTGTAAAAAAATAACCCACCAGAGAAGTAGAAAAACGAGTATTTCACTGTAATCTTTGTAATCTTTTAAAGACAGATAATACAAATGCCTGTGCAGGTGAACCTGCTACGCAAGAGCACATTCAGACTCATCCGTTTTAGATGAAACGCAGCTCGTGTAGTGAGCTCCAACTCTAAGTTACAAAAACTGGCGCATTGGCTCCTTCATTCTGTACGAGCTCCTCTATTTTCCCACCGTCTAGCAGAGAGCAAGTCACCCGTATCAGATCTGTTTTACCATTGGCATATATCCCAGCATTCTTTACCAGACTAGAACTATTATATTTTTGGAAGTGGTGTTATAAACATTTAAAATTAGTTCATTAGTGGTTGATATTTTATTATCATATACAGTATGTAGTTTGTTAAAAAATAACAGAAACATTATGTGATGGAAAGCAGTTGAGAATAATTGCCATGATATCATCATACACTTAAATTATCGCGATATTCAATAATATTGTTTATTGCCACTTTCACTAAGGCCACTCTCACTACTAACATATTAACACAATTTAAAAAGCAATTGTATAAGGTATGCAATTGTAAAAGCATTACTGTATTGTTAGTATGTGAATATGCCATGGAGGCCATCTGTAAAGCGTTACTGCAATAATTCTTACAGTTTTTGATAATGCTGTGTGATACTGTTATCATGCACAATATTGCTCTTTTATTTAAGCAGCTTGGGCGAGCGATATGGCAAAATTCGTCTATACCTATCATAATTTGGAAGAGACACAAACCAGCAATGCCAGATTTGATAACATTGTGTTTAAAACTAGCTGCATAGGTTTCAGCAAGTTCTCTGTTCTCACAGTCTTCTGATAACGGAGTGAAACCCTATGCCATTTGGGTGTCCCCCAATGATATGCTTAGAGAAGTTTTTTATGATACAATATATTGTGATACCATTCTGTCACACTGCCATCCGCTGTTTACTAATACTGAGCACTATCACTGCATTAACTAATCAATATAATCGATGACATTAATAATAAAAAAATTCATTGGAAAACACTTTTGTCATTAATCTGTTGGCTTGATGACCTTCTGTCTCTGTATTTTCCCTCTTTCATTCAAGTGATGGGGAACATGGGGAACAAAATATACATCACTTGAATGAAAGAGGGAAAATACAGAGAAAGAAACTGCAGATGGCGTTTGGGTTATGCAAAACTAAGAGAGTACAAATTATGGGAATTAATATTATCTAAAAACACAATTTTCCATAAAATGTGTACATCTGAGTGACTGTCATGAGCAAGTATCTACAGGGAACACACTTACTGCAGTACATGAGGAGAGCTTACCCTGTTGAGTGAACTGCAGCAAAACTGTGAAAAGTTAAAACCAGTGTTTTTCTCTTCAGTGAGTTTGGTTTAGCAAAATAAACAAAGATGAGCTGCATGACTGTCTGCTAAATGAACTTGAAATGAACTGAACAGCTAAATGATACTTCTTTGCGGTTAGGGTGCTGATGCACACAGAGATGAATATGGATATTTCTAAAAGTGTATTTTCCTTTTTCAGTGGTCTGGCCTCCCACTTGGACAAAACCAGTGTTTTCAGGTCACTGAACATGGAGCTTTTCATGAGGACAGACATCACACGCATTATTGCAGTTTCACAAATGGTGAACATGCAGCATGTCTGACACGACTGATCACTCAGCTGCTTCTGGATGCTTGATATGATTTTACCAACCAACCTAATTAATCTGTCTTTGCTTTATCCTTAGAGAAGAAATAATTTGATTAGCAATGCAGGATATTGTAGAATGTATAATAGTGCTTGGTCTAACATGTAAGATTTGTTCCATTGTTTCTTGTATTTTTAATTAGTTGAAAGAAACATTGTGCATGATGTAAAATGTTTAACTATAACAGACCACTGCATGTTTAATTGACTATTAAAAGCCACAATGTATCAATTAAGCACTGTAAGTTGCAGCCCTACTGAGCATTATATGCATCTTAACATTTTATTCAATAAAAATAGTGTCCCGGTTGTCATGGTAGTAAAAACAGACTATCTCTCTCCAAGTTTTTTTTTGTTATTTCATAGGAGAAATTCTCCTAACCTAGAGTATCAGTGCCTTATTTCACTGGCTTTGTTTATGCATGCAAACTTAAATATAATATAATCTCTTTAATGCATTTAGAAATGACTTCACAATTGCATGGGTACCACCCACCACTATTTTTACTTCATTCTTAAAAGGTGCAAGTTAGAAATTAAACATGGCCTACAGCATGGACACCAGCCTCTACTTCCTAACTGGTAGCTTCCTGATGTTCAAAACAGCAAAAGAACAAGGAGGCCTTTCTGCAAGGTTTAACGCCACATCTGTAGCAATGTCCCAGCCAAATACACGAGCCTCCATGAATGAATTCTCTTCTCCCTCAGCATCTCTCATAGCTTCTTTCCCTGTATCTACTAACAGCTGCATTCAAACCCACAAGAGAGATGAGATCACATTATTCGTAAGCTGACGAGTCATTTCCGATGGTCTGCATTATTAGCTGGAGTCAGCTTGGAGTTGGGTTGCATTAGGGAACTGCACATCCAGGGTGATGCCTTATTAAGCAGTATTACCAAATCAGCACTGCCTCAGTAACACACAGCCACCAGCATGCACAGTTACACTAAGCACTGTAAACAGGGTGCTGATAATGTAGCTCTGGAATTAATGAGCAAGTCTCTTGCTTTATAAGGCAATCTGATGTGAAGTCTGCTTTCAACCACCCACACACAAACGCACAAACACAAACACACACACTCTCTCTCTCTCACTCTCTCTCTCTCTCTCTCTCTCTCTCAGTTTTTATTGTGTATAAAACCAGAATGGAGTTCAGAAGAAGGCATCTGATCAATTCTTTATGATGTGATCAGAGGACCCTTTGAACACTCACTTGCTGAATATGCAATAAGCATCCGCTACAACCTGCTGACACACATAGCTGTCTACATTTTCCAGTTACAATGAGCAAAGTGCAAGCGATAGGAAGCATCCAGTCTAGTGCGTAGGCTGAGACCAAACAGATGGAGACTAACACAGTAGGTAAAGATGCTATTAATGTCACTTCCTTCCAAAGCTAGTTATAGATCGGCAGCAGACGCAAAGCCATATTTACTTAGATTATTTAGAGCATTACAGTATTTCAAACACACCTATATAGAACACATTATAGAGAATAAAGATACATATATACATATTCAGTTATTTATTATTATGCAGTTAATGCAGCTACTATAAACTGGTGTGTGTGGTTTATTATAGGCTCCTTATAATGATACTGTTCTATACTGTTCAGACAAAACCTATGATATAAAGTTATGTAACTAATAAGCATTGCAAAATCAGAATCAATCAAGATTGGAATTGGCTTTTTTTTTTACTCGCAACAAGCCAAATTCTGTTCTGTTGATTTTAGGCAATCTATGTATGTATTTGAATGATGCTGCCAACGCTCTACCAAAGTGTTGTAGCACAGTTACATGACTCATTCTGATAAATAATTTGTTGTCTTTCTTTTGATGTAGTGCTTTGTTTGATTAATGTTATTTAAATAGTCAGCTGATTTAGCAGTTAGCCCATAGTGTGAATAATGTCCTAATTGAGAAAACTGGCTAATAAATTGACAACAGCCCTCCCAGGCCAGAAGCCCAAAAAAAGCATAAGCCTTGCTCTTAGTCAGATGGTCCTCCTTCACCCCCATCACGACTAGCCAAGTGGTGGAGGAAGCGAATGTCAGCACCAGTTAGCTGACATAACAGAACTGGGAGTTTGCACACTGAGGTGTCCAATGACATTGCATTATTGGCAGCTCCAAAAAAGACTGCAGTCCTGGAGGAAGCATGCACTATCCTTTACAGCCTCAGATGCTTGGCCCACATGGAAATGGAGTGCCCATTTTTTGCACACAAAGCTGTCCACATCTTTGGGAATTCTGAAAGTCAGATCCTGATTTCGGGCGGTGTACACAGAGGTTTTTTTTATCTTGTGATGGGAAACACAGTTTTGTTCTTACAGTTAAATTCTAGTCAGCAGTAGTGAACAGCAGCCTGCACTGGAAGATGTAAATCTGTGGGATTTTCACAATCACCTCATCCTACACAGCAGGCCAAAACTCTCAGCCAAACGTTTCTGCTCCTGAAAAGGTAGGTGGTTTTTGCCGATGGTATGCAGTAACAATAAGTGCCAGACTGTCTGCCAATAAGAAAAAGTCTGACTTGAGAGACTAGCCTTCACCATCCCAGCTCTGTAGGACTGTGTTATAGAATAAGACCTAGATAGCATAAGAGAGTAAAAATCTGGAAAAGAATCTACTGGACATGTTTCTGTTAATCAGAACTGGAATTGTGCTTTAAAATCTATGGTCAGTGCCCTTCTTATCCTGATAACATATTGTCATATTGCCTGCCCCAAGCACAGGGTGCCAAACGGCTTGGGAACTTTAACTTAATTGCTAAAACTTTTGCACTTAATTTTTTTTGTTACCATCTTTGGAAATGTCTTTCTGAGGTGTTTCATGAGTTAAATTTTTAATATTATTGAACGGTTTTATTTTGTTTGTTTGTGTGACAAGCTATAAATTGCTGCTGTGTAATTGCTGCTGCAGCGCTCGCTTTGCCTTGTTTTGGAACTGGAAATGCTTCACTCAGGGTATAACAATTTGTAATTTGAAGCATTCGAGCGTAGCCACATTTACATGTAGCCTGATCTGTTGTGATTGTGGTAAATGTAACTTTTTGGATTTTTGTGTAGAATAGATTTGTGTACCTTCCAATACACTTTTTTCCAAAATATTTTTTTTCATACAGTACATCTGTATTCGCCATCTGAAACGCCCTCTGTGAGCTCCTAGGTCTTCCACCCCCTATGAGCTCTGATTGGTATGCTTGTCCACTCTGATCAATCTGTCAACTACCAGAGCAAGTCCTACTGCTACAAGTGCTACGTCCCTATACGTGCCCAATAAGGTTATTGTTATGAGGTGACGTCACCTTGTAACAGAGAAAGGGGCTGGGCTCGTTTCAGGCAGCTGACAAAAGTGGTTTCTGGCGTGTACTTGGAGCTTTATAACACTTTAGACCAGGGGTAATTAATTAGAATTCAGTATGGTCCAGTTAGAGATTTCCTCAAGCCAAAGTCTGGTCCGTCATCATTTCTAACTTGTGTTATGTTGCTTAGTTACCTTGTATCAGCATCTTATACTATCAGCAACTGACAAACAAACTTATTACAAATACCGCTTAGTATGTTTCAGTATATTTACAGTTTAAATGCTGAACTGAATAAATTATTTATAAAGCTTCAAATAAATTTTTGTCCTCACTTCGAGTAAAAACAAGAGCTACATTAAAAAAAAACAGAATGCTTTTAAAAAAGTGCATATTAAAGTGTTTATTTATAGAGAAAGTAAATAAAACATGCGTCTTCTTGTTAACTCAGCTTCACAGATTGACATGTTGGTTGTACAGAGCGGTATTCTCCAAAATTCTCCAAGTTAGTTTCACTGTTGACTTTTCTGTTTTTATGTTATTCTTTCTGACTCGCTTTAGTCTCCGGCTGCTGCTCTCGCTTTGTACCTAGCCTGTGTGCGCGCACTCTGAACAGATCTGATTGGCTGAGGAGCCTTTGGTGATATTACAGCGCACGCGATTGGTCTATGAGTTCATTGTGCTGTAAAGACCGCATACCGTAAGGACAAGAAAAGCTCTGCCGCTTAAAATAAACACAGTCTAAATTAAATCATTCTCAATAGTTTATCGGTTTGGGTCCACATTGGACAACGTCTGGGTCCACCTATTAGTGACCCCTGATCTAGCCCATTAACATGCACAAAAAGCTACAAAACACACTAAAGGACAGGAAAAAATTGAAAAGCATAACAAGGGCCCCTTTAATCTATAGACGATGAAGCGATATAAACACAGTCCTTGTGGCATGTACTGGCATTTTCTCTTTTATTCACCACATCCAATGCTAAATAAATAAAACTACTTTTGTAGTTTTTGGCATTTGTCTAATTATAAAAAAACTTTTAAATATCTAAACCTTTATGTTTTTTTATTTTTGGCACAGGAGTGCATGTGTGTGTGTGTGTGTGTGTGTGTGTGTGTGTGTGTGTGTGTGTTGGGTGGGGACTGTCTGTGCATGCTGGTGAAAACTCATCAATCTAGCTTTCATGAAGCCATTCAGAGTCCAATCACAGGCCACAGGAGAGGATGTAGCTAAGACTGAGTTTCATTTCAAACCCTCAGAGTGATGCAAAGGGGAATCATTTGTATGGGAAGCCACTACAGAAAGACTGTTGTTCAAACACAAAGGGACAGATATTACATAATATTTGCATATAGGTGGAGCGCATGTAAACACACTGAATATTTACCATCGACATCTTCACACATAACAGAAGCGCATCAGCAAAGACTTGCTGTGTTAGGTAGGAGCTAGCAGAGCAGCAGGTTCGTCAGGAAAAACAGCATTCATGTGGGGTAAAGCTACACAGACAGAGTGCAGTTGTTTGATAGAGCTGCACTGCCACTCATTAAGACAGAAACAAGTCACTAAAGTGTAAGAACAAGTCAGGACGAGGAAGCACGAAAGAGAGACAGGAAAACAGAGTGAGACTCAATGAGAGACAGCAGTGGTAGGGAGAAAACATGGAACAGTGCAATTGTGGCATTCGAAAAAGGCAAGGCATATGAAAAGCACAGAGATAGACAGATAGGCCCTGCCTGGTATCTCCCCCTATTTGGGCTGCTTTTCTGAGCTACAGAACAACCATCCTTCACAGACACCAACATACAGTATGTTGACCGTGTCTGACAAATGCTACAACCCACACGATGAATGCAGTAAGGACAGTCACATGTCCTACGTTATACAGACGCACTACACACACATACACACAGTATGCAACAGCATGAAAGACTCGTCTGCCACATGCTAGAGCATTACAGTGGGAAAGAGGAAGCCTTACCTTCTACAAGGAGGAAAAGAACGGAAGAGTACAGAAAAGAAAGAGAACAAAAAGAAAGAAAATCCTGTGTTTACAAAAGGTTGCATCAGGGTCAACAGAAAATCAGACGTGACAGAACAAATTAACACATGCTTCAGATAAAAATAAAAAAAAACAAGTTCTCAGTGTAGAAAGTATGAGGGATATCCATGCGGAGGAGAAGGGAAGGAAGAGTCACAGCAAGTAATGAAATAGCTATTACATCCTCTAACTCAATTTGCACTTTGCTACCACATGACACATGTTAGCCATAAGTAATTATCAGGCATTTCCTCCATAGGCAATACCGGCTCATGTTTATGATCTGGAAGTGACTCCTAAGTGTTTAGACGGGAAATAAGCGTGATAATTACATTTGCTATTATAGTCAGGTCAGACACACCCTACCAACGAACACTTTGTCTGAATATTCTCCTACTTCAAATATACACTCTGCTCGAAGGACCTGCTGTATAAGAATGATGAAAAGGCTCAGCAGAGAAGGAGAGATGTTGGTTGTCTAGCACCAGGGGTTATATATAGGGAGGGCGGGCTGTTTTAGGACATCCTGTGTGCACTTCCTGTTCTACACTGTTCCTGTGTATATGTATAATGAAAACGCATGTCAAGTGAGCTGAAATGAGTAAAATACTTTGTTAGCCCAAGCGTCTTCATCCCAGGAAGTGAGCTGCAGCACTCGGATGATCTCGTTGATCTCAGCGCTCATCTTCTCGAAGGTGTAATTCCTGTTCTTCATAGCCTCCTCCACGCCTTGGCTCCTGGTACACTTGGTGGTCACAAAGATTTTTACAGCTGAAGAAGGGCAAGGACAAGATTCAACATTAAAGATGGTTCACAAAATCAGTAGTTTGAGTAAGAAAGGGATGAGTTTTAAAGACATGCTGCAATTTAAACCCAATAAGCATATCTTTTCTGTATGACTATAACTATGTACAATTGCTGGCAAGTAATTAGAGGTCTATAGGCTGCTGCTGCACTCCTCATGCAAACAATGTACCAGGGCCGCACCAGCACAATATACTGTGTTTGTTTGTATTATTTGCAAAAGTAAAATAATAAAAAATAAAAAACTCTTTAGGGTAGTAGAGGAAAGCAGGACACATGCAATATTGACTTTTTGTAGTTAAACACATTTAAACCGTACTGGGTGATACAATCACATTTAATGTTATTGTAATAATTAGATATCACAGCTATCAGAGAAAATCGTCACTGTCGGAAGAAAAACAATTATCTCCAAAATGCAGGAGAGGGCAAAAACAGTCTTTACTTTCAATATAAGTCAAAGGAACCAGATCTTGCCCCCCCAGTTATTTCTTCATGAAATGGCAAACGGCAGCTGTTGTGTACAAATGATGTAGAAAATAAAAATGGACAAAAATAAATATATTTTTTAAATATTCTACTTTTTCTTTGGGCAGCGACAATATATTAATTATAATGTGAGAAAAAAATATATTGTGACATATCGCATATTGTGAAAACATTTTCAAGTATCATGACATATGAATCATTTCTAGGTTCAAGCAGAACAGGTTCAACTTAATGAGATAAAACCTAAACACTGTTTTTACACCATAAAAGCAAAGTTTCATGCTTTTTGATCTGAACTGTGTTTATAAGTCACAGAATTCACTCCTGTATTGTTTACATTACTTTCTAGGTATATGTAACATGGCGTAGTTTTAAAAGTCAGTACTCAGCTTGAACTGAACTGTGAAAAGTTTTTGGAAGTTGTATTTACATTGATTGTCCACAGTATCAGCTCCATTTACACTACAGGTGGACTTTGTAGTTCTTACAGACTGTAGTCAATCTGTTTCTCTGCATACTTTGATAGCCCCCTTTCATCCTGTTCTTCATTGATTATGACCTCCAAAAGCCCACCTCAGAGAATATTATTATTTGGGTGGTGGGTCATTCTCTGCTGAGTTTTTAAACACTGTCCAATCACTGTCCATTCCATTAGACCTTACTGGTCCACTGTGTAGATGTAGTAAAGTCAGAGACAGAGACAGTAGCTCATCGGTTGCACAGATTGTGTTCCTCTAAATCCTTCATCACAGGATATTGCCCACAGGACACTGTTGGCTGGATGTTGCTGGTCGGTGGACTATTTTCAGTCCAGCAGTGACGCTGAGGTGTTTAAACACTCCCTCCGCACTGCTGTGTCTGATCCACTCACACTAGCACAACACACACTAACATACCACCACCTTGTTGGTGTCACTGGAGGGCTGAGAATGATCCACTTCTCTAGTAGTACCTGGTGGTCCTGTGGGAGTTCTGATCATTAAGGAACAATGAATCAGATGGGCTACAGTCAGTAATTGTTCAACTAGAAAGTGCTCCTATGTGCTAAGTGGAGCTGATAAAATGCACAGTGTGTGTAGATATAAGGAGGTGGGTAATGTTATAGCTGATCAGTGTATATTAGTGTTTTTAAACACCTTAAAAATCTTTTTAAAAACACTAAAAAATCCTTATAATCGCGATAGTTTTGGTCTCTAACTTGATATTTCTCATATTGCTCCACGCCCTAACTTGTACCAAGCCACATTTCACTGTTCTGCAGAAAGTGTGTGTGACAGGGGACCACTCAATGTCACACTGCTGGAACATTCAACTGTCATTACAAAGGCTCTCGACTGTTTTACCAGACTGTTTTACCAGAGAGAGAGAGAGAGAGAGAGAGAGAGAGAGAGAGAGAGAGAGAGAGAGAGAGAGAGAGAGAGAGAGAGAGAGAGAGAGAGAGAGAGAGAGAGAGAGAGAGAGAGAGAGAGAGAGAGAGAGAGAGAGAGAGAGAGAGAGAGAGAGAGAGAGAGAGAGAGAGAGAGAGAGAGAGAGAGAAAAGCTTGCTCTCCTTGCTAAGAAGCAGCGACTAAATGACTGCAATTATCAACGTTGCCATATCAACTGCTGGTGCATGGGCACAGCATGCAGCTCATCTCTGCTGCCAGCTTGCTCTCTCGCTCCCACCTGATATCAGCACAGGCAGCAGCTCCTTCACTGTGTTCATGGAGTTGATCAGCATCAAGCGGTGCTCCTGGTGTGTCAGCTCCTGCTGCCGCTCATCAATCATCTTTGCCATCTTTGTCATTCCTAACGATAACGAGAAGACGTGTGTGAATCAGCATGCAGACGACACAGGGATCTGCATCTGACAGCTCTTAAAAAGGCGTTAAATTCAAGTCTTTGAAGTCGAGATGCCGCCAGACTGATACCCAGTATCAGTAATGAGCTGATATGAGTAGGTAATACTGGGAGGAAGGAAGGAGGACAGAAATAATCCAATCTGATTCCGTAACAAATGAATGCTAAAATATCACAACACTGCTTTTAGTGCAAAGTAACATAAAAAGAAGCGAGGAAGCCAACATAGTAACAAAGGCAGTCACACGTAGCCCAATGTGAATGAAAGAATGAACAGTGAGCTGCATATTATAACTGAATTAGAATTAGAAATACGTTGAAATAGACTGATTTTGCACACATTTGCATTCTGAAGTTTATGATTTTAACTGTAAATGATGATTCTGTTTATCAGGGTCCATCATGTCACAATAATGTGTGACAAAATCAGAGGCCACCCTTCATTTGTTTCATTTCAACTCAAAATAGCAGTCAAACACAAGTTATTGATTTTAGGAAAAGAAACGGGTCTGAATCTGACTTCTTTGTTTGGTTTGCATATTTTCTTTCTTTATGTGTATATTGTCTTTTATGATTAACAACTTCATGACAGCTACACGTTGTTTCAGACTGATACAGTTGAGTGGTCTTCATACAGTGTTTTTTGAGCTTGATTATCTCTTCTCTCTCAAACATGAAAGATTAAAGTACTGTTGATCTAAAGGGTGCAGTCTTAGTGGTCTTGCACAGCTGATACAAGCCCAATTTTCCCTCTTTTTTATTATGATTATTTTTTTACCACTCATTTTCCTTATTATGCATTATACAAGTGGATTATCTTTTCGGCTCAGAAACACCTCCTGAAAACTTCATATTCAATTGGCCAGAAAGTACATATATTAAGGGTGGTCTCTGACATCTACACATTTCTACCTGACCATTTGAAATGAAGTAACTTAGGAAACTGAAGCTTAGGAAAAAAACATATCAGGAAATATTAAAAGTTTCAGTATCAGCATCAGGAAAGAAAACAAGTTAGGTAGCATGTTAGGTAGATTCCTTTGGCTCACATAATACAGTTCAAATGCCATTTATTTGCTAAACGCCACATACAGAACAGAGTATTTGATGGTTAGATAAATAAATGAAGAAAGCAGATATAAAGGCACCTGGTCCCAGGTTTTTAGTGTACGTGATCAAGTCCTCCATGGTCTCCACAACTTCTGCTACAGTCAGGTACTCCAATATGCCTTTACAGACACGGATGATTTTACGCACCTGAAAAGAAAATCAGACATAATGACACAGCAAAGCACTCGACAATGTTTCACCACAAAAATCACAGAATATTTCACCAGCCAGCCACCCGCAACCCCCATGTATTCTAAATAAGGTCATGATTCCACACAGATATAAAGTAAATAACATAAAGCCTTCTGGGTTTTTTTTAAGGACTATAGGTAATAATATCAACAGTGTGTCTAAAATATCATTACCTCTCATTCAGTAAATATGACCCTATCTGATTCTTTATTGCTTTTGTGGAGAAATTTTTAAGATAATGTGTTCATAGCTTGGCTGCTAGGCTGGGGAGTTCAGCTCTGTATCTTGTCTTGTGGTAAAGAGTCTTGTGACCAGCTGAAGCTGCACTCCTACTTCTAAAGTAACTCAGGCCGATAAAAGACACAATGTGCACTCAGCAGCGTCTGCCTGAGATCATGCGCTCAGGGTGAATTCTATTACACTGGCACGGCACACAGTGAGGATTAGGATAATACAGAGCCCAGCAAAAACATCAACATTGAGAGAACTTGTCTCCTATTTAACTCTCACATCTAAAAAGTCACTCAGGATAAGAGCTGAAAGGGAGGTCTGTATTCTAGTATTGCAGTAAAAGGTAAGGCTCTGTTGTTATGATCAAATGTGATCCAATAGTGTAAATGGTATAAACTGTTGATATAAAGTGTTACTGGATGGAAGCTGCTGTGGAATGTTTGTAAACAGTTCCAACACATATATGCAAACCTAATGTGTATATCACCCAACCTAGTAGTTTGTTGCATTAATCTTTCACTAAGTTGCCGTGTTACCACATGGCAGTAGGTGCTGGCAAAGGCCAACAAAGGCCAAAGGAGTCAACTGAAAGCATTACTTCTAAATGACTTCACACTGTCGCTCAAAAACGTGTAAAGCCACACAAAACTGTTGATAATAGACAGACTGTTTACACCTGAAGGCTCCAGTGCAGAAAGAGCTCATTGGCTGCGTACCTCTGCCTCGTCAAAGGTCAGCAGCAGGTCTGACGTGCCTGAGAGGATGCCGCGGGAGCCATCGATGAGGTAATCTCGGGCAGGGACCGAGTACGGGTCTGTCTTCAGCATTCGAGCTGCCTCTACCAGCTTCGCACAAGCATTCTCCACTCTGAGAGAGAGAGAGAGAGGGTAGAAAAGGGAGCAGGACAGGGAGAAAGGGAGAGAAAGAAAGAGAGGGGGGGGAAGAAAGATTCTCTATTGTAATTCAGACGTAGTGACCCATCTCAAAATCAATAAAGAATCCCTGCGAACATAAATAACTAGACAATCACATTGTTTTTGTTGTTTGTACTACAGTACAGCAGCTTTATAATAAAAAAAAAAATAATAAAACAGTGATAAACAGGCTGACTAAAGCCCACAGTAGATGATTACAGTTATAAAGTATAACTAACGAACAGATCAAGAGCACTATTCACAGATTTATTACACATAAAATCATCATAAAGAGAAGAACACAGTATGGCCTCAGGATTTATAGCAAGATGTAAACCTCAGAGACAGAAAATGATTGTTAAAAGAATGTTTAAATCTTATGAGAACACACCTGCAGCCAAGCTGCTGGCCAGTTGTTAGAATCTGCTGGTTCATGGTCACTGAACATATATATATATATATATATATATATATATATATATATTACTGACCATAATGCAAAATGAACCAGATTTTTATGATTTTAAGTTTACTACATCATTTGAACACAACAATAGGCATTTACATTGTGTGTAAATTTCATGATGGGTGGACCAATAGAAGTGCTCCAAAATAGCTTGGAAAAAATTCTGGTTCCATTGACTGCCATTAAAAGTAAAGTTAATTTTTGGTCTCTCTTGTAAAGTTTTTCATTGGACAGCGACAAGATAGATAGATTTATCTGGCATTAACCATCAAAAAGTGAATACAATCTCAGAGCACGGCTGCTGCTTATAGGTTATGGTTGAGGTTGTGATGCTAATGAAGGTGGAACTGCCCCTCTCTTCAGTCTCTTCAGTGATAAGCTCTGAGGTTAAGAGTTTATGAAAAGTGCTCATAGCCCGCTATTTTCGTCAAAGTCAAGACTCACTCTCTTTTTCAAGTGCAAGCTTTCTATGTAAAGGAGTAGATGACAGTATTTGAGGTTCTTAATATGTCATTTCCTTAAACTGAACCTTTGCAACTTTGACAATGTTTCCCATTCTATAGAAGCTCTGAAAGCAGCTTAATATCTAATGAATGTACGGAAACACAACACGATATCTAGACTTATATACACAATTTTAAATAAAAATTATTCTCAAATTGAACATTTTACAGAATAAAGCTGCCACGCCTGCTTTCTCAGTTTTGCTAGTGTGGCACCCTCCTGCGTAGGTGGTAATGTATTAATAGATAAAGAGGCACGTCTCAGTTCCTTCCCCCTCCCACAGAAAGGGCAGGGGTGGAATGATGACATATGTGTGTATATGAGAAAGCCTCTCTTTACCACAGTGCGTGAGGAAGAGGTCCACATTAACTCAGGCACCTCCCTATCTGAGCTGAGGATCACTGAGCACCACACAGCCTATATATAGACAAGTTCACATTCCCTGTCACCAACCACGTGTGTGCTGATTGATGCGCTCAGAGCCAGCTTGTGTTTATGGTGCCAAATGTGTCAGCCTGGGCATTTATGAATCCCGATGGACCTTCTGCTGCATTTTAAGGGAAACCCTATACCCAGCCATTTTGTGCCAGGTCCAGATTCTCCTGTGGGAGAGAAGTGAGGAGCCTATTTCTGCATGCTGGTGTCAACATGCGCACTGAGCAACTATATTCAGGCTTTTCACTTTGCATCGAGGTGAGTTTTTTTTCAGCAGCTGGCAGAGTCGCTGCACAAATGTTTCAAATCAAATTCTGTGTTTAACAGATTTAAGACCTCCACTGCACAACAACGCACAGAAACTCGACAATGCCACATGCTACTGTCTTCACTTAATAATTTACTATAAGCATGGCCTTTTCAGTGCATTTGATTTTATTTGTTTATATGCCCTCTGACCCTTCATCATTGGTCAGTTTCTGCACACAGGACCCCTGTCGGCTAGACACTTTCTGGTGGACTACTCTCAATTAGTCTCATCTCAAAATGGTCTTTAGGTTTAATCTTTGATTTTAATCCCTCCATGACATTTTCAGACATTTCATGATGTTAATTTTGAATGACCTTAAAACACAATTTAAGATTTTCTAAGACCTTTTAAGTATCCACAGGACCCCTGATCAATGCATAATGTCCACTGCATTCAAAAATCACTGCAGCCCTATGAATAGAATGACTATATAACCCCCATATTCATTAGAGAGCAGATGAAAAGAGAGAACATTGTTTTACACTGAGAGGACTTTATCCAGCCTGGAATACTGCTCTCTTTTCTATAACTGATGAGCTGGCTGAGAGCAGAAACTAATACCCTATGACTAAGTATGACTCACTGGCCTTTTCCAGTCATATACTTTGGTCAAACAGTCCGTTTCAGTGCTCATCAGTTCTGGTCCTGGAGGGCTGATGTCCAGCAGAGTTTGGCAATTTGCCAGCTCACACATCAACTAAATCTGGTAATTAACAGATGAACTGAACCAGGTGTGTCTGTCCAGAGAAATCATTAAACCTTGCTGGACTCCGGCCCTCCAGCACCAGAACTGATGACCACTGGTCTACTTTAGGAGAACTCCTACATTCTAACAAAGCCTTTATAGCTACTTGAAAATATAAAATATCTAAACCACATGATGTGTAACACTGATCTTCCTCAGTGTTGCACTGTTACACTGTGTGTGATTGTTTTTGTGCTTTTCTGGTAGCGGTATGTCATTCTTGGTTTAGTCTGTTAAAATAATGAGATATTAACCTACAAACAGTACATATATTCCTAGATAACAAGTCATTATTTTTTTAGAAAATGAGACATTATTTTGACAATGATAATCAGAGGTCAAACATGAGCTACAATTTGACAAACTGCTCTGAGAAAAACACTTTTAGCTACTGGAGACCTTCTGTTTTGCTGGCTGGGTGTCAAAGACGAAACAATGGCACCATTTTCATAACTAAAATAAGAGAAGCTTTTAAATGGTTTTAATATCATGCAAAATCAAGAAGTCAGTATTTACTATTGGACCCAACCCCCGTAAGCATTACCTATAACAACAATATTCTCCCACAGTGTTGTGGAGTGAAAGGGAAATTATTATTAAAACACATGCCCTGAGCTAAAAACTCAAAATAACAACTGCCCCTTTGACCTTATTATGAAATGCTAAACAGCATTTACACGAGCAGTAAATTGTGACAATCAATTACATTTTAATACCAAAATAGTGTTTGTGATTAGGGGCGTACGAAAATATCAATGCACTTGAGTATCTCAGTATAGGTTTTGTGATACAGTATCGAAATATCTGGATGATGATGGTCACCCACTGCACACCATCATCATGGAACAAAGGAGCAAGTTCAGTGGCAGGTTCCTGTCACAGAGCTGCTCTACAGACAGACTCAGGAGATCCTTTGTCCCGAGAGCCATCAGACTCTTCAATTCCTCCCAGTGGAGCCAGAAGGGGAAGGAGGACAGATGAGGAACAAGTCCCTTAATTCACATTACAGTTTATTTTTATTTGTACTGTAATCACATTACTGTACATCTGCACTCCCGGACACTCTCGACACTTTACTAGACATCTTATGTCAGCACTCATAGACACTATTAACACTTTGCTGTACATCCTGTACATCTGCACTCCTGGACACTTTTTAACACTATTTAACATTAACATTTACTTAATACAATCTTTGCACATCTATTTATTTTGTAATAAATATCTCAGTACTGTCATGTATCTGCTGATACCCGTTTTTCTCTTACACATTACCTAATTCATTACTGCACTACCTTTTTACCCTCAGTCAAGTTGTATAGTTTTGTTTTCATATGCTCTTGTATATATTCTTTTTGACTATTGGAATTCTTTGTTCTTCTTATACTTCTTTGTACTGGGTGTTGTACTTTGTTTTTTCTGTGAAACTGCTACTGGCTGCTAAATTTCCTTCGGGATCAATAAAGTATCTATCTATCTATCTATCTATCTATCTATCTATCTCAATTTTTAAAAATATTTTATTTAAATTTTACAGTTTAAGAAACAAACAGGACACATCAATAAAATAAAAAACTAAACCCACCCCAACCAACCCACCCCAACCATAGGGCCCTATATTTAATGACCAGCCGAAGAAATATCAATTTTTAATGAACAGTTGAGATGTAAAGATTTGGGAGACACTGGTTTGTTTTGTGTTTTGTTAAAACTCCTAACAGCTTGATAGCAGTGTTGTTGTCTATCTTCAGCCTTTAGACTCTTCCGCTTCTACCTTAACAAGTACTGTAAGGGTATACTGCTAACAGTAGCACAGTAAACTTAGGCTTATGGTGGTGTTTTTTTTTTTTAACTAGGACAGTTTTTTTATAAAATTCAATCAAAAACATCACAACATATCTCCTGGCTTACAGTATCACAATATATCACTATGTATTGAATCGCAACCCCTGCATTATGATATGTATTGTATCGCAGATTCTGTAGCCCTATTTGTGATGGTGCAAAACTTGCTTGTCTATTTGCTTTGGCCCAGTCAGAGAATACAGAATCAAAGTATTTAGATTTCTGTAACAGAACTTTTGATTGCAGTATAAACTGGTTTGTGTTTTGCTCCTTTGAGAAAATATTGATGTGCATCTCAGAATTAGTCAATGAGAAGAAAACTAATTAGATGCTACCTGTGAAAACTGCACATTCACAATTGGGTTTGACAGTGATGAAAGAGCTGGGCAAGCATATTCAAATATTCAGGGGACCATGCAATAAAAAAAGCTCTTTAATACCCAGACCTCTTTTGAACAGAATGTGTCAGTGTGTGAAAAAGGCGTATCCGTGGTAATGCAGATCGGTTTAGACCTGCACTGCTGTCTGCAGCTGCCAGTGAAAACACCTTTTTTCTGGGAGAGTGCCTATTAAAATACCCATTATCCCTCCTGTTTGTTGTGATTCCAAGCCAGTAAAGTAATTATGAAGTCATGTGTGGCCATAACCACCACTTAAAGTGCAGTTGTAAAATTTTAATAGGCCCAATAATTGCCACAGAGTGTAGAAAATGAGTTATTAGTGTGTAATACATTTAGTAATACTGAATGTAACAAAACTTTGAAGCAGGGGGAGAAGCCCTGGGGTGGAGGGTTGAACTAACGTGAAATTTAGATCCAGAGGCTCTTTCAATCATTATTCCACTGGGAGAATCATAGCAGAGAATAGTTCCCATATTTCCTATTCAGCTATAACGCCTTTGTAGTCAGAGCAAACATGGAAAAAAGATGTAACAGCTTGAGTTCTGAGAAACACTGAAGGCAACGAGATGGTGAGAAACAGACACAGACACACACACATACACACACACACACACACACACACACACACACACAGCATCAATATTACATAAATTCAACACTAACTGCTGCTCTTCACACCACTTAAATCAGCTTCGCCTGCTGCCCAATCTCCATTCCTCACAGTGGGAGGAACTCCAAGGAGCGCTTCAGCATGGTTTCTCTTTCTAGCCAGGCTTATCAATAATGCATCTGCAACCTCTTACAGCAGCATCTCCTAACAGCAGCAGTCTGGCGTCATCAGAGGGCATGAGTCAGCCGTGACAGCCAGGAGTCAGTCCACAGGAGAAAAGGCACCTTATTACAGCTGGCCTCCGTTACACAACTCGTGCATCACTTTCAGCTCTTCGGGGAGCCGACTGACGAGGATGCTGTACATGGTGAAAAGCACAGACACTCAGCTCGCACTGCTCTGTTCTGTTCTTGTGATGTGAATCAGGAGAAGAATAATGAAGACTGTTACTTTAAGTTCAGCCAAACTGTCAGGTGCTTTCTTCTTGACGCTAAGCCACCAAACCAGAGCAAGCAAAACACTTTGTAGTTAATTGGATTTAAGAAAGGAATTCACACAACAAGAAAGCTCCTAAAAGAGCACAAGCCAAACTTGTATCACTGATTCTATAGATTTAAAACTCCTCCACACAAAAGAACTACCTGTTCTGATAAATGTGGTAATAACACTGGGTGTTTAAAAAACACATGCTCGACCGAGACAGAGAGATAATAAGACACGTGGAAAATAGTTTATCACCATTTCCGCCCTTCCAGCACATGGTCGACTTCATTAGCAGATAATTCCTTTTAAACCTGGTGTGCAGCATGTGTAGGTGTGTGTGTATGTGTGCGTGGGAATGTTATTAAGTTTGATGTATGTCCTCATGACGAGCCCCTGGAGGGAGACAGGAAGCGCAGGGCTTACTTAATGAAGGCTGGAGGCATGTCTCTCTTCATAATCTGGTCTTCTGTGGTCTGCACCGTCTCCTTCCCCACCTGAATACACCAGGAAAACAGTGTCAGTCTAAAAAACAAACAAAAACCTGTCACTCTCAGAACATGTTAAACTGACAATGCAGGGGATAAGTTATCACTGTCCAAAGCAGGCTTTACTTTTAGTGCAAGTCAATGGAACCAGAATTCTTTCCAAGTTGTTTTGGAGCATTTCTATTGGTCCATTTGATAGAAATGTTCACACAGTGCAAATGGAAACTGCTGTGTTTAAATGATGCAGTGAAATAAAAATCGACCAACATGGAGATACAGTGACATATATTCATTCATTTCAATACAGATGCACTGACATTTACATTTTGTGGTATAAAAGCATTATACAGTATCTGACGTCCTGATGTACAATCAGTTATAATCAGCTTTTAAACAAATATCCCTACATTATATTCACAAAAAGGATAACAAACAAAAGCAAGAAAGATATTTATTTAATTCTGCATTACTAATTAGCATTACTCAGCAAAAAAGAGAACATGCTAAAAATGTTGTGCATGTGCTGCTGCGAGTCAGATGATCACGCTGATGAAGACATGACAATAGCAGAACATTCACTTTCATCCTCAGCAGACACATCCTTTACAGAGTTCTCTTTAAATACTGTTTGGCTCGGCTTAAGCTTCTCAGTCCTGGCACCCAGATGGTGGAATGAACTTCCACTGGCTGTCCGAACAGCGGACTCTCTCACTGTCTTCAAACGCAGGCCCATCAAGCCCATCTCTTTGTGAAGCACTTATAAGCACTGATCTACTAAAGTATTGGTATAAACCATAATGGCTTTTGATCTTCAAGGAACACTGGCTAAGTACTGCACTTATACTGTATGTAGTCTTGTATCTATTCTCTTCTCTGTAGGTATTCCAGTCTTGCTAGGTATTGCACTGTGTCTAATCTTCTATTTTGTTGTCTACTATCTAGGTATTAACACTGCCACTTGTTTATGGCAGTGTTTAAGCCTGAGTAGTTTGGACTTAAACCTGTTTTGTACTAGATAGAGATACATACTCTGACTGAACACATAGCACTTATGTAAGTCGCTCTGGATAAGAGCGTCTGCTAAATGGCGCAAATGTAAATGCATTGTTTCAACACGTTTGCCATCATCAGATTCCTCTGCTCAGGTAAATGGTCCAAAGCACAGCCCACCTTACAAAGTGTTCTTTTGCACATTGCGTGCATTTACATATTCCCACCAGAGAAATAGTGCAAATTAAAATTTGCGTATTAAGCAAATGTCTTTGCCGCTTTTGCTCTGGAAACTAACCTCGAGTGAGCACACACGATATATATTGTATCGTAAGATCTGTGTGTTGTTATGATCTTACAGGAAATGCTTGAGACCATGTTTTTGTTTTTTTAACATGAAGATTTTGGGTCAAGGCTGCAGTAGTAAAGGCAATCTGGGGCCCTCCAGCTCAGTTAGGTTAAACACTCTCATGTGGAAAGCCTTTAGTCCTCAGGCAGACAGACACTGCTTGTTAATGGGGTTGCTTGGAGTGGCCGTGGACAATAAGACCCTGTGTCCTTCCGGGTGGGCCAAAAGTAGTTCCACTGCGGCAGCCTGGGAGGTCGCCAGCCAATCCACAAAGCCTAGTGACTCTCAGTACATCTGCGTGTACTGCCTTTGGGGCAAAAACTGATAAACAAAAGCAAATGCAAACTCAATGGATTAAGTGGAGCAGGAGAAAATTTAATGTAGCACTGCTATCACAAAAAAACGAATTAATTAATCCTTTAATCATCAAATGCACACACCATGTAATGGGCAGTTGTTGTTTTCCAAAAGCTGACACCTAAAATGTTATCAGGTATTAACACAAGACAAACAATATGGTCTTTCAATGTAAAAAACAAAAAACAAATAAACAATCATCTGCACCGCTCTGATCTTCTCAGTGCATTTAAATCTAAATGACTTATATGGCGCAGTGTAAGCAGAATAGCAGAGGGCCGTTTGCTGTGTATGAGAAAACCACATGGCCTAATCACTGATCTGCTCTTTTTCCACATGTCAAATTACAGAGGGAAGAGCACTTTTTCATCTCTCTGAACTTTTAACTGCACGGCAAGTGCCAAAGGCTGGCAGTGCAAGAGGTCACCGTGTACCCTCAGTGCTAGAGGAACAGGAATACAATAAAAATAGACTTAAGTGAACGGAGTGCAGTATATGAACAAGAGCTGATGACCTACAATGGGCCATTGATTGCCCAGGCACGTGATGCGTTTACGCTTGACAGATTCAGCCCATCAAAGGCCAAAGAGGGCTTATAAATAATGTTAGAAGTCTGGTTAGGCTAAAGAGGTAATGCAGGTCAGGTAGGCTCCTATACCCTGGAGCATTCTAATCAGGCTGTACACACACAGCACTAGGGAACGAAGGCGGGTGGACAGAGGCCAATCTAAACGGCAGTACAGGCCAAACACAAAAAGGAATGCAGCTCCACTTGCTTGGCATAGAGACTCCACAGTATCAGCAAAGACAAGATCATTCAGTTCAGGTGTCTATCAACTGAGAACAACTTAATCAAACACAACCCCAGCTCCATTTTCAGTTAAATCAGTGCAAGATCAGGAAAACTGAATAAAGAGAGGACTGTTCATTGATTTCCACCTGCCAGTACATAATATTCTTAAAAATGAAAGTTATTAAATATTTACAATGTTACATGCTCACACATAGTCTCTAAACCTGCAGTGACAATAACATTGGTGGTAAAATGTAAATATTAGAGTATAAGTAGTGAAAAGGTGTTACTGAGTAACACTGAGTAAACTCTGTACTAACAGATGTATACTAGATGTAAACTAAACTTTATTTACCATATTAGCCAAATGTTATATTAATATGACAAATATAATGACACATTTTAATATAAAGATAAATAATAAAACGTTAAAATTGGTTAATGTAAAAGTTCAGTATTCAGTACTTTGGCACGGTTTAGGTTTTAGTAGATATGTATGTTTTCTGTACAGTGTTTTTCTAAGCATAAAATATAAATGCATGTGTAATTGTAGCTTGAGCAAGAGGTTGGGGCGCGAGTTTTGCAAAACAACTCTACTGGCACAAACACCCACCTCACAGCAAGGAGGAAGCCAAAGACATGACACAAAATTTGAGGTAGCATCTGGGATGGGCAATCAAGTTTCAAGAAAGGGGAACTGGCCAAGCTGACCATCACTTTGGAACCATGCATGATCATTATGTGCAATGAATGAGCAATAGCACTTAGTGAACTGTACCAGTGGTGTTAAGCTGTACAGCTTCGGGGAGTCTGCTGTGATAGCTTAGTGGACATTAAAAACCTCAATTAACAACTCAATATTTAAGATATTAAGTTTTATGGTGCTAATGCATTGTTTAATGTACCACATTTCAGTTTGTTAGCACACGTGTTCTAGTTACTACCAAGAAGCCTGAATTCAAAGTTTGACAGACGTTTTACCAACAACTAAGAGGCAGGACTTTCCCCAGAATCCTGAAGCTGACAGCAGTTACCGCAATATTTCTCATTGCAATAGGTGATAACGCTGAAGCTGCAATGTAAATGTGAATAAGTACCGTTTCCTGACCACGCTGAGATGTTCCAGGTGGGTTTCTATGGGTGGTTGTGCGATGGGATGTAATGATGTGTGAGGGGTTTTGCATGGTCCCGCATGCATACATAAATTTGCATGCTAATCTTTATTTACACAAAATGTTCAGCGAGTGTTTGGAAATACTGCATAACAACCACAACACAAAGCAGTACAACTGCAGTCTAGTATTTTGTTCACATTGTGCAGCACTGCTGTCTACCCCACTGCAGCATTCTAATCTGGTGAGACCCAGGAAGGCCCTGATTAGGGGGCCTTCACCTTACCATCTCCAGAGACACTGGACCCAGCAACCACATTCTGGATGGCTATTCTTAGCCCACTGTGCCTGGGGTCTCTGCACACTGACAGTTAGTATGGAGGTAACTACGAACCTCTGCCACCTTAGCTGGACCTATTTTTATAGCTACTAAAAGGGCGTACAGTAGTTATCAAAAAGAAAAACAATGTAAACTAGAGTTTAGGCACAATAAACTCAGGTACTGCAAAACATATGCAGTACTAACTGTGTAGCTTATTTCCGGAGGCTGTAAACCCAGCAACAACAGACGAAAAACAAACAAGTGATGATCAAGCAGTCACAGTGGTGATGACTCTCATTCTCTTCCTGTTGATTGATTTCCTCTCAGTGAACATGGCTGCGTGATGATGTGTATTTTTGCGAGGCTCTGCTAATGAGGGGAGCAGATGTGCAGTCTTGTTGAAGACCAGCACTGGCGCGGTGACAGAACCAGACCGTGTTTAAAACACATCATCTCCGTGGGTGCCATTTGTCAGGTCAGCTGTATTTATATGTAAGGCACTTATAGGCTCCAGATGGAGTACTGGTTCTGGCACTATTGGTGGACTAACTGAAGATACTGACAACTGGACCAACTGTAGTACAGTCAGCAATTCCAACAACTCAAATATGCTGTTATTAAATCAAGAGAACGTTAACCAGTGTACGGAAACGCACTGTTTACGTAAAATGCTGCCTTATTTTATATTTTCTTTTCAAGACAAAATCTAGTCACTAGAGCTGGTGCATGATGACACTGTGATATCGCAGTGCAAACCTGCATCATTTATGCATTACTTATATCTATCTAACGCAAATGCATTGTTTGAACACCAAATAAGTAGCACAAATCAATAACCAGCCTCCCAGCTGTAGTGTTGTTAGTGAGTGGTATGGCAACACTATTACTGTGGTATTTCTTTGTGAACTTAGAATCATTATTGTTATTCAATTTTGAACTGAGTATATCGTTACATACGTAATGGTCATTCAGATTTCCAATCGAGAGTAAGATGTTACAGGGCCATAATCCATGACAGTGATAAAACAATCAGGTCAGTAGCTTTGGATTTAGGCCCCACTCAAGATTTTGACAGGTGCTTGGCCTGCTCTGATAGCGGAAAGGCACCTAATCAGCACTGAGGCCCGTGAGCACTCATACATGAAGAGAGTTGTTTTCTCTGGAACAAAGCCTTCTCAAGTGTGCTTATATGTGCATGAGTGCAGAGGATGTACTACAATCACATGATTCTGGATCAGCAGTTTTCAGCAACTTCACCCAAGAGCTTCCAAGACAGTGTATTACCAGACATATTACCAGACCTATTACCAGGCTAGGACTGGACAGTGATTCAGGTCAGTGTGGCACCATTCCTACACACTCTTAATGGAAAATTCGACGGTCATATGAAGAAATGCAATGATATACTAAGCACTTAGAACACTGCATTAAGCATGTTATTCAGCACACGCAAATCCCCACTAACTGTTCTTGTGTAAAGAAATCCATCAACATCAGAACGTAATGAAGGCAGGCATGGGCTGATATTAAAATGTAATAGCATAATAATTACAAAACCCTTTATCACAGTTGATCATCTTTTTTAATAATTTGTTGACCAAAAACACACTAAAACAGCTATTGGACCATTAAACAAAACATGGAATCACAAAGTAATGAGCTGATGGGACCTTGTACGCTATTCTGCATTCTCAAATCTCTGAAACTGCAGCTTGTTTGAGTAAAATGTGGTGAAGGTAACAATATTGCATATGTTGAATATAGTGCAGTATACTATATATTATTCAATATTGGCAGACGTGGAAAATATCAAATGAGATTCAGAAACCGGAGATGGACTGTGCTTTTCACAACTCAACCTCCCGCATAGGAGCAGACAACTGTGTGGCTAACTAATCCTAGCTAAACAGGCACTGTGTGTTCTTTCACTGTTTTCACAGGGTTCCCATTTAAGTCAAATGTGAAACCTTCCTGACTTTTCCCTGTCTTTCACTGACTAAAAAAAATATTTCTAAGGCCTATAATGAATAGAAAGACAAAAAACACTCACATATTTTAAATATGTTTAATTTACAAATTTTCAGGTTTCATTAGCTTCTATATTGGCAGGAACAGGTGACTGCATATCTAAATTGGAGTGTAGACCATTGGGACGAGAATAAATTGTCATGAAAAAAATCAATAAACTACAACAACCAATAAGTAAAACACATAAAAATATAATACGTTGATGAATAAATGACAAACATGCTCACAAAATTCCCTGATATTTAAAGACCTGTACCATAAAAAGATCAAATCCCCTTATTTTCCATGTCCAGCATAGATTTTTAAGTTCTTTGATATTCCAAAAATGTAAAATCCAAAGTATTGTGGCTATTTGTTCAAATGAAAAGCTGTTGTATATCTTTTATGCCAAGCGCTTGTCATTTAGCTGTTTTAGTGAATGTAAGATAATGTTCAAACTAATGCACAGCACGGCTAACACTAAAAATAATGTTATTAACTGAGAAATTGAGCCTGTGCTGGAAACAAGTAACTTAGAAAGACTTCTAAACGTATAATGAAGAAATGCACACATTTTAATGCAAACTTTTTGATTCATGCAGCACAGAAACAAAGTCACTATAGCTATACAAAAGTTATTTTCCAGGTAACATGGAGAGGGTCTACATCTGCTCCTTGCAGGCTCCTTACTGGTGTCCCTCAAGGCTCAGTGCTAGGTCCTCTCCTCTTTTCACTCCCGTTCTCTTGGTGATGTAATTACCTCTCATGGTTTCTCTTACCACTGCTATGCTGATGACACTCAACTAATGCTTTCCTTCCCACCATCAGACACTCAGGTTTGCAGTCTTTTGCAGGTTTCTCTGCATGTCTGACCGACATCTCTTCATGGATGACAGCTCATCACCTGAAGCTCAATCCCAGCAAGACTGAGCTGCTGTTCATCCCTGGAACTACAGGTCCTCAGCAGGATCTTGCCATCTCATTCGAGAACTCTTTGATTGTTCCGTCTAAAGATGCAAGAAACCTTGGGGTGACTCTGGATGAGCAGTTATTGTTCTCAGCCCATATTACGAACCTGACTCGGTCATGCAGATACCTTCTCCACAACATCAGACGCATCCGACCCTTCCTCTCTCAGGAGGCCTCCCAGGTGCTCGTCCAGTCTCTTGTCATTTCAAGGCTGGACTACTGCAACTCACTCCTGGCTGGTCTTCCTCTGCAGGCCATCAGACCCTTACAACTGATCCAGAATGCAGCAGCACGGCTCGTCTTCAATCTTCCCAAGTTCACTCATGTCACACCACTGCTGCGCTCCCTTCACTGGCTTCCTGTAGCTGCTCGCATTTAGTTTAAAGTTCTGATGCTTGCCTACAAAGCCAAGAATGGACCAGCTCCTCCTTACCTTATGACAATGGTCAAAAGACGAACCGTACCTCGAGCCCTTCGCACTTCAAGTACGGCTCGGCTTGACCCGCCATCACTCAAGATTCATGGAAGACACGCAACAAAACGCTTCTCTGTACTGGCAACCAGATGGTGGAACGAGCTTCCACTAGCTGTCCGAACAGCGAACTCTCTCACGGTCTTCAAACGCAGACTGAAGACCCATCTCTTTGTAAAGCACTTATAATCACTAATATACTAAAGTACTGGTATAAACTGTAATTGCACTTTATCTTCTAGGAGCACTGGCTAAGTAATGCACTTGTACTGTATGTAGTCTTGTATTTATTCTCTTCTCTGTAGGTGTTCCAGTCTTGCTAGGTATTGCATTGTCTTTTTTCTAGGTATTAGCACTGGCCCTGTGTTTATGGCAGTGTTTGAGTTTAAGAGTAGACTTAAACCTGTTTGTACTAGATAGAGATTCATACTCTTACTGAACACTAAGCACTTTTGTAAGTCGCTCTGGATAAGAGCGTCTGCTAAATGCCGTAAATGTAAATGTAAATGTACATTTAATGTCATTAATTACATGGTTTCTTAATAAACAATTAATTGAACAATTACCATTTGTGCTGAATGATCACTGCAATAGCAGCACTCTTAAGCGGGACATTTCAGAGAAGTTACCACTCCTGAACAAAAGCATGTGTTTAAATGATCAGCTACTGAAGCAACTGATGAAATGTCCTTTGTATTGTCTGTCATGATGCTCCACTGTTTGTTCTCCACTGGTGCTTGGCATTCTATGAAGAACATGCTGTTTGATAAATAATGCAAAGATGTGTTGGCCTTTTTCCTCCCTGACTGGTAGTTTGCTGGTGTGATGACTTTACTACAAAGAGAGATGGTCATGATCAAACTACAACAAAACCATTTATTTTAAAAATGTATTCAGAAAACAAGTGTCTGTTCATTCATTCATCATCTAAATCACTTCATCCTCCTGGTTTGCTTGAGTGCTGTAGCCTTTACCGGTGCTCACAGGCAGAAGGCAAGACACACCCTGGACAGACCACCAGTCCATTACAGAGCAGACATACACATTAACACATACACACTCACACATAGCAGCAATTTAGTATCTCCAACTAGACTGACTGCAACTTTGGAAGGAAACTGACCCAGGAGACCAGACATGGGGAGAACATGCAAACATCACCAGCCAGGGAATCAAACCCAGACCCTTCTTGCTGTGAAATGAGAGTGCTACCCACTGCATCACCCTAACAGGTTCTATTGAATATTCTTATCTACTGAATGAACTGTCCTCTATGAATGCACAGAATGCACCAGCTCCATCAGGTGACTACAACTGTCCTGTTTATTTACGACTTGAGCACATAAAAGAGCAAGCAGGTATTGTTCCCTGATCTGAATGCAGCTGTGCGTGCAGTGAACGTGTGCGCAGTGTTTGCATCTGTGAGCAACATGAATGCTTCTCATGTCTGCATGTATGCACACCCACAGCTGAGAAATGTTGAAAGCACCTGCAATGAGCTGTCACTGTGCAAGCTGACAGTGAGGCAGGCAGAGAGGGAATTCTCTTTAAGTTGATGGTTTACATCACAAGGGCTCCTCTTCCACAACTCGCAGCCACAGAACGTCTGTTTACTCTCCAGCTGCAAGAGCCATTTCTCACTGATTACTCCAGCCTCCCTGAAGATGCACAACACTTCCTTTAAAGGAAGACACGGTACATAACCGCAAACCATAAAAGGCTTCCCACAACCTTGCTTACAAGCCCAATGCAGAGAACTTTCAAGTCAATGTTTCTGGTAATAAAGAATAAGCTACAAAGGGAGTGACACAGAGGGCGATGATGGATTGATTGTTTTTAATGCATAATTGATGCAAATGCACAGCCTTTAGCATTAGCAAGTTGCAGCCTCACTTAAAGGTCGTTTGACCTAATGCTCTGCACTTGCTGTGCTGTGATAATGGATTCAGAGAGAGCAATCGAGGTCAACAGCTGCTCCTTCCCCAGTCGATCGCATTCCTGTCAGATATCATTAAGCACCATTCAGACAGTTTCAGCCTGTGAAGAGCAATAGCCACACCCACTGAAAACACCTCACTATGTAGCTAAAATTAGTCTAGTACTGCAGATATCAGGTGCCTTTTTAATACTAGAATACTCGAACTATGTGTAGGTAATGAGGTTTTGCAATACAACAAAGTTGTGTTATTCTCCTATAAACAGAGGAAGCCTTGCCTTGGTCTATCTCCCCATCATCCTCTGCTCCTAGGAAAGTTTAGCTTGTAGTGATGAAGAATATTTGTCTCGGTTAAAAAGGCTGGAGTGCTGCAATCATTACATCATTAAGCTCCATATTTTCCATACTTTCATTCAATTTCATGCTCATGGCTCTGTGATTTACTGTACTGACAATTATGCAGGCCAAGTCATGCACACTAAACCATACAGTGAGTATAACATCAATACAGTCATCAATACAGTGTATGCATCATATGTTGGCATTGTGGAATTAGACAATCAACATTAGTCATCATTGCATCATAATAAAGCATCAATCTGAAGCTTGAATTTTAATTTTACTAATCCTTTTTCTAGATACTGTTAGCATGACACTGCATCTGTTCCTCACATTCCCTTCACACTCTTAGCATGTGAAAAAAACATGCATTGTCAAAATCAGGCTTCATTTCCAGTTTGGATTTGCTGAGCAAAATGGAATAAATTTAAATAAAGTGAGATAAAATGTAAGAATTTACACAGAGAGAGAAAAGTTGACGAGATTTCGGTGAGCATTCAACAGTTTCATACACAGTAACAAGGAACTACACAAGTCTACTATACAAGTCACAATATTGACCAGTTCCTACATTCGGCAGCGGCAGCACATAGGGGGCAGAGACACGGTCTGGAGCATGTTTTTGTGGTATTCTCTGGAGCCACTCATCCATGTGGAAGACACTCTCAACTGATTTGGGTATAAATCCATCCTTGTAGATCATGTACACCCATACATGCTGATCGTCTTCCCTGAGGCAGACAGGATCTTCCAGCAAGACAATGCTTCACATCACACGGCTAGAAATGCCCCACAATGGTTGGAAGAGCTGAGAAAGACTTTGAAGTACTGCCCTGGACCCCTAATTCCCCAGATTTGAGACCAATTGAGCATATGTGGGACTACCTGTTGACGTGTTGGATCCTCCCCCACGCCCCATCTAGAAGCTGTGGGATGCACTGCAGTCAGCATAGCTCCAGATACCTATGACAACCTACCAGGACCTTATTGAGTCACTCCCAGCTCTTCTAGCTGCTGCCTGTGCTGCACTTGGCGGGCGATTACTCTGGATATTAGCTGGTGGTCATAATAATGTGACTCAGCTATGTACAACTTGTGTTTCATATGACAAGATGTCAATACAAGGCTGACTAAACTGAATAGTTACAGCGCAATTTCAGAGAAGTTTTTAACAAAACATCAAAGAACATCAAAGAACAACACTGTCCTAAAGTTTATAGGAAATATTTGAGCCATCAACCCTTTTTTGCAATCACATTTATCCAATCCATTTTTCGCTTTCCCATGCAGCTATAGACTGTTAGGCCCTCTTAAGGATGCAAAAAGATAAGCAGTGTTCAAAAAAACTAAAAGCAAATCAAAAAAATCAGCTTTACATACAGCAGCAGAAGCCCCACAGCTAGAGCAAAACCAGTATAAGCGAGGAGATGATGACACATCGGTCGGGCTCCTGGCAGAAATCCAGTTGCAAGTGCAGAAGGCTACCGACTTCAGAAACAGCCGGCTGCCTTGAACCGAACCGTATCAACTATACAAGCCTGCAGGAAGTATGACGATCTATTGCTGAGTTAGGGCAGATTTTCTCAACCAGACTCTCCAGGTAGCTGCCCACCTTGTCTGACGAACCAAGCAATGGGTCTCTCTGAAAGTCTTTAACTCTTTGAAACCCAAACAATAAGTTGCAATGCATCGTATTAAACTTTCTATTCCTATTCTTTGTTAAATTCCTGTATTCCGGGTCATGCTTGAAAGCATTTTACTTAGAAATGTTGGACAAACACTAATTAATGTTAATAAATTTTATCCCTCTTATAACTCTTTGCTACTTTTCCGAGCAATGGAATCAGGACCAATTAGCACCTTCTATCTCACCAAGCAACCAGGCTTCTCTTTTAGTCACTGAAAGTGGAAGGAAAGTGAGTAAACACTGGAGACGGTGTTAAAAGTAATGGGTGACTCAATCAGATAGTATGAGTTAAAAACAAACTAGCAACAGTTCAGATATAGTTTTGCACTGCTGGCATGACTCCAAGTGAATCAGACAGCTTAGCTGCCAATGAGGTAAGCACCACTTTCGGACAAAAACGGGGGATGGGGCGGCGGGTGTGGATCTTCACCCCCTACACCATGTCTTCAAGCTTTACCTCCTGGAACTTGTCGACAGACTTGGCGAAGGAGGCAGACAGAGACACGTAGACCGTGTTCCGTGCCAAAGCCCTGCTTGGCCCATAGGTCACTCTTCCTCATACGCCATAAAAAGCATACTTGGAGAAGACAGGGTGGACGGGAGTCGGAGTTGCTCTAAATGAAAGCCCTTATGAAGCCATTAAGAGGTCCAAGCATCTGGTTACCTGCTCCTCTGTAAGCACATACTGTCCATCCCACGTACCTTGATAAACAGCAAATGCGCTCATTAAAAAAGCAATCTAAAAAGAAGAAGGATCATTTTTTAAAAATATGAATATAAACACAAATATGTTTTAGTGCAGGCTAGTTTTCTTTGACTACTTTGATCTACTCATGATGTTCAATTAAATGAAAAGATAATAATTTAAATAATTAAATAATCATTTTAATAGTATTTAAGTAAGATTCAACATTTTTAATACCAGCAACCTGCAAATCTCTGCTACATATAGAAATGGGAATGTTTTTGGCTAACGCATACAATCCAACAACAAGTGGCATGAGTGCAAACATTATTACTGCCATTATTGGGGTCAACTGTAGCTGTAGCAGAATGGGTCAAGTTAACTATCAATAAAAATGCTATATGTGAATGAAAAACACACTAATACAGGTATCTACTACTACAAGTATCTCCAAAAGGGTGACTTTACAGGAGAGGGCCAAAACACTCTTTCATTTTATGAAGTAAATGTAAAACAGTTTTATTTTTCAGCAATATTGGAGCATTTCTATTGGTCCATTTATTATGAAATATATTGTTGCCGTCTAAAGAAATCGGTTATCTCCATTTTTTGTGATTTTCAGTTTTCTACATAATTTGAACTGTGCAGTCGTCCTTTGTATAGTTACTATTTAAGAGATACTAGTTTTTCTTTGGACAGCAACCATATACACAATGTGAAGGGTGAGTTTAAATGGTCAATGAAATAAAAAAATGGAAACGCTTGGGAGTTTTTTTGGACAGTGTCACGCCCTGCTCATCCTCCGGTGTCAAAGTCCCTGTTTACATCCTCTCATGTACGTGTGGTGTTTGTTTTGATCATGTGCTTCTTGTCTCCGCCCTAGCCCCGCCTGTCACACCGGTTTCTCATTCGTCTTGAGTCCTGTCACCTGCTCCCTCTCGTTACCTTGCGTTTTATATACCCCGTATTTGCAGTCTGTCTTCGTCAGACAATGTTTGTTGTGAACGTTGCTGTTTGATCAGTTATTTGTAACCGTCAGTGTGGACTCTATTAAAGCTCAAAATCCTCATCTGCGCGTGTATCCGCCTCTTCAATCTCTGCAAGCGCTACAGACAGCGACAATATGTAAAGATATATTAATCCAATAAAAATGATTACTGCACGGTAGAGTTTCAAACATTCTAGTATTTATTGACCACTACTGGTTTTCTGACCAGTAGAAAAGCAAACGTCAGCATGACAAAATTGAAATATGTTAACTATATTCATGCAAATTAAGCATGTATAAATGTATATAGTAAGAGTATGTACTTCTCTTAGTGTTTACTGTTTAAGACTGTGTTGTGACCCCTCGCCATGTGAATGCTGTACTTTACTAAGGCAGCTTTTACTGTGAGCCTTTAAAGGGAGCCCACTATACACTGTTTCAGCTCCTGTGTCTTTAAGTTCCCCTTCCCGGTGAGTCCAGTATGCTTTAATTGGTCAGCTCACCCACTCTGTTCTAATCGGTCAAACTGCAGAACAAGTTCCGCCCCCACACCTCTGTGACTAATCTTACAATAGCATTGTTTCTGTCGCATCAGTTTGAGTCTGATTCTAAAAGTCAGATAAAGCAAATTGTAAGACCCTTACATGCTAGACAGGAGCGGGAAATTTAAAGAGTCATAGCTTTTGTGTTCTGTGCATTGTGTGAGGATGTGCCAAGTTTGCTGGTTGGCAGGCAATAAGGATTGTGTTACAAGATGATGTCACATTGCTTTCAGATTGAGTTTCTCTCTCTGGCGTGTACTTTGGGCCTTACAAAAAGCTACACAACACCCTTAAGGATAACTGGAAAATTATAATACATTCCCTTTAACAAAATTAAAAATGGTGTTGTTTTAAGGGCACCAAGAGTGTGATTTAAAAATGTGTAAAATACTGGGCTTACTACTAATTTCTCAGTTATTAACTCACTTGGGGTGAAAAAATCTGTCTAATTCTGTGTAATTGCTGATAGACTATGATAGATTATGTCTACAACTACATAAATAAAAGCTTGTTCTGTTGGAAACTGGTTGACTACATTAAATACACATCAATGTTAATGTCAAATCAATGTTTGTTCCTCACTCCCTCCTACCTCTACTACTGAGATTTCCTAAAGAAACCATAAAGGAATTACAGCCTGAAAATACTCCGCAGGTACAAAGCCTGGACACTCAGCCTTGTTTTTAAATGCTTGGCCAGTACACCGAATGCTTCAGCCGGAACAGGTGCCCCGAGAGGGGGGAGGGGGTGTCCTGAAGAGTGTCTCCACTGAAGACGCTGACGCCTGAGACTTTCACTCCCAGGCAGGGATTCACTTTCCCTGCACCACAATCCACCATCCCCTAGTCACCATGAGACTGGGTTACTTCCCAGTCAAGCAGGCCTATTTATTCCCCCCCTCAAAATGCCCGCTCCCAGTGTGTGACTTACACTCCTAAATTAAGTAGATTTTCTCCTCGTTACTTTATAATTGACAGGAGCTAATTATGTTGTTGTGGAACACCAAGGAGCAACAAGAACTAGCTCCTCTGGGCCAGTTAAACCTGTGCAGTCACAACACTGAAGGAAGCACAACAGCGGCATCCAATATCACATTCATTATTCCTCACAGCACGACTTCGTGTTGATCTTTGCATAAGCTATAGTCTGGCAGATTCTGACGGCCTAGGAGGCTACAGCAGTTGTGCATTTAAACCTTTACCTTATTTTAAGCAACCCAAAACAACTCTTACACATATGTAGACTTTACTATGTATTCTGTAAGAAAGCAAGTACACTCTGCATTTATTCACTATTCTGCATTTTTATACCAAGAAAAAAGTATATAATCAAATATTAATATAGTCTTTACACATACAAATTGATCTACAATCACAAAATGTCCTTGAGGCAGTTTAATTTCAGAGATAAATTAGAGCTTAACAGGTGCAGAAGTAGCAATAGCAATACTCAGTGCTCAGGGTGAATATATAAAATGTGGAGAGCTTTTTAAAAGAGCATTATTAAGTGGTGTAGAAGAGTGCATAAGTGTTTTAACAGTGACTATCTAATTGTTTATAAAGAGCTGCTTCAGGAATAAGTGCTATAGTTGGCCAGTGAGTTATGCTGATAAATTGTGCTTAATGAGTCTTATGTAATGATTCCTTATTAGTTAGGCCTCTTAAAGCTTTCAGAACATAAAATCTGACCCCTCAACACAATTAATTAACAGATGATATATTAGCTAATTAAGTCCTGCATCACTTGCAGCCTCAGCAATTATAACTATAATGACTAATTTATGTTGTTTTATTCATTTCATTGTTCTGATGTTCTTTGTTGTATACATTCTTTAGTTCCAGTGAGTGAGAGTTTTCAATGTCAATAGTTTTTATTAAATGTTTCCAAGGCAGCTACTTACATGGACTTTAGACCAGACAGTAAGATAAAACTACCCAGTTTAAAAAAATCATAACTTTCCGAGCCATAAAGTTAACGCCAAAAAAGTTGTACTGTGAGCTAATGTATATATAGTTAATGCAGTGCATTGTGGAAATAAGACAATGAATATTGCATAAAGGACATTCTATAAAGTATGCCATCTTATGCAACTGCAATGTTTCAACAGCAAAGTTTGCAGCCCATCATCACCAGTCAACACCAAACTCCAGCACCCAGCATCTAACAGTATAGTGTCGTTAGTAAGCTGAGTGTATCGTTACTCCCCTGCTACACGGGGAAAGAAGAGGCTGCACTTATTCTCTGATTATACATAAAACCTGTCAACACATAATTTTTAAACATCTGCCTAGGCAGCACTGTCGAGCATCTCAATATGCTCAGGGGAAATAATCTTTCGCAAGACTCCAGATTCCACACCAGCTGGAGCGCGAGTTGCCAGCACTACAGAATCAGGCTGTGCCATCCTTCATTCCCTTTTAGAACAGAACTCTTCCTCTCAGCATTAAACTACGAGCCATGCATATACCTGTGCTCATTTCTTAGTCCGTTTACATTTCGTTCACTGGCAGTTGTTTATGAACCCATCTTCATGATATTGGAAACATTATTTTGAACTGACACTATTTTATCTTTTATCTTCAGGAACCTTTATTTAACTGTACAATAACACAACAGCAACCCAAAGAGCAACCTCAAGATCAGCTGGGCATTAAAACATGCATGCATCACTCCACTGATCATCACTCTAGTGAGGGTGCATATCTACTCGTGTCATGATATGATATAAAAATGACGTCTATTGTCACTGAAAAACATGATTTTGCAGTTTTGCAGATTTTCATTTTTCTATACTATTTGAACATGACAGCTGATTTTTATATCCTGTGAAATTTCATGATAATTGGATCAATAGAATTGCTTCAAAATCACTTTACCTACTATACTAAATGGTGAAAAGGTTTTTAGCCTCTCCTGTAAATGTATTATTTTGGAATTACTTGTTTTTCTTTGAACAGCAACAATATATAGGATATAAAGTATCTGCCAGACCACTGGAACCCTGATCCAATCTGTTGCTTGCAACACACCTGACCCAACTAATCTCATTAATAAGCCTTTACTGAGCTGGAGTGGGCGTGTTAAAGCTGAGAAAGTACTAAAGTGTGCTGGACAGTGTGCTTCCTGAACCAGGGCGGTGAAACACTGCTGCTAGACATTAAACAGAAAAATAAATAACACCTCACACGTTCAGAGCTCGACAGAGTAGTCACAGAAGGCCTCCCTGTGTTTTGAGAGAGAGGGGGCATACCAGCAAGAGTGGTCCTTGTTGCTACGGACACACAGAGCAAATAAGAAAAGCAGTCTTGAAGTTTGTGGGATTAATGATTTTGTTTTTGAAGTTTCTTGGAATAAGCAGTGCTGTGAACAGATCGGATCCCTGGTCTGGCCTTGTCTTTCCAAAAGTGTCACCTAACTTAAGCCCAGAAGCAGTTTCACTTTGAAATGCTTTCGAGCAGTATGACGGCAACATGACAGCACTCCTCAGGCACATGCCCCAACTGCTTCAGTCCAGCCAGGAATCCTGGAGTCAAACTCAAGAGTATTCAACCCACCAGATGCTATTACATAGGTTTCTCATTCCACCATCCTGCAGTTTATTCGCCCACTCTAGAAGAGACCATTGATCTCTGTAATGACATTACACTGGAAAAATCACGAGGTTACTGTGGCACCATTGGCGGCTGGCTGATCTAAAGCTGGTATCGCTTCACTTTGAATAGAGAGTGAATCCCTGGGAATCCCTCTGCTATTGTCATCCTCTCCAAACAGGAGTGAAGCCCTGACACATGCAACATCAACGTCCGCCATACACTCTGACACAAAACACCATTTCTGTCCTGCATTGTCAACTTTTAGTGACATTTACTGTCATGTACTTAGGAAGACTCTTCTTTGACCTGCACTTGAGAAGATGATGTTTCTTCTTTAAGAGCCACTGTTAAATGATACAGCACATGACTGCAGACAGGTGTAGCCAATGACAGTTATATGTGTTTTAAACATAACTTGAACACACTTGACCCACTCACTGACTTGCGAGTGTCAAGGTTCACCCCCCCCCCCCACCCAGAAAAAAAAATATCTGGGAACACGTTTCTGTAAGCAAGAAACAAGACTCTAAACACACACACACACACACACACAGATACAGTCGATCACGATGCAGCTCAGCAGAGACTCTCACCCGGACCAGGTTGCTGACGGCAGCTTGCACGGCAGCCACAGGGGCGCTCAGATCAGGGATCGCTTTACCGTCAACTTCGCCCTCCTCGTGCATGATGACCAGGTGGGATATCTGCTGAGCCACCGGCTCCAGAATACTCTCTATCGTCTTCGTGTGGAACACCGGCATCGCGGAGTCCGAATGTCCTCAGCTCAAGCGGGAGAAAACAAGATGCGGGGCACGTGTTCGCACCAAAGCAGTCCCTCTCTCTCTCTCTCTTTCTCTCTCCCGCGTTATTTCTTCAAGGGTGACCCAATCCGAGCTGGAAGTCCCGCAGCTGCTCCCCCCTCACGCGCTGAAGTCTCCAGGGCGCTCTCCCACTGAGCCTCGTCTGTCTGAGGCGAGCCGCCCGGCGAGCGGAGGGCCAACGCACCGCTGAGCAGCACCAGCGCCGCCCGGCCAATCAGAGATAGGGATGACAGTCGGGAGCCATTCTGATTGGCCCGCGCTTGTCCACCTACGTCATGCGTGTTTCTGCCCAAACATGGAGTGGAGTTACGGAGCGAGGATTAAATACTCTAAAGTACAAGTGTGGAGGAAAGAAAGCACTCAAGCTATCAATTCTAGACTGTAAGGAGAGTGTGTACTGTCCGAGCTGTTTTAAAGGGCTCACAGTTTCCTTTCATTTCTAAGATAACAAAGTTTGATATGGTAATTGCAGTATTCACCCTGTAATGTATATGACCCACGTATACAGAGTTTCATCACAAATTTATATTTGCTGATTCTACCTACAGCAGGTTAGTCCCACCCATTCACACAGAGGTTATAAGGAGTGTTTCCCCCTGGACTGCTTTTGAATGAGGCGCAATAGAGGGCAGCCAATCAGAACAGAGGTTATGCACATTCATCAGCCCAATGGAATGCAGTTATTCAGCATGCATAAAATGTTCTTTGATGTCAAAAACATGTATTTTCATTTTGCAGATTTACTTTATTTTACTTTTTTCTGAATCATTTGAACACAACAGTTGCTCTTTATATCCTATTTTATTTTATGATGCTTGAACCTCTTACATTGACTTACATTGAAGGTAAAAAGTTTTTGGCCTCTTCTGTAAAGTTACTATTTTGGAGAGACTTGTTTTTTGCAGGCAGCGACTATAAGTGACTTTGGTTGGGACAAAGATTTTTGGTGGGTATATGATTCATTTGGTGAGCTCTGCCCTGATTGGCCGGTTTACAGCGAGACACTGATGATCACATAGATGCAAATTGTTGAAATAGATACAGACTGGTAAATAAAATGAACCTCTGTGCAAATAAGCTGGGTCATCATACTGTTAAAGTAGTTATAGTAGTTACTTGGGGTTTGCGAGTAGTTAACATCTCGCATACTAGCCAGCGTCACCTCCTTTCGATCTTAACATCAACACAGTAAATTAAACTTGTTACACGCCATAAAACTTTCAGTTTAAGATGATCTTTTGCTTCAGCTGTCAAAAAGTGGACAAAATCACACAGATATACAGCTGTATACAGGCTGGTGCTGTGAAGATGATAAAGGTGGAACTGCTCCTCTCTTCAGTCTCTTCAGTGTCAAATGCTGATCAATTTAGAGACTGAAAAGAGGAAACAGCAGTCATGCGGTGTGATTTTGCAGAAGATCATTATAAGTGTTACTTAACAGTTTAGGATTTTGGAATCAGCCTGATATGCTGCTGTTAAAGGTTTATAATATGTAAGTTCTATGTACTAAACTCTCATTTTTCAACTATGATGTATAATGTATAATACAGTGTTCCATTTTATGGCACTTTTAAAGGCAAAGCAAGCAGTCAGTATAATTTTAAGGAGAGGGTCATCAGTCAGGGCTAGTTTAGTTGCAGATCTTTCTTATATCAAGCTGTAGCCTACTTAATTATTCAGTTGGTCCCTTCAAAGAGTTAGTTGATTGTTATATAGGCGTGCTTCTGTTGGGTTAAAATTAAAAGTCATGTAAGGGATAATGAGAGTTGAGAAAATGGTTATGTAAAAATTAATTACAGTCAAGTTCTAAGTGTGATTTAGGGGAACAACTGAAATGCAAGGATATAGGACCTGAGTATCAGTGTTTTATATGTTATTATATGTTGTCTGTGTTCAGCATGGATTAAATCAGTGCACTGTGACTAAATTAGGCTTGTTAGCTAACCTGTTCAGATAATAGTAATTTTCATCAAATTTTCTCTCTGTAGTTACCGTGCTCCTTATCTTTGAGTCACAAGCAAAGGTGAATTAGCCTGTCCTAAACAATTTGTAATATATTCACTATATGTTGAGGACAGTTGCTGGGCTCAAATGATGTTGAAAAATAAAAGTTTAAAGAAATTGAGTGGATTGAGTGGTAGGGTATTCCGAGATATTTTGCTCTCAGCTGCCTGAGTGTTCTACAAGACATTTGCATTGGCATTGCAACATTTAGGAGAGTGCTGTAACTCTATCCACAGCAGTGTATTTTTAAAAAGCTCCACGCACAAGCATGCCCTCCCAGTTTCAACACGGGACATGAACACAAACTGTGCATAACTTAAAACTTGAGGCTGCTTAATGGGCATGTTTATTCCACTCATCACAACACGATGAAAGTTCATAGGCACAGAAAGCACATCATTTCGTAGGACCTGTGGTTGACATAATATTTTGAGCCTAAACCTTTTAATCATTCTTGGGTGCGGCTGAGTAATGATAAATGATGCAGTGTACAAATTGTGTGTGAAGGAAACAATGGAACACTTTTAAACTTGCACAGCTTTGTCATTTTTACCAAGCCGCAGTCTAGCAGTTCATCAACAAGACACCGTAGACCCAAGAATATGACTTAATGGGATGTTACAAAACAACTTATTTTCTTTGCCGCAGAGCCCAGAGTATTCAGAATAACCAACTCTGATTCATAATGTAATATTTTGACCAAAAGTATGTGGACATCCCAAATGTTTTCAGTGCTGTTGAGGTTAGGACTCTATGCAGGCCACTGGAGTTCCACACCAGACTCATCAAATCCTATCTTTATGGACATCGCTTTATCTGGAACTAAGGAGCCCAAACTCTGAAAAACAGACCAAGACCATTATAACTTTACTGGCTTACTGCAATGCAGTTTAGGATTTTGCAATCAGCTTACTGCTCTTCTCTGAAGAGTGTGGGATTTGTATTTGACGGAGGTTCAACAGTGTTTAAGGTTTATAATATGTAAGTTCTATGTACTAAACTCTCATTATTCAACTATAATGTACATGTGAACACAGTTTTTCATTCTAAAGGCAAAGTAAACAGTCAATATCTGGAACTAAGGAGCCCAAACAGACCAAGACCATTATAACTTTACTGCACTATTGCATTCTAGTATGTAGCGCACTTCTTGTGTCCACTAAACCCAAATTTGTCCATCACGCTACCAGATAGTAAACCCTGATTCATCACTCCAGAGAACTTGTTCCATTGCTCCAGTGGCGACATGCTTTACACCTCTGCAGCTGACTCTTAGCATTGCGCATAGTAATTGTGCATAGGCTTGTGTGCAGCTGCTCAGTCATAAAAACCCATTTCATGAAGCTCCTGACACACAGTTCATGTTCTGATGCTGCTTGCAGAGGCAGCTTGGAGCTGTGAGTTGTGAGTAGGGCAACAGAGAACAAGCGATTTCTATGTGCTACACACCTCAGCACCAGATGGCCTCATCCTATTGAGTTTACATGGTTTACCACGTAGATGCTCCTAGACGCTTCTATAATAGCATTTATCCAGCATTTACAGTTGAACAGGGCAAATCTAAAAGGGCAGAAATGTCATTAACTTTACCTTTGCGGCAAAGGTGGTTTCCTATAACAGTGCCAGATTTACTAAGCCACTAAGCTTTGCAGTACATTCCATTTTACTGCTGATGTGTATTAATGCTGATTGCAGGGCTATGTGCTTGATTTTATACACCTGTTAGGCACTTAGTGTGGCTGAAACACCTAAACTCAATGAGTAGGAAGGGTGTCCACATATTGCATCCCAGCAACCTGCAAAGAGAATGTAAAACAAACAGACCAAGTTATAGTAACTGTAGTAAATGTGAAATGATGACATAAAGCTCAATAACACCAACTTGAAGCCTATAATGAGCTGAGGTTTCTCAGTAGGCCTGTATGAAGACACTTTCTGCTATCATTAAACTCACTGTGCCTGCTAACACACACACACAAAGCAAAGCCAGACTTCCTAATAAGGTCTGAAGGAGCAAAAGCGTACCTTACAATTCTAATGTAAATTGTTTATGGTAAGCTCAGCGGCTTACAGCAGAGCTGTGAAGTGCAGACTCATTCGGAAGCCTTAGAGTAAATCTGCTACTGAGAGAACGTCTTATTCACTTCTGGCTTTTTCACCTGTAATTGCACATTTAGTTTTAAATGAAAGTGTCCCTTATGCTTACTTTTGATAATATTTTGTACAAACTTCATGTCTGTTCTGGTATAGAATATCCCAAAAATGCTAGTTCATCACTCTAAATGTATCAACAAAGTGAAGTCACAGAGATTCTTGTTAGTTTTAAACGCAAATTAATTAGAATCAGCAAAATGACATTCTAAGGATGGCTCTGACTAAGATGTTGATGACTAGGCTACTGGTTGGAAAGTGTTTATATCTGAACTGAAAGGTGCGAAAACAGCTCCACAAAAACCAGAGCAAGTGATGCTGCGTTCAGCGCTTTTTTCCCCCTCCCCCTCTTTTTCTCTGTCCAGGTCTTCCAGTGGCCTGCTGCAGACATGACCATATTTGCAGCGTTCGCAAATGCACCCCAAAGGATGATGTATGGTTATCGCACTTCTCTATCCCCCACAGCCTTCTTTCTCTCTCTTTCTCTCTAACCCAGATCCAATAAAGATGAAAGATGAAATTTGTTGAAACTGACCTTTTGACATATATATATATTTTTTTACTTTATATGGCGTGATCACTCTAACTGTCTCTGACTCATTGGAGTTGTTGGAAAATCTGAGAATTTGTTTGTCAGAGTCCAGGCACACAGTCTTTGCTAATATGTAATCTAATCATATTGTTTATTTGAGAGTTAATTTTATACTTTCCAAGTTACTTTATGTTTGGCGGGTCAAAGTAGGTCATTCGTTATGTTAATGTGCTGGTCAGACCACTGCGGCTGTGTGTGATTCCGGTGGGTTGTCTTAGTACCCAGCAGTAGGGTAATTAGAGAGGGCCCTCTCCACAGCCATGTCTCCCGTCAAACCACACACGTCCAAAAATAATTGCGATGGAGTGATCTGAAACCGTCTTCCACTATTGTCCATCTGCATGAGCGTCACGCTTTCAGAAAAGACATTCTGTACCTATGGCACTCCCTTAGCAAAGCAAAGACCACAGGTTGCAACCCCATATCAGGAGATATGCTTTCTAACCTCAAACGCCATGTGTTTTTCTGCTCTGTAAGAAGTTGGTGGTAATGCATAACATTTCTGTTTAACAGTAACAGTATGTTATGACAGAAAAAACTCACAGAAAAAAAGGTTTATGAAATATATACAAACTAATGTTCCAATTTCTTCACTAATTATCTGGTGCCATGGGCTAAACAAGGCACACATTTGTAGTTCTAATATAATGCTTGATATATAGCTGATGTATTAAAACTACAGCTTGTTTTCAGACAGTTCTAATTTTTATTTTATCAATCTGTTGTACAGTTTACCCAATCAGCATAGTGATGAATGGTTGCTGAATCATTCTTGAGTATAATGTTTACAGCTTTATCGACAACCCTTTAGTTCAGTTGTGAAAGTGTTGAATGATGTAGTGGTGCCCTCTGGTGGAGCACTGTAATCATTAAGTGCACAACAAAGCTAAATTTAAAGGGAAATTATGCAAGTTTTTCAAAATGTTCTGCATATTGCAGCGCCTCTAAAGTAGATTACTGACTTGTTTACAGCAGTGGTGATAGCATTACAACTATTTATCATTGGGCTTACACAGAGACGGGTTTGACCTCTACATTAAATCCATCCATGCAGTAAAACACTCACACACACACACACACGGGCGGTGAGCACACTAGTCAGGAGCAGTCAGCCCTATCCACAGCCCCTGGGAAGCAGCTGGGGGTCAGATGCCTTGCTTGAGGGCACTTCAAACGATCCAGCAACCTCCTGGTAACAAGGCCGGTTCCCTTACCTCAAGCACACAACTGCCCAATGATAAAAACCTGATGTCCGAAGAGTTTAACACACCAGAAAGCTAATGAAATGGCAGTGAATATGTTACGTAACACGCTGTACTTTTGAAATTTCGTTCTGGGCTGAAATGTACTTTTCCCCCAAGCTATTTATGGCTGAGAGGTACATGCAGGGTGTTGTGAGGCAAAATAGTGCCCAAAGAAAACTTACTCAGCACTGTTTTACAGTTTTACAACTCAGAAGACATGTATGTTCACAGGTCATTGTAGATAGTAAACAGAATGGCTATATATGTATTGTAGACAGTACAACCTCTTATCTTCTTGTTACCACTATTGTAACGAAATCCAAGTCAGAATGTTTCACTACAATGGACTTCACGTCCAAACATTCTGAATGACTTTGTCTCAACAACTTAAAAATGCTGCAACTTTAAGGAATCCACAGAATTAGGCTTTAACATTTCTCTGGAACATGTTAACTTTTATTTCTTCTTTTCTATCTTCTAGAATTGCTTCATATTTTACATAACAGCAAAAAAAAGTAGTTCATGCAATAAAGGGTTTTGTGCTTTCACATGATGAGATGAGATAGTGAGACATTTTCCATAATTGATTAAAATGTAAAATTTGAGGGGATTAGCATAAGTAATGTTGTAGTGCCGTTGACTGCTCTCTCGCTGTATTGAGACACGGCTAGTCATATTATCTAGTTATAAACTCTAGTTAATATTTTTCTGCCTCATTGGAACACAGCAACTGTCCTTTTCCTCCCATTTTAGAGGAAAACAACTACTTTGTCATATAAAGTAAACAATATAGTGAATAGATCAATTGACTACATCTTGCTTCATGTCCCTTAAGTCCCCCCAGTTCTCCAGGTAAGCAAATAACCAGTGACATATTCTGCTTTTAGAAGTAACATATCTGGCTTGAAATAGTTTACTTTTCAGTATAGCTTTACATACAGTACACTGGTTATAATTGGCCCTGGGCTTTGACAACTGTCCTACAACTTTCTAGTTTAAGATTCAAGATTCAAGAGTTTTATTGTCATATGCACAGCAGAACAGACAGTTACACTGTACAATGAAATTCTTACTTTGCTGTTCCTCCATTCACCACTAGATAAAGATAACAAAAAAGAAAGAATAAAAAATATATACAAAATATATAAAGTATAATAATATATTATAAGATGAATTAATGAATTAAGATGAATAAGTTACATGTGCTTTTATGTGCAAGTATGAGGAGCAGCAGCCATAAAATGCAAGTTGCAAGTAACAAATGTAAACAATAGTGTTTTTGTAAATGTAAACAGTATTGTGACAGCCGCAGTACAACCAGGTGCAGTTAAAATCAAAGTTTGTAGTTGTCTATTCTGAGCCCCAACCAGGACTAACAGGGGGAAAACTCAGAGATCAGTGTTGTTTAAAGTGTTGTTAGTATAACTAACCACACAGCAAGTTCTTTACAGAACATTATTCATTTATAGTTCATTCAAAGTACAAAACCTGTTCAGCTTTTTCAGTTTTCGTCTTTGTAGGATGCTATGTAGGATTATTTTCCTCCATAAAGAGGTATAGTGATGAGAGTCTACTCTTGATGATATGTCGCCGATCCGATGTCTAGCTCATATTTGAAAGCGAGGTGTGAGAGACGGGTAGTCACTTGGCAGTCTGCAACCTCATTTCTAAGGCTCACAAAATCTAACACCCTCCTCTTTTAAAAAAGAAGTCACCGACTTGGGCCTTCTAGGAACTGCATTTATGTCATTCAGTTGTACATTACATCATTTTTTAGGTTGTGCCAAATAGCAATACATCACCACTATGCTTCATGGAACGATAGCAGCTGTTCTCCAATACTATCACCCACACATTCATTTTTCATACTTCTTATCTGACCTCTCGTGTGATTAGTGATTCACTTTCCCACAAATACAGACGCATGACATAATCTGTCTAAGCGTGCAGCTGCCACTGTGTCAGTCGTTGGGCGATGCCTGGAGTACACTAATCCAGGATCTGTTTTCAGGGACCCCTTTCCCCCCTCTGGACCGACAGGCTGGGAAATCCTTTCCACTCCTACTTCCAGTCACCGCTAACGAGCTGATGTGTTGAGGTCCTCAACCACCAACACATGCAGCTGTCTGTGCAGAGAGGATGTGACAGCATGCTGGACGTATTCAACCCGTGAGAAAATGACTGCATCTTCCCGACTGGAGCGAACGGATCGATTAAAAAACAGCACAAACTGTGAAAATGTGAGCAATGGAAGGAAAACACAGTACCAAGTGGTCATGACTGATTGATCATTTTAATGATCCAGGTGGCCATGAGAACATCAGTAATTACAAAAATGTCAATAATCAGTGAGATTCAAATAAATACACGCTTTGATGCTTTAGAAATTATCCAGGACATCAACATAACAAATGGATAAAATGCAAAAAGGATCCAGCCTGTTATAAAAATATATGTATAAATAATATATTACAATAACATAAATACAATAAATAAATTAAATACAGTTTTTTAAATTCTCAAGAAGAAATGTGAATTCTCCACCCTGTGGTTCAACACAGACTCGTTATTAAAAATATATACAATATCTAGAATGAAAAATAGGTTTAGAATTTTTACAGTAATCTCACATAAAACAAAAACTCCTTCTAAATGTGCTTAAACTATAAAACTGCAGCAGCAGCATTTGCACACAAATTGGTTTTATAATTAATATTGAGCGTACATTACAGATAATTATAGATTGTATATGAATCATCTACTATACAGCATACAGTTGCAGGTTTTAAATGATACAAGCTGATTTCAGTCCTTACAAGAGTGCAAACTGCCTGAGGTACTTAAGAAGGGAGGTTGAAGCCAGTGTGCCAGACTCAGACACAGAGCATCATTTGTGCAGTCTCGAAGCCGCCCCCTCGCGGGGCACAGCTAATCCTTCCGTGGGTACATGATGCCGGTGGTGAAGGATCGCAGGCCGGTGTGCTTTGCAATCCACTCGTTATAGTTGGTGACTTTTGTATAAACACCTGGTTTATTTTCTGTGGCGCAATTATCACCCCAACTGATGATCCCAAAGAGGAACATTCGGCCATTCAGTTCATACAACAGAGGACCTCCTGAGTCTCCCTGCAAAGATCAAACAGGAATTTACAAAGTAAGAGGAGCAGTTTTATAATAATCAATAACAACAGCAGAACGTGTTGCAAACTACTACTACTAGTAATATTACTATTAATGTATTATAATATTTAAAATATATATATTATAATATATATATATATATATATATATATATATATATATATATATATATATATATATATATATATATATATATTAAAGTGGAAATTAATGTAATTGCTGGTATGTTTACTTTATAATAATAATAATAATAATAATAATAATAATAATAATAATAATAATAATAATGAAAAAATAACATTATTATATAATATTGATGCAATAATGCTGTTGTAAATATTATTATTTTTATTATTATATTATTATTATTAAAAAATCATTATCATTATGAATACCTTCAGTGTCAAACCAGTGACTGAAAATAGAGAAATCTGTGTCTGATTTACCTGACAAGCATCCTCGGTCCAGGTTTTACTGGCTGCACAGAACATGTTATCTGTAAGTGGAATTTCGCTTTTTCCATAGTAGTCTTCCCGCCGACAAACAGTCTGAGAGATGACATTTATATAAGTCTCCTTGAGGTACTGGGAATATAGAACACCAGGAGCTTCAGGAAAGAAAAGAAATGCAGTGATTAGTTTTTTTATGGTAATTTTCAGTAAATGTATTATATATCATATGATTTTGTATTTGTTAACTTAGATGAAAAACATCATCATTTAATGATCAAGAAAAGCATTGATTAAATGTAATCATATATAAAACAGATATAAAACATTCTGTACATCAGCAGTGTGCTGGTCAGCTCTAGCAGGACAAGCTCAAAGGACAAGCATGCTAAAGTACACCATCTGATTAAAGGTACTGTGTGAACACTGTGCGCAGATGAAGTGAACCATGTGTAATGCCCCCAGCATGATATGTGACCGTGCCTTACATGCTACATGAGACTGATTAGTGTCCACAACCTCAAAATGTCTTATAATTGACCAATCAGACCAAATGTCGTCACATAAAAGGAAAACTATAATATCTTCTAATCTATAATATCTCCTTTTAACATTTTCTGTTATATATTGCTGTCATAATATCGCTTGATATCCTCAAAAGAGCAATTTGTAAGATGATGCAACCTGTCATGCTTACTCCAAACAAATAGAGGGCAACATATCATCATACCAGTCTAGAAGAAATGTAGCAAGTTCAGCATCAACCTTATTACTAGCTAAGAGCTTCTCCAGCAAAAAGCAGCATCAATGTTATCTTTTCTCTTTCTTTTACTTATATCACTTCTTTTTGTTTGCCAAAAGTGAATTCTTTCCGACAGTGGGCAGTGGCGGTTCCTTCAGCCATCATTGTGCTTATTGATCCTTTCCTTAAATTACCTAACTGGGAGTAGGACCTACTTCATGATTGACCAGAAATTACAAAACGTGGTCGGGGCAATGCTACTTCATCATCCTCTCATGGGGGGACAGAAGACAGATTCTATGCTATAGTGCCTTTTGAGGCACAAAGTAGTATTACGAGACAGGATGAGCCAGAGCTAGCTGGTATCTCTGCAACTTGATACAGAGATGTCTTAATAATGCTGAAAATTTTAGGTTGTTTTTTTTTTACATATTGCTCCTTTAATTGGATTTTTTTTATTGGTCCAGTTGTCATGAATTGTTTAACGCAATGCCAAAGGTCATTTGAGAAGTAAAACATTAGATGGAATGGAGTTATTACTGTTGATAGTCCCAAATAATTTAAGCTTTAAAATGGAATACAAGACATCAACTTTATTTTCTTATAAAAAAACGCCCTTTTTGTAATGAAGTGTTTGTGTTTGGAGCACAAAAGTGCCGGCAGGTGGTTCTCAGGACTGTGGTTGGGTAACACTGGGCTAGGTTACCAGTAAAAGAGGATATTTGTAAAAAGACACTCGAAAAGTAAGTAACACTTACGACTTCTCACATTGCCATAGCCAGCAATTTTGCAGAACGCTCCAGACGGTAACATTTGATTGGCAGGGGGAAGACACACAGTCCTCACCGAGCTTGTCCTCTGAGCACACTGCTCTTTGCTGTTCTCTATCTGCAGCAGAGCTGGAAACATAGTGCAACAGCATTAATCACACAGAATCTTCTATTCATACATTGTGCAAATAGTTTTTAAAATGAAATCTCTCGTGTCTGTTCTGATTGTGTTCATCCGCTGTGTATAGTATAAATTCTTACCAATATCATTGTTATAATTCTCATTTGCATAATCATAGTCCTGGTGAACCACAAGTTTGGACACTCTAAAGGTCTGCTCTTTGCTGGCGTCGGTCTCATTAAGGGCATTCTTCCCCAGATAGACAGTGTAGTCCTCCTTTCTTATACTGTTCAACACAAAGCACATTTCACACTGTAGTAAAAAACAGCCTTAACAGGATTTTATATCAATATCAAATAAACAGTATTTTCAATGATCCATTGCAGATTTCAAACATTCTAAACTTTTATGTACATGATGGGTGTGAGCAGGCACAGACTGAAGCAGCGGATATAACAGGGCAGGGCGTGACACAGTAACGTAATTAGGAGATTTTATGCATGATGATCACCCCGTACCTGCCAGAGAAGCAGTGGGCCGCAGTGAGGACCCAGCAGGGAGCAATGAGAGTTCCTCCACACTTGAAGCCCCTTCTTGTGAAGATAGATGCAATCCAAGGCTGAGACTCAACTGAAGACCTCAATCCTCCAATGATCTTAAATATAGTGTTTGTAGAATGTTCTCCACATGTAGTTTCTGTAGAACAGATACACAGAGCAGCTGTATGAGCAGCTCATTCTGAACTTTAGAATTGTTTACATACAGCATCAAACACTTCTGTTTTATAAGTAAATTAGCATTGGTATTGTTTTTAAGTAAATTAGCATTTCTTACCAGTATCTTCATTTGGTACTTCAGGTTTTACTGGACTTTGTGCTGTAACAATAATAAACACAGGTAAGACCAGGTTGTAACAAATAAAAAGAAAAAAAAGGAACATAATGTTTTCGTAACCCTGTATCTTCAAAAAGGTAACTTTACAGGAGAAGACAAAACCCTCTATAGCTCTGAATAGCAGTTAATGCAACAAAATATTAAGATTATATATGTAATGAAGACACATAATGCAAACAGCCAGTTCTGTTTTGAAATGCAGAGAAAACAGAGCAAGCTTAGAGATCAGAGTTTGGTTTTAAATGTTTGTGAGCATAGTTTACAACTTACTTGGCTTCGCTTCACACTTTGGAATTGTACAGAATTCACGAACGATCCTATTACCTCTCCTCACCCTGCACCATGGCCTGATGCTGTTATCTGGATTTCTGCAAAGACGGGTGAGTCACAGTGAGTACATGCAAGTAACAAATATACAGACCTATGAATAAAAAAATCTCACATAGAAGTGACTCATAAAATGACAACAGTGAAAAAAGAGGCATGCTTCTAAAAGCAATATCTATTAAAGCCACGCTAAACTGATTCTCCAAACTACAATTTTCCTACAAATGTTGTCACCTTCGTCATATATATATATATATATATATATATATATATATATATATATATATATATATATATATATATATATATATATATAGACCACTCTATTGAATTAATGTTATGTATTATGTTACAAACTATTTAAACTTAATGAATTAATAGAAAGAGTAAGAAGCTAAATAAGTCATCATATATAGGACACACTCTATTGAGGCATGACTGTGCCAACCCCTAATCCCTAACCCTAACTTCAGCAAGCCCCTAATCCCTAACCCTAACTTCAGCAAGTGAAAATAGTTTATACTTTTGTATTTTTTAGATTTATAGTTTTTTTTTTAATTATAGAGCATTTTAAGTGCTGTTGCATGTTTTTACGTCACTATTGATACACAAAGAGTTTTAATCCATAGGCTAAGTCTTATTTTAGCCCAAAGAGCAAAAAGGGAAACTGCATCCGTGTTCCTCATGGGCACATAGGCACGTGAGCTGTTAAATCCCATTGTTCTATTGTAAATGTGTGTAGTCTGAATATTAGTGTTTAACCTTTATAACTTAATAACTGCTATTAAGTCATTTTTTGGTGTTTCAATGAAAACATATTATGATTTTATTTGTGTACAACCATTTAGATCTTGTTTGCTAGTTATTGGCTGACAAGTATTTCTGAGTTATGCTTCAAATGATCTCAACATTTTTTGGTAGTGTTATGTTTGTTATAGTGAAAAATGCAATGTTCAGTCTTTTGTTTTAATAAGTAAATAAAATGATTTTAGCCTGAAGTCTAAGTGGATGAACTGTCTAATATGTGTTCTGAACTCACTTATATGATTCACAAAGCTGTAATAAATACTATTTGTAGCATTAGCCTATTGGGGAAACTCAAAAAGAATGATCTCAAGGCCCACCTGCAGTAATTATGTTTTCCAAGCCCCTTGGAATCAGCTGCGTTGTCAAAGAGTAGGAATTTGGTCCATTTGAGACACATTTTTCCTCTGGTTGTTACTGAGACAGTCCCTCTGTACTCGCTCCCATTACTCCCCTCAGCCAGACACTGCATAGATTTATCTGCAGACAAACAGATTTAAATTATCACCCACGCGCACATGCATAGATAATGCAGTCTGAAATCAAACACGTTTGTATTTTTCCAGAAGCCACTGATAACATGAGACTCACCATACTGTCTGTCCTTTATTCCTGACAGAATGCTCTTCTTTATCCGTGACTCGTGTCTCAGCGTGGATGACTATAAGAGGAAATGAATGAAACCAGACAGAAAATTACACTTCTGCTTTTTTTGTCTAGAAATATATTTGGAAGTAAGAATAAACAGTTCTGCTTTTCTCTCCTTACCGCAGCAAAACAGCACGCTATTAATAATGTCATCACCAGTTGCTTCATCTTGGCGCTAAACTGTTCCTTATATGGAGTTTCTGAAAAGAAACATTGTGGACCAGTGAAATATTAATATATGCATACAGTTACAAACACACACACACTTGTATACCTGTCTTTATTGGGGTTACCATCTATATTAAAAAAGTACCTAAAAAATTGCATAGTTAATTAAAGTCATTGTTAATTAAAATGAACACATCAGCTTTAACCCTAGTCATGATGGATAGTTAGTCTATGAACAGTTTATTTTTAGTATTATACCTTGAATGCTTTGTGAGGGTGAGAGTGTGTTTTGCTTTGTTTGCCATTTTAGTACTATTATTTGAGTCAGCAAAAAGTTAAACAACATGCATGTACAGTATATACTCTCTTGTATCACTGCCTTTACCGGGGTTTTCCTTTTGTTTAAATATTCTTGTAACAATGGCCACAATGTTCAAACCTAATCCTAACCCTAACCTTAACCTGGGCAAAACCTGCAAAACCCCTCCTCCACATCAAATTATTTATTGATTTATTTTATATTTATATGTATATGCAATTTTTGGTAATTAATTATTAATTAAAATAGGTTTTAGGTTAAATAGGTTAAATTCAGGTTATTTATTAATATTTCAATATGCCACACATTTCTTTGTCTGGAACTTTTGGGGATTGCAATATTAAACAATTTGAATATTTTTCAACCATAGCCATAATCGCCGGCAGGAGTTGAAAGGGATTAACTCATTAACTCATGCATGTTTTGTACACTTTAGTTACACATTTTATTGCCCTCTGTCCTTCATCCACTAGGATTCTGTATGGCCAAAAATCTACAGGGCTTCCCAGCAATCTTATTTTCTCCATTCAGAGTTCACAACAATCAAAACACATACACACACACATGCACACACACACTTGTATTACTATCATATTAGCGGCCCCATTTCTTTAAATATTACTGTAATCAACCTAAAGACCTAAATCTCTTTATCCAAAAGAAAGCTTGTAAACAACATTCCTTCATGAAGATCTGCAAAATGCAGTGTCAGACTTTTGAGTCACACACACACACATGCACACAAACATACATGCATGCACACCAGCTGAACTGAGAACAACTTTTTTTCACAATATATTACAGAAGTGGTTTAAAAGTCGTCAAGTGGATCCACTCGAATAGATTACATTAATCCACTTATTAATATCGCTGCAGTTTTATTGCTCTGCAAACATAAAAGTTTTCAGTTTGAAGTGAAATTCAAACTGAATATAATTTTGAGCAAGCTTAACAATCAAATGCATGCTTAAATATTATAGCCTTGAATAATGTAATAGTGGTTCTACAAAGTTCTCATTTAGGAAGGTCTAACCTAGTTATGCATTAAACCAGTGTATTGTTTTACAGTAAATGAGAAAACCTGAACATGAATGAATGCATGGAAACAGTGCTCACCTTTCAGAAATCTATGCCGCGGCTTTTCCCGCAGTTGGAATCTTTCAAGTTTTTGCCTGACCTCCTCTGTGATCACCAGAACTCTCCTTTGAGTCTGAATTGTTGGTCCTATGCTTTTTATAGCTTATGGTTGGCTGCGAGAGGCGGGTCTACAAAAGAAAGATTTCATGTGAGATGGGGAAGGTAGATGAGATATTTTCAGAATGTGACGCCATGATTCATAAGATGTGACTCAAAAGCCTTCCTACTTTCAACACACTGAAGAAGTGTAAGAGGAAATGTTCCTTATATGGTGTTTGTTTGGTCTCCATTGTTGGCATGTGGTCTCATCACTTCTCTATACCACATGTGACAACTTCTGTTTTAATGAGACAATTCAACAAATATGATTACAACACAAACAGCAATGTGCAAAAATAAGGGGCTACAATTGCAGGGGAAAGCCCCCGGAAAGGCCACTCGTTAAATAAACACTTATGCAACATTTTAACAATGGTACCGGGAATCTCAGCCAGTAAACATCTTCTGTCTGTTAGTATAAGTTTTGTGTCAAATATGTCGTAGAGTTTGAGGTGTTTGTGTAAACGTGGAGGGAATTCATGAACACATGGCAACATCACTATGATACATTTCTATAACACTTCTCAGAAGCAGGGACACCTTATTAGAATCAGCTTTACAAACGTTTACAAATTCTTTCCTTGTTGTATCAACTTTGCTGTACAGTACTCAACAAGTTCAGCAAAGCAAAACAATGACAAAACTTATTCAGAGACTCACTACTTACGCAGTCCAATCTTTAATTTACTAACATTACTACAGCTTTATAAAAATAAACAAATGTGTTCGCATTAAATAACCAAATAAATGTAATTAGTAGAGTGACAGACGCACAACCCACACAATTCATCAGCAAGTTGCAATTTCAGGAAAATGTTTGAAGTGTTTTTTGAAGTGTGATTAATAATGGTCCCCAGTTTTAATGTTTGTTATTAATTCTTCTTATAATAGTGTTTCTGTTATTGATAAACTTCAAACTTCCAATTATTTTCATACAACACATTGAAATGCCTGTCTGCGAATCTTTACTTTCAGTTCTGAACTGTCTGTTAGGGGATACAACATTACAGGCACCGCATAATCATTTTGACCTTTGCTTTATCAGCAATATCTTGTTCTGATGTGTTAAAAGTTATCATAGTTTCATTTTTCTGTGCTTTTGTTTTGGACTGGAAATGAGACAGTTGAGACAGGTTGGCGTGAGTTGTTCTTGTTTGCAAAGGTAAGACACTGCAATTAATCAGCTATGTGGGGATTTTTAGTTCAGACAGATCCTGAAGCTGAATGACATCATCATGTAGTCTGTAGTGTAGGAAATGCTCAGCTGCTTGCAAATACTTCCTGTTCAATGTATCAGAAAACTTCCATTGTTGCATTTAAAGAAGGCCCTGTTTGTGCATATATACATATATATATATACTGTAAACACTATTCTGTGATAACACTGTAGTGAAAGGCGTTATATACATAAACCTTGACTTGACTGGCCTGTTGATCCAAACTGTGTTAATAATCTTGCTATAGAAAACATGTTATTAGTCTATAACACTCACAGAGAAAAGAGAACCTGACCCACACACCTGCCAGCGAGATGGAGAGAAGTGAAATTAATTTTTGCTAGTTTCTATTCCAAACAAGGTGCTGAGAAACCTCTATGACACTTTCAGTCTCCTACATATTTCCATTACTTAATATATAGTATGTCATTAATTCCGGCCCATTATAGCTTACACAACAGCCAGTTTCAGAATTGTTAAAATAAATAAATAAATAATGCAGCCTTAATATATATGTTTATACACATTTTTGACATAATGAATATATTGAGCCAGGGGACTTTCAAGACCTCTGTCTTTTGTTTAATATTCCAGGAACATCCTTACAAGCTCCACACTAACAGATTTCATTGGGGATCAGGACTGATAGTTTATTAATGGTTTTGACCTGATCAGAATCCAGATTTAAACCTCATAGAGTATATCTTGTCTCACATTAGACAAACCAAGTTGGCAATGTGTTCCAACCATTTAAATCCAAACAAATCCATGCATACTGGTATATATACAGTATATGGTATATGACATATATATATCCTAGTATGCGTGTATGTCCAAACACTTTGTCTGGGTAATGATGTCATCTTTGTCATCCTGTCTGAATGGACTTCCTCTGCACTGTGAAATAGGATATGGTTTATGTTCAGATGGCGTAATTAAGAAAAAAGCCCTACATGATTAAACTAGGCCTACTTAATAGAAGGTATTCAATCAACTAGTAGTCACAGATTTAAACATAATTGCAAAAAACATCATATCAAAGACTAAAGAAATTTACTTTCATTACTTTCATTTACCCTTTCCATGCCACAGTTCGGCCTGTTGATGTTTGTTAATATCACATTTAGAAGGCAGAGGTGAGTATTGTTTGTTTACTTGATGTTTGTTTATATCACTTTTAGAGGGCAGGGGTGAGTATTGTTTAGTATTGTTTGTTTATATCACTTTTAGAGGGAAGAGGTGAGTATTGTTTAGTATTGTTTGTTTATTGATGTTTGTTTTTATCACTTTTAGAGGGCAGAGGTGAGTATTATTTGTTTATTTGATGTTTGTTTTTATCACTTTTAGAGGGCAGAGGTGAGTATTGTTTAGTATTGTTTGTTTATATGACTTTTAGAGGGCAGAGGTGAGTATTGTTTAGTAATGTTTGTTTATTGATGTTTGTTTATATGACTTTTAGAGGGCAGAGGTGAGTACTGTTTGTTTATTGATGTTTGTTTATATGACTTTTAGAGGGCAGAGGTGAGTATTGTTTGTTTATTGATGTTTGTTTATATGACTTTTAGAGGGCAGAGGTGAGTATTGTTTGTTTATTGATATTTTTTTATATCACTTTTAGTGGGCAGAGGTGAGTATTGTTTAGTATTGTTTGTTTGTTGATGTTTGTTTATATGACTTTTAGAGGGCAGAGGTGAGTATTGTTTGTTTATTGATGTTTGTTTATATTACTTTTAGAGGGCAGAGGTGAGTATTGTTTGTTTATTGATGTTTGTTTATATCACTTTTAGAGGGCAGAGGTGAGTATTGTTTAGTATTGTTTGTTTATTGATGTTTGTTTATATCACTTTTAGAGGGCAGAGGTGAGTATTGTTTAGTATTGTTTATTTATTGATGTTTGTTTATATTACTTTTAGAGGGCAGAGGTGAGTATTGTTTGTTTATTGATGTTTGTTTATATCACTTTTAGAGGGCAGAGGTGAGTATTGTTTGTTTATTGATGTTTGTTTGTATCACTTTTAGAGGGCAGAGGCGAGTATTGTTTGTTTATTGATGTTTGTTTATATCACTTTTAGAGGTCAGAGGTGAGTATTGTTTGTTTATTGATGTTTGTTTATATCACTTTTAGAGGGCAGAGGTGAGTATTGTTTGTTTATTGATGTTTGTTTATATGACTTTTAGAGGGCAGAGGTGAGTATAGTTTGTTTATTGATGTTTGTTTTTATCACTTTTAGAGGGCAGAGGTGAGTATTGTTTGTTTATTGATGTTTGTTTATATCACTTTTAGAGGGCAGAGGTGAGTATTGTTTAGTATTGTTTGTTTATTGATGTTTGTTTATATCACTTTTAGAGGGCAGAGGTGAGTATTGTTTAGTATTGTTTGTTTATTGATGTTTGTTTATATCACTTTTAGAGGGCAGAGGTGAGTATTGTTTAGTATTGTTTGTTTGTTGATGTTTGTTTATATGACTTTTAGAGGGCAGAGGTGAGTATTGTTTGTTTATTGATGTTTGTTTATATTACTTTTAGAGGGCAGAGGTGAGTATTGTTTGTTTATTGATGTTTGTTTATATCACTTTTAGAGGGCAGAGGTGAGTATTGTTTAGTATTGTTTGTTTATTGATGTTTGTTTATATCACTTTTAGAGGGCAGAGGTGAGTATTGTTTAGTATTGTTTATTTATTGATGTTTGTTTATATTACTTTTAGAGGGCAGAGGTGAGTATTGTTTGTTTATTGATGTTTGTTTATATCACTTTTAGAGGGCAGAGGCGAGTATTGTTTGTTTATTGATGTTTGTTTATATCACTTTTAGAGGGCAGAGGCGAGTATTGTTTGTTTATTGATGTTTGTTTATATCACTTTTAGAGGTCAGAGGTGAGTATTGTTTGTTTATTGATGTTTGTTTATATCACTTTTAGAGGGCAGAGGTGAGTATTGTTTGTTTATTGATGTTTGTTTATATGACTTTTAGAGGGCAGAGGTGAGTATTGTTTGTTTATTGATGTTTGTTTTTATCACTTTTAGAGGGCAGAGGTGAGTATTGTTTGTTTATTGATGTTTGTTTATATCACTTTTAGAGGGCAGAGGTGAGTATTGTTTAGTATTGTTTGTTTATTGATGTTTGTTTATATCACTTTTAGAGGGCAGAGGTGAGTATTGTTTAGTATTGTTTGTTTATTGATGTTTGTTTATATCACTTTTAGAGGGCAGAGGTGAGTATTGTTTAGTACTGTTTGTTTATTGATGTTTGTTTATATCACTTTTAGAGGGCAGAGGTGAGTATTGTTTAGTATTGTTTGTTTATTGATGTTTGTTTATATCACTTTTAGAGGGCAGAGGTGAGTATTGTTTGTTTATTGATGTTTGTTTATATCACTTTTATAGGGCAGAGGTGAGTATTGTTTGTTTATTGATGTTTGTTTATATCACTTTTAGAGGGCAGAGGCGAGTATTGTTTGTTTATTGATGTTTGTTTATATCACTTTTAGAGGTCAGAGGTGAGTATTGTTTGTTTATTGATGTTTGTTTATATCACTTTTAGAGGCCAGAGGTGAGTATTGTTTGTTTATTAATGTTTGTTTATATGACTTTTAGAGGGCAGAGGTGAGTATTGTTTGTTTATTGATGTTTGTTTTTATCACTTTTAGAGGGCAGAGGTGAGTATTGTTTGTTTATTGATGTTTGTTTATATCACTTTTAGAGGGCAGAGGCGAGTATTGTTTAGTATTGTTTGTTTATTGATGTTTGTTTATATGACTTTTAGAGGGCAGAGGTGAGTATTGTTTGTTTATTGATGTTTGTTTATATGACTTTTAGAGGGCAGAGGTGAGTATTGTTTAGTATTGTTTGTTTATTGATGTTTGTTTATATGACTTTTAGAGGGCAGAGGTGAGTATTGTTTGTTTATTGATGTTTGTTTATATGACTTTTAGAGGGCAGAGGTGAGTATTGTTTGTTTGTTGATGTTTGTTTATATGACTTTTAGAGGGCAGAGGTGAGTATTGTTTGTTTATTGATGTTTGTTTATATCACTTTTAGAGGGCAGAGGTGAGTATTGTTTGTTTATTGATATTTGTTTATATCACTTTTAGAGGGCAGAGGTGAGTATTGTTTGTTTATTGATGTTTGTTTATATGACTTTTAGAGGGCAGAGGTGAGTATTGTTTGTTTTTTAATGTTTGTTTATATCACTTTTAGAGGGCAGAGTATTGTTTAGTATTGTTTATTTATTGATGTTTGTTTATATTACTTTTAGAGGTCAGAGGTGAATATTGTTTGTTTATTGATGTTTGTTTATATCACTTTTAGAGGGCAGAGGTGAGTATTGTTTGTTTATTGATGTTTGTTTATATCACTTTTAGAGGGCAGAGGCGAGTATTGTTTGTTTATTGATGTTTGTTTATATTACTTTTAGAGGGCAGAGGTGAGTATTGTTTATTTATTGATGTTTGTTTATATCACTTTTAGAGGGCAGAGGTGAGTATTGTTTGTTTATTGATGTTTGTTTTTATCACTTTTAGAGGGCAGAGGTGAGTATTGTTTGTTTATTGATGTTTGTTTATATCACTTTTAGAGGGCAGAGGTGAGTGTTGTTTAGTGTTGTTTGTTTATTGATGTTTTTTATATGACTTTTAGAGGGCAGAGGTGAGTATTGTTTAGTATTGTTTATTTATTGATGTTTGTTTATATTACTTTTAGAGGTCAGAGGTGAATATTGTTTGTTTATTGATGTTTGTTTATATTACTTTTAGAGGGCAGAGGTGAGTATTGTTTGTTTATTGATGTTTGTTTATATCACTTTTAGAGGGCAGAGGCGAGTATTGTTTGTTTATTGATGTTTGTTTATATTACTTTTAGAGGGCAGAGGTAGGTAATGTTTGTTTATTTGATGTTTGTGTATATTACTGTTGGAGGTCAGAGGTAAGTAATGTTTGTTTATTTGATGTTTGTGTATATCACTGTTGGAGGTCAGAGCTAAGTAATGTTTGTTTATTTGATGTTTGTTTATATCACTTTTAGAGGGCAGAGGTGAGTGTTGTTTAGTGTTGTTTGTTTATTGATGTTTTTTATATGACTTTTAGAGGGCAGAGGTGAGTATTGTTTAGTATTGTTTATTTATTGATGTTTGTTTATATTACTTTTAGAGGGCAGAGGTGAGTATTGTTTATTTATTGATGTTTGTTTATATCACTTTTAGAGGGCAGAGGTGAGTATTGTTTGTTTATTGATGTTTGTTTTTATCACTTTTAGAGGGCAGAGGTGAGTATTGTTTGTTTATTGATGTTTGTTTATATCACTTTTAGAGGGCAGAGGTGAGTGTTGTTTAGTGTTGTTTGTTTATTGATGTTTTTTATATGACTTTTAGAGGGCAGAGGTGAGTATTGTTTAGTATTGTTTATTTATTGATGTTTGTTTATATTACTTTTAGAGGTCAGAGGTGAATATTGTTTGTTTATTGATGTTTGTTTATATTACTTTTAGAGGGCAGAGGTGAGTATTGTTTGTTTATTGATGTTTGTTTATATCACTTTTAGAGGGCAGAGGCGAGTATTGTTTGTTTATTGATGTTTGTTTATATTACTTTTAGAGGGCAGAGGTAGGTAATGTTTGTTTATTTGATGTTTGTGTATATTACTGTTGGAGGTCAGAGGTAAGTAATGTTTGTTTATTTGATGTTTGTGTATATCACTGTTGGAGGTCAGAGCTAAGTAATGTTTGTTTATTTGATGTTTGTGTATATATCACTGTTGGAGGTCAGAGGTAAGTAATGTTTGTTTATTTGATGTTTGTGTATGTCACTGTTGGAGGTCAGAGGCGAGTATTGTTTGTTTATTGATGTTTGTTTATATTACTTTTAGAGGGCAGAGGTAGGTAATGTTTGTTTATTTGATGTTTGTGTATATTACTGTTGGAGGTCAGAGGTAAGTAATGTTTGTTTATTTGATGTTTGTGTATATCACTGTTGGAGGTCAGAGCTAAGTAATGTTTGTTTATTTGATGTTTGTGTATATATCACTGTTGGAGGTCAGAGGTAAGTAATGTTTGTTTATTTGATGTTTGTGTATATCACTGTTGGAGGTCAGAGGTAAGTAATGTTTGTTTATTTGATGTTTGTGTATATCACTGTTGGAGGTCAGAGGTAAGTAATGTTTGTTTATTTGATATTTGTGTATATTACTGTTGGAGGTCAGAGGTAAGTAATGTTTGTTTATTTGATGTTTGTGTATATATCACTGTTGGAGGTCAGAGGTAAGTAATGTTTGTTTATTTGATGTTTGTGTATATATCACTGTTGGAGGGCAGAGGTAAGTAATGTTTGTTTATTTGATGTTTGTGTATATATCACTGTTGGAGGTCAGAGGTAAGTAATGTTTGTTTATTTGATGTTTGTGTATATATCACTGTTGGAGGTCAGAGGTAAGTAATGTTTGTTTATTTGATGTTTGTGTATATCACTGTTGGAGGTCAGAGGTAAGTAATGTTTGTTTATTTGATATTTGTGTATATTACTGTTGGAGGGCAGAGGTAGGTAATGTTTGTTTATTTGATGTTTGTGTATATTACTGTTGGAGGTCAGAGGTAAGTAATGTTTGTTTATTTGATGTTTGTGTATATATCACTGTTGGAGGTCAGAGGTAAGTAATGTTTGTTTATTTGATGTTTGTGTATATCACTGTTGGAGGTCAGAGGTAAGTAATGTTTGTTTATTTGATGTTTGTGTATATCACTGTTGGAGGTCAGAGGTAAGTAATGTTTGTTTATTTGATATTTGTGTATATTACTGTTGGAGGTCAGAGGTAAGTAATGTTTGTTTATTTGATGTTTGTGTATATATCACTGTTGGAGGTCAGAGGTAAGTAATGTTTGTTTATTTGATGTTTGTGTATATATCACTGTTGGAGGGCAGAGGTAAGTAATGTTTGTTTATTTGATGTTTGTGTATATATCACTGTTGGAGGTCAGAGGTAAGTAATGTTTGTTTATTTGATGTTTGTGTATATATCACTGTTGGAGGTCAGAGGTAAGTAATGTTTGTTTATTTGATGTTTGTGTATATCACTGTTGGAGGTCAGAGGTAAGTAATGTTTGTTTATTTGATATTTGTGTATATTACTGTTGGAGGTCAGAGGTAAGTAATGTTTGTTTATTTGATGTTTGTGTATATCACTGTTGGAGGGCAGAGGTAAGTAATGTTTGTTTATTTGATGTTTGTGTATATCACTGTTGGAGGTCAGAGGTAAGTAATGTTTGTTTATTTGATGTTTGTGTATATCACTGTTGGAGGTCAGAGGTAAGTAATGTTTGTTTATTTGATGTTTGTGTATATCACAGTTGGAGGTCAGAGGTAAGTAATGTTTGTTTATTGATGTTTGTGTATATCACTGTTGGAGATCAGAGGTAAGTAATGTTTGTTTATTTGATGTTTGTTTATATCACTGTTGGAGGTCAGAGGTAAGTAATGTTTGTTTATTTGATGTTTATGTATATTACTGTTGGAGGTCAGAGGTAAGTAATGTTTGTTTATTTGATGTTTGTGTATATTACTGTTGGAGGGCAGAGGTAAGTAATGTTTGTTTATTTGATGTTTGAGTATATCACTGTTGGAGGTCAGAGGTAAGTAATGTTTGTTTATTTGATGTTTGTGTATATTACTGTTGGAGGGCAGAGGTAAGTATTGTTTGTTTATTTGATGTTTGTGTATATCACTGCAGGAGGTTAGAGTTTAGTAATGTTTGTTTATTTGATGTTTATTAATACCACCGTTGGAGGTCAGAGGTAAGTAATGTTTGTTTATTTGATGTTTGTGTATATCACTGTTGGAGGTCAGATTTAAGTAATGTTTGTTTATTCGATGTTTGTGTATATATCACTGTTGGAGGGCAGAGGTACGTAATGTTTGTTTATTTGATGTTTGTGTATATTACTGTTGGAGGGCAGAGGTAAGTAATGTTTGTTTATTTGATGTTTGTGTATATTACTGTTGGAGGTCAGAGGTATATAATGTTTGTTTATTTGATGTTTGTGTATATTACTGTTGGAGGGCAGAGGTACGTAATGTTTGTTTATTTGATGTTTGTGTATATTACTGTTGGAGGTCAGAGGTACGTAATGTTTGTTTATTTGATGTTTGTGTATATCACTGTTGGAGGTCAGAGGTGAGTATTGTTTGTTTATTGATGTTTGTTTATATCACTTTTAGAGGGCAGAGGTGAGTAATGTTTGTTTATTGATGTTTGTTTATATCACTTTTAGAGGGCAGAGGTAAGTAATGTTTGTTTATTTTATGTTTGTGTATATTACTGTTGGGAGTCAGAGGTAAGTAATGTTTGTTTATTTGATGTTTGAGTATATCACTGTTGGAGGTCAGAGGTAAGTAATGTTTGTTTATTTGATGTTTGTGTATATCACTGTTGGAGGTCAGAGGTAAGTAATGTTTGTTTATTTAATGTTTGTGTATATCACTGTTGGAGGGCAGAGGAAAGTATTGTTTGTTTATTTGATGTTTGTGTACATCACTGCAGGAGGTTAGAGTTGAGTAATGTTTGTTTATTTGATGTTTATTAATACCACCGTTGGAGGTCAGAGGTAAGTAATGTTTGTTTATTTGATGTTTGTGTATATCACTGTTGGAGGTCAGAGGTAAGTAATGTTTGTTTATTTGATGTTTGTGTATATATCACTGTTGGAGGGCAGAGGTACGTAATGTTTGTTTATTTGATGTTTGTGTATATTACTGTTGGAGGTCAGAGGTAAGTAATGTTTGTTTATTTGATGTTTGTGTATATCACTGTTGGAGGGCAGAGGTAAGTAATGTTTGTTTATTTGATGTTTGTGTATATTACTGTTGGAGGTCAGAGGTACGTAATGTTTGTTTATTTGATGTTTGTGTATATATCACTGTTGGAGGTCAGTGGTAGGTAATGTTTGTTTATTTGATGTTTGTTAATACCACAGTTGGAGGTCAGAGGTACGTAATGTTTGTTTATTTGATGTTTGTGTATATTACTGTTGGGAGTCAGAGGTAAGTAATGTTTGTTTATTTGATGTTTGTGTATATTACTGTTGGAGGTCAGAGGTACGTAATGTTTCTTTATTTGATGTTTGTGTATATTACTGTTGGAGGGCAGAGGTAGGTAATGTTTGTTTATTTGATGTTTGTGTATATATCACTGTTGGAGGTCAGAGGTAAGTAATGTTTGTTTATTTGATGTTTGTGTATATTACTGTTGGAGGTCAGAGGTAGGTAATGTTTGTTTATTTGATGTTTGTGTATATTACTGTTGGAGGTCAGTGGTAGGTAATGTTTGTTTATTTGATGTTTGTTAATACCACAGTTGGAGGTCAGAGGTAAGTAATGTATGTTTATTTGATGTTTGTTAATACCACAGTTGGAGGTCAGAGGTAAGTAATGTTTGTTTATTTGGTGTTTGTGTATATTACTGTTGGAGGTCAGAGGTACGTAATGTTTGTTTATTTGATGTTTGTGTATATTACTGTTGGAGGGCAGAGGTAAGTAATGTTTGTTTATTTGATGTTTGTGTATATTACTGTTGGAGGTCAGAGGTACCTAATGTTTGTTTATTTGATGTTTGTGTATATTACTGTTGGAGGGCAGAGGTAAGTAATGTTTGTTTATTTGATGTTTGTGTATATTACTGTTGGAGGGCAGAGGTACGTAATGTTTGTTTATTTGATGTTTGTGTATATTACTGTTGGAGGTCAGAGGTAGGTAATGTTTGTTTATTTGATGTTTGTGTATATTACTGTTGGAGGTCAGTGGTAAGTAATGTTTGTTTATTTGATGTTTGTTAATACCACAGTTGGAGGTCAGAGGTAAGTAATGTTTGTTTATTTGATGTTTGTTAATACCACAGTTGGAGGTCAGAGGTAAGTAATGTTTGTTTATTTGATGTTTGTGTATATTACTGTTGGAGGTCAGAGGTAAGTAATGTTTGTTTATTTGATGTTTGTGTATATTACTGTTGGAGGTCAGAGGTAAGTAATGTCTGTTTATTTGATGTTTGTGTATATATCACTGTTGGAGGGCAGAGGTAAGTAATGTTTGTTTATTTGATGTTTGTGTATATCACTGTTGGAGGTCAGAGGTAAGTAATGTTTGTTTATTTGATGTTTGTGTATATTACTGTTGGAGGGCAGAGGTAAGTAATGTTTGTTTATTTGATGTTTGTGTATATCACTGTTGGAGGTCAGAGGTAAGTAATGTCTGTTTATTTGATGTTTGTTAATACCACAGTTGGAGGTCGGAGATGAGCATTGTTTGTTTATTTGATGTTTGTGTATATCACTGTTGGAGGGCAGAGGTAAGTAATGTTTGTTTATTTGATGTTTGTTAATACCACAGTTGGAGGTCAGAGGTAAGTAATGTTTGTTTATTTGATGTTTGTGTATATTACTGTTGGAGGGCAGAGGTGAGTATTGTTTGTTTATTTGATGTTTGTTAATACCACCATTGGAAGGCACAGGTGAGTATTGTTTGTTTATGTGAGCCTGAATTGTGTCATCAAAAGTTAGTACTGTTTTGTATTGACTGCTACAAAACCAGCTTTTTTTCTTCAGGTTTGTATGTTAATACGATAAACAATGAACAAACAATACATTGTGCATTGAACAAAGAAAAACAATTACTGTTAATAACAATGTTAATTGTGATGGTTCCATAGTCAAATTATATTTCACAACCGTGTCAGGCTGAAAACACTGACAATTATCATCACAGAGCAGAGCCGACATTTCCCTTTTCCACTGATTTCTAACATAAGCAAACTTTAACTGAATCAGAAATACAGACATACCAACTTTATGCAATGTAACTAGAAACAAGGAGAACAAATACCTGTTGTTTTCACACCAGTATCTGTATATAAAGGTTAATTGTTTTAGAAATCTCACGACTTAAAATGGTAGTTTTGTATTTGTTGAGTGAAAAACAGTAATGAAAATGTCACAGCCTGAGATGCTGCTAACAATACAAATTTCATTGGACAATTTTAAAATGTTATTCAAACCGTTATCAGTAAGTTTTCTATTCTTTAACAGAGAGAACAGAGAGCTGAAGAGGTGGACACAGCTGCTGTTTGAATGTTTCCCATTTCTCCTAATTCATAGGAATCCATTAACTGTAGTACACTGTAGTAGCAAACATGGGAAGTTGCTCATTGTGCAAAGTAATAGAATACTAAGCAAATTCATTGGAATTAACTCACTGGCGTAACACCTAATGAGGATTTTACAGTTTGGTTAGAGTTAAAAAAGCTGACCGGCCTTTCAGAGGAAAACACGCCCTGCAGCAGAGTGGAAAAAAAACTTTTACCGAAAATCATTACAGATGGTTTTTAAGAACATATGGTAAGCGACCAGAACATGCCAGAGACATTAGTGAGTCAGAGTCCATTTACGTATAAACTGACAAAATAGCCTCTAGTGTGGTTTCATGCAGTAATTATAATGTGCCAACAGAGCAAGATGATGTGATAACAGGACGTGCTCTTCTCGTACAGAAAATGCGATGCTGTGCCCTGTTAGGTGCCCGCATAAAGATGGAATGGAAAAGTGGCTTCTATGCCAACCCAAAATGAGCTCTTTACAGTACAGTGAATAGGATGCAGGGGTATCTAACTCCTTCAGGTTAGAAAACATGATTAAGTGTCCAGTTAGTTCCTCTAATGCATAAGTGCCCATAATGAGCTAACTAATGTATATAAACACACGGCCAAATGAAGAGTTTGGCTATTACTCCTTTACTAACTATCTCCCTTCATGGCTACTAAGCTTACAAATCATAGCCTTCTCTTTAACATCTTCATGCCTGTGCATATGTGTGTGTGTTTGTGAAACAACAGTTCCTTTTGTGTTTTAGTCATCTCCCTTTTCACAAATTCTTCTTTAATTACTAAATCCTTTCCCACTGATTTTGTAAACTAAGACCAGAGCATTCATTTCAGCCAAGAGTTTACACATACGAAACTTTTGTAAGGGCTATTGAGTATCCATGATTCTACAACTGAAGGAAATTGAAATTTGTATGAAATCCTGTATGCCTAAAACACAGCTTGTTACCTAAAATAAAGAAAATATGTTCCAGGTATAAATAAATCAGTCAACAGGTTTGTTACCTGGCTTAATATTTATTTTATGTCACAAAGGTGTATGAACATATTTATTCAGGTTGCACTTATTTTTTTCAACAATTCTGAAACTGTCTATCGTGTAAGCTATAGTGGGGCAGAATGAATGACATACTATATGTTAAGAAAAGGAAATGTGTAGGAGACTGAAGGTGTCATAGAGGTTTTTCACAGCCTTGATATTAATAGAAACTATGAGCAAGTGTGTGCTTCAGGTTCTCTTGTCTAAGAGGGTTATGAAAAAACAACAGCAATTTTTGTGAAATAAACATTTTAGAAGTTTATACCTCTGTGTTTTTATCAAAGATGTGGAGCTGTATTTATAATATCACCTCATAACAAAAAAATATTTTAATTTATGATGAAGATTAGAGGTAGCACAGACTAGTTAACTAGTTTACTTCTCTATGTAAACTTTAAGCTTGATGTCCACTAGTCACTAATCATGAGATTATGATACTATCAACATGGACACCTCAGAGAAAACAAAGGGTGAGGAGCCTAGTTCTTTCGGAGCCCGTACCCCCTGTGTCCTGAAATCCAGTAATGAAAACCATAGCACATTGGAATCAGCACATCACAGGCTATGACGTATGGTATAATAAAGGCAACATCATCCAAGGTGCAGTTTTTTATTTATTCGCCCTGTACAGCCTGAGTTCACTATTGCCGGAACACAACAAATAGGGACTTAATACAGGTAAGAGAGATAAAAACACTGTAACAAAGATTTAAAAATAAGGGTTCACGGACCGTAATAGCAAGGTTAAGGTACTGGAATACTAGAATAATAGCAGAAGGAGAATTCTCACTCAACAATCTGTACGCTGGGAGTTCCAAACATGGTGAAGCCTATAGAGCGCAATATGTACAGTTTTTAGACGTCACATACAACAATCAAAAATTCCATAAATCTATTCAGAGACTGCTGAAGCTCCCACTCCCAGTTAGATCATTTAAGGGCAGTTAGCCAAAGAAAGAAAGAGCAAACACAACAATGGCTGACGCTCTTAATGATGTAAATAAAAACGAAATGGCATTAAAAACAGCGCTTGGTGAGTTAAGGGATGCTGAACCTGGTAGATTTTCAACAGTGAAGAGCATACAAATGTTTCATTTAAAGTATGTAGACAGTATGTAAAATGTAATTGGAATGGAATTATAAAATGGAATTATAATCACCACTTTATGATTTTGATATTTATGTACAGTTTCATTTGCTTAGCTGTGACTTGCTGTTCATCCCAAATGTCATGAATTACTAGCTGCTGTTGCGTTATTCATTTTCTATTAATTGTGTTCAGGTTTATAACTGACGACTTGCAGGTTCAGACAAAAGTGTGCTGAAAAGTACTGGAGGGTACGCTTTCAGAAGGCTGGCCTTTATCAGTTGGATAGCTGTTTAGTATCTACCTATTTGTAAATGCAAGTTAAGTATGACTATGTGGCCTCCAAAACAGCAAAGCAGAAGAGCAGATAATGAGTCTAATCAACACACCAACCAGTCAGCGTTCTGTAGTAGGAATGCTATTGTCCTGCTGCTCACATCTCATTTGAAATTAAATTATATAAGGAGACTCCTATGTGAATGATTTTAAAAAACACACTTGTCCATACTTTTACACTTACTTTGGTGTTTTGCAGTCATGTCTTTAGTGTAAAGGGTGGAATATGAAGTGGGTTTAATCTGGCCTTGTTGTGTCTATTAGCTGGGCATTATTTCTGCTTCACATGCAGTAAAACAGCAAATGTAGACAACAGGAGTTTCAGCAGGAGACTAGCAGGTCCAGTGAAATTCAGTAAACAAACTGTGATTGTTGTTTTTATGGACTGGTATTAACCTGTACTTGTATTTATGTACTTAATAAACTGATCCGCAGAGCCAGTGATGTTGTGGGTGTGGAGCTGGACTCACTGACGGCAGTGTCTGAGAGGAGGATGCTGTCTAAGCTGCAGGCCATCATGGATAATGGCTCCCACCCTCTTTATCACACAGTGATGAGACATAGGAGCATATTCAGTGCGAGACTCATTCAGCCAACATGCACTACAGAACGCCAGGAGGTCATTCCTACCATCAGACTTTATAACTCCTCTCTTAATGTACGACACCTTTCACATGTACAGTAATAACAATAGAACAATAATTAATTATGTGTGTAAGAACTCAAATGTGCAATAACTTTCCTACTTCTAAACTCTTACTGCTGTATACAGTATATCAGTACTTAATATTATAGACACAGTCACTTTATATTTTATTCTTCTATTGTATCATAAGACTTATATATGTGCCACAGTCACTTTACATTTTATTATTCTATTGTATCATAAGACTTATATATGTGTACATATGACAAATTTCTTTTATGTTGTAAAAGAAAGTGTTTATTCTTCTATATAACCGGCTGCTACTGCAATAACTGCAATTTCCCCCTGGGATCAATAAAGTATTTCTGATTCTGATTCTGATATTTCATTTTGCATGTAAAGTCTTTCTAAAAATTATTTTGACTGCTATTTACTCCATAAATAGCAATTTAAACATCACTGTCTGAGATGCTACTCAGAATTCAGCTTAATTCAACATCAGTAACCATTATTTGTCTCTTTTTCTTCACAAAATGCTGAAAGGTTTTCTGGTATGAAAAGAACACCAGCCCCTGCAGCTTACGATGACCTCACCACAGCTGTTACTGGGAGGTTTTCACACCTGCAAATTCTCAGCAAATTACGGATGTCACTCATCTGTTTTGCATGCTCTACCACACATTTTGCTGTGTGGTCAGAGCCACAAAACCCCACTGACCTTTAAGAATAGCCTGTGCAAAACAGAGGAATTGAAAGTTACACTGTTTTTCTCACAGACTGCACTACAGATCTGTGCCCTAAAAGCTTTCGATAAACTGATCAAATGTGTAGGATGCAAGAGGGCATTTCAGGCACTTGCTTAAAAAGGTTTCATTTACGCATCAACAGACCTCCTCTTAAAATGGAAGGGTCTTAAAATGGATAAAAGAGAGAAAGAAGCAAAGTGAACATTGATAAGTAGTGAATTATGAAATAAAGGCCTTCCCTTACACAACAATTATAGCATTAGTATTAGTACAGGAATTCCTACAGAATTAGAAATAAACAGTGTATAGCAAATTGGGAAAATTTTAATATACTACAAACATCTTATAGATTATTAATAACTTTACTGCAGGAACATTATATGGGGGGAAATTATTATTATTATAGATTATTATAAATGCATTGTACATATACTGTACAACTACACAAATCACAAGTATGAGTTTATTGTTTGCTATTAAAGTGTTCTTTTGTATTAAAAGGCTTGAACGTGTTCCACATCACAGTAAACTTCAGCATGAAAAGCAAGACTGTCCCGCGGTGTTGTCAGGTGACAGTGTTATTAGTGCCCCCTAGTGGTGTGTAACAGTCATTGTAGTTGCACCTTATAAATGACGGCTGTATCTGACAGTGTGAAGCGCCCTCTAGCGCCCGAAGTGCAACAATGCTACAACGAATTTGAAATACTGGATATCAAAACGTTAACCAACATAAAACCTGCGGCAAGAAGGATAGGGTGTCCTTACATATTCATTCCAATTCCTTTTTTATACGTCTCTTACAGAAACTCTGACTTGTTCTATAAACTAAGCGACCGGTTTTTCTTGAGAAGGCGTGTCAACACGGCTTGTCCTGTCTTCTAGTGGGCGTGCCTTATTCTCCTGGGAGGCACAGTTGCTGATCTGACATCAGCTCAGGTTCTACCGGGGGATGCCTAAAGGTTCGTACTTTGCGTAAATAAACTGGTCCCAGATCAAATCAACCACATCTTAATGTCCGCCTACAGGACGCCTGCGCACTGAGCTTGTTTCGATTTCGAGGCTAACGCTAACCAGCTAGCTGTCTGTTGGGTGTTTATCAACAGCGTTTGGTCTTTAAGTCTTTGCAGTGATTTTTTGTTTTCATCCTTGTAGTAACCTAAATCTCATTGTGTCTCATCGGCCGTGATCTAGTACTGGTTTCGTTTTTTCGCGTTTCTTCGGGGGTATGAAGTTGACTTTTGTAAGCTAGCTGGCTAGCTCCGCTGCTGGCTGTAGTTACCTAATTGACTGCTGCATCATATCAAGTTGTTTACGTACAGCTGGCTAACGTTGCTAACTAGTTAGCTGTTTAGCGAGGCCGTTTTCGCAACGTTTCAGAATGATGAAATGGACATCGCCGTTTTTATTCATAAACTGACATATTTCGTTATCTTCAAATCTCGACATCACATGAGTCTGGTCTCTTCAAGCTAGCAACACGGACTGGTGAATTAACCCAAGCAAAGCGAGGGTAAGACAGCGTTAGCTTGTTTGGGCCAAGTAGCAGTGGGTTTTTATAAAATGTAAAAGTTTTTAGAAAGGGCCTGTTGTTGGTAACATCGAAGATATAAGCTCAAAAATACAGTCAGCTTCGTGACCCGGTATTAAGCGTAAACCTGAAGTAAAACGTGGCTGAAGTTAGTTGTTATTCCAATTGCCCGTTCCACCTTAAATGTTCCTCCTCAGGCGCCAGAATGTAACTGCTGCACCATTTAAGGTGGAACTGGCATTTCGAATAAAAAGCTAACTTCAGAAAGCAAGCAGTTGAGCTTTTCTAGGTGATAGCTAGTTGGAGTTTTACGGTAACACGTCAGTTTCATGTTTGTTGACATGTATTTAAAACGTCTAACCTGGCAGTCATATGCGTCTTTTAAGCTGAAAGATAACTAAAATGACTAAAATAAAATGAGTTTTTGTTAATAAGTTGTTATTACAGAATTTACTGATGTGTTTTTTCACACCAGTGTTAACTATGCTTAAATACATTCTCAGACAAGTTGTTCTTCTTGTAGATGGAGAAACCCCCTTTCAAACAGACTCAGGTTTGTGGACTTTGGGCGATGAAGGAGAGACTGGGAACCGGAGGCTTTGGACATGTATATCTGTATCAGCATCAGGTGTGGAATTATTACGCATCTTTAATGCATGTATTTGTTAAGTCATTCAGAGTCCAGTTTCCCCAAACAAACTTCATGGTCTAAAGATCATCTTAGCTGGTAGAAAAAGTGTTTCATGTGATGCTCGGTCTGCCATTTAATTTATGATCTTGGTGCTGAGATGCCTTTGGGAAGCCCAGCCTCCCAGACAGTCTGCTTTCTTTTCCTTTCTTGTGATACTACTTTAAACTATTTGAAATGTATTGTATGTACTATATTAAGTTGATAATGTGGTGGATGAAATTATTTAAAATGCTTCTGTTTCATGTAGGAAACATCTGAGAAAATTGCCGTGAAACTCTGTCGGCTGGAGCTAAATGCTAAAAATAAAGACCGATGGAGTAGAGAGATTCAGATCATGAAAAAGTATGCTCATCTGCTAAACATAGTTTGGTTTTTTTATTGACTTACTTATCTGATTAGTAAATTAAGCGAATTGAATATTTAATCAACTGTCTTTCTAGACTGAACCACCTAAATGTGGTGACAGCAAGGGACGTACCTGAAGAGATGAAACACATTGCGTTGAATGATTTGCCTCTTTTAGCAATGGAGTACTGTTCCCGAGGAGATCTTCGCAAGGTACTCTAAAGCATTATCTCGTTTGGCCTCTCTATCAAACGTCATGTAATTGTTACCCTGTTGTATTTTCCATGCTCCATTCATCTACATGTCTTCAATTTTATTACAGTTGTTAAGCAAACCTGAAAATTGCTGTGGCTTGAAGGAAAGCGAGGTGCTGTCCTTACTCAACGATGTCGGTAATGTATCTATGCTTTGATGTTATGCATTTGTTTTGCTTCCCTTTTAAACATTTCTTGTTGCAGTCACAACCTTTAAAACATTTTTTGCGTTAACAGGTTCGGGAATTCAGTATCTCCATGCAAACAAAATCATTCACCGGGACTTAAAACCAGAAAACATTGTACTTCAAGAGATTAACGGAAAGGTACGTAAAACTTGCTTGTATATATTGTTATATATACATTTAAGACTTATGTAAGACTAATTTGAGTCATTTGTGTCCTGTAGCTGGTCCATAAGATAATAGACCTGGGCTATGCGAAAGATTTGGACCAGGGGAGCCTTTGCACATCATTTGTGGGCACTCTTCAGTATCTGGTGAGTCTTGTGACTGAGTAGTGTGGGGAAAAAATAAAGAATTAAAAGTAATGATAAGAACTCATCTTTAACTGATTGAACGAAAATTGCCGCGATGAAAAGATGGAGTTTTAATTGCGACTGTTCCTTAAAAAAAACAAAAAACAAAACTTGTTTGTGATCCAAACAAGATCTGTAACCCAAAGATCATGACTGACAGTCTTGCCTGTTTTGGTTGCCATTTGTTAAAAAAATTGCATTTAGAAAACTGTAGTTTTATCATTTCTTCCCAAACAGGCCCCAGAGCTGTTTGAGAGCAAGCCGTACACAGTCACGGTGGACTACTGGAGCTTCGGTACAATGGTCTTTGAGTGTAGTTGTGGCTTTCGTCCTTTTCTACACAACCTACAGCCTGTGCAGTGGTATGTAGAATTGCTTGTATTGGTTCTCACAATTTCCTGTCTTAACTTTCTTTCTAACCATCTATCTAGGCTTGCTTGTTAAATAGACAGGTGTAGAAACAGAACACTTTTCCTGCCACCCCAGTGTCGTTAGACAGTAGTGCAACACCATGATTATAGCCATAATGTTCCTTCTTTCAAAACATCATCATCTGAATCGTGGAGCCAGTGTAGTAAGTTGAGATATGAACTGAATGTATTCTTACAGTCCTAATAACGATACCCCATCCACAGGACATTAGTGGTTACTGAATGGTTTGATAAGTATGAAAATTATGTAGTTTTCCGCTGTGACTTAGATCTCAGCTCCCTTGTGATAGATGTAAGATTTGAACTGATGTGTTAGACAGTGCTCTCCAACACCATCAAAACATTAATTAAGGTACCATCTTTTGAATCTATGACAGTGTCTACAGAAGTGCTTTAAATCCTTTTTCCTTTAATTAGTGTATTTCTGTATACCTGACTACAGTAGCTGAGACTATATTCTTTCCTCTGTTGCTTTTCTTGCAGTGATTTATTTTTGGCCACAAATGTATATGGGCTAGGATATGTGGAGAGCTTTTTTACAAGTTATGACAGCAGGTTGTGAATGTTTCTCTGTTCCGGCTCACTGCAAGCGGACTGAATTTATTTTATGTGATAGGAAACTGTAAATAGTTTCAAAAGGCTTAGGGAATGTTTGTCTAAATATGGTTGTGGATTGTAAGTGTAGCTTATTTGTAAACTGACCATTTCTGTGTTACCTAAGTAACTACTAATTAAACACTTGGTTAACTGCTTCAGTTTGTGTTTGGGTATAGGTTACATTATGCCACAGGATATCAATGAGAAAAAATGGCATCGAAATACAACAAGGAGATTTTTATGGTTATGATAATTATAAGTATTTTTTTGAATAAATAAATAAATTCTTTTGGTTGATTTTTGTAAATACACACTCTGCTCAGAAGAGATGTATGCACATGGTATTACAGAATCACTGTGTTTTGTGGTGCATTTACCATGTACAGATGTCTTTTGAGCAGGGTTATCCAAACTAATAACCCTTATGTTGTGTAGGACAAGTAAGGTGCGTAACAAAGGCCCAAAAGACATCATGGCTGTGGAGGATATGAACGGAGAAGTCCGATTCAGCACTCATCTTCCTTATCCCAATAATCTCAGCAGGTAATAAGATGTAAAAGTATTTGCACAGAATGCTGTTACTCAGTTGTTTTCCTGTGATCATAAAAGTTCTGAAATATGAAAGACGTTTAGTGACATATTCTCTACTTTCAGGACGCTGTTGGAACCCCTGGAGTGTTTGCTGCAGTTGATGTTAAAGTGGGACCCAGTGCAGAGGGGAGGGGGAATGAACCCTGACACTAAACAGCCGCAATGCTTTGCACTGCTCGATCAAATACTAAACATGAAGGTTAGTTCTTCTGATGTTACTACAAACCTCTATGTTGTATGGAAATTGCATTAGCAAGCAACCCTAGGAGAAAATCTTAATATTTCATGCACATTTCTTTGTTGTAGGTTGTGCACATCTTGAACATGACCACAACTCAGGTTCACTCTTTCCTGCTGAACCCCGAGGAGGGCCTCCACTCCCTTCAGCAGAGGATCGAGGCAGAGACAAAAATTGAACATCTGAATCAAGAGCTTCTGCAGGAGACAGGAGTAATGCTGGACCCAAGAAAGCCTGCTGCACAGTGTGTCCTGGATGGAGTTGTAAGAGTGTCACAGTTTGACTCTCTTTTTTTTGTTAACATAATTTGTATTTCAGAGAACTAATCTATTGCTCTTTTTGTTTTTCTTCTTCTTTGCTCTCCAGAGAGGATGGGACAGCTATATAGTGTATCTATTTGATAAAAGCCTAACCAAGTACTCTGGACCCTTTACTGCTAGACCACTCCCAGAGAGTGTCAACTTTATTGGTATTAACCATTATTTTGGTATTTGATACTTACAGGTGTATGGATGTTTACTTTTGATTGTCAAACTGATACTTCATCACAGTCTCCTTGTTTAATCTTTTCTTCTTTTTTTTTAGTCCGTGAGACCAAGACTCAGCTCCCTTTGAGTGCTCTTAAGAAGGTTTGGGGTGAGGCAGTGAGCTACATTTGTGGTCTTAGAGAGGACTACAGCCGCCTTTTCCAAGGCCAAAGAGCTGCCATGTATGTCCATATGATAATGTGTTCCATATCAGGTTATCGTCATATACAAATGTTTGCACTCCTCTGGTCAGATGACATGTTTTGTTGATTTATTGAGAACATGAAAGAAAGTTGACATATCATCTATGGAGAATATACCTCTGCACATCTTGAAGTAAATAACAAATAAATAAATAAAAAGGTGCTACATTTAGCAAAAAATGCAGTAGTTGTTTTAGTGTATCTGATGTTTGAACTTGCCTTTACTTTCAAATCACTTTCAAAACATGTAATGTGACCAGGAATATTCGAAGTTCAGCTATGACTGTAAGATTTATACCCACAGTTGACTTCTCAGGCATTGTGATGGTGTGTTTATAACCATGTGTGTGTGCATATTTTATTTTATAGGTTGAGCCTTCTTCGCTACAACACAAACCTCACCAGATACAAGAATCTGATGTTCTCATGTTCCCAGCAGTTGAAAGCAAAGCTTGACTTCTTTAAGAGTAGTATCCAATATGACCTGGAGAAGTATAGTGATCAGATGCAGTATGGAATATGTAAGTTTCATTGTTCCTAGTTTATGTTCCTTGGACAGTTAAGGTTTTTATGGATATATTTATTTACCTGCTTACGTAGAAACTTATGTAAATTGTGTTTTGCTTTCTATAGCCTCTGAAAAGATGCTGAAGGCTTGGCAAGACAATGAAGAAAAGGCTGCTGCATTTGTGCAGGTATAGTTTACAACCTGGGGCTGAGTTCTTACAACTGACTGAGATCTGCGTTTTCTAAAAGTCACGACTATATAGACATATGTGCACAATAATGTTTTCTGTAGCTTTAGACACAGTAATTACAGGTGGCAACTAAATTAGGTGGAATTTCTATTAAAGGTTGCGGAAGTTGGGCACCTAGATGAAGAGATTATGGCTTTACACTCAGAGATTGTTGAACTTCAGAGGAGTCCATATGCCCGGCGCCAAGGAGACGTGATGGAGCAGCTGTAAATATTGACCTACACTAAGTATCTTCTTGTAACTTGCGTAACTTGTGTTAACATTAATTTAATTACATTTGTTTGCATTACAGTGAAGAAAAAGCTATTGAACTCTACAAGCAACTGAAGGCAAAATGCAAAAGTAAGCTGTGTATTAGAAATTTTGACTGACACTAATAAGCTTTTTTTATTCATGAGTCACAATTAAAAGTATACTCAGCTCCTCTAGTCATGCAGCAGAACAGTCAAAGCAGTTATAGGACAGGTTGAAAAAGCATTGTGTTTATTCTTGTCTTTCACAGTGAATGACCCACAACATGGCTACAGTGACAGCTCTGAGATGGTGAAAGTCATTGTCCAGACGGTCCAGAATCAAGACAGAGTACTGAAAGATCTCTATGCACATCTTAGGTAAATAAATAATTGAATTAGTATTCAAATGTCATCTTCACCTAATTGTTTTTGCTCAGTTTTTACATCTATTAAAAATGTTTCAACATCTTTTTAAATGTCTGCATTATTTTAATCTAATAATATATTGTTATTATAGGTGATTATATTTATATAAAAATATATATGCAAGTTTTCATAAATTTTACACAGTTTTTGAATGCTAGTTGTGAATCAGTAGTTCCTTGACATTACGGTGTTTGTGTTTCAGTTGTCATGTAGTTTCAGTAAACTTTTTATGAATGTGCTGCAGTAGATTATTTTTACATTTTAGCACAAACCTCACTGAGTGCACAGGGAAAGTTGTGAGTGATCTGACTCAACACATTTGTTGTAAACCATTTAACTCTGGACACAGCTGATCAGTTGGCGATTTAAATCTACAGCTAATCGTTGCTGTCCAATAAAAACAGGTATCTCCAAAATGGCAACTTTACAGAAGAGGCCAAAAACTTTCAATGGAAGTCAATTGAACCAGAATTTTTTCCAAGCTATTTTGGAGCGTTTTTAGTGGTCCATTCGTCATGAAATTATTTGATGTAGAAAAATAGACACAACAAAAATGGAGATACTTGTTTTTCATTGGACAGTGAAGATATCCTTTAATTCGTCTGAAGTTCAGTTAGTGATTTTTCCATTCAGAATTTAACATGTTGCCTTTAATTTTCTTTGACAGCAAAATTCTGCTAAGCAAACAGAAGATTATTGACTTGTTTCCCAAGATAGAGAAAACCCTAGAGAACATTAAGGAGGCAGACAGCACTGTCATGCAGATGCAAATGAAGAGACAACGAGAGTTCTGGCACCTGCTGAAGATTGCCTGTGTAAGTATACCCCTATTAAAAAAACACTATTAATAAATATATATGTATAAATATTTATTAATTTGTAATAACCATTAACAGTAATAGGCTTGAAAAACTGCAGACATGGCAGATTCATTCTGAATTAAAGTCACAGATCTCATCTGTAATCGTTAAAATTACAGTTCTTGATGTCTTTAGAATAAGTTGATATAAAATCTTTACTGGCAGTTTATACATAGAATTCTTTGCATTAATGTAACGTAATTAATGTATGTTTATAGGCACAGAACACCACACGCAGCCACAGCACAGAGATGTCCTCCTCTCTGTCTACTTGGTCCCATTCTCAGACCCCCTGCTCACCACGCCTGCCCATGTCCCTGCATGCAGCACACGACAGGTAATGCTCCCAGACCACGTTTTAGTAAATAAACAATATGACTTGATGTTTTCTGCCAACACTGAACTCATCAGTCTGCTTTCCAGTGAAACCGTCAACCATCTTCTGGAGGAGAACCAGAAATACTTAAGCCAGCTGACAAGTCTGCTGCAGGAGACAAGTGAGGAGAAATCAGAGAGTATAATGGTGATTGATATCTTTAATATAACTTCTATCGTGTAGTTTATATATTGAACTGAATTGAATTTTCAGATCATCAAAGGCATCATGGCAGTATCCATTCTTACAGTGTTATTTGTCCTGATACAGAGTTCTCACACACACGGTATCACTTTTCATATTAAGAAATGTTGTGTATATTTAAATCAATGAAGATTTAAACACTTAACAAGACAAAACAATGTATTTTTAGATGTTTATTGGCACAGTATTATGGTTAATAATTTTGATACGTATATTATACCTTTTCTTTTTCTATGTGTAATTATATAAACAAGTGTATTAGAATCTTTTTATACAATTATCTACAACCTGACTGATTTTCATTTTGTAATTTATCAACATTTGACCAAGAAACTTTAATGCAAGTGCAAATGCTTTTAGTCAGTCACTAATCAGACAAGTGACCTGTATATCAGTAATTGGTTGTGCAAGCATCAGTAATGTAAGCATGTCCATGTGGCATTGGATGATATTTAATTTTGTTTGTCCTTTTTGTGTTTTTGTTTTACACAGGATCAAGACTGGAGCTGGACTAGTTATGAATCTCTGATTTCAAAATCACAACGTTTATAGATTTATTCATAATATGCTAAGAACTGGTATGACTGGTGACCAGTTGTTCTCTGATGTGCTATCCATAAGCTTCACATGATTGGGTTTCTTTCGGCATATATATATATATATATAAATATTTTTTTCCAACATTAGTAACATGTTTAATTCACGTTTTGCAGTGTTGTGAGAGCATAATGCCATTTATGTGTATTTGCAACTGGCACAGCACCACTACCTGCAGGAAAGACTATTACACACAGTTAAAATCCACACGTATTTATTTATTATTACAAACTAACATAATCTACTGTGTATGGGCTGTTTTATTTGAGGTTTTAGAACTTTTTGGATTAGGTTTCTATTGATCAGCAGCAGCACTTTACAGGCTCACTGTGAATGTTCGGGATGAGCATCATGCCCAAAGATGTTCTGCGTTGAAAGCAACATGGCATGTTAAAGTACATAAATGGTATAGAAACTAAACACGAATGGGTTTGTTATGGTATGACATATGGATTAGAAAACAAACTGTCTATTAACACATTTAAGGGATATAAAAGTCCAGAGAAAACCATTACTGGTTAGTTCTAGGAGCTCTGGTTATGAGAGATTTGTCTTGGTCAGGGATTGTGAAGTGAAGACTAAAGGTGCTAATGTTGATAACCCTTTTCCCTTAAATAAATGGAGATGTGTCATACAGTCATCAGTGCAATGTCGGGCCTGAGAGATCGCCCAGGCTGTGTCAATTTGGAGATGAGAACACTCCACTAAATTTAGTGTTAGTTTTTGTTTTTCTGTTGTTTTTTGTTTGTTTTTTTATAATCAAACTCTCTCATGATTCATTTTCCTTTTTTCCAAAAAATAATCAGCTCTACGCAAAACTTAGTACAGATCATAGTTTCAGAGTTTATTATATTTCCTTCATCTGATGTTTTAGGGTTGACACATAGCTCTTCATAACTAAAGAAATACACTGGTTTACTGTACATCATGAATAAAAGTAAATGTTCTCCATAATTTTTCATTGTGGGAAATTTAATACGGCAACAATCTTGAAAAGTTGTGCAATTTCTTCACTAGAAAAGTGCAGAACACTGACTGAGCAGTGATTGCATTATGTTCAGTGACTGTAGTCACTTATTACTGACTCAGCAGAATATCATGCAGGACACTACCAGAAAGTTGTTTTGCAAAGTTATAGTGTGCATAGGAACACTGCATTTGCATGTCATGGTGACTGTGTATTGAGACTATTTACTAATGCATTAGTCACATTATGTATGACGTTAACAATAGCTCAGCCCAGTGTAGATCTACTGTACCATGTAGTTCAGCTGTAACCCTTATCAACCACACCTGCTGCAATCAGTGATTGTATTTACAAGTCCTTCATTTGAAAGATAGAGGTGGGCTGAATTTGGGTATAGGACGTGCAGGGCATGCAGACCTCCAGGAGAAATAGTGGCGACCATCAGCCTAGACTGTTGCTAGACTTCGGGTGCATGTATGAGAAAGTGTTGACTGAAGTGTTTCAGAAACATTAATTAAGTGTAAGATTACACTGATCCATAGACCTAAAATTAATTTCAAGCACATGTGTAACAATTGGTCCAGACAAAGAGTGTGAAAAGTAAAAGCACATTTGCAAATTGTATCATTGAGATGGAAAAAGAAACTGACATCGCTTTGAATTCTCAACTTGAATTCTGAAACTTGCTTGTACTGTCCGTATGCCAGAGAAAGGCTTTTACTTTGGAAAGAAGGCAGTGGCTTGGCGGTGAGCTCAGGGAAACCCAAGCCCTTCTCTGTTATATTATTTTTTTTCCACACCTGTATTGTGAATGACCACGCCCCCCTGCGCTGCGATTGGCTTGTGGTGTGTGCGCGCGGGCAGTAATCCTGCGCTTGGATTGGCTAACAATTTGTGTATACAGACAGTCCGCCCATTGGAGGTGGCGAGGCTTTGTCGGAATAGGAGTGCAAAAAATAACGCCCCCTAGTTCAGACTTGATATAATAACACTTCCTCCTCGTAACTGGTCACTGCCTTATTACCTAACCGAAAGCGGCGACAATCCTCTCCGATCTGCGGGTGAGTCTCGTACTGTGTTCTTATCTGATCATTAAATCATGAATAACAAAATAGTTATTTTTTCATCCAATAAAGTTAGTCATTGTTTTATGAGCAGTTTGCAGTCAGTTTCTTGCACGATCACATGATTCGTTTTTATTCTTTGCTACTGTTCACGACTTAAATGTTTATACTTTCATCTTCCAGATCCAGACAGTAATTATGGCTGCGACTCAGAAATGCCTCGCTAAAGGTAAAACACTGTGTGCAGGATAAGATATTTCACTTAGGGGGTCCTAATAGCATATACCATGCAGGATTGGAACCAGTTGTGCGGGCAATTAAAAACATCTCCACAGTATGTTGAAAGAATGTCCTGCAAGTCTGCAGAAATAAGTTAGAATACTTATTTCCAGCCTAAACAAGTATGATCATTCTGGGTGACCAGCAAAACCAGTATCAGACTAAAACTAACCCAGCATAATACCACGCTGAACTTGAATCTGATCAGCATAAAGCAGCGCATGTGCTGATAAGTTATTTAAGATGCCAAATATCAGAAAAAAAACTGCTACTGTGTCTGTGATTTTGTGTACTTTGAAGGAGTGTATCCTTCATGTGTTTATGTTTTTGTGTCTGCATTTTATTGTTGAAATATAAAACAAAATCAGAGGAAAAAAATCGATTATCTTTGAAAAAACAGCCTTTAAAACCGCAAAACTATTGAACATATAAGGTATGGAAATTAAAAGTAAGAAAGAGTCTTAAATATTTTAATCATGAACATTATGCATGCAGCAAAAATACCTTTTATAATGTTAAAGGATTTTCAGCTTTTTTCACCAGGAATCAGCTGAATAGCCCACCTGCAGTGAGAAATACAACCTGGGTGGGGGTGTTGTGCAAAATCATAGTGTGATAATTGGCTTAGGACTTTAGACCCCGCTGTTGTTATGTTTGTGATGAGGCGTCTTGCATGGTCACTGCTGCTTAGTTCACACTGGCTTGTAATTACTCCTAACTCCAGCATCATTTAAAACAATTGTCATATATTTATTGTTTAAGAGCTCAGTGTTAGTTCCAGATCATTCAGTTCCTATATGATTGATGTATTTTACAGGAAGCTGTGCTCCTGGTCCCGTACCCCAGGGCCAAATTCGGATCTACAGCATGAGATTCTGCCCTTTTGCCCAAAGAACCAGACTGGTGCTTCAAGCAAAGGGTATTAAGTAAGTCCAAATGTGATGATAAAGAGAGAGTGTATAACATTTGCCTTTGGTTAGACACTAACAGTTCTGAACAGATGTTTGTTGGGAAGGCAGGACTTTTTATAACAACTGTTCACACTTTTAATCCAGCCATGAAACAGTGAACATTCATTTGAAAGAGAAACCTGAGTGGTACCTGGCGAAGAACCCTCTTGGTTTGGTGCCGGCATTGGAGCTCCCCAGTGGTCAAGTGATCTATGAGTCGCCAATCACATGTGAATACCTGGATGAAGTGTATCCTGGGAAAAAGCTGACACCCTCTGACCCCTTGGAGAAAGCCCAGCAGAAGATGCTGCTGGAGGATTACTCAAAGGTATGTCCACTGATTCCACCACATAGAGACTGGCCGCCTAGACACAATGATGATGTCAAGATTTTGCTATGAAGGATTTCAAATTTGAGACCGTTTTATTTCCTGCTATGTGTTCAAACCAAAGACAGAGAAGCAACTTAACATGAACTTGTGAAAACAGGTATATTTGTCTCACAAATTCTTTTTTTTAACGATTGTTTCAGATCATTCCACTCTTCTACAGGATTCCTATGAGCAGGAAAAATGGTGAGGATTTGTCTGCAGTGGAAGCAGAGCTGAAGGAGAAACTCTCCAAACTGAACAAGGTAACTTGCAGTATTCACATTACAAACAGCATCATTTTGTGAAAGACTGAAAATTAGCAGAAGCTACAGATGTATATATTTGCTTCTCACTGGCATGTAGTATAGATTCTAGCCTGTTTCTATTATCTCTTTAACTTTGCCAGGTTCTTGTTAACAAGAAAACTAAATACTTTGGCGGTGACTCCCTCACTATGATTGATTACCTGATCTGGCCATGGCTTGAGAGGACTGAAGCATGGCAGCTGAATCGGTATGTTTTTTTCATATAAGATTTAAACATAAAGCTGGTATTTGTGTTGCTATACTTGAATACAAGAGCACAAAGACACAAACTCATTTAATAAGATCAACTCTGCAGGTTACTCAGTTCTTACTCAGAAATAGTGCAGAGTCATCATAGTTGTGCTAAATATATCAATATGGCCAGTGATTCACCTTATAGGCAGGGCAAAGGTTCAGCTCCACAATGAGTCAAATCATTTCAGGTGATGTAACATACATGCACAGTAACTCAGCAGTTTTGTACTTGTGCTGTGTCTGCATTTGGAAGGTGAACAGATTTGTCTGTACTGTATGTGCTTGTAGTTTTTAAAAACTTTGCATATAAACACTTTCCTGTTCCTAGCTACCTGGATGGCACGCCAGAGTTGAAGAAGTGGATTTTGCTCATGAAAGAGGATCCAGCTGTGAAGGCCCTCATGTTCGACACAGATACACACAAAGCCTTTTTCGACACATTCATGGCTGGAAGTCCCAATTATGACTATGGTTTATAGATTTATTCACATACTGAAGTTGATATTACCAATATACTCCTTTTCTCCTCCAGTTCATTGAATAATTGGATTTCTTTGAGAATTGTGTGTATTTAGTAGCATTAAAAATGAATAAATTAAGCAAGAATGGAATAACGATAGAAGCAGTGTTTCTTTTTGTGGTTGTTTTATTGGACGTGTGGGAATGTTTGATACTTTTCAGCAGTTACATGTTCTGACTGGCAACAATCCTAAACAATGATCCTCTCTGTATAGGCAGCTGTTATCCTTTATTTATATAACAGTGATCACAAAAAATGCAACAGGTTTTTAGGACGCTACAAAAGGGACACAGAAAGGAATCCAAGCAACTACTTAAATATTTACTCATTATTACAATATAGCAGGCGTGTAGCATTTTATGTCAGTTATGTCAGTTATCGTTTACTGTGAGATACAGAAAGCAAACACAGATTCCTTGTATGTGTGAGCATACTTGGCCGATCCCGGTTCCGATTTTGGCAAACTATTCAGACAGAATTATTGTTTTACCTATTTTGTTGTAGATGAATATGACTTATAGCCAGTCTCGTAACCTAACTGCCCCTAACTGAAGAAGCTGTTTTTAGATATAGCATGGCTTGTTTGGTATGTACCCACATGTTTGCTATTATCTCACGCATCACGACATGAGACAGAACTGGTACGGCTGGAATGTGGTGTATGGAGTTTTAGCACTCCAGGGAAAAAATGTTTAGATAAGAAAGACTTGATGCCCTCCCTGTCACCTTTTAAACTTAACCTCGTATGTCCTTCAACAGTCTTACCAAAATATCCTACTGGTTATGGCCAAAAAACACAAATACATTCAAGGATGTAAAGTTTGGTCACATTTCATTATGTGTCGTTATTGCAATAAATCTGGCTTCATCTACTAGATATACATTCCCATACATAGATGGAGGCCTAATCATGCAGTTGTAGTCATTTATTAGGAGATATTTTACTACTTTTTGCCCCCTCTCAATTTCTACAGTTAACATTAGACATGCCAGAGATGGGCCAACATCAGCGTCATGTCTATTAGTCAGCCTGTGTCCTTTTTATTTCATTATCCAATAGGGAATTGCTGTTGATGTTCTAAACTGGGGTTAACCTATTTATGAGAAACAGTGATTAAATGCACATAAACAAATTGCACCATTGAGATTGAAAAACTGACAGTGCTTTGAATACAGAACTGAAACTTGATTTAACTGTATTTCTGTCATTTGCACTGTTTATTTGCCAGAGAAATACTTTTACTTTGGAAAGAAGGCAGTGGCTTGGCAGTGAGGTCAGGGAAATCCCAGCCCTCCTCTGTTACTAGGTGTGTTTGAGATACAGCTGCACAGGGGAGATTGTAGGTTTAGAGGTTTAGAGTGATGAGAGCAATGAATAGCAATGATGACCGTATATACTGCAATAAAAACAGCTTTAGTATAATGTGTTGCTTTGGTAACAGACTAGAAGGGTTTGAGTTAGCTATGGTTTATATTAACTTTAATCAAAATGCACTCTGAAACATACAGTTACATTACTCTCGGGCCACGCCCCAAACTGCAGACTGCTACTCCACTACACATGTAAAAAAAAACAATTCAATAAATAAAATCAATAAACAAACAATTAAATAAAAGAACACCATTGTTAGAAGTGCTGTCAGTAGTGTAGTATTTAATGTTCCAGAGGGTGCTGTTTGGGACACAGCCTTACTGTCTAACATTGATGTTAGTCTTGTCTAGTCAGGAAACATTAACATACATTTACTTGTCATTTCATTTCAGCATTATGCCACCAAAGAAAAACATTTATTTTGGTTATTTATGTATATAAACCAGACATTGCATGTATAATTTAAGTATAAGTTTTTTGACAACAGTAGCATGTAATGTGGAGTATCTTGTTTGGTTTGTAAAGTAAGCTTTAATTGGATTTATCAAATAATAAACAGACGTACAGATAATGTTGTGTTTTGTTTATTTATTTGAAATTCTCGTAATTCCACAAACGTTGTGGAAACCCGCTCCTCTGCCCTCGCTATTATCTCTTTAACTTTGCCAGGTTCTTGTTAACAAGAAAATTAAATACTTTGGCGGTGACTCCCTCACTATGAATGATAACCTGATCTGGCCATAGCTTGAGAGGGCTGAGGTGTGGCAGCTGAATAGGTATGTTTTCTTCACATTAAGATTCAAACATAAAGCTGGTATTTGTGTTGCTATACTTGAATACAAGAGCACAAAGACACAAACTCCTTACGTAAGATCAACTGTGCAAACAATCAGCCGTTACATGCTTTTTACTGTAGCGACTGTAGAACAGGTTACTCAATTCTTACTCAGAAATAGTGCAAACTCATCATAGTTTGGCTAAATTGAAATATCATGTTGGCCAGTGATTCACCTTATAGGCAGGACAACGGTTCAGCTCCACAATGAGTCAAATCATTTCAGGTGACATAACATACATGCACAGTAACTCAGCAGCTTTGTACTTGTGATGTGTCTGCATTTGGAAGGTGAACAGATTTGTCTGTACTGTATGTGCTTGTAGTTTCTAAAAACTTCGCATATAAACACTTTCCTGTTCCTAGCTACCTGGATGGCACGCCAGAGTTGAAGAAGTGGATTTTGCTCATGAAAGAGGATCCAGCTGTGAAGGCCCTAATGCTCGACACAGATACACACAAAGCCTTTTTCGACACATTCATGGCTGGAAGTCCCAATTATGACTACGGTTTATAGATTTATTCACATACTGAAGTTGATATTACCAATATACTCGGTTTCTACCTTTTTTTACCAGTTCATTGAATAATTGAATTTAATTTATAATTATGTGATTTGAGTAGCATTAAAAATGAATAAATCAAACAAGAAAAGAATAAAGATAGAAGGCAGTGGCTTGGCTGTGAGGCCAGGGAAACCCAAGCCCTTCTTTGTTATTACTTCTTCCACACCGGTATTGTATGCGGAAATACACCCTCCTCCCCTCGCTGCGATTGGCTGGTGGTGTGTTCTTGCTGGTACTCATCCTGCGCTTGGATTGGCTCCGCCCGTCGGAGCTGGTGGGCCTTCATCGGAATAATAGAACTCCGAAAAATAACGCCCCCTAGTTCAGACTTGATATAATAACACTTCCTCCTCGTAACTGGTCACTGCCTTATTACCTAACCGAAAGCGGCGACAATCCTCTCCGATCTGCGGGTGAGTCTCGCACTGTATTCTTATCTGATAATCCTGAATAACAAAATAGTTATTTTTTCATCCAGTAAAGTTAGTAATTGTTTTATCAGCAGTTTGCTGTCAGTTTCTTGCACGATCACGATTCGTTTTTATTCTTTGCTACTGTTCACGACTTAAATGTTTATACTTTCATCTTCCAGATCCAGATATTAATTATGACTTCGTCTCAGAAATGCCTCGCTAAAGGTAAAACACTGTGTTTATGTTTGTGTGTCTGCATTTTATTGTTGAAATGTAAAAAAAGAGGAAATAAATCCATTATTTTTGAAAAAATAATGCCTTTAAAACCGCAAAACTATTGAACATATAAGGTATGGAAATTAAAAGTAAGAAAGAGTCTTAAATATTTTAATCATGAACATTATGCATGCAGCAAAAATACCTTTTATAATGTTAAAGGATTTTCAGCTTTTTTCACCAGGAATCAGCTGAATAGCCCACCTGCAGTGAGAAATACAACCTGGGTGGGGGTGTTCTGCAAAGTCATAGTGTGCTAATTGGCTTAAGACTCCAGATGCAGCTGTTGTTATGTTTGTGATGAGGCGTCTTGCATGGTCACTGCTGCTTAGTTCACACTGGCTTATAATTGCTTATAAAACAATTGTCATATATTTATTGTTTAAGAGCTCAGTGTTAGTCTCAGATCATTCAGTTCCTATATGATTGATGTATTTTACAGGAAGCTGTGCTCCTGGTCCCGTACCCCAGGGCCAAATTCGGATCTACAGCATGAGATTCTGCCCTTTTGCCCAAAGAACCAGACTGGTGCTTCAAGCAAAGGGTATTAAGTAAGTCCAAATGTGATGATAAAGAGAGAGTGTATAACATTTGCCTTTGGTTAGACACTAATAAACAGTTCTGAACAGATGTTTGTTCGGAAGGCAGGACTTTTTATAACAACTGTTCACACTTTTAATCCAGCCATGAAACAGTGAACATTCATTTGAAAGAGAAACCTGAGTGGTACCTGGCGAAGAACCCTCTTGGTGTGGTGCCGACTTTGGAGCTCCCCAGTGGTCAAGTGATCTATGAGTCGCCAATCACATGTGAATACCTGGATGAAGTGTATCCTGGGAAAAAGCTGACACCCTCTGACCCCTTGGAGAAAGCCCAGCAGAAGATGCTGCTGGAGGATTACTCAAAGGTATGTCCACTGATTCCACCACATAGAGACTGGCCGCCTAGACACAATGATGATGTCAAGATTTTGCTGTGCATGATTTCAAATTTGAGACAGTTTTATTTCTTGCTAAGTGTTTCACTGATCAAATCAAAGACATAGAAGCAAATGTCTCCCAGGAATTAAGGTGGAATGTATCAGTACTTTATGAAATTACCATACGCTGCAATATATTATACATAATTTATGTTTAATCTGTTTTCATTTTTAAAGAAATTTATAACCAGTTCAAGCATGTAGGCTGGCTGATTAAAGATAACAAGGCCAGATGTGATTCTGAGTGATTCCATTATCTGTATTTTTGTGTATGAAAGCTGAATTTTGATAATTTCTCACAAATCCAGGGGGGTCCAAGAAAACAGCACAGGCAAATGATTTGAACAAAATATGTTGTTAGAAAGTGATGATGCTGATTCTTTCAAGGTTATCCTACTTTGTATGTGGCACTAGCAACAATGACAAAAGCCTTTAGAAGTCACAACATTACTCCACTGAGACAAACATTAAAATGTACTATATTTTTAATGTTTTTAAAATTTACTATACAATTTAATTGCATTTACTAGACATTGTATTACATAAATGTGCTACATAAAAAAAAATTTATTCTATGTTTAATTTTTTCTATTGAAATTACAGATTAACATGAAGTTATATCTCACAATTTTTTTTTTTTTAACGATTGTTTCAGATCATTCCACTGTTCTACAGGATTCCTATGAGCAGGAACAATGGTGAGGATTTGTCTGCAGTGGAAGCAGAGCTGAAGGAGAAACTCTCCAAACTAAACAAGGTAACTTGCAGTTTTTACATTACAAACAGCATCATTTTGTGAAAGACTGAAAATATAAGTTTTGCTGTGTGAGCATTAGCAGAAGCTACATATGTATATATTTGCTTCTCACTGACATGGAGTATAGATTCTAACCTGTTTCTATTATCTCTTTAACTTTGCCAGTTTCTTGTTAACAAGAAAACGAAATACTTTGGCGGTGACTCCCTCACTATGACTGATTACCTTATCTGGCCATGGCTTGAGAGGGCTGAGGCGTGGCAGCTGAATAGGTATGTTTTCTTTGCATTAAGATTTAAACATAAGGGTGGTATTTGTCTTGCTATACTTGAATACAAGAGCACAAAGACACAAACTCCCTACGTAAGTTCAACTGTGCAAACAATCAGCCGTTACATGCTTTTCACAGTGGCGACTGTACAACAGGTTACTCAGTTCTTACTCAGAAATAGTGCAGTCGTCATAGTTTGTATAAATTGAAATATGTTGGCCCGTGATTCACCTTATATGCAGGACAAAGGTTCAGCTCCACAATGAGTCAAATCATTTCAGGTGATGTAACATACATGCACAGTAACTCAGCAGTTTTGTACTTGTGCTGTGTCTGCATTTGGAAGGTGAACAGATTTGTCTGTACTGTATGTGCTTGTAGTTTTTAAAAACTTCGCATATACACTTTCCTGTTCCTAGCTACCTGGATGGCACGCCAGAGTTGAAGAAGTGGATTTTGCTCATGAAAGAGGATCCAGCTGTGAAGGCCCTAATGCTCGACACAGATACACACAAAGCCTTTTTCGACACATACATGGCTGGAAGTCCCAATTATGACTATGGTTTATAGATTTATTCACATACTGAAGTTGATATTACCAATATACTCAGTTCCCTACCTTTTTTACCATTTCATTGAATAATTGGATTTCATTGAGAATTATGTGTATTTAGTAGCATTAAAAATGAATAAATCAAGCAAGAACAGAATAACAATAGAAGCAGTGTTTCTTTTTTGTGGTTGTTTTATTGGAGGTGTGGGAATGTTTGATACTTTTCAGCAGTTACATGTTCTGCCTGGCCTTAAAGAAATGCTGCACAAACAAGTATTGTCGACAGTCCTAAACAAAAGATCTATTATGTGTAGGCAGCTGTATTTTGGGTGAACTAATAATCCTTTATTTATAACAGTGATCTCAAAAAATGCAATAGGTTTTTATAACGCTATGAAAGGAACACGGAAAGGAATCCAAGCAACTACTCAAATATTTACTCATTATTGCAATATAGCAGGCACGTAGCATTTTGGTAAACTACTGAAACAGAGCTTTTATTTTACATATTTTGTTGTAGATGAGTATGACTTAGTCACATGTTTGGTTTTATTTTATTTTGTGGCTATTGGCTACTGACAGGAAAGAAAGACCATACAGCTTCCATTCCAAATTAAAAGCGCCTAACTGAAGAAGCAGTTTTTATCTTGTCATGTCATTACACCGAATTGGTATGACTGGAATGTGGTGTATGGAGTTTTAGTACTCCAGGGAACAAATATTTAGATAAGAGATGCCCTCCCTGTCGCCTTTCAAACTTGACCTTATAAGCCCTCGCAACAATCCTACCAGAACATACTGCTGGTTATGGCCAAAAAACATAAATACATTCAAGGATGTAAAATCTGGTCACATTTTAACATCTGTTGTTATTGTACTAAATCTGGCTTAATCTACCTTTATTTGTTTAGGTCTGCTAATACTATTGTTTTATTTTACTAGATATACATTCCTTTATGTAGCTGAGGCAAAGGTGAGGCAAAATCACAGCGGTTGTAGCTGCTTTTTTAGGAGGTACTTATTCCAGATTTTTTATTTTTTGTTTTTTCCCCCCTCTTAATTTCTACAATTATCATGCCAGCAGCTAGAGGTAGGCCAACATCAATGCCATGTCTATTAGTCAGTCAGTGTCCTTTTTATTTTATTATTTATTGGGAAAACGCTATTGATTTGCTAAAGGCTAGGTGTCAGAATTCAGTACTATTCTGGTACCTGATTTAACTACTATCAACTATTTAAAAAAACTATTCAATACCTAATGTCTCCTTAGCATCCGTGAGTCAATAAACATGCTTGACTGCTTATTCAACATTCCATACATATATTATTAACATCAGCGCTTCTTGATTAGTCTAAATCATTGTGGTCAGTGAATACACTCACTGTCAGTCTGTGGTCATTAAAAACATGTATCAGTCAAAGAAATGTTCAAGAACTGGTAACACAGTCCAGGCATCGCTACAGTTACAAATTTTTTTACAATATCCAGCCCTAATTATTACCTAAAAATGTGTGTAATACTACTATATTACTGTATACCACAAAGGCAGATACATTTCAAATACTGTTCTGATTGTGCTGATTTTGAGCTTTTTCGAAGTGGCCATAGATATTTGGCCATAAAACAAAATCCAACTGTACAAGCATGCTATCCCATAGTGGGCTATATGTAACTTATGAATATTTTGTCCTTTCAATGTTTCTTCCTCATCTGATTCTGGAGGTATTCCACTCTTTTGCCACATCATATCTCTGACTGACTTCTACATGATCAATTGTTTATGCTCTGTAAGCACCAAGTGCCTATATTTTAGTCTAACTTCCCATCTGTGATTATAGTTTCTGACCACTGTCCTCCTCATGCACTTAGGGCTTTTTCCCTTTGGTGTTGGTGGCACTGCCATCAGGTTTATTCCTCCTCCCTGTGTTTAAGTGTGCAGCTGTACCGGATCAGGGATGGAGAAAGAAACGATATAATATAAACTCTACAATAAGAGAACCTCTATAATATTAAATATATATTATAATATTGTAATAAAGCTCTGGCGATCACCCATGTTGGTCTCAGAGAGTGTGTCCCTAAGCCCCTGCTAGGTGTCCCAGCCAGGGCTTGGCCTGGTGCTGCTTTATGTCTATAGTAAAAAGCTCAACAAAAATAAACGGGCCTTGACTTGCTTAATGGGTGTGTCAGGCGTGGACCTCTGTAAACTTTCTATAAAAGCTCTTCCTAAGTACATTTGTACATCACGCATTTGTCAAAAGGACTCATATGTTAGAACATGTTAGAAAGACTAGAAGATAATCTGTGTTCTAAATACATACTGTAATACTAATTTTCAAATACATTACTGCATGTTTAATGTAACACCACATCTAAATATGCATTTCCTTATATATATGTATATAAATGTGGTTTATTAGGTAGAAACCTACAGTGAAAGCTGCCTAACAGTAAACAGAATGACATTATTATGTAGAAACCTAGCAGGCCAATTCTTTCAGTGCCAAAAAAGCTATTTACACACGTGAGCAATTAGTTCTGCAATTATGGTCTGAAAGTCCCCAGGACTAAACAGCAAGCTATTGAGTCTGGTAATTTCCATCAGTGCAGTGAGTCAGTCTATGACTCAGTTGGTGAGCTGAGGTCATGGCACATGTCGCCATTAGGGAAGTGAGGGGTGTATTCCTGAATAAGCGCTGGTGCATTTCTGAGCATCTCCTGAAAATGCTCCACCATCTTTGCATATATCTGTCTCTGCAACACCAGAGGCCTGAAAAGGTTTATCGGTTCAGTGGCCAGGAACACTGTAGGAACCCCAATGTCAGCTGGGACACAAGGATTTCCTATGATAATATGACAAAGTCTCTTTTCTTGCAAGCTGTTTTGCAGGAAGCTCAACAAGTCCTGCAGCCGCTGGTCCAGGTACTGACGCTTCCATGCTGAAGGTGATTTGCTCAACAGCAGATGCAAGAGAGCCGTTTTCAAATGGTAGTTTGTGAGAGCACTTCTTCCCGTCAGACCTGTCTGCTTCCTGTGCAAGAAGGATACAAGCTGAAGGCACCGGAGGTGGCAAGAGTTTTCTGGAAGTCTCTTTGCCATGTGCTTAAGCAGGTTTCTCTCATAAACAGTAAATGAAAGATGCCAGTGTATGTCTGAGAGATTGGCAGTATCTGAAGGAAAATGAGAGATAAAGTATGCATCGGTGTCCTCAAGCTGGACAGCAGGTGTAATATTTAGAACAATAACCTTTCCTGACCTAAACCTGACCTTCAGCGCCCCAGGGAAATCCAGGTTGCGGAAAGTGAGCTCAAACTCGTACTTGTGAGAAATCCGTGCCCATGCTTTGGTCACCGAGATCTGGAACCACTTCATGACCTGATCTTTAGACAGATAAGGAGTATTTCTGGAGCACAGCAGCTCCTCCAAGGCGCGGTCATCAGCTTTGCTACTGTCGTTTCCATTGTGAAGCAGGCACAGCATATCCTCACCAAGCTCAGTTGTGTCACAGAGGCAGTCCGGGCAATTCCCACTGTTCTTGGTCAACTTAATCCTGCCACATCCTTGCAGGTCCAGTGGAATGTCAGAGGATGCACCACACCACAGCTGGAACTGGAAAGAATAAGGCTCTGGGGTCGCAAAAGGCACGATAAGGTCACACATGAGAGGCTTACTTACTCTCCAAGCCTCAAACATGCTGCCCACTCCAACAAAGTCCTCAAGCTCCATATCAACCTCACGGTCACAAATGCTCCTCAGTGCCTCCAGCAGGTCATCTGCAAAGCCCTCAACAAACTCCCGCACTCTTCCGCTCTCATGGACAAAGGAATGGAAGTTGGTCTCGTAGAAGTTGCTTAGGACACCTTTATCTAACGCCAAGACCTTAGCACCACCACTTGTGTACCCTTCTTCATCTTCTGAAGGGTCAGGTGTTTCTCCAGGGATCAGATCCTGCCGGCAAACCTCAATAGTGAAGAAAATGACAAGAGAAAGGGCACTCCAGAAATACCAGGCACAGCAGTCGAGGCCTGAGTCCAGGGCTTCTTCATCTGCCCTAGAGAGCTCCCTCTCAAGCCGCTCCTGCTCGGCCTGCAGATTCTCCTCATGCTCCTTCATCCGGGCCAAGATATCATCATCCTGTTCTGGGATGGTAGCATTTTCTTTTGGGAAAAGCAGCGGATGGTTGAGAATGGCAGCCACCACCACCATGCAGACCCTTGCTATGGCACCCTGCATCACTAACAGCGTGTCTGTGGAAAAGTAACAAAATTACAAGATGTATTCATTTTCATATTGGTACTAGGAGGCATTTCATTCATGTAATAGGTTCTCAGAATTACTCAAAATACCTATAATACAGAAGAGCAGCTTGTGCTATACTGATGATGATGATTTTCATGCTACAATGCTTTTTGTAGACACTGTGCTCACTAAGACAACAGCATCAGCTAAACTAAATATAGAGACCGCTGTGACTCCTGCAATGCACAGGCCTGTCTGCAGCCACACAGCATGGAAGGAAGTCAGATAACCCCTGTAGAGCATTTTTAGAGACCTAGCCAGATAAAATAACTTCCACTGATATCACTGTTCCCATGTTTCATAGGTTATAAACTACAATAACACATGTATCTTTATTTGCTGACAAGAAGTCAGGATTCTAAAAAACAATAATTTTGTTGTTAAACATAAGCGTTGTTGAGTCTTACAATCTTCACTTAATGTGAGAGGCCAAAGCGTGCTAATTTTGCAGGAGAGGGCAAAACATTCTTACATTTTAGTGCAAGACAATGTAACAAGGTTTTATTTCAAGATATCCATTTATCATGCTTCTGCTTTTGAAACAGCTTACTAGAGCCTGTCAAAAGAACTACAGCACAGGAAGGAACTTAATATAAACAGTGAGGGAAGTTATGTAATTTGCAGAGCTCTATCCCTGAGAAACAGTCAAACCGTTGCATAAGAAACATACAACAGTTGGCATTAGTTATTAAACACGCCAATACAAAAACCAAACAAAATAACATGAAGAAACCAGGAATAACTGCAAACAATTACCATTCTGAAATCTAAGGCTCTTTGCACAACTAAGGAAAGTGCACAGGGCCTTTCAAGCACTTTACCTACTGCAAAGCATTGAGCAGTTATTTCACAGTCAGTTATGACCATTTAACAGCATTAAATGATAACTATTTATAACCTTTTATATAGTTGCTGATGCAAGCTTAACCTTTAAACAGTTTCTAAGTTGACAGTTGGCCACGTTTTGCATCCTTATATCTTATGATTAGGCAACGACTGCAGTATGCAGACATGCTCAAACTTTCTGTGCACTATTTTCCATAATATTTTGACACAAACTGTCACACAGTGTTAATGCATATGTAAACACATGATTACAGAGCATGCATGCCTAAATTAAACTGTAAATGTGATTTGTTTACTAATTGCCAAGAAGCCAGGCTGAGTCATACTGCACTCTACAAACTCTTGCAAAAGCAACTAGAAATTTAGTTGTCGTCCCCCGCAAACACTCGGTTGGCTTCCTATTAGTGGGAGCACTGAGTGAAAGCCAGGGGCTAGTCTGCAAGACTGTGTGAAGTTCCAGCCCTGTTCAGTTCTTACACCTCACAACAAGTTTGGGACATAGTCGAAAAATAGTTGGCTTAGTTTTATACTCTGCAGGTCTGACTCAGGCTGAACTTATTTGGTCTTTTATGAAGAATCAGTTTCTGACAGTAAGGCAGATGTTAGCCAGATGTACTACACGACTACACATAAAACACATTTTTAGACATGCTATATTTGACTACTGTAAGTAGAGCTTTGTTTATTTCTGAGCCATCTCTCACTCTACATCCCAAAAATAGGTGTTACTCTTGAAGTCTTTAACCAGTTTAACCAGGAAGAAGCTGGACTGCATTAATTTACCTCTACAATGCCAGAATTGTGTAGACTTAATTATTATATGTTGAAGATGTTCACGTACTTTCACTTAAAAGGTACTAGCTCTACCAAGGTACTAGTATCTTGTACCCACGAGTTTTCACCATGACGTATAGCAGGATAAATAACGGTCAACTTCCTCATTTTAGTCTCCTGTACTAAACATCGTTGAGGTGCTATTTAGCTCATAAATAAGATACCAGTTACAAATCTCGAGGTTACTTTTTTCTTACACGGTAGATTATGTGCCTGAAATGTAAATGAATGAAGCTTCTTCTCCAGAAACTCTGCTACACATTCGTGCATGTTACGTAGCGCAGCACAGACAAACGTACCCCAGCTTTGGACGAGTGTGGTTCAGACGGGGGAACACCTAAAAGTAAAATACATGATACATGCAGGAACAGACAAACTTGCCTTTTAGTACTGGAGTTCGGTCCGGGAGTGCTCCATTGTGTCGGAGTGAAAAAGAGAAAGTGGCGCCATGTAACGACAGCTGAATGAGACTTGGCTGTTTCCTCTCACTCTGTTTGTGACTGGAGGTGGAGAAGTTTGATGGTCATTTCCTGGAAACAGTCTACTCATGAGGCCAGTTTTTCCTCTTCTATAAAAAGACCAGGGGCTGGGCAGGAGGAATTTACTCAGTTTTGTGACACGACTTTCTACTCGTGTTTATCGCCCCCTCATCATAACACAACTGCTGGTGGGCAACACAATTACTGCACAGTACAACTGCTCCTGAACACACACACACACACACGTTTGTCTTACTATATTAGTGAGCTCATCCATAGGTTTTTATTGATCTTTGTTGTCCTATAACTAAATAATACTAGACCTAAACCTAACCCTAATCTTAACCTCAGTACCCCAAAGACTAATTTTCTGCTCTACTAGATTTTTTTTGAAAACTTGATTTTTGGAGAAAATGACATGTCCTAAAGTGAGGACCAGCAAAATCTCACTTTACCAAAAAAATCTGACTGTACTATACTAGTGAGGACATGTGGTCCTCACAACTCTACAAGAACACACACACATATATATTTATTCATCATAACACAACTGCTGGACACACACACATGCATATATATATATATATATATATACCACATAGCGAACACTGACACTGGTGGTGTGTTAGTGTGTTGCGCTGGACTGCTGGACAGAGAATAGTCCACACCCAAAAATATTCAGCCAACAGCATCCTGTTGGTGGCATCCTTAGACCACTGATAAAGGACCAGAGAATGATCAACACAAACTGTGCAGCAACAGACAAGCTTTTGTCTCTGACTACATTTACACAGTTAACAAACAAGGTAGGAGTGGACAGTGAGTGGAAACAGTGTTTAATGCACTTGTACCAGCACAACACACACTAACACACCACCAGTGTCAGTGTTCACTATGTGGTCCTCACTACAGAACTACAGTCTGTAATTGTAGAACTACAGAGTAGTCCTGTATGTAAGTGGAGGTGATACACTCAGTTTCTTTATCAAGGCAGTGGTCGTCTTGGAGGTGTGTTTGGTGTCATTATCATGTTGGAATACTGCCCTGCAGCCCCGTTTCCGAAGAGAGGGGATCATGCTCTGCTTCAGTATGTCTCCCCATAGCCAACAGCAATCGTGTTGCCCCAAACCATGACGCTCCCACCACCATGCTTGAATTTAGGCAAGACTTACTTGTCTTTGTACTCCTCACCTGGTTGCCACCACACACACTTGACACCATCTGAGCCAAATAGCTTTATCTTGGTCTCATCAGACCACAAGACATAGTCCTAGTAATCCATGTGCTTAGTCTGCTTGTCTTTAGCAAACTGTTTGCGGGCTTTCTTGGACATCACTCTGTTCTTAGGTAAACCTGTCCTGCTGTATGGTCTTGGCCACTGTGCTGCAGCTCAGTTTCAGGGTGTTGACAATCTTCTTACAGCCTAGGCCATCTTCATGTACAGCAACAATTCTTTTTTTCAGATCCTCCAGGAGTTCTTTGCCATGAGGTGCCATGTTGAACTTCCAGTGACCATGAGAGAGTGTGAGAGCGATAACACAAAATTTAACACACCTGCTCCCCCTTAACACCTGAGATCTAGTAACAAGTGACACCGGGGAGAGAAAAAAATCGCTAATTGGGCACAATTTGTCCATTTTCACTTAGGGGTGGTTTTAGTTTAACAGCTGGTGTATAAACTCTCAGTCTCCGATAAACAAACTTAAAACACTGGCAGAGATCAAGGCAAATAAGTATTTCTAACAAATTGAGAGCCGGCACCGTGTACATCTAAGAATGGTTCAACATATCTGCCGTGTGAGATTCTAACTGAATTATTTGCCTCTGAAGCATGTGCGTAGAACTTTTAAGTAAAAAGTGACCTTTTGAGAGTTTACAGTAATGAGCTTTCCATGTGTAGTTTTGGGAAATGTGTGTAATGTTCTAAGAAATGTGGGTAACCAACTAGTAAAAAAAAAATAAACTTTTAACTATTTTTCATCAATCATGCTCATAACAATTTTTTTTTCCAGCGTAAAGGTGCCATATAATGCATTTATTCAGTATATCAACCCAAAGTAAATGATTAGCTCACTATGAAACTTTCAGTTTAAGACTTTCTGGCTTATAAAGGTGGACTTGCCTCTCTCTTCAGCATCAAATGCTGAGTGAAGCTGTTCAATATTGTCCAAGGTTTAAGAAACTGCCTGGAGTAAATTGTGGAAAGCAAACAAACATTGTACACATGAAATGCTGAAGTTGGCTGTTCGTTTTGAATTTTCTGTTCTATATTAAGGGTGTTGCAGTCACATTCTGGCGTGTGTACAAGCTGTAGCATTTAAGGTAAAACAAAATATTTGATTAAGAAGGAATCGAATAGGAAGCCAGCTTTTGACTAGATAATGCAGCTAGCTAAGTACTTTTCCCATTTTTTTCATAGTTTTTAAATTTGTTAGAATTAGTTAAACATGTTGTAATAGCCATCAGCTGCATCTGAGTTCGCATTCTGCGAGTCACCGCCTCTCCCATTTTGACTTCCTCTGTCACCACAACCACAGTTAACAAATGCAAATAGAGTGTCCTACGTAGTAGCACATCCCCCTGACCTGCCTTCACTGGAGATGATAGCGTTTCCCCTAGGCCTCAACACTGTCTGTCAGTTTTGTGAAAGGAAACAATTAAAACAAACATCTAAATAAAGCCAGACAGACTTAGACACCACTCCATTTATTAAAGTTATGTTTACATTAAAAGCATTACTACTTAAATCCGATCTCTCTAACATGATGGTTCACATTCTGTTCCTTTAGCACTACTGTGTCTGATCCACTCCAACACAACACACACTAACACAACACCACTATGTTAGTGTCACTAATATATATATATATATATATATATATATATATATATATATATATATATATATATATATATATATATATATATAATTATTATTATTATTATTATTATTAGCTCCACTTCAGCATTGCTCTGTGGAGAGAGGAGAACCTTTCAGAAGGACAACCATTTCTGCAGCACTCTACTAATCAGGCCTGTATGATATAGTAGCCAGACGGAAACCACTCCTCAGTAAAAGGCACAAGACAGAACGCTTTAGACTCTCAGACCATGAGAAACAAAATTCTCTGGTCTAATGGTCCAAGCTTCATGTCTGTAGGAAACCAGGCACCGCTCATCACCTGGCTAATACCATCCCTAGAATGAAGCATGGTGGTGGCAGCATCATGCTGTGGGTTTGTTTTTCTGCAGCAGAAACTGGGAGACTAGTTAGAGTCGAGGAAAAGATGAATGTAGCAATGTACAGAGACGTCCTTGAAGAAAACCTGCTCCAGAGCACTCTGGACCTCAGACTGGGGAGAAGGGCCATCTTCCAACAGGACAACAACCCTAAACACACAGCCGAGATAGCAAAGGAGTGGATTTCGGAACAACTCTGTCCAAAAAAAGGTGTGGCAGGCTTAAAGCTTCATACTTAAAAAGACTTGAGGCAGCAATTGCTTTTTTAATTAGTCATTACGGTGTATTATGTGTAGAATTTTGTGGGGAAAATTCTCCACATAATACACAATAATGACAAAGTGAATAAAGTGAATTGCTGCCTCAAGTCTTTTTGAATATGACGCTAAGAGCTTGCCACACCTATTGCTATCCATTCCTAGGATAGCAACTTTTTACCTCTGGCCTTTTTAAACTCTGCTTTTGTGCGTTTGACCCATGTGGACAAATAGAACCTCACAACACTAATTCACAAAAAAAGAGTAAAACAGTATATTGTCACTGTCCAAAGAAAAATATGTATCTTCATTTTTGTCGTTTTTAATTTTTCTACATCGTTTGAACATGCCAGCTGATGTTTACAGTGTGTACAAATTTCATGATGAATTGACGAATATAAATGCTCCAAAAAAGCTTGAGAAGATTTCTGGTTCTATTGACTTTAAAGTGAAGACAGTTTTTGTCTACTCCTGTAAAATTGCCATTTTGGAGATACCTGTTCATCATTGTACAGTGATCTTATTCAAACCGTAAGTAGATAAGCTGCCTCTGCATTTTCTTCACCACACAGCTAAACATAGATTTAACATCCTTATAATCTGGTTATCATCAATGCTGTTAGTGTGATGTAGTTATTGCACAACACAAACACATTAATCCACATTACGATCATGCATTTACAACTAAATTCTAACATTCACAGTGCATTTGATTTTATATGGATTAGTGCTTTCAGAAGAACAGTGTTCCATTCCTTAAGTATAGAGATTGATAACTTAGTGAATTTATGCCAAAGTGCAGTGAAGCTGTTCGACGGCTCACGGTGGCTCTACACCTCATTAAAGTATTACAATTACAATTCACAAAATGTTGTACATTGTTTTAATTTATGCTGCTTTAAAAATGTTTCTATAATGTTTATCTATAATGTTTCATCAAGTTGTGTGAAAAAACATAAAATTGTGTAAACAGGGATTTATGCTATGTTGTTGTTACCGCTTTAGTGTTTCTTAAGCATTTAGAAAGCATTTAGCATTTAGAGTAAGAAAGTATTTTGATTGCAAAACCATGTTATGGCTGTAATGATCAGAACATCGAATGTGGGATGTCTTTCGAATAGACTTAAAACGTTATTCAAATCACTCAAAGGAAGAGTGTCTAAGGCAGTTGACATTCTGTTAACTGGTTTGATCCAATAAAACATTAATAATACTTGTTTTGCCAGTATTAATAAATATATTTAGGTGATATTCTTAACACTGCAAACTAATGGAGGCAGATCAATTAGACTGTAACCACATTACTTTTATATCATATTTGGTTACATTTCTTCTAACAGGTCAGTGTTTTGTTTTTATGTAAGGACAGTAGCTATATGATATTTATCTAATAATTTCTATTTTTTTGTTTGCGTACCAATAAGTGTAAACATGCAGGACATGTTTAACAATCTACCAAAAACTGTTAATATACACACTCATGTGCAAAAGTCTTAGGAACCTAAGCAAATAATTTAAAACCTTTAATCTCAGCAATAAGTGTATTTTCACCAGTAAGAACACCAGATCATATCATTAGAACATAGAACAGATGTAAATAAGCATGAATATAATACAAAATAGCATAAATATCTTATTTTAAAAGAAGTAGATAATCTTGTGTGCCAGTTTGCCAGATCTTGTGTGCCAGTTTGAAGAACAAAGTTAAGTTCCAGATTTCTCCTGGACACTCCAAACATGAATTTATTAAACTCCTTCACCAGCAATCTTGATTTAGCTTAATGAAGTACTGAGCAGTCAAAGTAGGTATCAGATGATAACTGTAAGTAATACTTAGTTGCCACAAAGAAAAGCTTGGAAAGAGTTAAATAAACACACTGACATATGTAAAATTATGACTTACTGTATTAATACTATTTTAATATTTAAAAGATAAAGTGTTTTGCTGAACAAATAAAATGTTCCTGTCTAGAATCTTTGTAGAGTAGTGCATATATATATATATATATATATATATATATATATATATATATATATATATATATATATATATATATATATAATTTGTTTGTTTTTCTTCCTTTGCTGCAGTAAAAGCAGTTTCACAGGACTCTCACCAGTAAAGGTAAAACACAGTGCCATCTAGTGTGCTGCGCTTGACATTGAACACAAATGATGCAACAAGTGTGAAGGCTCTGCACCTGCTGGGAGTGGCAGGTCAAGCAAAGCAGAGGCATTTTGTTTTGCGGTCAAATGAATCAGCATGTGAACAGACAAGGAGGGCTCAGCATGATGCACTGATGTCTGTGACTGCATGACATTCACACTGGAGAGTCATCGCGTGCGGATTACCTAAAAGCAGGGCAATTAAAAAGGTGTAGGTCATCTCAGTCTAATCTAATCCCTCTCACAGACGCTGGAATTTATCCTGTTTTATAGAGAGTCTGGTTGAATTTGGTCTATATTTGGGTCAGCTGTTTAGGAGGCACAAACTTTACTATGGATCGCCTGAAGCTGGTTCTGCAGTACTTCCAGTCAAATTCTGAGTCCATCTCCAATGGAATATGTGTGATCTTGGCACTGATAAGTGTGAAGCTCTACACAAGTTTTGACTTCAACTGCCCGTGTATACCTCAGTATAATAAACTGTATGCCTTGGGCGTCATGTTCGTACCTCCTGTTATACTCTTCTTATTGGGAGTAATGATTAATCGACATACTGGAGTGATGATGGAGGAATGGGCCAGACCTCCAGGCAAAAGGACAAAAAACCCAGCTGTTGTAAAGTAAGCCTTTTCTCTTCTAAGTAGAGTTTCTTAGAATTTCTTATTTACAGTCTATTTCAGGCTGTAGATATACTTTCCATGCTGGCTATTTTTATCCTTTGAAATAGTCACTGTATTAGTCAATGTCTTGGTTCTATGCCAATTCATTGTTTGTTTAAAAAAACACTCTTTTGCAGATATTTGTTTTCAGCTATGTTGCAGCGGGCCCTATTAGCTCCCATGGTGTGGATACTAGTGACCCTGCTGGACGGAAAGTGCTTCATTTGTGCATTCAGTATGAGTGTGGACCCCAAACATTTCACTGGCTTACCCAATGACACAGGGCTAGACCTGGTTAAGATAATGGCCAAGGTGCCCTGCAAGGAAGACAGCATCTTCAGAAATACCACTTTCCGTAAAGCGGTCACACGCTATGTGCGCTGTTACTCTCAGGTAAGTAGACTTTTTGATGTTAGTGTCAACCTGCAGGCCTATTTAAATCTATAATGAGTTGTACATCCTTGGAGATCCAGATCTCCAGTTAAATTCTTCTGAAAATAAGACAAAACTAAATACTGTGTAATATACCATAATGTGCTATAGGCCTAAAACGACGGTAACTCTATTCTAATAATCATTAACAGTATTCCAGATTTAATAATAATATTATTTAATATATTTGCATTCTGTTCTCTTTCAGGCAATAGGCTGGTCCATCCTCCTGTTCCTCATTCTTGTAGGTGCAGTAGCTCGAGTCATTAAGCCATGCTTCAATCATGCCGTTTTCCTCCAGACACGTTACTGGAGCAATTACCTGGACATTGAGCAAAAGCTCTTTGATGAGACTTGTGTCCTTCATGCCAGAGAGTTTGCCAAAAAATGTGTAGTGCAGTTCTTCGAAGGTATGCAAGATGATGCGGTTCTAAGGCTGCCCCTCTCACACACTCTTCACTCCAAAAAATCTGACGAGGAATATGAAGAAGAGGAGCGACTGCATGGTGTAACAAGAAAGGACCAGGTGGATCACTTGCTTCAAACCTGGTACCAGTGCAGACCTGAGCTAGATGTGACCAAAATAGCCCATAGGCCCACTCTGTGCATTACCTGGGAGGACTACAAAGGACGCACACTTTACTCAGATGTATGAAATCACCAAAGGGAAAAATGCATATCTGTTTAGGTGTAAATCCTAAAGCTGTTCAAACTAAAAAGACTGTGATCTCCTGTATTTACTACAAATGTTAATATTATATCAATTTATTTTTTGTAAAACCTTATCATGGATTGCACAATTAGTCAAGAGATTATATTCTACTTGTTTATATGTTGTTGTTTTTTTAACCTGGTTCAAATATTTGTGCTACCTCAAAAGAAAAGATTATTAACCTGTGTGTGAGAAACAACAATACTTTAATCTGATCGAACATGGGTACTGGTTGCTGTTGCAAAAGGTCTTCACTACTTTCTCATGTTCATTAAAATTTGTATGGTGCCCCAGGATGAAGATTGCATTTGATCCTACATGAGGTCCAGTTATGGAGTTTATAAGACCCCTAATATTTATGATACATGTATATGCACAATGTAAACAGCTTACTACCAACTTGAAAATAACTAATGAATATACATTGAGTTACACTGTAAACAAAGCCATCCAGAGTGGTCTGATTCACATTGCTTTACAATAGAGGTGATAGGAACCAGGAGCCTATAGTTTTAGCCATTTCATTTAGTATCCAAAGTGACCAGTTAACCTAGATGTATCTTCTGAGATTTTACATATAATGTTGACAATGGTGAATTAGTGATACATCAAAAAAGTTTTCTTTAGAGACAATAGTGCTTAGCAAAACCCTGCATGTATGTATGTAAAAAAATAAATTATGTCTGGTTGCTATCAACACCGATTTCTCTAGAGTGGCACATTTTACATTAAACCATTCATAATAACTGTATTTGCACTTTTTTGTAATTCAATTTTGCACATTTTTTAAAGGGTGGAATTGTCCTTTAAAGCTTAAAACTAAGCAGCTTCTTGCTTAGTTTATATTTTTTACAGTATATGAAAGATTAAATGACTGGTAATACAGCATATATATATGAAACACAAAATGCTGGAGACCTGCTGGGCTGCTTTACTCAATCAAATTTGCATGCTGAGATTTGAATGCTCCAGGATTTCATTTGATTAGTTTTGCATGTCTGTCCACAGAGCCAATGCTCAGGATTATGGACACGGCTTTAATGCAAACAACACTGAATGCTCATCAGTGAATAAACACCATGGAAAAATGTCTAATGTAATTTGTTCATATGCTATTACAATTGAGATGACGTTTGATTTGAACACCACTTTGCATCTGTGTTAGTGCAGTTGTTTCTAATTATCAGGCACTTTCACTGTCACAAATCAAATGAATTGCTTGAGTTGATGTGTCAGGGACTGCAGGCGTACAAGGTGTGTAGTGTTGAATACAGTCATATCCTCAACACATTCAACCGCACTGTGCAAGGAAATATTGTGCTTTAAACCATTTTAAACATGTCTGTTAACACTGACATCAAAGCAGAAACCTGAGGACTGCAGATACTTCAAACAGCAGTTAAACAAAGGCTCCTCATTTGGATAAGGCCACAGTGGTACAGCAAAGGGGAAGAGAAAGGAGGGGCCGGAGCTGTGGTCTTTAGCAAGTGTGTCATCCTGTTCAGCTTATTAATGGTCATAGCCAGCAAACCGTCCACACCTGCTTTCTTTCATCTAGTCTGGTAAGCTAAGTGCTGTGAAGAGTTTCTATAATATTTACAATTATTTACTTTGTCTAAGCCTGTATGATATATTAATTACATTAACCAATACTAACCATTACTTGTATTATTATTACTTGTATTATGATGCATTAACCAAACATCACAACATAGAGTATCATTAGCTGTATTGTAAAATTAGGCACCAAAAGTACTTATGAAACATAATTATCAGCTTTACTACAGTTTAATATAGTTTGTAATTTCCTATTATGTAAATGAATTCATATCTGTGAACTAGGATAAAGTTATCTTGTGGTACTCATTTATCTAGAAAGCTAACTGTCTAATAGCATTCTTACCTAGTGCTATTTATTCCAACATAAAATGACATAACATTTGTTTTATGGCTATATGATAGAACTTAAAGTAGAGATGTTTGTAATTATTCAAATTCTTTATAAGAATCTGATTTGATAATGCTAACTTCAGCTAGCTAGCGTAGGACTCAGCGAACAACATTACTTTGTATATTGTTTTCATAAATCGTATTAAATAATTAAATTGACTGTTATTAGCCTATTAGCCTGTTTGCTTTTGAAAACATAGCTATATTTATTTTTTAAAGAGCTGAAATGAAAGCTTTGTTTATTTCAACAGCATTTTCATCAGTGACTCATTAGAACTTGTAACAAGAAGCTAACTTCTGCATGGTTGATGGCAAATTCAACAACTTGAACTAGAAGCCTGTTTATCCTTGTTGAATGCCAGGCGCACATATTCACACAGCACTAAAACAATGAAAAGGGTGAAAATGTCTGAAGTTAATAATCCAGTCGGCTTTAAAGCACAGATTTACATCCTTCTTGAATCTTGTCGCGTTCTGTAGAGGCAGTAATGTTTGATGCTGGTTTCTGCTTAGTGAATACCCTCCTGACATGATTTGTTAAGGGGAGCGTGAATTTCAGGGGGAACTGAATCTGACCACCATCATCGGTTAATGCCATCTCTGAATGGTGCTGCTTTCCCAGTGCATTTTATTTCGTTAGAACATTCCTCGCAAATAACATTTCGTATTTATGTCCTTTATGCTTTCTTTCTTAAATAATCTATAATATGTCTAGCTGGTTGGTTTAAAAGCAGATAACATATTTCTGATTTCTTTCTCCAATGTGGCCATCTTTATTCCTCTGCTGACCTCAACAAAAACAGTTTGGCACCACCTAGTGGGCTGAAATGTTGATTCTGTTATTTGCGTACTAACGAGACTCATTTGTGTTTGCAATTTATATAGACCTAATAAAACATTCTAATACTTTTCTGATAGCCTGTGTATTGATACTGTATTGCCAGACAAAGTATCCTATACTTCGATACAATGCTGTATTATTTTTTTCCTTCAGCCCTGCATTAGAAACTGTTCACTTATCAGTCTAGAATAATGTTGCGAGTTCAGCATCACATTTTAACCTTTTATGCACCAAGAGTTGTCTTTTGTGGAATGTAGCTGCCTTACATGGAGTTTTGCAGAGAGCAAGCGATGAGCTTCAGCTGTTGTTGCGTTTACTCTTCCTTTCATTGGCTCCCTGTCCGTAAATTATCTAAATGGTAGCAGGACCTTCAACACGATTGGCAAGAGATTACAAAACAGTATTGGGACAGAGCTACTTTGTCATACTCTCATGTTGGAATGATGGCAGGCTTAACACTACAATGGTTCACTATTGCCTCTTTAGTTCTGAATGGTATTACAAGACAGGACAGGCTGGGGTTAAAGTTAAAATATCTTTGAAGATATCTTTGTAAAAAGATACACAGACGTATCATCAAAACTGTATCAAATAATTAAGTTAAAGCTAAGACCAGTGTGCATTCCATGCTGATGCTGGTCTAAGCTGGTTTATACTGGTTTTTGCTGGTCTGGTGCTGGTTTAGCTGGTTGTGGAGCATGATCATGCTAGTTGGCCAGCATACCAGCGTCCAAAACACAAGTGGGCTATGCTGTTTTTTTTCTAGCAGGCAAGGCAAAAACCATATGGAAAACATCGTATATTATATAAATATGAAACTCTTTGCTGATACTAAGCCTTTTGTCTGCTCAGCCTCCTGTACTTTTGAGAATGGATAAGTTCCGGATGATGTTCCAGTTCTTGCAGGCCAACCAGGAGTCGTTTATGAACGGTATCTGTGGTATAATGGCCCTGGCCAGTGCTCAGCTTTACTCCTCTTTCGAGTTCACCTGTCCGTGTCTCCCGGAGTACAACCTCGCCTACGGATTCGGGATTCTGCTCGTTCCTCCTGTGTGGTTCTTTATTCTGGGGTTTGTGCTCAATAATAATATATCGATAGTGACAGAGGAGTGGAGGAGGCCCGCGGGAGCGCGCAGGAAGGACCCGCGCGTACTGCGCTACATGCTGAGCTCGATGACGCAGCGCGCGCTCATCGCGCCCTGTGTGTGGATCGCTGTGAGCCTGATGCACGGGGAGACTCTGCTGTGCGCGTGCAGCGCCGCCACTGACCTGCGCCGCTTCTACAACCGGAGCCATGCCGCGCTGCCCGAGCGAGAACTCGCGAGACTACTGGCGCAAATTCCCTGCGAGAACGTGTTCGACGGGCACCAGCTCATCTCCCGCGAGGCGGCGACCAGGTACATCCGGTGCATGTCACAGGTAAAGATGCGAGAGCACACGAGCACACATGTTTGTTTTTATTTTAATGTCGGGACTGGGGATCGTACATAATAGTATGTATTTGTATTAAACCTTATTTTATTAAACCTACGCCCAACCCTAAAATGTGCTACTTTAAGACCTTTTAAACACCGTTTACACACATTTAGCTTACATACTCTTCATTTCACTGTGTTTTTCATGGCCTTTATACTATGCTGCATTGGTGTCAGAAGTGAAGAAATTCTGAATAGCTTTGGATTGAGTTCTTGTGGCCTTCTGATACACTCTGATTGATCTTGCCGGCATCTTAAGGAATATTAGTAAGGTCAAGATTAGTTTATGTGGTCCTCGCCGAAGGTCGCATTAAGAACGCACAGAGGGCACTTCTCAACACCACTTGTATGGAAAAGTGACAATTGGCATGCCCTATAGCAGGGGTTCTCAACCTAAGGCTCACAACATAGTTCAGGGGGGTAGTAAAGTGGTGTTATAGGTTGTACCTTGTGAAACACCCTGAAAGACAGGCTAATCTTGATCATAGTTTTCTTTTGGGTGACATTGTGTGTACTATTTGTGTTATTTGTTGATTCTGTTATTTTAAGGTTGTTACAAGTTGTTACATAAGGTTACTTTTAATACTGTAAAACTGTAAAGTTTTTTTAGCTCCTCGTGCAGTTTGTAACACTGGGTTTTGTGCAGCGCCATTTAGCCAGTAGATGTCACTGTGGTGCATTGTTTCGAAATGTTATCATTAAAATTTAGTTTCAGTGCCTCAAAAGCCTTTTAGGCCCATGCCATCACAATCAGAGATCAAAATCTACTACATACTTCAGCTCTTCAGCCATGCTTCAGCATGTGTGCTTTTCTGTAGCATTGTAGAAAAACTGTGTAGTTTGCCCTGTTAGCCTACACTGGTACAATAGCTTTACCGATTACATCACCACAACCTGACATAGCAGAAACTTCAGATTTATCCAGCTTAAAATAACAATTAAAATAATGCTACTACAAAAAAGCAGATGCAACGTTGCTCACACATGAGAAAAGTTATTATTTTATAAATCCAATTATGCTGTGTTTGTGAGGCCCTTGCACTTGCATTTGTAATCTGAATAGACTGCTGTAGAGATCTGATGTATCTAAGTAAAAGGTAAAGAATGTAATAGGCTCATGTATTAATTAATTGTTTCTATTTACATGTAGCTGAATTCTCAGATTAAAATGTAGAAGGCTGCAGTGCACATTCCTTGTTTCTTGTTTCAGCGGAACCTGTTTTTTACCTGTTTGGCCTTATTTAAGGTCTATTTGCACATTCCTGCATTGAATGTGCACACATATGTTAAGCAGTTATGTTAATCTACATTGCATTGATTGCCTCCAGCACTTCCACCAAATAATACTTATGAAGACAGACAAAGCTATCCAAGTTTACATAAATGTAGCTATTACTTTGCTTTCATCATGTTTTAATCATTGAATGAAGTATTACTGTTCAGTAACTACTATTAGTTATATACTTTAGAATGAGCAATGTTATTAATGTAAATGTATTAATGTTACAATAAAACACATAATATTTAAATATCCTAACATCCACAAAATCAGAATTATGACTGGAGTATTGTTTTATATGTCTAGCTTGTAGTTACTTTACCTTTTGTTTTAATGCTTAAATGCAAGCAATTGAGATTTGGGGCCAAAATGCGCTTTGTATATATTTGTTTAATGATATGCAATATGTGCCAAAAGCTTGTAGACATCTGCACATCAGATTTTTCAAGCTATTCTGGAGCATTTCCATTGGTCCATTCATTATGACATTTTTCACACATTGTAAATGGCAGCTACTGTGCAATTCCACAGTATCTGCCGATATCTGGACATAACTTTAGTGAATTCTAGAGTAACTCGATTTTTCATTATTGTTATTGGTCTTTGGAACCAAATGACATAACTGTAAACAAAGTATATGTTTTAAGTGTAAAATGACACAGATTTTTTTCCCCATAGGCCTGTGGATGGACATTTTTGCTGATTATCACTTTTGTAGCCTTTCTGGCAAGAGGGATCAGACCCTGCTTCACGCAAGCAGTCTTCCTGAAAAGCAAGTACTGGTCCCATTATATTGATACGGAGCGCAGACTCTTTGACGAGACGTGCAAAGAGCATGCCAAGAGCTTTGCCAGGGTCTGTATACAGCAATATTTTGAAGGTATTAGTGGTGAAATGGTGGCGTTTCACAACCACCACCCACAAAAGGATATAAAAGATAAACGTAACAATGAAGAAACTCACAAGAGTGAAGAAGAGAAGCTCCTAGGCATCCGTGAAATGGAGGACATGAACAGAGTTCTGTGGAACTGGCATACCTGTAAACCTCCATTGAGCCTTCACAAGCAAGTGAAAGAAGAAAATATGTGAAAAACTCTGAAGTATTTATGTGCACCCTGACGGCTGTCATACTCAGAAAACCATAAAGAAGGATATGCGTATTGTTTTCAAACTCTTTCATTTTTACTGCTCAATACTATTTATGTTACTTTTCAGATCAGGACTGCTATACAAGCTTATCTTCAAATGATACAAAACTCACTAGTTTTGTGCTTTACTAAGATTTGTATGCATACAGATAACCTTTACAAAGTTGCCGCCCATCCACAGCAATTTAGAGTTAGTGCACTGAGCTTAGCAGCCATGTTGTGCAGCGAGTTCTCTCACCACATGGTTTTAATACTCGTTTTTTCCGCCGGGGAGGAAACCCGACTCTAGTTCCTGCTGATGATTCATAGCCTGCGCCTGCGAAACTAACTGACTTATAAGGATGGTTTCTCTTTTTTGTTTCCAACTCGGGCACTGCGTTGTAGAGATTGCTGTCGAACCGGCTTTTGTGCACGAGACTCGTTTTGTTTATTGCCCAGCCCATTACTCTATTTAAAGCTCTGTGGCTTTACAGCACAAAGAGTTTCGTCTCTTTGCCATGAAACGTAAGTTTGCATGTCCTTTATTCTCCTTGTGTTAGCAGCTATTTAAGACACATTCATTTAACAAACAGATGTTTTGAACATGTTACTTTTGTGCATAGACTCTTAACGTTCTGACTTTGTAGTTACTCTAAACAGCCGCTCACTTAAAATATGTCTCAATGAAATCTGAGCTGCTTCTAGTAAGCACACTTTTGTGGCTACTGCAAAGTGTGAATTTGGGTGGTGTCATCAGCAATTGTTCTTCATTGTCTAAGACTGTCTTTTGTCACATGTTATCTTAGTACCAAGATTTCTTAACCGTCCTCTTTAGGTTCGGCCACCAGGTTCCTCTGTGCTGTCCATGCTTGCCTTGGGGATGACGTGTTAGGGCTCGTCTAGGGGTGCTTTGAAGAAATGTTTAGGTGGAGATTCCACAACATTGTCCTTTTTGGATTTTGTCCAGCAATGGAACTTGCCAATTCTTGTCAACGGGTGTGTTTTTAAACCTTTTCTCCTTATCATCTTCAGTGTGCAAGTACCAAGAGACAGGACTAAGTGAAAGTAAGAATAAATGGCTGCGTTTATTTCGGAAAACTTCAAATTTGCTGCTCTCTTTTTCAAGAGCAAGGATGTAGTGATCTTCAATGGCCTCATAGCCCTGGGGACCGTGGCTAGTCAGACGGCATACAACATTTTTGCCTTCGAGTGCCCGTGTTCCTCTGAGAGGAATTACCTCTATGGGCTGGCTGCTATTGGTGTGCCTGCACTAGTTTTCTTTATCATTGGGATCATGCTCAATCGAAACACATGGGACCTTGTTTCAGAGTGTCGCATCAGAAAGTGTCGGAAGCTCTCCGGGGCTGCCGCCTTTGCTCTGCTGGGGTCAATAGTGGGCAGAGCGGTAGTAGCCCCTGTTACCTGGTCTGTCCTCTCACTCCTCAGAGGGGAGGCTTATGTCTGTGCGCTCAGTGAATTTGTGGACCCTGCGTCTTTGGAAAACTTCCCCTCCAGTCCCCGGGGTCCAAATGTCATGGCCCGGTTTCCATGCAAAGATGTCCCCACAGACTTGCTGCACTTTTGGGGAGAAATTCAACGCCGACTCAAGTATGAGTCTCAGGTACTCATCGTTTATAATCTGTTTCTACTAAAAATCTATTATATTGTTCACACATTTCTTTCTAGAAAATTAAATATAGTTGTAAGCAATTTATTTTACAAAATGTATACTTTTCTGCATATTGCACATGTATGCTATACTTGGAATTCAAATAAATAAAATACAATAGTAATGTTGATTTGCACGTGTTAAATTTAAGCTTTCTATTTTATAAGTCTCAGAACTTAAGTAACTTGCTTGGCTTTAATTGACAACTTTGGACTGAAGACAGTAGCTGACATAGGAGTGGTGGCGCAGTGTTCTCCTGTGCTTTGGACTGATGAAATGAAAATGAAAGTCTTTGGACACTAATTACTAATTATATGTTTGGGAAAAAAAAGAACACCTTGACAACTGTTGATGTTGGGTGGCAGCCAGCAGCAGAGAAAACATTGCATGGGTAGATGTAATAATAGATTCTAATAATCTATTGTTCAGCACATTTTGGAAGCAAATAGGATATACTCAAGAAACTGATGCTGAAAAGAACCATACTATACTACACAAGAATAATCCAAAACGTACCCCAAAATACATCAAGGAACACCATGAAATACATCAAGAAAGCTGAAACTTTTGGAATGGCTTTGAAGTCCTCTGATTTGGCCATCATCAAACTTTTGAAGTTGCCCAAACACCATTTTGTATAATGTAATTATGACATGAACCAAAAGTAGTGTTTGCTTTGCTTTGCTGTTTTATAATTTGTATTACTTTTCCTTTCTACTGTTTGCCTCTAGCTGCTGGGATGGCTGATGGTAGCTGTCATCGCACTCAGTGTGTTCTTGATGCTGTGTCTGAAGCGCTGCTGCTCTCCCCTGGGCTACCAGCAGGAGGCGTACTGGTCCAGCTACCGTGCCAATGAGCATACTTTGTTCCAGCGCACCGCTGATGTTCATGCCAAGATCCATGCTGCTGAGAGTGTCAAGAGCTACTTTGGGTTTGTGGCTCTGGAGAAAGAAGAAAAAGAGCTTCTGGCAGGGAGTCAGGGAGCCAAAAAAGTGATTCCCATTCGGGAGTGGAACCGTATTACTGGTGTCTACCTATACAGAGAAAACAAAGGAGCTCCACTGTACAGTCGCCTCAATAAATGGTCTACTTACACGGATGAGGACAACCATGAGGCCCTTGAGAAAGAGATGGACATGTTATGTTAGTGTGGCACATTTCACTGACTGTAATAGTTTGTTTATACTTTTTATAGGTAATAGTTCAATGGACAGCTAGGATACAGTGCCTATTAACCAAAACAACATCAAATCTGTTGTCATAAGCCAAAGGCCAGGCCTTGCTGTACAACTGAATGTTATTTTCTCCTTCAATTTTTCTTTGATGTAAGGATGTAATAACTTATTTTGAAGTTCCTAGTATATTAGTCTGTTTAACCTAATGATGGCATGCTTTTTGGATACAGTGAGATGGTACTTTAAGTCTTAAGCACCATCAGCAATTTCTGAAAGGCTTATTTATAATGTTATTCTAAAGGCAGCTGTTTACTGATACTGCACTTGGTTGATGGCTGAATTGTGTGTTAAACCATATTTTATTTAGGCTTTATGTAAATCTCAGGCATGTTAGGCCGTGGTAGTCTGCTTTTCAGCTATTCTCTCAGGGCTAATTAAATGTAATACATACATTGTTGCAATAAACTGATATTTTTTTCTAACAGTGGATGTTTTTAAGCTGCATCATTTACATGTTACTATGCAGTAAACACCCATGTAACCACATACTAAAAATGTAGTTATACAAGAAAGTGCGGTAATGTTAGATCCAAAATGGTTAATTAGGTTTCCATTCACATCGCTGGTAGAGCAGCTCCAGATGGCTCTCGCATTTTATCACTTGGAACACTGGCAGGGGGTAAAACTGTGGCAAACACAACACGAGGAGGCTACTAAAAATAGCAGTGACATACCTCCAGTTCACCTTGGTTTTTAGATACCTCTTTTTTAAAAAAGCTGTGTAAATATACAATGTGGATGTCTTATTAAAAACGTCAGCATGCCATTTATTTAACCCATATTTTAACCCATGATTTGGTCCAACATTTTTTCCAATGGTTAGTATAATTATTAAAATAACACAGCACACAAAGGCAGTAGTAATCATTAATGAGAGATAAGCCATGGGAGCCACAGGTCCTCTATCACTTGCGGTATATTTACCTACTTCAGTTTTTCACAGAGCTCTCTAATTCCAGATTTTACCTACATGAACCGTATTGCATGATTCTTACCCTGGATGGCCTTCTCCATTGCACTAGCCCCTGAATGAAGGAGCTGTTGTTTCTAAAGCTGTTAAGCTACATGTTTACAAGGTGATCATGGGTCAAACTGGGCATTTTCTTTTCAGATGCTTAGCATTACAGCTCACACGGAAAAGAGATGATGACAGAACTATGGTTTCCTCAGTTTACCCCCCTTGTTCTCCTGGCTTATTAATGAGTTATTATGGTTTATTACTCTGTAACTACTGCAAGCTTTCAGTTCTTACTATGAATTATATTTTTAAACATTTAGCTTTAAGGGAAAGAAACATATGAACTGTATCTCATATAGCACATTAAAGTATCTCATAATTGCTCATAATAGTCTCTTAATCTCATCTCATATTGAGCTACTAACTTACAATAATGATATATCTAATGTCTTACAATGTCAAAGCAAGGAACATGAAGTTTATTTCATGTCATCTCATAATTGCATGCAGTATCTTAAAGATAGCCATATCTTGTGATTGTAACTTACTATCTCAAAATAATGAGAAATTGTCACAATAATAATATTTCATAATAGCGTCTCATAATAGTGAAATACTCATTTAAAACTCATTTAAAACTTTTTGCTCATAATGATAGTGAGGAGCTCATATCTCCTAATACCGGCCTGGAAAGTGAGGAACATGTGAAGTGTACTTCAACACAACATGTTATCTCACAATTACATAAAGTATTTCAATCAAAAGCTTAAAATAATAATAACTTATAATAATTGTGAACATATAAAGTATAACGTAATTGCATGAAGTATCTTAAAGATAGCCATGTCTCATAATTCTTATCTCATAATGAGAGCATGTGAAGTGCAATGTAGTATCTCATAATTACATGCATAATCATAATAATTTCGTAATACTATCTCAATACTAACTCAACTCTACTGACTAACGTGAAGTGTATGTCAACACAGTGTAGCACCTCTTAATTGCATTGCATACCTTACAGATCATATCTCGTAATACTAAGAAACTAACTAATCACAATGATGATAATGATATAATGACTTTTATCTAAAATAATGATATTTTATCTGATAATCATATCTACAGTTGTAGTAAGAAACATGTGAAATGTAACTCAGCACAGCATAACTACATAAATTCTCTTAAAGAAAAACATATGGCATAATTATAAGTTAATATCTCATAATAACAAGATTGATTCATTGCTCATAATAATGAGACACTGTCTTATGATATCTCTTTTATGACTTTGTTGCTCATATTTTAAGTATGTTATTTCACAATCATGATGTCCTGTCTCATAATAAAGATTTAGTATCTCATAATAAAGGCTTACTATGTTACCTTATGAGATGCTTTTTTCATTATGACTCAGTAAATGCCTTCATTTTAAAAAAGTCACAGAAACAGGCTTCTCAAATCTCTCTGTATCTGTCTTCTTATCTCTGTGTGTCTCTCTTGCTTTCTCACTGTGACTGATCTTTGTTTATATATTGTGTAAGTCAACAGAGCAGCTAATCGACCCCCATTCCTTTCACAGCCTTGCAGAATACAGCCTGTCTGTCTGCCTGCCTGCCTGCCTGCCTGGCCACTGTCACCTCTTAATAGCCTGCAGCTGGAGAGGGGTAGGAGGGCGAGAGAGCATGAGCCAGGGTGGGAGGGAGAGAGAGAGAGAGAATGCGCGAAAGGGGGGAGAGAAAGAAGGGAGGGGGCGGGTGAAAGGAGAGCTGTGATGCAGGCAGCAAATCACATGAGCAGAGATATGTTTACAAACTGAGAAGGAGAGGAGTGCTCGGCACCATTATGAACAGCCAGGGCTGGAGGAGAAGACTGGGAAAGCACTGGAGCCGAACAAAACAAACGTAGGGTGGACCCTTTCTTCTGGACCTTTTTTTCCTCCTGTTTCTTCTCTCCTCTGTGCTTTTTGGACTAGGGAGAGAGGAAGAGAGCAGGGCAGATGGTGAAGAGGAGACAGAGCCGTCACCAGCACAATGCCACTCACAGCTTGAGGGAGCTACATTCACAGCTCCATTCACACTGAGACTGCACTGAGCCTCAGCTCTTCTCCTGCTTTGTTACTGAGGAGGAAAAAACGGGGTGATTAGAACGAGAAGACTGTTCTAAAGGACAGGAGAAGAAGCAGGTGGGCTTCAGAGAGGTTGGACAAGGCAACACAAGGAAGGGGAGAACCTCGTGACAATGTTTTGGAGGTAGACAAAGCAAAGCAAGTGAGTCCACTTCCATGACCTATATATGTATGCTCAGACTGAAAAGCATTAGACTGTTGGTGTTATTGTGACTGTGTTCCAATGACAAGAACAGTTATATTACGCCAATAATAATCATAATAATAATAAGCTTCTAATACAGTCTAACCTGTGTGAAAGGCACCCTACAACACAGCCTCCTTGAAGTACCAAAATCTGGACTTTGGACAATGACTCTGGACAAAAGAAAAAGTCAAAGCAACACTATTTATTAGGTGTCGTAGTGCAACATATGATATCACAAAAGGAGTGCTAAACATTTTGATGTCAGTGCCAATTCTCAAGTGGACAATGAGTGACTTGTCTATATGAGTGTTTCCACCAAGAACACAAACTCGTCCTGGAATGTGGTGGGTGCTTGCAATGTGTTAACCAGAGGCTGTGAAGACTTCTTCAGCTGTGGTATTGTTGTAGGAGTTTTGCCAGCGGGGACAAAGCCCAGATTATTTATCTGACATTGTTTTGGTGGGGGAATCAACCTAGCTAACTAAGCCATTTTAACACAGCCTTGTGGAAGCGATCACTGATTGACTGGGTCTGTAGTGGAACAGCCTGACGCCTAGTTTCATGAACCCCCTCCAGTGGTGTAACGGTGAGTATGAATCATAACACCTTCCACACATCCATGCATCCGATGCCCAGCAACCTATTCTATGTGTTATGCTAGCCACAAGGCACTCTTCCCCAAAACATGTGTTATTCACAGCGTGTCCAGCCTTCTCCATGGCATTCTATCAATGATTCACTAACATCCTCCTAAGATTACAAGCGCCCCTGCCTTAACCCAAACAAGTGAAAGCCCTTTACCTTTTTCCTTGCAGACACAATCTCCTGCATGACCTGAACTTGCACACAGTCTGGAGAGAGTGTTATTGTCTACGTATCACTCTGTGTTCTATTGTGTGAATCGAATTTATGCTGTTTGGCAGAGTATGACCCCTGATGTCATCCGCCATTGTTTTCCAAATGGTGCTTCCTTCCCAGGTTGGTGAGGCCCACAAATGAACAGCATGGATTGGAAGTGCCCCATGCCCTTGCCTCCCCCTCTACCCCCCATTAGGCTGAGCAGATGGCGGCTTCATGGCAGAGGGGGCTGCGGCTGCAGCCACTTGTGTTTGCCTTTGTGCACGGACAATTGCCCAGGCCTCACCCAGGCTCTGCCAACTGCTCTACCTTTCTCTTGTCTCTCTCTCCTTGTTTGTCTCCTCCCCTGCACCCTTTTACCTCACTCCTTTGTTTCATGCCCTCCCCATTAAGGCAAAGCCACTCTTGCTTTGCTCTCTTTCTCTTTCCTTCCCTATTGTTGGAGTAATAACAAAACCTCCCAAATTTTCGACTTGGGTAAAAAACTAGTTCTTTAACGATTGCTGATGTGGAAAATATTTGATTCTGAGCAATTTCAATCAGGCGTCTGGCATTTTCGAAAGCAAAATTCACCAATTACTAAGTGTTCATGTGTACTGGTTTTGCTTATGCTGAGGTGGCTAAAGAGAATATTTCAAAAATTGACAAAAATCTAGTATTTAGTATATGTAATTGCACTGTATAGTTGTGCACTGTTGTAAGATAATCCTTTGTAATACTATTTATTGCATAGCACAGTTGTACATGAAATATTGTCAGCCACATGCTGGCTTTGTGTTAGAGAACTTCACAAAGTGCTCTTGTCATAATCGCAATACATCCAAAGATAATAAGAAGATCCATCTTAAAGGGGTCTCATTCTTGGCATTCTGCTAAACCTGCCAAGACTGCTCCAGTGCAGTTTACTAGAGAACATGTATCTCTTCTACGAGTGAATAACAGAAAGTCTTTCCAAAGAATTTGCTCTCTATCATGACACACAAATGAATCAATACAGTGAAGTGAAGATAAATACACAATAGAGAGTGTAACGTGTGAGAGGTCATTGTTTTTGGGACAAAGGGAGGGCCACAACTTTGCCTTATACAGTTTATTCCTTCTCATTTAGTAGTTAATGTGAGCAGCTTATGGTACAGTAGGAGTCAGAGAGCACTGCAGAGATTTCTCTGTCTGCTTTCTTTATGGCCTCTCACAGTGGAGGGTTTCTGCTCTGCCTTTTGTCTCACCCACATGCAGAATGCTTGAGAGGTGTCCATGGCTGCACTGGCCCAGTCATTAGATTCACAAACTTCGAGTTTGCAGTCAAACATTATGGGATTTTTTACCGTCTAGTGATAATGATCTTAGTTTGATAGATTATTTCAGTACTAATTATAATCTACAAAATTCTCAGTTGGATATTGGCAGCTGCATTTGATGATATATTGATTGCAGTCAATCATAGGCTCACATCTTATATACTTGGGTTTAGATTGAAGAAAGTTAGTGTTAGACAAAAAATTACACATCAAGTTATCAAGACAGATAAATAGTAAAGTCATATAGTCATGGTGTAATTGTGTTCTTATTGGCCAAGAAAAAGTCTTTTTTAGAGTTCATCCAGCAATCAGACTATTTGGCACCAAAAGACTAAAGCTCTTGTGGGTTAGTTTGAGGGCTAAACTTTGGATCCAGATTGTTCTTTGGCACTTCTAGCTAATGCATGGAATGATTAAATTCCATCTCCAGGACACTTGATGTAACATTGGAAAGCACTGATAAGCCAAACCAGGTATTGGATAATAACCACAAGATTGAATGTTTTTCCCATCTTTTTTAAAATTACTATCTGAAGGTACAGTGTTTTGGAACTGTGCAATTCTGATATGTCAGCGATGACATATACATTGGTGGTTGTTACAGTACAGGCTTATCAACAACAAAGTAAAAGAAAGGAATGTCTCATTATTTCTCAGTAGAGCTTCGCAGAGCTGTTGAACTTATTTGATACCACAGTGACATACTTCTCTTGTTTTTCAGTTTGAGTAGATGTATTACAGTGAAAAGTTCATGCAACTCAATGAAGTCCAACAGTGAGTGCAGTGTTACGGCAATATGAGAAACATGCAGACGCTCCACAGGCAGAGTGTATGCAATATGCATGCTGGGCCACAGTGAACTGCACACATGAGAGTCATTGTGCTGTGTGTTTGCTGCCAAGGACCTCGTGAAGACGAATATGTGATCCACTCAATCGGCTGAGAAATGCTAATTTGTGATTTATGCTCAGGTAGAAACAATTTGGAAAACAATATGAAAGTTACTTGCCAAGTGACCTCAAACTTACTATCCTTTAGTCATTCAATTTCAGTCACGCTCCAATCAGAATGTCCCAGAGCAGTGATACAACATATTATACCACCAAAGTAATAGTTTTAAGCATGACAAGTAGAGCATGACAAACATATTGGTTCTTATTATGGGCATTGTTATTACCTGAGTTCCTTTGTAGCATGAAAAGCAGTTTGTAGCTTTGAAAATGTCAGAATTAAAACTCATATTTCTGGCCTTGCAGGTTGTCTGTGTGACCTGGGATTGCAGATTTCAGACTGCAAGATGAGCACCGACACCACATACCGCCTACCATTGAATGTCTATGTCATCATCCTTGGGATTGGCCTCTTCATCTTCATGTTGAGCATGATCTTCTGTTGTTACCTGTTCAGGTAGTCTTGTAGTAATCAGCCTGGTTCAAAATCAGAATCTGGAAAGAAACATTTCTTGTTACCCTTCAAATGAAGCATGAAGAGTAGAATAGATCAGTTTGAATCTGCAATAATCCATTTATACTTATGTGCTTTAGGCAAATATACATTCATTTGTTTTCTGGCTGTAAAACGAAATGTAATGATACTATCTTTGTTCACAGCCTGAGACGACAGGGCACACGGGAGCAGTACGGATACAATGAGGTACGTTTTATTTTAGTTTTATGCTTCTGAAAAATGCTTCTGAAGGCACCTTCAGTGTCAAATAGCCATTTGCTTCTTTGCAGGTGGTGCTAAAAGGAGCAGGGAAGAAGCTGAGCCTGCTTGGAGTAAGTCTATACTGCCTGTTTATAATAAGCATTACTCATAACATAAATCTTTTAGCAAATGTTTACCCTAGAAGAGAAATGGCATCTTGCTGTTATGAAACCAAGATGAACTAAAATGAACTGTAAGAACTTATTTGCTTCAAGTAATATTCAAATTGTAGGAAAATCAGGAGGTACACACTCTCTCTCTATTCTGTCTCTCACCCTGTAGCAGACCTGTGCAGTTTGCCTGGAAGAGTTCAGGTGTAGAGATGAGCTTGGAGTGTGTCCCTGCTCGCATGCATTCCACAAGAAGTAAGCATAATTCCCATGCTGCCCACTATAAACACCCATACATACATCTCCCAGTAGAACCCTTGGTAGGCTTCATTATGTAACCATACAGAATATACAATGTATTGTTATAATACATCAATGAATTAAATAAGAAATTCTGAAAAATAAAAGTGCCGGAAAGCCTTCTACGCTCAAGGGTTCCCTAACGACTCTTTAATTAAAAAAAAAAGATATGTTTGAGTTTGGAGAATATGTTTAAAGATCAAAGAACATTTACATATTGTAAACCTTCAGGGAAGAACCCTTAGATTGGTTTAGAACCTGTACATTACCCCTTTTTAAACTTTTACAATGTTCTAAACTTGAGTTTCTTCTGGGACACTACTCAAATAATACTTTGTGGTGTCTTGTTTTAGTAATGTAGAGGAAAACAATTAACCTTCACCAATTGTACATCACATGGGAACATCACAAGGAGACTGAAGGAGGTGCAAAACGTGAAAAACAAGCCACTGACATGTAAAACAACTACAAAAACTTGCGTGCCATCACTGACTGTATTAAAATTAGGGAGCTGGCTTTCAGCATTAGGCAGGAGGTTCCTTGGTACAAAGCAACCTCAGCCTGATAGTCACCCTGTGATTTGTTTTTAGTCCTTAAATGTGTATACTGAGCACTTTTGGTGTTGCTCCCATTTTACAGCAGTTTCATTTTTTTTAAATCCAGCTTTTTTCTTTAAAATGTGTAATTCTGTTTTACACTTCTGGCCTGTTTTTTGAAATTCCAATAAAATCCACAGAAGAAAAAGTGTTTATATTTTTGGCTGTAAGATTATATAACTGTACATCATCAGTGTAGATACAAAGCCTTTTATCTTCAAAGTGGACAAGGACATAAAAAGTTCTTTATTCTGAATGAGATTTCAAATAGTCTGATATTGGACTATTTGCAAATAAAAATAGTACAACAGTAAACAATATATTCTATCTCTCGGTTTCTCTCTCTGTGTTGCTTTCTCTCTCTCTCTCTCTTTCTTCCTCTTCCTCTATCTTTCTCTTGCTCTTTCTTTTTTTTGTGCGTGTTCAGGTGTTTGGTGAAGTGGCTGGAAATCCGAAGTGTTTGCCCCATGTGTAATAAACCCATCTGCAGGCTGCAGCCTGACCCTCCGCAGGGGGCCGAGGGGCCACAGAACCCCCTGGAAGTGTGAGAGAGGAGGGCTGGTGTCAGTAAGAGAAACAGGAGAGTCTTGCTGTGTGGAGCTTAATCAGCTTCACTCAAGAACATAAAAAAAACTTACAGTGTCACATGTAGCCCACTCCCATATCCAACTGACCCTAATTGTACCACTAAAACAGTATTCTAGTGCAGCAACAAGGAGGTTTCACACTGACACGATAACGTTTTGAAGTTCTGACTTGATGCACTATGCATTCAGCCGTAATAAGAAGCGGTCCTACGGGTGCCCTGGGCCAAGAAAGAGAGATTCAGGCTATTAAAAGAGACTTGCACAGAACCTAGATACTTTGAGTAGACACCGCACAATATATATGCACACAAATGCCATCCGAATGGCGGGAGTCATTATGCTACCACAGACCAATAAGGGATAATTTTATATGGCAGAAGCGTCAGAATGGAGCATTATGTGTCTTGATTTCTGGTCCTGAAGGTGTGTGAACTTGCGATCTCGCCAAAATGTTTTTAGATTTGTTTATGTAAGTCAAGTACAATAGTGGGGCAGAGAGGTACCACAGTTACAGACATGTTTCTGGATTTGAAGGACCTAAAAGATTTTTAAGGCTTGTCTTAATGGCCCGTCCATCACTCCCAGGCCAGGTGTGGGTGAATTGGAGTTTTAGGTAATCTTTAAGTTATTTCGAAGTTGTTATTTTATATTGTAAAGACCTATCAATAAAGTGTAACATGTCATTGATGGCTTAACATTTGTATTTATTGTTTGTTTACTGAACCACTGAATTTCTTCCTGTTTAGGGCTATAGATTGAACTCGCAAATATCTCATGCAGACACCAGGGCCATTCCCAGTGAACTGTGTTCTTATGCCAGGCTGAATTTCAAATCCAACAAAAGAACTTTTCATGACTAAACTCAACAAATTCCCATGGCAATGCTTGCTATCTGTGTTAATGAGCCAGCCTTGTGACTGTCGTCAACAGTGCATTCCACCAAGTCTATGTCAGTGCTGGCTCTGTAGAGATGTTTCTCTTAACAACGCATTGATATCTATACATTTGTTAAAGGATCTCAGTGTGAATTGACCCTCACAGACTGAAAAGAACCTTGTGTGTGGGACACTGTATAGACATGCATTAAAACCAGACATTCTGCTATCAACATGCACAATGAAAAGAATACACTTCTGTATGAGGAACAACAAAAACCCTATATTAAAGAACACAATAAAGTATGATTATTAACTAAAAGAGCAAAGTGCTAGTTGCCACATATGCTCTTATCCACATGTATGCTTATGTCACATGTGCTTTACCATGCTAGGAGTAGAGTGTGAACTGTACCCTCATCTACATGTCCCAAGATGGGACTGGCCTGTTCTTAGGTAAGGAGGTTTTCACCATCTTTGCAGGTTCCATATGACTTTAAATAATGAGTAGTCACTACAGTGACTTGCAAGTAGGTCTCAGAGCAGTGACCACCTTTGTCTCACTACAGTGAACTTTGTCAGGAGGGCATAAAGTGCTCCAAAACTCACCTTACTCTTACAATAAACTGATGCAATATTTCCTTAATAGGCCCAATCTTGGAAAACAGAATTTTCCTCAGTTTTTGAAGAAAAACGTATGATGTGATACATAAACAATGTCAAAGTTTTAAAATGTTCTTCACTCTGAGGTGCATGCAGTCTGATATGAAAACTAAGGTGCAAAAACAGCTCCATTTTGTACAAAAAGAACAGCCAATCAGAATATAGCTCATTTGCATTTACCATTATTAAAGTAACAACAGGAGTTTAATTGTAAGGGATACATAGCAGCTGAAAAATGCTTATGTAAAAATGAATTACATAATAATTTAAAAAATATATATTTTTTGGAGAAATGGGTCTTTTAGCACACATTGGTTGGTCATATACAGTTAAAGTGGCATATTGTTGCTGTCAGAACAAATCCTCCCAAAATGGACCTTTACAGGAGTATAAAGAAACACTCTTATCTTGGAATGGAAGTTAATGTAGCAGAGTTGTTTCCCAACTAACCTTGGACTGGTTTATTGGTCTGTTCATTATGATATGTTAACACAATGTAAAAGGGTTCACAGGGTTTTCAAAGAACTGAATTATGCAAAGAACTGAAAAAATGAAGTATGTTTTGGGACAAAGTTAGCATTTTAGTGATGCCTTTAGAAACATAAACTGCATCAGCTACCATAGAATAGATTTATTCTGTTTTTATAATTATGTAGAAAATGTGTAAAATGTCTACATAGGAGGTATGTGTCTTTGGTTGGGGTGAAAAATGCCCAGATTCTCAATCCCAGTGATTTGGTTTTGGAATGAAACAAGTAGTTTTTTTTGTTTGTTTTTTGGTGAGTTCTCTGCTTTGATTTGCTGGTTTACATTGAGACCCCTTGATGATAACACAAAAGAAACATGTCAAAATAGACACAGACAGGGTAATTAAATGAACCCCCATGCAAACATGTATCTCCTTTTTGTCGATTTGCCTGAAAGTTTCATGAAGAATAGACCAATAGAAATGCCTTAAAATAGATTGGAAAGGATTCTGGTTCCATTCACTTACATTAAAAGTAAAGAAGTTTCACTTTTTGGAGATTATCTTTGGACAGCAACGATATAATTCTTCTTGTATCCTCTCTGTGTAAATAGACTAGGTCATCATACTATTTAGTTAGCTATGCTAGCTATTTGGAGCTTGTAGTAGCTAACATTACCAATATTAGCAACTTGGTTTTGATCTTGAGCGCAAATTAAAGTTTCAGTTTAAGACGAGCTGCTTCAACCAGCAAACAGTGATAAAATAACACAGCATGGTTGTTACTTAAAGTGTACTGTGGGGGTGATGGTAATATGGGTGTAACTGCTCCTCTCTTCAGTCTCTTCAGTAATAAAAGCTGAGTGAAGCTGCTCATATTGTCCAAGGTCTAAGAAACTAGTTAACCAGTTAAATGTACAGCTCAAACTTTGAATTTAAGTTTTCCAGGATCCTGTTGAGATGTGGAATCTGAAGTTGGCTTCCTATATTTCGTTCCACCTTAAATGGTTCCGCAGTTACATTCTGGCGCTTGTACAAGCTGGAGCGATGCAGAACATTTGATTAAGAAGATGGTGAACAGAAAGTCAATTTCAATTTAATGGTGCACAGTTTTTGTTGTGGATACTTCAAAGTTGTATATAAATTTTAAGGGTATAAATATTAGCCAGTGAAGGTCTTACAGTCTCATAACAGTTTGTAGTATTTCTATTTGAACAACAGTGTTTGTAGTTTACTTTAGGTCACTTCCATGTACTGAACGTTCCTTATTTAACTATAAGTCTAGTCTTTTTTTCAGAACAGTAGTCATATAGGATCATATTGGTACACATTGCAGTTCCTCCTCAGGCTGATTTTCAGTAATTACAAAGTCATGACCCGAGGGTGAAAAATAGCAAATGCATGAATCAGACCTGCAGAGGGCTTGTTCTATTCTTAAATACTTAACAGCAGTTTAAAAGAGATTACTGCATGATACATAATCATTTGGCTCTTTCAGCTTAAAGACCAAAATAGAAATGTTTGTGTGGAGAGCGGACTTACTTGAGGCAATGGCAGGGGCCTCAGAGGGGCTTTCATAACCCTACAGAAGCCCTGAAACTCACAGCCTGTATGTGGGTTTAGTTTTTCTTTTGCTTACACAACATTAATATCTTAAGATTACTATCTACATAATGAGGGTTCTGATATCTTCCTTGTAGATATGGTGTCATCTGTGTGAGCTGCAAGGTGAGATGTGATTGGTGATGAAAAATATGACAGTGTGATTTGCTCCAGCATGCTGCAACTCCTCCCAGTTATCTAACAAGTTGCTGAACAGAAACTGGAGAGAGACAGAGATGAAGGATGATCACAGCTATACATCAAGGGGCTTATACACTACACATACACATACTATTGCTGCTTCAACCACGGTTGAAGGATTAAAGATTCTTAAACAGTTTTCTTTTTTTTACTTTTGGTTTGTTTTTATTGTACTTTATTTGTATTACATGTATGTTTAATACAAACAAAAATGACCCTACCTGAACACTTCCAAAAAGTGATATTTTATAGAATGTTTCATTCATAAAATATAAAAGACCCTCATTCACACTCTATCTCAGCAGCAATTAGATGAGGACACAGAAAAACATTCCACATTAAAGGTATTGTGGATGAATGTGAAGCAATGCATTCACTTCAACAGCTACCTGAACCCGTTGCATTACCATGAATTATATCACATATACATGCGCAGAAGGTATTTATTAGAACTTCTAAATATCTGCAAATGGAAATTACTCTTTGCTCTTTGGACTAAAGGATCCCAAATAAACAAAGACACATGAAATGAAAGAATGGGCAGACGACTTCTTGAGGTGTGTAAAGTCTAACATCCAACTCTAACATTGTTGTTTAATTTGTATGATGTTCAGTGAACTAAGTGTTCAGACATGGTAAGCAACATGCTTTCTGCCGACCAGAAGCATTCACTTTCACTTCCCCATCATCCCAAATAGGCAAAATGAGCACCATCTAGGGAGGAGGAGAGGAAATAGCACTGTCTGAATGGTTTTAAAGGGAAAGGGACCAAACATGTCTATTTCCAGTAAACATTTAATTCACTGAAGAAACAAGACCATTTATGCTACTTTACTCAAATCCAAGACAGAAATAGGTCCAATGGAAGTAAAATCTATTTTAAAAGGATAATATAATTACAATAAGCACTTAACTTAAAGTTTAGAAATCATTCACCTATTAATTGAAATGAATGAATGATCAAATAATCCCTTTATAATCCCTTTAATAATCATTTGATATTAATGCTGCATATATTTATAGGATAATTAACAAGGGTGAGCTTAAAACTTTTATGTCAGTTGTATCACATAGGGATAAAAGTGTGAATATGTGAATAAATATGGAGAAATAAATGAGTTTAGATTAGTTATTGTCGACAGAATAATGTAAATACCACTGAACGCAGAAGAAAATCATTTCCCTTATTAAATCTTTCTCTTCTCAGGAAACACAGCTATGAGTGACCTAGTGAGAAAAACAGAAAACTAATGCAGGTTCTAACAGTGAACTTCAGCTGTGAACAACATTATACTGTAACGGTAGGAAATTAAAAAGATTGCTATTTAAAAATGGATTGATTACAATTCACATTGAAAATATTAATTTGTCTTACAAGTTTAAAATTCATGGCATTCTAAATCGAAACACATACAAATTGGACTCTTTCCATAAGTTAGTCTGAATGTTTCCCTCAGACAGACAGCACTATGTACCACTATGGAACAGCCTGAGTTCTTCAGCTACAACTGAAAGTTTTAACTTTGTGTCATTTTACGCACGAGATACGCTCCAAGCAGAGAATCATTCAGAAATGATGAGAAACAAATGATTATGTTGGTAGTTTTCCTGCGTGTCATTAAAAGCGTCTGTTGTTAAAAGTGTGTCCTGACTTGTTGTAGAAACCGGTGCGCCCTAAATGAGGCATAATGGAGCTACAGGGGAGGCAGTTCTGTTGGAGAACAACTTGTCCTTCACAACGAAAGATAATCTATGTACCCAGCTCTGTGCTAAAGTTTGAACAACACATCCAGTCACACCACATGTGATTGATACTGTAATTGAAAATACCTTGAAGGGGCGCTGGGGTGGTTTGGTTAGAAACTGTAGGTTTATTGTAAAGAATGTACAGGAGTAACCATGTCTACAACACAAAACAATATTCAAAACCACCAGTGAATTAACATGCAGCTTCTGAGTTAAACATGTAATGATAATGACAATAAAATAGATTATTTTGGTTTTTTAAGGCCTTGCATGTATCCCTCTGTCATGAATTGATCAAATTGTGATTCATGTAAAAACTCTGTGAAGGAGTTCTTAGAGGTACACGTCTGGTTCCTGTCATCACCACTGTGAACATTTCTGATTTGATCAACTTGTCAAGAACTGAGCATTTCAGTTAATATACTGGTGTACCATATAAGTCAGTAAATATATTGGAGTACCATATATAACTGAACAGAGAAGTGACGTGGCCTATTGAACATACAACCTGTGCAGTGTCTCCTGCGGTTCAAAGCACAGACAGCAGGGGTGAAAAAGTGGGATAAACGACTGATACATAAGTGACATGTATGTGTTGTTTCTCAGACTTTAAACCACAAAAACACAATTCAGTGACAAATTAAACAACTTGTGAATCATGAAGATTGAACTTAGCTAGCTGGGCTTATTCATGCCAAATCAGCTTTACTGGAAGTAATGTAAGTGTTTTATACCAGAAAATGAGCTGAAGCAGGACAGAGTAACTTTAGCACACATTCAACTAACTAGCAAACAAACATCCAAACTGTGATCTTTCCGCAGTAATATAAGTTTCACAATCTTCAGACAATATCAATGTCTCTACCAGTGGCTGTGCCTGATATTTAGTTTAGTGACAGTCCGAAGTAAAGTTTGTAGTAAAGCGATGATAAACCGAGAACCGCTGAAGAGAACGTTGTAACTTTTGAGAGTCAGGTCGAATTTGATTGGCTTACAATTTACAAGGTATGATGTAATTTACTTTCACCCTTAATAGAGAATGTCGTCTTACGTCTAAAATCAGGACGTGCTGCTAAAAAGTAGATACTATAAACTCCTCCGAGTATTTTTCTTCTTTTTCACCTGAATTTGAAATGAGCTTGAAATTTGGAATGACGTAAGAGTCACCAGGGCGACACTGCGGCCAGAGACTCGACCACTGTGACATCACTTGGTAGTGAATATGATGTTAATTCCAATAATTCCATTAGCGTTTCACCAGCGGAGGAGTAGTCGTAGTGCGGATTTTGTGAGTGTTAGAGATATTGATATTGTGTTTTGCTCCCCTTGAACTGTCGGCTAGAGCCAGCACAGCAACATGAATTCTTCAAGTTCCCGTCCATCAATGACGGACGACAATGAACTGTTAACGGTTTTACGGTCAGTTACTGTGCTTCTGTGGTCTTACATTAGTGTCTCGTATGTTTTCTCATGATTTATATGATTCTTGCTTTGGTCCTCCTGGTAAAGGACAGCTAGGAAGAGTTTCTTGTTTCCCGTTAGTAAGTTTAGCGCCGCCAGCGTCTCTCCCCAGTAGAGCTTCATCAGTAGCTCTTTATCAGAGCAGATTCCGATACTGATCAATAAAGAAACATACTAGACCATAAACAAGGCCAATATTTGAAAACTGTGATGTGTAAATTTACAGAAACACAATTTCTACTCGGAAACTAAGTGAGCATAGTGTTCTGTACAATAATAAACTGAATATCTGAACATCATAAATAGTTGAATGTTCTCGATGTATATTTAACTCAAGTGATATAATATCTGAGATTATGAATAACATCTGACACCGCATTAACACCTGTTTCTGCTCATTTACAGAAACCTCAAGATTATCAGCAGCACAGGGAAGAAGCTGGTAAGACATTTTGATTCTGTATATCAAGACTTTTTTAATCAGGGTGGACAGCTTCAGTTTTGGAGGGTCTGAATTCATTATTAGATGTAGGATTTCTGTTACAGTTGGAAATTCACCAAATTTATCAACTTCAACCGTGGATCTGAACTCTGTCTGAACTAAGAAAGAAGAAAAATCTTAAAGAGAAACTTTAATGAACAAACGTTATTTTGGCCAGACAAAACTGTTGATAAGGTGTTTCTGTGCTGTTTGTCATGGTCTCCCAGATGGTTGCTAAGCCGATTGTCATTATCTAAAAGATATTTGCTAAGGTGTTGCTGGACTATTGCTATGGTATCCCAGGTTGTTGCTTAAGTGCTGCTATGCTAGTTGTCAGATTTCTTAGACGGGTGCTAAGGTGTCACTAGGCCATTGCTATGGTATCCCAGGTGGTTGCTATGGTGTTCCTAGGCCACTGCTATGCTTTCCAGGGAAGTTGCTAAGGTGTCGCTAAGCCATTGCTAATGGTATCCCAGGTTGGTTTTGTTAGGCTGTTGCTGTGATGTTACAGGTGTTTTTATTACAGTTGTGTTAGTATGCTGGTCGCAATAATCTCTCAGATGGTTCCTTATTTGTAAATATGTGTACACCCGCTGTCAGCTTCATTAAGTACACAACCTTCTTTCTGCACTCACCGTCCATTTAATCACTTTCCATTTCTACAATTACAGACTGTAGTCCATCTGTTTCTCTTTGTACTCTGTAACCCTGTTCTTCAATGTGCAGAACCCCCACAGGACCACCATAGAGCAGGTATTATGTGGGAGGTGGATCGTTTTCAGCACTGAAGTGTCACTGGCGTGGTGGTGTGGACCCTGAGTGGACCCTCATCGTAGCACCACACACCAACACGTCAGTGTCACTGCAGTGCTGAGATTGATCCCCCACCTATACAGTATGTGTTCTGTGGTGGCCCTGTGGGGGTCCTGCCAACAAAGTGTAGAGTAATAAAACAAAGAATAGTAAGAACACCTAGCCAACTTAAACATATATATTTTTTATACGTTTGGAGCTTCTCACCGTCCTTATTAATGTCCTACACTGAACTTCAATGTGCTTGAATGTTTTTTGAAAAGTTGATGCAAAACATTGAAAAAAATGTACCTAGTGTACAACAGCTTCTTCATTTCTCTTCTGTAGCCCATCAGTGAGCTCCAACTGCTCAGAACGATACATGGGATTACTAAATGGGTCAAAATGATATTGGTAGAAATAGTTTTGCCAGCCACTTCCCTCTGTCAGACAGAGCTGTTGAGTCAGAGGAGAACAAAAAAGAGTAGGCCTGCTGAGCTAATTCTGGGCGGACACAGCAGCAGTCACTACAGTGGCCGTGGCATCTTTACTGATGGAGACAAGCCTGATAGGAACAAAGCCCTCTCTGATGCGTTGTTGAGTTGTCACAGCAGTGGCAGCGTCTCACCTGAAACAAAACTCGACATCGTGAAACTTCATGCAGACATCACTGCTGAGAGCATCTTCAGTGCGATGGTAGAAATGATTGGCTCCCTGTTTGGGAACACTGCAGCTGCTCGCTTCATTTTGAAGCAGGAAGTCAGTCGTGGATATCACTGTCCTCAGGGAGCAGCTGAATAAATTCATCAAGCTTAGGTCAACCCATCCATTCACAAAGAATCTGACCGGCTGTTTGTACGGACTGATCTCGTACGGGAGCATGTGGATCAGCCATTCAGACGTTGCTTTGAAGAACACGACAGCTCGAGGAGAATTCTTGCAATGGGAATTCTTAAAGGACTTGCCTTCCAGTTTTACGGATGAGGCCATTCATAAACTTCTGCATTCGTCCCTGAGGGTGACATATGCGGCACCCCTCTCAAAGGATGAAAAGAAGGCAGTGGGTCATCTTTGCGGAGCAGTGACCAAAATTGTGAAAAACAGGATCGCTGTTACTTGTGGAAACACACACCAGACAACTATCCAGTCAGGTAAGAGACTTGGAGTCAATGTTCAGTTTCCACTTTCTACTTTTTTTTTTAAATCCATATATGTTTTTATGTACTGGACATAAGTTGTTTTTCAGTTTCTCTTTATCTTTTAGAATGAAACTATCCTTAGTTCTTCAATATAAATGGATGGAGCTAAACTGATATAGCCTGAGCCTGGATAGCTGGATAGATTCAAATTGATGGTCATGAGATTACAGAAACAATGCATTCACATGTTATTGCAGCTTAGTGTCCGTATTATATTTTTAAACATTTGCATGTTTTAAAACAGTGACAATATACAAACATCAGAAATGATTTCAAAATAGTGAGGGAAATTTGTTTTCCGTGATTTGGGTCATTTAAATCTTTTGGTAACCAAAAGACACTTTTTTATTTCCAGTGCTAATACTGATAATAGGTGTTCAAAACAGCTATTTTAATTGAATAATATTAATAATAACAGGTTGCACTTATATAGCGCTTTTCACAAACCTAAGGATGCGGAACAAACGAGGAAAAAAACAAAAATTTAAAAATTAAAAAAATTTAAAAGAGTGAAAGAAAGTTAAAGAGAGTGAAAGAAAGAAGAGAAAAGGTGGAACTTGAGCTGAGATTTAAACATAGGAAGACAAGCGAATAGAAAGAGATAGGGCATTCCAAAGAGTGGGGGCAGCAACACTGAAAGATCTGCCACCCATGGTAAATAGCCTAAACCGAAGGACAGCAAAGAGAGCAGAATCAGAGGACCTGAGAGAGCGTGATGGAGTGTAGGGCTGTAAGAGAGCAGAGAGATATGATAGAGCTAAGCCATGTAAGGCTATATAAGCCAACAAAATACAATATGCATGACAGGACACAATCATTTTGAATAATGGCCACATCCTAAATATGTTGGCTCTCTGTAGTATCTGTGGGTAGCAGTTTATCAGCATGGTGTCTTGTCATTTAAAGATGGAGGTTGGTATCATGTTTCTGAAAAGCTCGCATACAGCAACTTCAAACAACACACTCAGAAATTAATGTGATTAAATGTAAATACAAATAATTGAACTGTGATTGTTGTGTAGTTTTTAGCTAGCTACTAAATGTTTGTATGCTTCAGTAACGGCACGTAAACAGAGTATCTGAATCATAAATACAGATTAATGATACAATTAAACTATTCCTGCAACCGCAATTGAATTAGTAATTATGTACTATAAGTTATGATCCAGGCCTGATTTTCTCCATAAATCACAGAACATCCATTTTTCTGGGCTTGAGGCTTGGGTGCTGACCATTGTTGTACACACAGTACAGGGGTGTTTCGTTGGTTCTCATTGGTCAAACTCATCTACAATCACCGCACAAGATCCTTGTTAATTATGGTAATTTCTAAATACATTATCAATAATATAGGCAGCTCTTCTGATTTTAACATTACACTCTTTCAACATTACCATGATTGATGTGGACCAGTAGATGTAGTTTGTCTCATGTGTGCAGTGTTCATGTTCATGCTTAATCTATGCCATAAACAGTGCATTTAATAATTTAATAATAAAATGAGTTTTATGGTTTTTAGGCATCTAATAAGTAGTGAGGATCAATAGAGTTAGTATTGGTACTCTGTATCGGCAGATGCTTCAGCATCGGGTATTGGTAATGGAGGGGAAAAGGAGGTATTGTTGCATCCTTAATGTTAAGACCCAGCTCTATAACAAAACTGGTTATCAGATGCTATCTGTAATTTATAGTTTCTATGTTTTTCTTCTATTATTTTGCAAACATGTGCGTATATATGCAAGTATTGCTGTTAAAAGAATGAAGTTAAATTATTGCTGACTACTTCTGCTCCTCAGGTCCTCAGCCTTCTGTCTTTCTTGATGAAGTTGGTAGAACTTACCTGCATGGAGTCCGTCCAGATAAAGTCACTCAGGAACGTCGCCAGTCCAAGCCCAAATATCTGCTTGAAGATGCGCGCCAGTTTCGTACTGTGAATCTTCGAGTTATTCAGACGATCTCTGAGGAGCTGCTTAAAAGGCTTGGGAACACTTGTTGTATGGACTTCTCTAAGTATCGTGGTCCTCTGGTTGATCAGCTGTTAGAAGAGCTGGAGAATCTGGCAGTCAAAGTCAGCGACCGTGGTGGACGGCTGTCCGCTGCTGAAGATAATGCCACATCTGTCATCACCAGTGGAGCACATGATAGGCTTGTTATGGCAAACTGGCTGATACAAGTACCACAGTGTAAGCAAACTGTAGTTTGTTACATGGCAAGCACCGTCATTGAAGTTTTTGCCACATATTTTATGATAGACATGACACCGTCAGGACCTTCTTCAGTGTTTGATATTCACACTGTTGATAATGCTGACACCACAATGAAGAGTTCTTTGCCATCTGAGGAGGACAGTTTTAACTTTGTATCAGAATCAGAGCTGAACTTGAGTACTGCCCAACCCTGGACCCTTGAAAGAGCTTCTTTTGATACATCGTCCAGCACATGCTCCAGTGCTTGTAGTGGATTCAACCCCTCTGAAATCGAGGAGTTACATGGTGGGTCTGAACTGAATATTGATGAGGAACTCAACGCTTCTGAAAGGTGCAGTTCTGGAGGAAGGCCGGAAACGTATTTGGTGATCCGTGAAGAATCTGCTCAAGAAGGTTGTGATGATTCACCACCCTCAAGCTCCCTCCATGCTTCTGAGGTAAAGCGAAGACTTTCTACTTCTTCATGAAAGAATTATCACTGTTATGACCTGTATGTATGTGGCTTGACTCTGTATTTTTTAGTAATTTAAACTAAAGTAGAATTCTAATTTGTTTTGTTGTAGGAAAAAATCGTTAACATTGCTGCATGTTCTGATGGTGAGTCACCCAGTTCCATTTCATAACTACATATTTTGTGGCTAAGTTGTAATTCTTAGCTAGCTACTAAATGTTTGTATGCTTCAGTTATGGCACCTAAACAGAGTATCTGAATCATAAAAACAGATTAATGATACAATGAAACTATTCCTGCGACTGCAATTGAATTAGTAATTATATACTATAAGTTAGGATCCAGGCCTGGTTTTGTCCATAAAGACCAGAACATCCACTTTTTCGGGTATGAGGCTTGGGTGCTGACCATCGTGTACACAGTACAGGGGGTGTTTCGTAGCTTCTCATTGGTCAAACTCATCTACAGTCACCGCACAAGATCCTTGTTAATTATGGGTAATTTCTAAATACATTGTCAATAATATAGGCAGCTCTTCTGATTTTGACATTACACTCTTTTAATATTACCATGATTGATGTGGACCAGTAGATGTAGTTTGTCTCATGTGTGCAGTGCTCATGTTCATGCTTAATCTATGCCATATACAGTGCCTTTACTCAATTGAAATAAGTTTTATGGTTTTAGGCATCTAAGAAGTAGTGAGGATCAATAGAGTTAGTATTGGTACTCTGTATCGGCAGATGCTTCAGCATCAGTATTGGTAATGGAGGGGGAAAAGGAGGTATTGTTGCATCTTTAATGTTAAGACCCAGCTCTATAACAAAACTGGTTATCAGATGCTATCTGTAATTTATAGTTTCTGTGTTTTTCTTCTATATTTTGCACACATTTGTGTATATATGCAAGTGTTGGCTGTAAAAGAACGAAATTAAATTATTGTTACTACTTCTGTTTCTCAGGTCCTCAGCTTCTGTCTGTCTTGATGAAGTAGGTAGAAGCTTACCTGCATGGAGTCCGTTCCAGATAAAGTCCCTCAGGGAACGTCGCCAGTCCAAGCCTAAATATCAGCTTGAAGATGTACGCCAGTTTCGTACTGTGAATCTTCGAGTTATTCAGACGATCTCTGAGGAGCTGCTTAAAAGCTTGGGAACACTTGTTGTATGGACTTCTCTAAGTATCGTGCTCCTCTGGTTGATCAGCTTTTAGAAGAGCTGGAGACTCTGGCAGTCAAAGTCAGCGACCGTGGTGGACGGCTGTCCGCTGCTGAAGATAATGCCGCATCTGTCATCGCCAGTGGAGCACATGATAGGGCTTGTTATGGCGTACTGGCTGATACAAGTACCACAGTGTGATCAAGCTGTAGTTTGTTACATGGCAAGCACCGTCATTGAAGTTTTTGCCACATATTTTATGATAGACATGACACCGTCAGGACCTTCTTCAGTGTTTGATATTCACACTGTTGATAATGCTGACACCACATATGAAGAGTTCTTCGCCATCTGAGGGAGGACAGTTTTAACTTTGTATCAAATCAGAGCTGAACTGAGAACTGCCAACCCTGGACCCTTGAAAGAGCTTCTTTTGATACATCGTCCAGCACATGCTCCAGTGCTTGTAGGGATTCAACCCCTCTGAGTTACATGGTGGGACTGAACTGAATATTGATGAGGAACTTAACGCTTCTGAAAGGAGCCGTTCTGGAGGAAGGCCGGGAACATTATTTGGTGATCCGTGAAGAATCTGCTCAAGAAGGGTTGGTGATGATTCACCACCCTCAAGCTCCCTCCATGCTTCTGAGGTAAAGCGAAGACTTTCTACTTCTTCATGAAAGAATTATCACTGTTATGACCTGTATGTATGTAACCTGACGAAATAATTTAAACTGAAGGTAGAATTCTAATTTGTTTTGTTGTAGGAGAAAATTCGTTAACATTGCTGCATGTTCTGATGGTGAGTCACCCAGTTTCATTTCATAACTACATATTTTGTGGCTTAGTTGTGGCAAAAACAATAAGGGGGCCTGGCCCTGTGCATTGTGGTTGTGGGTGATATACTTTTCTCGCAATTCCTGGCACAGTTTTGTAACAGTGGGGTATACATTAGAAAATAAGGAAAGGCAACTATCAAATTACTTCTTATTCCCTTTAAGAGCTGAGTGTACAGGCATAGTGACAGTTTTTCAAATGATTCTCTTGGGAAAGCAGATGTCCTCCATCAGTTCATTACTTCTATGTTTCTATGATATCAATCTTTCCATTACTTCTCCAGTTTCATTACCTTTATATTATATTATCTGTATATCTGTATAGTTCCACTAACTATAGTTCCATCACCTTTATGGTTTCACTACAACTATATTTCTGTTACCTCTGTAGTTTACATTATCTGTTATAGTCCTGTTTCCTCTATAGTTCCATTAACTCTCCAGTTCCAGTATGTCTATAGTTCTGTTCTATAGTTCTGTAAGTTCTATAGTCCTTTATATTTCCATTATCTCAGTATGTTCTATTACACTGTTGTGTGTAAAACATGCGCCGACAAAATAACAGTAGTTCAACCACAGCACTTGCACCAGCACGGAAATAGGGACCCTGTTTATTTCAGCTTGTCTGGACCTCTTCTGATGTATTAGGCGTGATTTTTCTTCCCATCTCTCTCTCTCTGTAGACATCAAGGACAAAACGCTCATCACCAAAAAAGAAGCAGCGGCTGTTTATCCAGGATGTCCAGCTTCCTGGCAAAGTTTTTGCTGCTTTGGGTGCACTTCACGGCAGTGAAGAACCTGAAGCCCACCACAGCCAGCCTGAATGTACATAAATGTATATAAAATAAAATAATGTATATAGTTCCAAAAATAATGAGTTATTATTATCTTTAATTTATGTGTGTGTGTGTTGGTGTGTATATATATACGGGTTTAGATGTGCAAATAAATACTCTATATATAATCACAGGACCCATTGCTATTAAAAATAGGTAATAGTTCAGCCTCTTGTTTCTAAGCACGTTTTCTCACAACAGAATAAGACTGAGATAAATAAAAGCATTTAGCAGTCATGTAGCTGGACCTTTGTCGTGCTGAAATCACTTACTCACTGCAGCGCACATCCACAGCGGTACAGCAGAGGACACTGCAGCTTCACTTTCAATACAGTGTGTGTTTCCAGCCTTAATTAATAAAGTTTTTCTCTAAACCCTTAACTGTGTAGATGTGATGCAAATAAACAAAATCAGCATTAAAACTAACTACACACCTTCAGTCTCTTACTAGGTTCTCCTGGTTCTCCTTAGGATGTCAAAAAAACTCATTCAGACCCTGCATCTCTCTCTTTCTCTCTCTCTCTTTTTCTTTCTCTCTCTCTATGAGTGCCTTAAACACAGGTGCTCAGCAAGACTGCAGAATATGGATGCTGGAAAAACGTTTGGTTCATAATTCATTTATTTATTATTATTTATGTATTCATATCACGTATTCAAACTTGCACAAAACGTCTACTTATGAAAAATATATTCTGTCACACAAACACACCAAACCTCACCTGCTGGAGTGAAAGGAGGTTTAGTTATACTTTTGATTTTATTTATTTATTTATGTTTCCTTTATGCTTACTTAATATTTCTATTTGTCTGCCAGTTCATTGGGTACAATTTTACAGAGTTTACATTGATAAAGGTCCTTAAATTTAGATAAATAAATCCAATTTATTAAATGAAATACTCCCTCGAAGACAGGACTTGAATTAAACTGAGAAAGGCGCTTTGTCGCCCTCTTGTGGATGACCTTGTGTATCCAACGTGAAAAAACGACTACGATGTTTAAGCTGGTCAAGTTGCGAGTTAGACTCTCGAAATTATGATGGCCCTTATGCTTTTGAACAGCTACTCACCATGCATTACATTTTTTATGCAGATTGCAAGATGACAGAACAGATCTTTTAGACCAACGCTGTTAAGAGATGATGGACGCAAACTTTGTCCTCCAGAGAAACATTGACGAATTAAAACACTGCTGTTGGTTTCCTTTTGGGCTCTTTTCTTTTTTAAGACTTTCATCATAATTGAGGATGTATTGTTTCAGGATATGTGGATATCCTTCATAGAGGGTTAAGTAAAGTCTTTATAATACATTAGTTCCATATACATTAAGGAATCCCCAGCACTGTATGTTCTTCTCCGCGAGGTGGCGATATTTACTACACCGAGGCGTTTACATCAAGTCGAGAACAGCATAGCGAACTCACATCCCTGCATTCACTCTGCTGTTTCCAAATAAGATGATTCATTAGTCTATTTTTATTTGTGTTATTATTGTGGCATTACTTTCGTTGGTTATTAGTTATTAGTTATTTATTAGAATGGTATACACTGTCGTATCAGGATTGTGAAGCATTTCCAGACCTCGTTTAAACCAAACTGATACAGACAGGAAACAGAAATAAAGAAACACGCTGTTTTGAGTTGTCTAGAAAAAGAGAAAGACAAGATTGATTGTACGATGCTAAAAATGGCTAGAATTGTTCTATCACAATCCTCATTTAGAGGTCTGACCCACACTGCCTTATATAGCTGTTAATGTTTTCCAGCGGGACACGACGCAGGAAGCCAGCACCAGTTTACAGGAATTGCCAAATACTTTAACTCATATACCATCACAGGCAGGAGGAACGTGAGTGGAACTGATTCAGACCAGATCCTTCTTCAGGTTAACACCAAACTACAGAAACCAGGGATGAGCTGTGAGAAATGTGTTAGGATTAGTTGGAGTGGCATCTTTGATTAGGAATTAATCAGACAACATCAGTACCTGATGCTTCTGAGACTGAATATGATAAAGTGCTCAGTGTTTCAACATCTAGTGTAAACTTTCCAAAGAGGTGAGACTGTTACTGCTGCAAACACCCATAATTAATCATTCTTAACATTTAAAATGTGTTAAAATAAGTGTTTTTGTACTCTTTGAACTATTTCTAAAAGAACAGACCAGTACAGCCTGTAAAGCTTTTACCTTTAGACTCAGCTTTAGTTTATAAACTGTAAATACTGTTTGACCAGAGGAGGATGGGTCTCCCCTTGTGAGTCTGGTTCCTCCCAAGGTTTCTTCCTCCAGTTGAGGGAGTTTTTTCTTGCCACTGTTGCCTCTGGCTTGCTCACAACGGATAAAGTGTTGTGATTTCATGTTTTTCATGCTTTAAAATTCCTGTAAAGCTGCTTTGTGACATCATTGTTGTTAAAAGCGCTATACAAATAAACTTGACTTGACTTGACTTGACATGAAATGTTTGCACAATGTGACGGTGACCTCTGATCAAATGATGCAGAAAAAATAAAACAAATGGACACATGGTTTTAATATGGCAGTGAGGATATATGGTATGTTAAATATTTTTTCCAGTGTGTGTTGGCTACCTATGCAGGCATTGCTGTAATTTTCCTGTATTTCAAAACCCAAGAAGAAGCCTGTTACAGCAAAGTGATGACAAGTGTAAGTTACCTGTAGACTTGCTTTGTATATTTAAGTGTAGATAAGCAACACCATCTCTTGCTGAACCTCATATCGTCAAACAAATATTTCCAAAACAGCAAAAGATTCTTAACGTAAGTAAAAAGATTTTATTCCAATTTTGGGGCATTTCTGTTTTATTTTTCATTCATCATGTGTATATATGATTTTATATATTTTATACACACACACACACACACACACACACATATATATATATATATAATAATATATATATATATATATATATATATATTCTTTTTTTTTACTTGTCTGTTGATTGTGTTTATCTGTTTGTAGGCTCTCTGTGGTCTGCTCCAGGGGCCGAGTGTATACTGACTGCATTTCAAGAAACATGGGCTTCTTCTGCTTTATAATACTGCCAGTATTGTGTCCAGTTTAGTACCCAGACAATGAACACATGTAGTGTGTACTTTCTGATTCCAAGGCAACAGGATTTCTTGTTTCTAAATTGCAGGTATGTCACACAAACAGTCAGAGATGTCCAGAAAAAGCCTAAATTACAATATATGGCTGTGGAGGAAAAAAATGGAAATCTTTTAAACTGTTTTGTTAGGCTATGGGTGCATATTGTCAGTGTTGTATTACACTTCTATTTTCGACTAGAAGTGAATTGAAATGTGTGGCTAACAACAGCACTTAGAAGAAGGACTGAAAGTAGAGATTCTGAACTTATTATGGATGTTGTAGCTTTCCAGTATATATTTTGTTTCCACAGTATTTAACCTGTATTTAAATGAATACATCATACATTTTAAAGCTGATTTGTTTCTGTTGACTATCATTGCTGTTTACAAGCTGATTATATACCACAATGTGGACTTTCATTTCAAGAGACCGGATTCACTTCATGTTCAATACAAATAATAAATAAACTGCTGATGACTTCATGCTTGTCATTTGAATCCATGTTATTTAAGTTTTCTATTGTTTTTGTTTGCCATATGTAAATAAGTAGGGCTAAATGTAAATATTTCCTGCTTAAGTAGGTTATAAATAATATATAAATAATTAATATATTAATATATTAATATAAATAATATATAATATGTTGTTTCATTTTTTGAAAAGTTGAAAAGTATACAAAAGTATACAATTGAAAAGTATAAAGATTAATTAGCTAATTAAGCATACTAATCACACCAGCCAGGAGAAAGAAAATATGTTTAAACAGGCATGAAATTGATGGTAATAAAGGTGGAACTGATCCTCTCTTCAGTCTCTCTTCAGTGATAAATGCTGAGCGAAGCTGCTCATATTGTCCAAGGTCTAAGAAACTGAAATGTGAAATCAGTTAAATGTACAGCTCAAACTCATAACTTTGAATATAAGTTTTCCAGGATCCTGTTGAGATGTAGAATCTGAAGTTGGATTCCTATTTACCATTTAATTGTTCTGTTCCATCTTAAATGGTTCTGCAGTTACATTTTGGCGCCTGTACATGCTGGAGCGATGCAGAACATTAGATTAAGAAGATGGTGAACAGAAAGTCAATTTCAGGTTAATTTAATGGTGAACATCATCCTGCCCATAGACAGTTTAGATTCTTGGGGATGGCGTGAAAAGTATTGATGTCCTCTGCCCACCTGGAAAGGTAATATATGCAAAGTGCGCAGTATTTGTTGAGGTTGCTATAAGTTATATATACATTTTGGGGCTGTAAATATTAGCGAGTCATATAGGATCTATACGGTACACATTGCAGTTCCTCCTCAGGCTGATTATAAGTCATTACAAAGTCATGACCCGAAGGTGAAAAATAGCAAAAGCATGAATCAGAGGGCTTGTTCTATTCTTAAATACTTAACAGCAGTTTAAAAGAGATAACTGTATGATACATAATCATTTGGCTCTTTCCGCTTAAAGAACAAAATAGGAATGTTTGTGTGGAGAGCGGACTTACTCGAGGCAATGGCAGGGGCTTCTGAGGGGCTTTCATAACCCTACAGAAGCCCTGAAACTCGGAGCCTGTATGTGGGTTTAGTTCTTCTTTTGCTTACACAACATACAAACACAAAAACTGGTATAGTGTCTACAGAATCATTTATAGTAGTTACTGAATAATAAGTCTTAAGATTAATATCTATATAATGAGGGTTCTGATATCTTCCTTGTAGATATGGTGTCAACTGTGTGAGCTGCAAGGTGAGATGTGATTGGTGATGAAAAATATGACAGTGTGATTTGCTCCACCATGCTGCAACTCCTCCCAGCTTTCAAACAAGTTGCTAAACAGAAACTGGAGAGAGACAGAGATGAAGGATGATCACAGCTATCCATCAAGGGGCTTATACACTACACATACACATACTATTTCTGTTTCAACCATGGTTGAAGGATTAAAGATTCTTAAATAGTTTTCTTTTTTTTTACTTTTGGTTTGTTTTTATTGTACTTTATTTGTATTACATTACATGTATGTTCAATACAAACAAAAAATGACCCTACCTGAACACTTCCAAACTTCAAAGGGATATTTTATAGATTGTTTTATTCATAAAATATGAAAGACCATCATTCACACTCTATCTCAGCAGCAATTAGACGAGGACACAGAAAAACATTCCACATTAAAGGTATTGTGGATGAATGTGAAGCAAAGCGTTCACTTCAACAGCTACCTGAACCCGTTTCATTACCATGAATTATATCACATATACACAAGCAGAAGGTATTTATTAGAATTTCTAAATATCTGCAAATGGATTTTTTTTTGACTAAAGGATCCCAAATAAACAGAGAGACGTGAAATGAAAGAATGGGCAGACGACTTCTTCAGGTGTGTAAAACATCTAACTCACATTGTTGCTTCATTTGTATGATGTTCAGTGAATGTTAAGTGTTCAGTTACGTGTTCAGACATGGTAAGCAACATGCTCTCCGCCAACCAGAAGCATTCACTTTCACTTCCCCATCATCCAAAACAGGCAAAATGAGCACCATCTAGGGAGGAGGAGAGGAAATAGCACTGTCTGAATGGTTTTAAAAAGAAAGGGACCAAACATGTCTTTTTCAGTAAACAGATACAGGTAGTAAACAGTAACATTTACTCAATTTCATGCACCTAATAACTTTGTAAGGGATGTATACTTTACAAAGTGTAATTTCCACAGAATAATGTTAATACCACTGAATGCAGAAGAAAATAATTTCCCTAATTAAATCTTTCTCAGGAAACACAGCTATGAGTGACCTAGTGAGAGAAATAGAAAACTAATGCAGGTTCTGAAAGTGAACTTCAGCTGTGGAAATATTGCTGTTTAAAAATTGAATAAAATTGAAAAAATTGAAAACATTAATTTGTCTTACAAGTTTAAAATGCATGGCATTCTAAATGGAAACACATACAAATTGGACTCTTTCCATAAGATAGTCTGAATGTTTCCCTCAGACAGACAGCAGTGTACCACTATGGAACAGCCTGAGTTCCCCTTCAGCTACAACTGTAAGTTTCAACTTCATGTCATTTTAGGCACGAGATACGCTCCAAGCAGAATATCAGGATAAAGCAAGATCCAAGCACTACAGTTATTTCAGAAACGATGAGAAACTAAGGATTATATTGGTAGTTTTCCTGCGTGTCGTTAAAAGCATGTGTTGTTAAAAGTGTGTCCTGACTTGTTTGAGTCATTCTCGAGGAACCAGCGCACCTGAAATGAGGCATAATGGAGCTGCAGGAGGCAGTTCTGTTGGAGAACAACTTGTCCTTCACGACGAAAGGCCTGAACTACATCAGGTAATCACTAACAAAACTACATCAAAATAATAATAATAAACTTCTTAAAACTTTTATAAACAAACCCAGCATTAAAACTAACTACTCACCTTTAATCTCTCATTTCTGCTGATGTCGAAAAGCTTTAAAAAGCTTATTTATTTATCTGCCAGGACTTAGGACAAAGATGCTCAAATTTAGCAAAATAAATCCTATAAAATAAATAAATATATTCCTTTAAATACAAGAGCAGGCTCCTATTAAACTGAGAGACAATAAATAAATAAATTAATTAATTAATACCAGTCCAATGACAAGCATATGATTTGTTATCCTGCTTGGTCTGCATAACTAATATAATCTATGTACCCAGCTCTGTATCCAGTCACACAACATGTGATTGTCTGGTTCCTGTAATCACCACTGTGAACATTTCTGATTTGGTCAACTTTTCGAAAACTGAGCATTTTACACCAAACCACACTAAACACCTTTGCTTATATTTGAACCATTCAGTGTATAGAAATTTAATTTATGGAGTTTCCCTTGAACACATCCTCTACAGAAAAACAGATTACTTAATTTTAGTAAATAATTTATGTTTCTTTTCTAGACATAATAATTTCATTTTTAAATTAAATACAAAAGACAAAACCTGTCTGCACTTACCATATATGAGCACTTTGAAATTCTACAATTACAGACTTTAGTCCACTATCAACTCTATTAGGGGGCTAACAAATAAACAAAGAGACAGATGGACTGCAGTTTGTAATTGTACAACCCCCTTCATGGTAAGTGGAGCTGATAAAATGCACAGTAAAATGTAGAAACAAAAGAGGTGGTAATATTGTTACAGCTTTTAGAGTAATACACACTCTTTATCACAGAGAATCGTATTTGGAAGGTCCATACTGTTTCAGAAAGTTTGGGGGTCCCCAGCGACATCCTGCTTTCAAGGTGACTTGCATTATTTGTAGACCTATATTTCTGTATTTTACTTGAAATTCAGTCAGTAAATATATTGAAGTACCATATATAACTGAACAGAGAAGTGACGTGGCCTATTGAACATACAACCTGTGCCGTGTCTCCTGCGGTTCAAAGCACAGACAGCAGGGGTGAAAAAATGGGATAAACGACTGATACATAAGTGTACAGTCTTTATTAAACAGTAAAATAACCAAAAAATGACATGTATGTGTTGTTTCTCAGACTTTAGACCACAAAAACACAATTCAGTGACAAATTAAACAACTTGTGAATCATGAAGATTGAACTTAGCTGGGCTTATTCATGCCAAATCAGCTTTACTGGAAGTAATGTAAGTGTTTTATACCAGAAAATGAGCTGAAGCAGAACAGAGTAACTTTAGCACACATTCAACTAACTAGCTAGCACACATACAAACTGTGATCTTTCCGCAGTAATATAAGTTTCACAATCTTCAGACAATATCAATGTCTCTACCAGTGGCTGTGCCTGATATTTAGTTTAGTGACAGTCCGAAGTAAAGTTTGTAGTAAAGCGATGATAACTCGGTGCTGCCTGCGCTGAAGAGAACCGTTGTAACTTTTGAGAGAGTCAGTTGCCGTCAAGGTCGAATTTGATTGGCTTACAATTTACAAGGTATGATGTGATTGGCCAATTTTTACTTTCACCCTTAATAGAGAATGTCGTCTTACGTCTAAAATCAGGACGTGCTGCTAAAAAGTAGATACTATAAACTCCTCCGAGTATTTTTCTTCTTTTTCACCTGAATTTGAAATGAGCTTGAAATTTGGAATGACGTAAGAGTAACCAGGGCGACACTGCGGCCAGAGACTCGACCACTGTGACATCACTTGGTAGTGAATATGATGTTAATTCCAATAATTCCATTAGCGTCTCACCAGCGGAGGAGTAGTCGTAGTCCGGATTTTGTGAGTGTTAGAGATATTGATATTGTGTTTTGCTCCCCTTGAACTGTCGGCTTGAGCCAGCACAGCAACATGAATTCTTCAAGTTCCCGTCCATCAATGACGGACGACAATGAACTGTTAACGGTTTTAAGGTCAGTTACTGTGCTTCTGTGGTCTTACATTAGTGTCTCGTATGTTTTCTCATGATTTATATGATTCTTGCTTTGGTCCTCCTGGTAAAGGACAGCTAGGAAGAGTTTCTTGTTTCCGTTAGTAGTTTAGCGCCGCCAGCGTCTCTCCCCAGTAGAGCTTCATCAGTAGCTCTTTATCAGAGCAGATTCCGATACTGATCAATAAAGAAACATACTAGACCATAAACAAGGCCAATATTTGAAAACTGTGATGTGTAAATTTACAGAAACACAATTTCTACTCGGAAACTAAGTGAGCATAGTGTTCTGTACAATAATAAACTGAATATCTGAACATCATAAATAGTTTAAAGTTCTCGATGTATATTTAACTCAAGTGATATAATATCTGAGATTATAATTAACATCTGACACCGCATTAACACCTGTTTCTGCTCATTTACAGAAACCTCAAGATTATCAGCAGCACAGGGAAGAAGCTGGTAAGACATTTTGATTCTGTATATCAAGACTTTTTTAATCAGGGTGGGCAGCTTCAGTTTTGGAGGGTCTGAATTCATTATTAGATGTAGGATTTCTGTTACAGTTGGAAATTCACCAAATTTATCAACTTCAACCGTGGATCTGAACTCTGTCTGAACTAAGAAAGAAGAAAAATCTTAAAGAGAAACTTTAATGAACAAACGTTATTTTGGCCAGACAAAACTGTTGATAAGGTGTTTCTGTGCTGTTTGTCATGGTCTCCCAGATGGTTGCTAAGTTGTTGCTAAGCCGATTGTCATTATCTAAAAGATATTTGCCAAGGTGTTGCTGGACTATTGCTATGGTATCCCAGGTTGTTGCTTAAGTGCTGCTATGCTAGTTGTCAGGTTTCTTAGACGGGTGCTAAGGTGTCACTAGGCCATTGCTATGGTATCCCAGGTGGTTGCTATGGTGTTCCTAGGCCACTGCTATGGTTTCCCAGGAAGTTGCTAAAGTGTCGGTAAGCCATTGCTATAGTATCCCAGGTGGCTTCTCAGGTGTTGCTAGGCCTTGTGTCATGGTCTCTCAGACGGTAACTAAGGTGTTGCTAGGCCTTTGCTATGACATCCAAGGTAGTTGCTAAGGTGTTGCTAGACCTGCTAGACCTTTGCTCTGATATCCCAGGTGGTTGCTATGGTGTTCCTAGGCCACTGCTATGGTTTCCCAGGAAGTTGCTAAGGTGTCGCTAAGCCATTGCTAATGGTATCCCAGGTTGGTTTTGTTAGGCTGTTGCTGTGATGTTACAGGTGTTTTTATTACAGTTGTGTTAGTATGCTGGTTGCAATAATCTCTCAGATGGTTCCTTATTTGTAAATATGTGTACACCCGCTGTCAGCTTCATTAAGTACACAACCTTCTTTCTGCACTCACCGACCATTTAATCAATTCTCTTTGTACTCTGTAACCCTGTTCTTCAATGTGCAGAACCCCCACAGGACCACCATAGAGCAGGTATTATGTGGGAGGTGGATCGTTTTCAGCACTGAAGTGTCACTGGCGTGGTGGTGTGGACCCTGAGTGGACCCTCATAGTAGCACCACACACCAACACGTCAGTGTCACTGCAGTGCTGAGATTGATCCCCCACCTATACAGTATGTGTTCTGTGGTGGCCCTGTGGGGTCCTGCCAACAAAGTGTAGAGTAATAAAACAAAGAATAGTAAGAACACCTAGCCAACTTAAACATATATATTTTTTATACGTTTGGAGCTTCTCACCATCCTTATTAATGTCCTACACTGAACTTCAATGTGCTTGAATGTTTTTTGAAAAGTTGATGCAAAACATTGAAAAAAATGTACCTAGTGTACAACAGCTTCTTCATTTCTCTTCTGTAGCCCATCAGTGAGCTCCAACTGCTCAGAACGATACATGGGATTACTAAATGGGTCAAAATGATATTGGTAGAAATAGTTCTGCCAGCCACTTCCCTCTGTCAGACAGAGCTGTTGAGTCAGAGGAGAACAAAAAAGAGTAGGCCTGCTGAGCTAATTCTGGGCGGACACAGCAGCAGTCACTACAGTGGCCGTGGCATCTTTACTGATGGAGACAAGCCTGATAGGAACAAAGCCCTCTCTGATGCGTTGTTGAGTTGTCACAGCAGTGGCAGCGTCTCACCTGAAACAAAACTCGACATCGTGAAACTTCATGCAGACATCACTGCTGAGAGCATCTTCAGTGCGATGGTAGAAATGATTGGCTCCCTGTTTGGGAACACTGCAGCTGCTCGCTTCATTTTGAAGCAGAAGTCAGTCGTGGATATCACTGTCCTCAGGGAGCAGCTGAATAAATTCATCAAGCTTAGGTCAACCCATCCATTCACAAAGAATCTGACCGGCTGTTTGTACGGACTGATCTCGTACGGGAGCATGTGGATCAGCCATTCAGACATTGTTTTGAAGAACACGACAGCTCGAGGAGAATTCTTGCAATGGGAATTCTTAAAGGACTTGCCTTCCAGTTTTACGGATGAGGCCATTCATAAACTTCTGCATTCGTCCCTGAGGGTGACATATGCGGCACCCCTCTCAAAGGATGAAAAGAAGGCAGTGGGTCATCTTTGCGGTGCAGTGACCAAAATTGTGAAAAACAGGATCGCTGTTACTTGTGGAAACACACACCAGACAACTATCCAGTCAGGTAAGAGACTTGGAGTCAATGTTCAGTTTCCACTTTCTACTTTTTTTTTTAATCCATATATGTTTTTATGTACTGGACATAAGTTGTTTTTCAGTTTCTCTTTATCTTTTAGAATGAAACTATCCTTAGCTCTTCAATATAAATGGATGGAGCTAAACTGAAATAGCCTGGATAGCTGGATAGATTCAAATTGATGGTCATGAGATTACAGAAACAATGCATTCACATGTTATTGCAGCTTAGTGTCCGTATTATATTTTTAAACATTTGCATGTTTTAAAACAGTGACAATATACAAACATCAGAAATGATTTCAAAATAGTGAGGGAAATTTGTTTTCCGTGATTTGGGTCATTTAAATCTTATGGTAACCAAAAGACACTTTTTTATTTCCAGTGCTAATACTGATAATAGGTGTTCAAAACAGCTATTTTAATTGAATAATATTAATAATAACAGGTTGCACTTATATAGCGCTTTTCACAAACCTAAGGATGCGGAACAAACGAGGAAAAAAACAAAAATTTAAAAATTAAAAAAATTTAAAAGAGTGAAAGAAAGTTAAAGAGAGTGAAAGAAAGAAGAGAAAAGGTGGAACTTGAGCTGAGATTTAAACATAGGAAGACAAGCGAATAGAAAGAGATAGGGCATTCCAAAGAGTGGGGGCAGCAACACTGAAAGATCTGCCACCCATGGTAAATAGCCTAAACCGAAGGACAGCAAAGAGAGCAGAATCAGAGGACCTGAGAGAGCGTGATGGAGTGTAGGGCTGTAAGAGAGCAGAGAGATATGATAGAGCTAAGCCATGTAAGGCTATATAAGCCAACAAAATACAATATGCATGACAGGACACAATCATTTTGAATAATGGCCACCATCCTAAATATGTTGGCTCTCTGTAGTATCTGTGGGTAGCAGTTTATCAGCATGGTGTCTTGTCATTTAAAGATGGAGGTTGGTATCATGTTTCTGAAAAGCTCGCATACAGCAACTTCAAACAACACACTCAGAAATTAATGTGATTAAATGTAAATACAAATAATTGAACTGTGATTGTTGTGTAGTTTTTAGCTAGCTACTAAATGTTTGTATGCTTCAGTAACGGCACGTAAACAGAGTATCTGAATCATAAATACAGATTAATGATACAATTAAACTATTCCTGCAACCGCAATTGAATTAGTAATTATGTACTATAAGTTATGATCCAGGCCTGATTTTCTCCATAAATCACAGAACATCCATTTTTCTGGGCTTGAGGCTTGGGTGCTGACCATTGTGTACACACAGTACAGGGGTGTTTCGTTGGTTCTCATTGGTCAAACTCATCTACAATCACCGCACAAGATCCTTGTTAATTATGGTAATTTCTAAATACATTATCAATAATATAGGCAGCTCTTCTGATTTTAACATTACACTCTTTCAACATTACCATGATTGATGTGGACCAGTAGATGTAGTTTGTCTCATGTGTGCAGTGTTCATGTTCATGCTTAATCTATGCCATAAACAGTGCATTTAATAATTTAATAATAAAATGAGTTTTATGGTTTTTAGGCATCTAATAAGTAGTGAGGATCAATAGAGTTAGTATTGGTACTCTGTATCGGCAGATGCTTCAGCATCGGGTATTGGTAATGGAGGGGAAAAGGAGGTATTGTTGCATCCTTAATGTTAAGACCCAGCTCTATAACAAAACTGGTTATCAGATGCTATCTGTAATTTATAGTTTCTATGTTTTTCTTCTATTATTTTGCACACATGTGTGTATATATGCAAGTGTTGCTGTTAAAAGAATGAAGTTAAATTATTGATGACTACTTCTGTTTCTCAGGTCCTCAGCCTTCTGTCTTTCTTGATGAAGTTGGTAGAGCTTACCTGCATGGAGTCCGTCCAGATAAAGTCACTCAGGAACGTCGCCAGTCCAAGCCAAATATCAGCTTGAAGATGTACGCCAGTTTCGTACTGTGAATCTTCGAGTTATTCAGACGATCTCTGAGGAGCTGCTTAAAAGGCTTGGGAACACTTGTTGTATGGACTTCTCTAAGTATCGTGGTCCTCTGGTTGATCAGCTGTTAGAAGAGCTGGAGAATCTGGCAGTCAAAGTCAGCGACCGTGGTGGACGGCTGTCCGCTGCTGAAGATAATGCCGCATCTGTCATCGCCAGTGGAGCACATGATAGGCTTGTTATGGCGTACTGGCTGATACAAGTACCACAGTGTGAAAGCTGTAGTTTGTTACATGGCAAGCACCGTCATTGAAGTTTTTGCCACATATTTTATGATAGACATGACACCGTCAGGACCTTCTTCAGTGTTTGATATTCACACTGTTGATAATGCTGACACCACAATGAAGAGTTCTTCGCCATCTGAGGAGGACAGTTTTAACTTTGTATCAGAATCAGAGCTGAACTTGAGTACTGCCCAACCCTGGACCCTTGAAAGAGCTTCTTTTGATACATCGTCCAGCACATGCTCCAGTGCTTGTAGTGGATTCAACCCCTCTGAAATCGAGGAGTTACATGGTGGGTCTGAACTGAATATTGATGAGGAACTCAACGCTTCTGAAAGGTGCAGTTCTGGAGGAAGGCCGGAAACGTATTTGGTGATCCGTGAAGAATCTGCTCAAGAAGGTTGTGATGATTCACCACCCTCAAGCTCCCTCCATGCTTCTGAGGTAAAGCGAAGACTTTCTACTTCTTCATGAAAGAATTATCACTGTTATGACCTGTATGTATGTGGCTTGACTCTGTATTTTTTAGTAATTTAAACTAAAGTAGAATTCTAATTTGTTTTGTTGTAGGAAAAAATCGTTAACATTGCTGCATGTTCTGATGGTGAGTCACCCAGTTCCATTTCATAACTACATATTTTGTGGCTAAGTTTGTAATTCTTAGCTAGCTACTAAATGTTTGTATGCTTCAGTTATGGCACCTAAACAGAGTATCTGAATCATAAAAACAGATTAATGATACAATGAAACTATTCCTGCGACTGCAATTGAATTAGTAATTATATACTATAAGTTAGGATCCAGGCCTGGTTTTGTCCATAAAGACCAGAACATCCACTTTTTCGGGTATGAGGCTTGGGTGCTGACCATCGTGTACACAGTACAGGGGTGTTTCGTAGCTTCTCATTGGTCAAACTCATCTACAGTCACCGCACAAGATCCTTGTTAATTATGGTAATTTCTAAATACATTGTCAATAATATAGGCAGCTCTTCTGATTTTGACATTACACTCTTTTAATATTACCATGATTGATGTGGACCAGTAGATGTAGTTTGTCTCATGTGTGCAGTGCTCATGTTCATGCTTAATCTATGCCATATACAGTGCCTTTACTCAATTGAAATAAGTTTTATGGTTTTAGGCATCTAAGAAGTAGTGAGGATCAATAGAGTTAGTATTGGTACTCTGTATCGGCAGATGCTTCAGCATCAGGTATTGGTAATGGAGGGGAAAAGGAGGTATTGTTGCATCTTTAATGTTAAGACCCAGCTCTATAACAAAACTGGTTATCAGATGCTATCTGTAATTTATAGTTTCTGTGTTTTTCTTCTATTATTTTGCACACATTTGTGTATATATGCAAGTGTTGCTGTTAAAAGAATGAAGTTAAATTATTGATGACTACTTCTGTTTCTCAGGTCCTCAGCCTTCTGTCTTTCTTGATGAAGTTGGTAGAGCTTACCTGCATGGAGTCCGTCCAGATAAAGTCACTCAGGAACGTCGCCAGTCCAAGCCTAAATATCAGCTTGAAGATGTACGCCAGTTTCGTACTGTGAATCTTCGAGTTATTCAGACGATCTCTGAGGAGCTGCTTAAAAGGCTTGGGAACACTTGTTGTATGGACTTCTCTAAGTATCGTGGTCCTCTGGTTGATCAGCTGTTAGAAGAGCTGGAGAATCTGGCAGTCAAAGTCAGCGACCGTGGTGGACGGCTGTCCGCTGCTGAAGATAATGCCGCATCTGTCATCGCCAGTGGAGCACATGATAGGCTTGTTATGGCGTACTGGCTGATACAAGTACCACAGTGTGATCAAGCTGTAGTTTGTTACATGGCAAGCACCGTCATTGAAGTTTTTGCCACATATTTTATGATAGACATGACACCGTCAGGACCTTCTTCAGTGTTTGATATTCACACTGTTGATAATGCTGACACCACAATGAAGAGTTCTTCGCCATCTGAGGAGGACAGTTTTAACTTTGTATCAGAATCAGAGCTGAACTTGAGTACTGCCCAACCCTGGACCCTTGAAAGAGCTTCTTTTGATACATCGTCCAGCACATGCTCCAGTGCTTGTAGTGGATTCAACCCCTCTGAGTTACATGGTGGGACTGAACTGAATATTGATGAGGAACTTAACGCTTCTGAAAGGAGCCGTTCTGGAGGAAGGCCGGGAACATATTTGGTGATCCGTGAAGAATCTGCTCAAGAAGGTTGTGATGATTCACCACCCTCAAGCTCCCTCCATGCTTCTGAGGTAAAGCGAAGACTTTCTACTTCTTCATGAAAGAATTATCACTGTTATGACCTGTATGTATGTAACCTGACTAAATAATTTAAACTGAAGTAGAATTCTAATTTGTTTTGTTGTAGGAGAAAATCGTTAACATTGCTGCATGTTCTGATGGTGAGTCACCCAGTTTCATTTCATAACTACATATTTTGTGGCTTAGTTGTGGCAAAACAATAAGGGGCCTGGCCCTGGTGCATGTGGTTGTGGGTGATATACTTTTCTCGCAATTCCTGGCACAGTTGTGTAACAGTGGGGTATACATTAGAAAATAAGGAAAGGCAACTATCAAATTACTTCTTATTCCCTTTAAGAGCTGAGTGTACAGCATAGTGACAGTTTTCAAATGACTTCTCCTTGGGAAAGCAGATGTCCTCCATCAGTTCCATTACTTCTATGTTTCCATGATATCAATCTTTCCATTACTTCTCCAGTTTCATTACCTTTATATTTATATTATCTGTATATCTGTATAGTTCCACTAACTATAGTTCCATCACCTTTATGGTTTCACTACATCTATATTTCTGTTACCTCTGTAGTTACATTATCTTTATAGTCCTGTTTCCTCTATAGTTCCATTAACTCTCCAGTTCCAGTATGTCTATAGTTCTGTTCTATAGTTCTGTAAGTTCTATAGTCCTTTATATTTCCATTATCTCAGTAGTTCTATTACACTGTTGTGTGTAAAACATGCCCGACCAAAATAACAGTAGTTCAACCACAGCACTTGCACCAGCACGGAAATAGGACCCTGTTTATTTCAGCTTGTCTGGACTCTTCTGATGTATTAGGCGTGATTTTTCTTCCATCTCTCTCTCTCTGTAGACATCAAGGACAAAACGTCATCACCAAAAAAGAAGCAGCGGCTGTTATCCAGGATGTCCAGCTTCCTGGCAAAGTTTTGCTGCTTTGGGTGCACTTCACGGCAGTGAAGAACCTGAAGCCCACCACAGCCAGCCTGAATGTACATAAATGTATATAAAATAAAATAAATGTATATAGTTCCAAAAATAATGAGTATTATTATCTTTAATTTATGTGTGTGTGTGTGTGTGTGTGTGTATATATACGGTTTAGATGTGCAAATAAATAACTCTATATATAATCACAGGACCCATTGCTATTAAAAATAGGTAATAGTTCAGCCTCTTGTTTCTAAGCACGTTTTCTCACAACAGAATAAGACTGAGATAAATAAAAGCATTTAGCAGTCATGTAGCTGGACCTTTGTCGTGCTGAAATCACTTACTCACTGCAGCGCACATCCACAGCGGTACAGCAGAGGACACTGCAGCTTCACTTTCAATACAGTGTGTGTTTCCAGCCTTAATTAATAAAGTTTTTCTCTAAACCCTTAACTGTGTAGATGTGATGCAAATAAACAAAATCAGCATTAAAACTAACTACACACCTTCAGTCTCTTACTAGGTTCTCCTGGTTCTCCTTAGGATGTCAAAAAAACTCATTCAGACCCTGCATCTCTCTCTTTCTCTCTCTCTCTTTTTCTTTCTCTCTCTCTATGAGTGCCTTAAACACAGGTGCTCAGCAAGACTGCAGAATATGGATGCTGGAAAAACGTTTGGTTCATAATTCATTTATTTATTATTATTTATGTATTCATATCACGTATTCAAACTTGCACAAAACGTCTACTTATGAAAAATATATTCTGTCACACAAACACACCAAACCTCACCTGCTGGAGTGAAAGGAGGTTTAGTTATACTTTTGATTTTATTTATTTATTTATGTTTCCTTTATGCTTACTTAATATTTCTATTTGTCTGCCAGTTCATTGGGTACAATTTTACAGAGTTTACATTGATAAAGGTCCTTAAATTTAGATAAATAAATCCAATTTATTAAATGAAATACTCCCTCGAAGACAGGACTTGAATTAAACTGAGAAAGGCGCTTTGTCGCCCTCTTGTGGATGACCTTGTGTATCCAACGTGAAAAAACGACTACGATGTTTAAGCTGGTCAAGTTGCGAGTTAGACTCTCGAAATTATGATGGCCCTTATGCTTTTGAACAGCTACTCACCATGCATTACATTTTTTATGCAGATTACAAGATGACAGAACAGATCTTTTAGACCAACGCTGTTAAGAGATGATGGACGCAAACTTTGTCCTCCAGAGAAACATTGACGAATTAAAACACTGCTGTTGGTTTCCTTTTGGGCTCTTTTCTTTTTTAAGACTTTCATCATAATTGAGGATGTATTGTTTCAGGATATGTGGATATCCTTCATAGAGGGTTAAGTAAAGTCTTTATAATACATTAGTTCCATATACATTAAGGAATCCCCAGCACTGTATGTTCTTCTCCGCGAGGTGGCGATTTTACTACACCGAGGCGTTTACATCAAGTCGAGAACAGCATAGCGAACTCACATCCCTGCATTCACTCTGCTGTTTCCAAATAAGATGATTCATTAGTCTATTTTTATTTGTGTTATTATTGTGGCATTACTTTCGTTGGTTATTAGTTATTAGTTATTTATTAGAATGGTATACACTGTCGTATCAGGATTGTGAAGCATTTCCAGACCTCGTTTAAACCAAACTGATACAGACAGGAAACAGAAATAAAGAAACACGCTGTTTTGAGTTGTCTAGAAAAAGAGAAAGACAAGATTGATTGTACGATGCTAAAAATGGCTAGAATTGTTCTATCACAATCCTCATTTAGAGGTCTGACCCACACTGCCTTATATAGCTGTTAATGTTTTCCAGCGGGACACGACGCAGGAAGCCAGCACCAGTTTACAGGAATTGCCAAATACTTTAACTCATATACCATCACAGGCAGGAGGAACGTGAGTGGAACTGATTCAGACCAGATCCTTCTTCAGGTTAACACCAAACTACAGAAACCAGGGATGAGCTGTGAGAAATGTGTTAGGATTAGTTGGAGTGGCATCTTTGATTAGGAATTAATCAGACAACATCAGTACCTGATGCTTCTGAGACTGAATATGATAAAGTGCTCAGTGTTTCAACATCTAGTGTAAACTTTCCAAAGAGGTGAGACTGTTACTGCTGCAAACACCCATAATTAATCATTCTTAACATTTAAAATGTGTTAAAATAAGTGTTTTTGTACTCTTTGAACTATTTCTAAAAGAACAGACCAGTACAGCCTGTAAAGCTTTTACCTTTAGACTCAGCTTTAGTTTATAAACTGTAAATACTGTTTGACCAGAGGAGGATGGGTCTCCCTTGTGAGTCTGGTTCCTCCCAAGGTTTCTTCCTCCAGTTGAGGGAGTTTTTTCTTGCCACTGTTGCCTCTGGCTTGCTCACAACGGATAAAGTGTTGTGATTTCATGTTTTTCATGCTTTAAAATTCCTGTAAAGCTGCTTTGTGACATCATTGTTGTTAAAAGCGCTATACAAATAAACTTGACTTGACTTGACTTGACATGAAATGTTTGCACAATGTGACGGTGACCTCTGATCAAATGATGCAGAAAAAATAAAACAAATGGACACATGGTTTTAATATGGCAGTGAGGATATATGGTATGTTAAATATTTTTTCCAGTGTGTGTTGGCTACCTATGCAGGCATTGCTGTAATTTTCCTGTATTTCAAATTGAAACCCAAGAAGAAGCCTGTTACAGCAAAGTGATGACAAGTGTAAGTTACCTGTAGACTTGCTTTGTATATTTAAGTGTAGATAAGCAACACCATCTCTTGCTGAACCTCATATCGTCAAACAAATATTTCCAAAACAGCAAAAGATTCTTAACGTAAGTAAAAAGATTTTATTCCAATTTTGGGGCATTTCTGTTTTATTTTTCATTCATCATGTGTATATATGATTTTATATATTTTATACACACACACACACACACACACACACACACATATATATATATATATATTCTTTTTTTTACTTGTCTGTTGATTGTGTTTATCTGTTTGTAGGCTCTCTGTGGTCTGCTCCAGGGGCCGAGTGTATACTGACTGCATTTCAAGAAACATGGGCTTCTTCTGCTTTATAATACTGCCAGTATTGTGTCCAGTTTAGTACCCAGACAATGAACACATGTAGTGTGTACTTTCTGATTCCAAGGCAACAGGATTTCTTGTGTTTCTAAATTGCAGGTATGTCACACAAACAGTCAGAGATGTCCAGAAAAAGCCTAAATTACAATATATAGCTGTGGAGGAAAAAAATGGAAATCTTTTAAACTGTTTTGTTAGGCTATGGGTGCATATTGTCAGTGTTGTATTACACTTCTATTTTCGACTAGAAGTGAATTGAAATGTGTGGCTACAAACAGCACTTAGAAGAAGGACTGAAAGTAGAGATTCTGAACTTATTAATGGATGTTGTAGCTTTCCAGTATATATTTTTGTTTCCACAGTATTTAACCTGTATTAATGAATACATCATACATTTTAAAGCTGATTTGTTTCTGTTGACTATCATTGCTGTTTACAAGCTGATTATATACCACAGTGTGGACTTTCATTTCAAGAGACCGGATTCACTTCATGTTCAATACAAATAATAAATAAACTGCTGATGACTTCATGCTTGTCATTTGAATCCATGTTATTTAAGTTTTCTATTGTTTTTTGTTAGCCTTATGTAAATAAGTAGGGCTAAATGTAATATTTCCTGCTTAAGTAGGTTATAAATAATATATAAATAATTATTATATTAATATTATTATACAATAATATATAATATGTTGTTCTCATTTTTGAAAAGTTGAAAAGTATACAAAAGTATACAATTGAAAAGTATAAAGATTAATTAGCTAATTAAGCATACTAATCACACCAGCCAGGACGAAAGAAAATATGTTTAACCAGGCATGAAATTGATGGTAATAAAGGTGGAACTGATCCTCTCTTCAGTCTCACTTCAGTGATAAATGCTGAGCGAAGCTGCTCATATTGTCCAAGGTCTAAGAAACTGAAATGTGAAATCAGTTATAATGTACAGCTCAAACTCATAACTTTGAATATAAGTTTTCAGGACTCCTGTTGAGATGTAGAATCTGAAGTTGGATTCCCTATTTACCATTTAAATTGTTCTGTTCCATCTTAAATGGTTCTGCAGTTACATTTTGGCGCCTGTACATGGCTGGAGCGATGCCAGAACATTAGATTAAGAAGATGGTGAACAGAAAGTCAATTTCAGGTTAATTTAATGGTGAACATCATCCTGCCCATAGACAGTTTTTTAGATTCCTTGGGGATGGCGTGAAAGTATTGATGTCCCTCTGCCCTCCTGGAAGGTAGATATACTGCAAAGTGCGCAGTATTTGTTGAGGTTGCTATAAGGTTATATATACATTTTGGGGCTGTAAATATTAGCGAGTCATATAGGATCTATACGGTACACATTGCAGTTCCTCCTCAGGCTGATTATAAGTCATTACAAAGTCATGACCGAAGGTGAAAAATAGCAAAAGCATGAATCAGAGGCTTGTTCTATTCTTAAATACTTAACAGCAGTTTAAAAGAGATAACTGTATGATACATAATCATTTGGCTCTTCCGCTTAAAGAACAAAATAGGAATGTTTGTGTGGAGAGCGGACTTACTCGAGGCAATGGCAGGGGCCTTCTGAGGGGCTTTCATAACCCTACAGAAGCCCTGAAACTCGGAGCTGTATGTGGGTTTAGTTCTTCTTTTGCTTACACAACATACAAACACAAAAACTGTATAGTGTCTACAGAATCATTTATAGTAGTTACTGAATAATAAGTCTTAAGATTAATATCTAAATAATGAGGGTTCTGATATCTTCCTTGTAGATATGGGTGTCAACTGTGTGAGCTGCAAGGTGAGGAATGTGATTGGTGATGAAAAATATGACAGTGTGATTTGCTCCACCATGCTGCAACTCCTCCCAGCTTTCAAACAAGTTGCCTAAACAGAAACTGGAGAGAGACAGAGATGAAGGATGATCACAGCTATACATCAAGGGGCTTATACACTACACATAAACTTACTATTTCTGTTTCATCCTATGGTTGAAGGATTAAAGATTCTTTAATAGTTTTCTTTTTTTGTACTTTTGGTTTGTTTTTATTGTACTGTATTTTGTATTACATTACATGTATGTTCAATTACATAACAAAAAATGACCCTACCTGAACACTTCAAAACTTCTAAGGGATATTTTATAGATTGTTTTATTCATAAAATATGAATGACCATCATTCACACTCTACTCTCAGCAGCAATTAGACGAGGACACAGAAAAACATTCCACATTAAAGGTATTGTGGATGAATGTGAAGCAAAGCGTTCACTTCAACAGCTACCTGAACCCGTTTCATTACCATGATTATATCACATATACACAAGCAGAAGGGTATTTATTAGAATTTCTAAATATCTGCAAATGGATTTTTTTTTTTGAGCTAAAGGAATCCCAATAAACAGGAGAGACGTGAAAATGAAAGAATGGGCAGACGACTTCTTCAGTTGTGTATAACATCTAAACTCACATTGTTGCTTCATTTGTATGATGTTCAGTGAATGTTAAGTGTTCAGTTACGTGTTCAGACATGGTAAGCAACATGCTCTCGCCAACCAGAAGCATTCACTTTCACTTCCCCATCATCCAAAACAGGCAAAATGAGCACCATCTAGGGAGGAGGAGAGGAATTAGCGACTGTCTGAATGGTTTTATAAAAGAAAGGGACCAAACATGTCTATTTTCAGTAAACAGATACAGGTAGTAAACCAGTAACATTTACTCAATTTCTTGCACCATAAATAACTTTGTAAGGGATGTATACTTACAAAGTGTAATTTCACAGAATAATGTTAATACCACTGAATGCAGAAGAAAATAATTTCCCTAATTAATATCTTTCTCAGGAAACACAGCTATGAGTGACCTAGTGAGAGAAATAGAAAACTAATGCAGGTTCTGAAAGTGAAATTCAGCTGTGGAGAAATATTGCTGTTTAAAAATTGAATAAAAATTGAAAAAATTGAAAACATTAATTTGTCTTACAAGTTAAAAATGCATGGCATTCTAAATGGAAACACATACAAATTGGACTCTTTCCATAAGATAGTCTGAATGTTTCCCTCAGACAGACAGCAGTGTACCTACTATGGAAACAGCCTGAGTTCCCCTTCAGCATACAACTGTAAGTTTCAACTTCATGTCATTTTAGGCACGAGATACGCTCCAAGCAGAATATCAGGATAAAGCAAGATCCAAGCACTACAGTTATTTCAGGAACGATGAGAAACTAAGGATTATATTGTAGTTTTCCTGCGTGTCGTTAAAAAGCATGTGTTGTTAAAAGTGTGTCCTGACTTGTTTTGAGTCATTCTCGAGGAACCAGCGCACCTGAAATGAGGCATAATGGAGCTGCAGGAGGCAGGTTCTGTTGGAGAACAACATTGTCCTTCACGACGAAAGGCCTGAACTACATCAGGTAATCACTAACAAAACTACATCAAAATAATAATAATAAACTTCTTAAAACTTTTATAAACAAACCCAGCATTAAATCTAACTACTCACCCTTTAATCACTCATTTCTGCTGATGTCGAAAAGCTTTAAAAAGCTTATTTATTTATCTGCCAGGACCTTAGGACAAAAGATGCTCAAATTTAGCAAAATAAATCCCTATAAAAATAAATAAATTTATTCCTTTAAATACAAGAGCAGGCTCCTATTAAACTGAGAGACAATAAATAAATAAATAATTAATTAATAACCAGTCCAATGACAAGCATATGATTTGTTATCCTGCTTGGTCTGCATAACTAATTATAATCTATGTAACCCAGCTCTGTATCCAGTCACACACATGTGATTGTCTGGTTCCCTGTAATCACCACTGTGAACATTTCTGATTTGGTCAACTTTTCGAAAACTGAGCATTTTACACCAAACCACACTAAACACCTTTGCTTATATTTGAACCATTCAGTGTATAGAAATTTAATTTATGGAGTTTCCCTTGAACACATCCTCTACAGAAAAACAGATTACTTAATTTTAGTAAATAATTTCTGTTTCTTTTCTAGACATAATAATTTCATTTTTAAATTAAATACAAAAGACAAAACCTGTCTGCACTTACCATATATGAGCACTTTGAAATTCTACAATTACAGACTTTAGTCCACTATCAACTCTATTAGGGGGCTAACAAATAAACAAAGAGACAGATGGACTGCAGTTTGTAATTGTACAACCCCCTTCATGGTAAGTGGAGCTGATAAAATGCACAGTAAAATGTAGAAACAAAAGAGGTGGTAATATTGTTACAGCTTTTAGAGTAATACACACTCTTTATCACAGAGAATCGTATTTGGAAGGTCCATACTGTTTCAGAAAGTTTGGGGGTCCCCAGCGACATCCTGCTTTCAAGGTGACTTGCATTATTTGTAGACCTATATTTCTGTATTTTACTTGAAATTCAGTCAGTAAATATATTGAAGTACCATATATAACTGAACAGAGAAGTGACGTGGCCTATTGAACATACAACTGTGCCGTGTCTCCTGCGGTTCAAAGCACAGACAGCAGGGGTGAAAAAATGGGATAAACGACTGATACATAAGTGTACAGTCTTTATTAACAGTAAAATAACCAAAAAATGACATGTATGTGTTGTTTCTCAGACTTTAGACCACAAAAACACAATTCAGTGACAAATTAAACAACTTGTGAATCATGAAGATTGAACTTAGCTGGGCTTATTCATGCCAAATCAGCTTTACTGGAAGTAATGTAAGTGTTTTATACCAGAAATGAGCTGAAGCAGAACAGAGTAACTTTAGCACACATTCAACTAACTAGCTAGCACACATACAAACTGTGATCTTTCCGCAGTAATATAAGTTTCACAATCTTCAGACAATATCAATGTCTCTACCAGTGGCTGTGCCTGATATTTAGTTTAGTGACAGTCCGAAGTAAAGTTTGTAGTAAAGCGATGATAACTCGGTGCTGCCTGCGCTGAAGAGAACCGTTGTAACTTTTGAGAGAGTCAGTTGCCGTCAAGGTCGAATTTGATTGGCTTACAATTTTGGCTTACAAGGTATGATGTGATTGGCCAATTTTTACTTTCACCCTTAATAGAGAATGTCGTCTTACGTCTAAAATCAGGACGTGCTGCTAAAAAGTAGATACTATAAACTCCTCCGAGTATTTTTCTTCTTTTTCACCTGAATTTGAAATGAGCTTGAAATTTGGAATGACGTAAGAGTAACCAGGGCGACACTGCGGCCAGAGACTCGACCACTGTGACATCACTTGGTAGTGAATATGATGTTAATTCCAATAATTCCATTAGCGTCTCACCAGCGGAGGAGTAGTCGTAGTCCGGATTTTGTGAGTGTTAGAGATATTGATATTGTGTTTGGCTCCCCTTGAACTGTCGGCTTGAGCCAGCACAGCAACATGAATTCTTCAAGTTCCCGTCCATCAATGACGGACGACAATGAACTGTTAACGGTTTTAAGGTCAGTTACTGTGCTTCTGTGGTCTTACATTAGTGTCTCGTATGTTTTCTCATGATTTATATGATTCTTGCTTTGGTCCTCCTGGTAAAGGACAGCTAGGAAGAGTTTCTTGTTTCCGTTAGTAGTTTAGCGCCGCCAGCGTCTCTCCCCAGTAGAGCTTCATCAGTAGCTCTTTATCAGAGCAGATTCCGATACTGATCAATAAAGAAACATACTAGACCATAAACAAGGCCAATATTTGAAAACTGTGATGTGTAAATTTACAGAAACACAATTTCTACTCGGAAACTAAGTGAGCATAGTGTTCTGTACAATAATAAACTGAATATCTGAACATCATAAATAGTTGAATGTTCTCGATGTATATTTAACTCAAGTGATATAATATCTGAGATTATAATTAACATCTGACACCGCATTAACACCTGTTTCTGCTCATTTACAGAAACCTCAAGATTATCAGCAGCACAGGGAAGAAGCTGGTAAGACATTTTGATTCTGTATATCAAGACTTTTTTAATCAGGGTGGGCAGCTTCAGTTTTGGAGGGTCTGAATTCATTATTAGATGTAGGATTTCTGTTACAGTTGGAAATTCACCAAATTTATCAACTTCAACCGTGGATCTGAACTCTGTCTGAACTAAGAAAGAAGAAAAATCTTAAAGAGAAACTTTAATGAACAAACGTTATTTTGGCCAGACAAAACTGTTGATAAGGTGTTTCTGTGCTGTTTGTCATGGTCTCCCAGATGGTTGCTAAGTTGTTGCTAAGCCGATTGTCATTATCTAAAAGATATTTGCAAGGTGTTGCTGGACTATTGCTATGGTATCCCAGGTTGTTGCTTAAGTGCTGCTATGCTAGTTGTCAGGTTTCTTAGACGGGTGCTAAGGTGTCACTAGGCCATTGCTATGGTATCCCAGGTGGTTGCTATGGTGTTCCTAGGCCACTGCTATGGTTTCCCAGGAAGTTGCTAAAGTGTCGGTAAGCCATTGCTATAGTATCCCAGGTGGCTTCTCAGGTGTTGCTAGGCCTTGTGTTCATGGTCTCTCAGACGGTAACTAAGGTGTTGCTAGGCCTTTGCTATGACATCCAAGGTAGTTGCTAAGGTGTTGCTAGACCTGCTAGACCTTTGCTCTGATATCCCAGGTGGTTGCTATGGTGTTCCTAGGCCACTGCTATGGTTTCCCAGGAAGTTGCTAAGGTGTCGCTAAGCCATTGCTAATGGTATCCCAGGTTGGTTTTGTTAGGCTGTTGCTGTGATGTTACAGGTGTTTTTATTACAGTTGTGTTAGTATGCTGGTTGCAATAATCTCTCAGATGGTTCCTTATTTGTAAATATGTGTACACCCGCTGTCAGCTTCATTAAGTACACAACCTTCTTTCTGCACTCACCGACCATTTAATCAATTCTCTTTGTACTCTGTAACCCTGTTCTTCAATGTGCAGAACCCCCACAGGACCACCATAGAGCAGGTATTATGTGGGAGGTGGATCGTTTTCCAGCACTGAAGTGTCACTGGCGTGGTGGTGTGGACCCTGAGTGGACCCTCATAGTAGCACCACACACCAACACGTCAGTGTCACTGCAGTGCTGAGATTGATCCCCCACCTATACAGTATGTGTTCTGTGGTGGCCCTGTGGGGGTCCTGCCAACAAAGTGTAGAGTAATAAAACAAAGACTAGTAAGAACACCTAGCCAACTTAAACATATATATTTTTTATACGTTTGGAGCTTCTCACCATCCTTATTAATGTCCTACACTGAACTTCAATGTGCTTGAATGTTTTTTGAAAAGTTGATGCAAAACATTGAAAAAAATGTGCCTAGTGTACAACAGCTTCTTCATTTCTCTTCTGTAGCCCATCAGTGAGCTCCAACTGCTCAGAACGATACATGGGATTACTAAATGGGTCAAAATGATATTGGTAGAAATAGTTCTGCCAGCCACTTCCCTCTGTCAGACAGAGCTGTTGAGTCAGAGGAGAACAAAAAAGAGTAGGCCTGCTGAGCTAATTCTGGGCGGGACACAGCAGCAGTCACTACAGTGGCCGTGGCATCTTTACTGATGGAGACAAGCCTGATAGGAACAAAGCCCTCTCTGATGCGTTGTTGAGTTGTCACAGCAGTGGCAGCGTCTCACCTGAAACAAAACTCGACATCGTGAAACTTCATGCAGACATCACTGCTGAGAGCATCTTCAGTGCGATGGTAGAAATGATTGGCTCCCTGTTTGGGAACACTGCAGCTGCTCGCTTCATTTTGAAGCAGAAGTCAGTCGGGATATCACTGTCCTCAGGGAGCAGCTGAATAAATTCATCAAGCTTAGGGTCAACCCATCCATTCACAAAGAATCTGACCGGCTGTTTGTACGGACTGATCTCGTACGGGAGCATGTGGATCAGCCATTCAGACATTGTTTTGAAGAAACACGACAGCTCGAGGAGAATTCTTGCAATGGGAATTCTTAAAGGACTTGCCTTCCAGTTTTACGGATGAGGCCATTCATAAACTTCTGCATTCGTCCCTGAGGGTGACATATGCGGCACCCCTCTCAAAGGATGAAAAGAAGGGCAGTGGGTCATCTTTGCGGTGCAGTGACCAAAATTGTGAAAAACAGGATCGCTGTTACTTGTGGAAACACACACCAGACAACTATCCAGTCAGGTAAGAGACTTGGAGTCAATGTTCAGTTTCCACTTTCTACTTTTTTTTTTTTAATCCATATATGTTTTTATGTACTGGACATAAGTTGTTTTTCAGTTTCTCTTCATCTTTTAGAATGAAACTATCCTTAGCTCTTCAATATAAATGGATGGAGCTAAACTGATATAGCCTGGATAGCTGGATAGATTCAAATTGATGGTCTTGAGATTACAGAAACAATGCATTCACATGTTATTGCAGCTTAGTGTCCGTATTATATTTTTAAACATTTGCATGTTTTAAAACAGTGACATATATACAAACATCAGAAATGATTTCAAAATAGTGAGGGGAAATTTGTTTTCCGTGATTTGGGTCATTTAAATCTTATGGTAACCAAAAGACACTTTTTTATTTCCAGTGCTAATACTGATAATAGGTGTTTCAAAACAGCTATTTTAATTGAATAATATTAATAATAACAGGTTGCACTTATATAGCGCTTTTCACAAACCTAAGGATGCGGAACAAACGAGGAAAAAAACAAAAATTTAAAAATTAAAAAAATTTAAAAGAGTGAAAGAAAGTTAAAGAGAGTGAAAGAAAGAAGAGAAAAGGTGGAACTTGAGCTGAGATTTAAACATAGGGAAGACAAGCGAATAGAAAGAGATAGGGGCATTCCAAAGAGTGGGGGGCAGCAACACTGAAAGATCTGCCACCCATGGTAAATAGCCTAAACCGAAGGACAGCAAAGAGAGCAGAATCAGAGGACCTGAGAGAGCGTGATGGAGTGTAGGGCTGTAAGAGAGCAGAGAGATATGATAGAGCTAAGCCATGTAAGGCTATATAAGCCAACAAAATACAATATGCATGACAGGACACAATCATTTTGAATAATGGCCACATCCTAAATATGTTGGCTCTCTGTAGTATCTGTGGGTAGCAGTTTATCAGCATGGTGTCTTGTCATTTAAAGATGGAGGTTGGTATCATGTTTCTGAAAAGCTTGCATACAGCAACTTCAAACAACACACTCAGAAATTAATGTGATTAAATGTAATACAAATAATTGAACTGTGATTGTTGTGTAGTTTTTAGCTAGCTACTAAATGTTTGTATGCTTCAGTAACGGCACGTAAACAGAGTATCTGAATCATAAATACAGATTAATGATACAATTAAACTATTCCTGCAACCGCAATTGAATTAGTAATTATGTACTATAAGTTATGATCCAGGCCTGATTTTCTCCATAAATCACAGAACATCCATTTTTCTGGGCTTGAGGCTTGGGTGCTGACCATTGTGTACACACAGTACAGGGGTGTTTCGTTGGTTCTCATTGGTCAAACTCATCTACAATCACCGCACAAGATACTTGTTAATTATGGTAATTTCTAATACATTATCAATAATATAGGCAGCTCTTCTGATTTTAACATTACACTCTTTCAACATTACCATGATTGATGTGGACCAGTAGATGTAGTTTGTCTCATGTGTGCAGTGTTCATGTTCATGCTTAATCTATGCCATAAACAGTGCATTTAATAATTTAATAATAAAATGAGTTTTATGGTTTTTAGGCATCTAATAAGTAGTGAGGATCAATAGAGTTAGTATTGGTACTCTGTATCGGCAGATGCTTCAGCATCGGGTATTGGTAATGGAGGGGAAAAGGAGGTATTGTTGCATCCTTAATGTTAAGACCCAGCTCTATAACAAAACTGGTTATCAGATGCTATCTGTAATTTATAGTTTCTATGTTTTTCTTCTATTATTTTGCACACATGTGTGTATATATGCAAGTGTTGCTGTTAAAAGAATGAAGTTAAATTATTGATGACTACTTCTGTTTCTCAGGTCCTCAGCCTTCTGTCTTTCTTGATGAAGTTGGTAGAGCTTACCTGCATGGAGTCCGTCCAGATAAAGTCACTCAGGAACGTCGCCAGTCCAAGCCTAAATATCAGCTTGAAGATGTACGCCAGTTTCGTACTGTGAATCTTCGAGTTATTCAGACGATCTCTGAGGAGCTGCTTAAAAGGCTTGGGAACACTTGTTGTATGGACTTCTCTAAGTATCGTGGTCCTCTGGTTGATCAGCTGTTAGAAGAGCTGGAGAATCTGGCAGTCAAAGTCAGCGACCGTGGTGGACGGCTGTCCGCTGCTGAAGATAATGCCGCATCTGTCATCGCCAGTGGAGCACATGATAGGCTTGTTATGGCGTACTGGCTGATACAAGTACCACAGTGTGATCAAGCTGTAGTTTGTTACATGGCAAGCACCGTCATTGAAGTTTTTGCCACATATTTTATGATAGACATGACACCGTCAGGACCTTCTCAGTGTTTGATATTCACACTGTTGATAATGCTGACACCACAATGAAGAGTTCTTCGCCATCTGAGGAGGACAGTTTTAACTTTGTATCAGAATCAGAGCTGAACTTGAGTACTGCCCAACCCTGGACCCTTGAAAGAGCTTCTTTTGATACATCGTCCAGCACATGCTCCAGTGCTTGTAGTGGATTCAACCCCTCTGAAATCGAGGAGTTACATGGTGGGTCTGAACTGAATATTGATGAGGAACTCAACGCTTCTGAAAGGTGCAGTTCTGGAGGAAGGCCGGAAACGTATTTGGTGATCCGTGAAGAATCTGCTCAAGAAGGTTGTGATGATTCACCACCCTCAAGCTCCCTCCATGCTTCTGAGGTAAAGCGAAGACTTTCTACTTCTTCATGAAAGAATTATCACTGTTATGACCTGTATGTATGTGGCTTGACTCTGTATTTTTTAGTAATTTAAACTAAAGTAGAATTCTAATTTGTTTTGTTGTAGGAAAAAATCGTTAACATTGCTGCATGTTCTGATGGTGAGTCACCCAGTTCCATTTCATAACTACATATTTTGTGGCTAAGTTTGTAATTCTTAGCTAGCTACTAAATGTTTGTATGCTTCAGTTATGGCACCTAAACAGAGTATCTGAATCATAAAAACAGATTAATGATACAATGAAACTATTCCTGCGACTGCAATTGAATTAGTAATTATATACTATAAGTTAGGATCCAGGCCTGGTTTTGTCCATAAAGACCAGAACATCCACTTTTTCGGGTATGAGGCTTGGGTGCTGACCATCGTGTACACAGTACAGGGGTGTTTCGTAGCTTCTCATTGGTCAAACTCATCTACAGTCACCGCACAAGATCCTTGTTAATTATGGTAATTTCTAAATACATTGTCAATAATATAGGCAGCTCTTCTGATTTTGACATTACACTCTTTTAATATTACCATGATTGATGTGGACCAGTAGATGTAGTTTGTCTCATGTGTGCAGTGCTCATGTTCATGCTTAATCTATGCCATATACAGTGCCTTTACTCAATTGAAATAAGTTTTATGGTTTTAGGCATCTAAGAAGTAGTGAGGATCAATAGAGTTAGTATTGGTACTCTGTATCGGCAGATGCTTCAGCATCAGGTATTGGTAATGGAGGGGAAAAGGATGTATTGTTGCATCTTTAATGTTAAGACCCAGCTCTATAACAAAACTGGTTATCAGATGCTATCTGTAATTTATAGTTTCTGTGTTTTTCTTCTATTATTTTGCACACATTTGTGTATATATGCAAGTGTTGCTGTTAAAAGAATGAAGTTAAATTATTGATGACTACTTCTGTTTCTCAGGTCCTCAGCCTTCTGTCTTTCTTGATGAAGTTGGTAGAGCTTACCTGCATGGAGTCCGTCCAGATAAAGTCACTCAGGAACGTCGCCAGTCCAAGCCTAAATATCAGCTTGAAGATGTACGCCAGTTTCGTACTGTGAATCTTCGAGTTATTCAGACGATCTCTGAGGAGCTGCTTAAAAGGCTTGGGAACACTTGTTGTATGGACTTCTCTAAGTATCGTGGTCCTCTGGTTGATCAGCTGTTAGAAGAGCTGGAGAATCTGGCAGTCAAAGTCAGCGACCGTGGTGGACGGCTGTCCGCTGCTGAAGATAATGCCGCATCTGTCATCGCCAGTGGAGCACATGATAGGCTTGTTATGGCGTACTGGCTGATACAAGTACCACAGTGTGATCAAGCTGTAGTTTGTTACATGGCAAGCACCGTCATTGAAGTTTTTTGCCACATATTTTATGATAGACATGACACCGTCAGGACCTTCTTCAGTGTTTGATATTCACACTGTTGATAATGCTGACACCACAATGAAGAGTTCTTCGCCATCTGAGGAGGACAGTTTTAACTTTGTATCAGAATCAGAGCTGAACTTGAGTACTGCCCAACCCTGGACCCTTGAAAGAGCTTCTTTTGATACATCGTCCAGCACATGCTCCAGTGCTTGTAGTGGATTCAACCCCTCTGAGTTACATGGTGGGACTGAACTGAATATTGATGAGGAACTTAACGCTTCTGAAAGGAGCCGTTCTGGAGGAAGGCCGGGAACATATTTGGTGATCCGTGAAGAATCTGCTCAAGAAGGTTGTGATGATTCACCACCCTCAAGCTCCCTCCATGCTTCTGAGGTAAAGCGAAGACTTTCTACTTCTTCATGAAAGAATTATCACTGTTATGACCTGTATGTATGTAACCTGACTAAATAATTTAAACTGAAGTAGAATTCTAATTTGTTTTGTTGTAGGAGAAAATCGTTAACATTGCTGCATGTTCTGATGGTGAGTCACCCAGTTTCATTTCATAACTACATATTTTGTGGCTTAGTTGTGGCAAAACAATAAGGGGCCTGGCCCTGGTGCATGTGGTTGTGGGTGATATACTTTTCTCGCAATTCCTGGCACAGTTGTGTAACAGTGGGGTATACATTAGAAAATAAGGAAAGGCAACTATCAAATTACTTCTTATTCCCTTTAAGAGCTGAGTGTACAGCATAGTGACAGTTTTCAAATGACTTCTCCTTGGGAAAGCAGATGTCCTCCATCAGTTCCATTACTTCTATGTTTCCATGATATCAATCTTTCCATTACTTCTCCAGTTTCATTACCTTATATTTATATTATCTGTATATCTGTATAGTTCCACTAACTATAGTTCCATCACCTTTATGGTTTCACTACATCTATATTTCTGTTACCTCTGTAGTTACATTATCTTTATAGTCCTGTTTCCTCTATAGTTCCATTAACTCTCCAGTTCCAGTATGTCTATAGTTCTGTTCTATAGTTCTGTAAGTTCTATAGTCCTTTATATTTCCATTATCTCAGTAGTTCTATTACACTGTTGTGTGTAAAACATGCCCGACCAAAATAACAGTAGTTCAACCACAGCACTTGCACCAGCACGGAAATAGGACCCTGTTTATTTCAGCTTGTCTGGACTCTTCTGATGTATTAGGCGTGATTTTTCTTCCATCTCTCTCTCTCTGTAGACATCAAGGACAAAACGTCATCACCAAAAAAGAAGCAGCGGCTGTTATCCAGGATGTCCAGCTTCCTGGCAAAGTTTTGCTGCTTTGGGTGCACTTCACGGCAGTGAAGAACCTGAAGCCCACCACAGCCAGCCTGAATGTACATAAATGTATATAAAATAAAATAAATGTATATAGTTCCAAAAATAATGAGTATTATTATCTTTAATTTATGTGTGTGTGTGTGTGTGTGTGTGTATATATATACGGTTTAGATGTGCAAATAAATAACTCTATATATAATCACAGGACCCATTGCTATTAAAAATAGGTAATAGTTCAGCCTCTTGTTTCTAAGCACGTTTTCTCACAACAGAATAAGACTGAGATAAATAAAAGCATTTAGCAGTCATGTAGCTGGACCTTTGTCGTGCTGAAATCACTTACTCACTGCAGCGCACATCCACAGCGGTACAGCAGAGGACACTGCAGCTTCACTTTCAATACAGTGTGTGTTTCCAGCCTTAATTAATAAAGTTTTTCTCTAAACCCTTAACTGTGTAGATGTGATGCAAATAAACAAAATCAGCATTAAAACTAACTACACACCTTCAGTCTCTTACTAGGTTCTCCTGGTTCTCCTTAGGATGTCAAAAAAACTCATTCAGACCCTGCATCTCTCTCTTTCTCTCTCTCTCTTTTTCTTTCTCTCTCTCTATGAGTGCCTTAAACACAGGTGCTCAGCAAGACTGCAGAATATGGATGCTGGAAAAACGTTTGGTTCATAATTCATTTATTTATTATTATTTATGTATTCATATCACGTATTCAAACTTGCACAAAACGTCTACTTATGAAAAATATATTCTGTCACACAAACACACCAAACCTCACCTGCTGGAGTGAAAGGAGGTTTAGTTATACTTTTGATTTTATTTATTTATTTATGTTTCCTTTATGCTTACTTAATATTTCTATTTGTCTGCCAGTTCATTGGGTACAATTTTACAGAGTTTACATTGATAAAGGTCCTTAAATTTAGATAAATAAATCCAATTTATTAAATGAAATACTCCCTCGAAGACAGGACTTGAATTAAACTGAGAAAGGCGCTTTGTCGCCCTCTTGTGGATGACCTTGTGTATCCAACGTGAAAAAACGACTACGATGTTTAAGCTGGTAAAGTTGCGAGTTAGACTCTCGAAATTATGATGGCCCTTATGCTTTTGAACAGCTACTCACCATGCATTACATTTTTTATGCAGATTACAAGATGACAGAACAGATCTTTTAGACCAACGCTGTTAAGAGATGATGGACGCAAACTTTGTCCTCCAGAGAAACATTGACGAATTAAAACACTGCTGTTGGTTTCCTTTTGGGCTCTTTTCTTTTTTAAGACTTTCATCATAATTGAGGATGTATTGTTTCAGGATATGTGGATATCCTTCATAGAGGGTTAAGTAAAGTCTTTATAATACATTAGTTCCATATACATTAAGGAATCCCCAGCACTGTATGTTCTTCTCCGCGAGGTGGCGATATTTACTACACCGAGGCGTTTACATCAAGCCGAGAACAGCATAGCGAACTCACATCCCTGCATTCACTCTGCTGTTTCCAAATAAGATGATTCATTAGTCTATTTTTATTTGTGTTATTATTGTGGCATTACTTTCGTTGGTTATTAGTTATTAGTTATTTATTAGAATGGTATACACTGTCGTATCAGGATTGTGAAGCATTTCCAGACCTCGTTTAAACCAAACTGATACAGACAGGAAACAGAAATAAAGAAACACGCTGTTTTGAGTTGTCTAGAAAAAGAGAAAGACAAGATTGATTGTACGATGCTAAAAATGGCTAGAATTGTTCTATCACAATCCTCATTTAGAGGTCTGACCCACACTGCCTTATATAGCTGTTAATGTTTTCCAGCGGGACACGACGCAGGAAGCCAGCACCAGTTTACAGGAATTGCCAAATACTTTAACTCATATACCATCACAGGCAGGAGGAACGTGAGTGGAACTGATTCAGACCAGATCCTTCTTCAGGTTAACACCAAACTACAGAAACCAGGGATGAGCTGTGAGAAATGTGTTATGATTAGTTGGAGTGGCATCTTTGATTAGGAATTAATCAGACAACATCAGTACCTGATGCTTCTGAGACTGAATATGATAAAGTGCTCAGTGTTTCAACATCTAGTGTAAACTTTCCAAAGAGGTGGGACTGTTACTGCTGCAAAACACCCATAATTAAGCATTCTTAACATTTAAAATGTGTTAAAATAAGTGTTTTTGTACTCTTTGAACTATTTCTAAAAGAACAGACCAGTACAGCCTGTAAAGCTTTTACCTTTAGACTCAGCTTTAGTTTATAAACTGTAAATACTGTTTGACCAGAGGAGGATGGGTCTCCCCTTGTGAGTCTGGTTCCTCCCAAGGTTTCTTCCTCCAGTTGAGGGAGTTTTTTTCTTGCCACTGTTGCCTCTGGCTTGCTCACAACGGATAAAGTGTTGTGATTTCATGTTTTTCATGCTTTAAAATTCCTGTAAAGCTGCTTTGTGACATCATTGTTGTTAAAAGCGCTATACAAGTAAACTTGACTTGACTTGACTTGACATGAAATGTTTGCACAATGTGACGGTGACCTCTGATCAAATGATGCAGAAAAAATAAAACAAATGGACACATGGTTTTAATATGGCAGTGAGGATATATGGTATGTTAAATATTTTTTCCAGTGTGTGTTGGCTACCTATGCAGGCATTGCTGTAATTTTCCTGTATTTCAAATTGAAACCCAAGAAGAAGCCTGTTACAGCAAAGTGATGACAAGTGTAAGTTACCTGTAGACTTGCTTTGTATATTTAAGTGTAGTGTTGTATATTTAAGCCAATTTTGGGGCATTTCTGTTTTATTTTTCATTCATCATCTGTATATATGATTTTATATATTTTATACACACACACACACACACACACACACACATATATATATATATATATATATATATATATATATATATATATATATATATATATATATATATATATATATATATTCTTTTTTTTTACTTGTCTGTTGATTGTGTTTATCTGTTTGTAGGCTCTCTGTGGTCTGCTCCAGGGGCCGAGTGTATACTGACTGCATTTCAAGAAACATGGGCTTCTTCTGCTTTATAATACTGCCAGTATTGTGTCCAGTTTAGTACCCAGACAATGAACACATGTAGTGTGTACTTTCTGATTCTAAGGCAACAGGATTTCTTATGTTTCTAAATTGCAGGTATGTCACACAAACAGTCAGAGATGTCCAGAAAAAGCCTAAATTAAAATATATAGTGGAGGAAAAAAATGGAAATCTTTTAAACTGTTTTGTTAGGCTATGGGTGCATATTGTCAGTGTTGTATTACACTTCTATTTTCGACTAGAAGTGAATTGAAATGTGTGGCTAACAACAGCACTTAGAAGAAGGACTGAAAGTAGAGATTCTGAACTTATTATGGATGTTGTAGCTTTCCAGTATATATTTTGTTTCCACAGTATTTAACCTGTATTTAAATGAATACATCATACATTTTAAAGCTGATTTGTTTCTGTTGACTATCATTGCTGTTTACAAGCTGATTATATACCACAATGTGGACTTTCATTTCAAGAGACCGGATTCACTTCATGTTCAATACAAATAATAAATAAACTGCTGATGACTTCATGCTTGTCATTTGAATCCATGTTATTTAAGTTTTCTATTGTTTTTGTTTGCCATATGTAAATAAGTAGGGCTAAATGTAAATATTTCCTGCTTAAGTAGGTTATAAATAATATATAAATAATTAATATATTAATATATTAATATAAATAATATATAATATGTTGTTTCATTTTTTGAAAAGTTGAAAAGTATACAAAAGTATACAATTGAAAAGTATAAAGATTAATTAGCTAATTAAGCATACTAATCACACCAGCCAGGAGAAAGAAAATATGTTTAAACTGGCATGAAATTGATGGTAATAAAGGTGGAACTGATCCTCTCTTCAGTCTCTCTTCAGTGATAAATGCTGAGCGAAGCTGCTCATATTGTCCAAGGTCTAAGAAACTGAAATGTGAAATCAGTTAAATGTACAGCTCAAACTCATAACTTTGAATATAAGTTTTCCAGGATCCTGTTGAGATGTAGAATCTGAAGTTGGATTCCTATTTACCATTTAATTGTTCTGTTCCATCTTAAATGGTTCTGCAGTTACATTTTGGCGCCTGTACAAGCTGGAGCGATGCAGAACATTAGATTAAGAAGATGGTGAACAGAAAGTCAATTTCAGGTTAATTTAATGGTGAACATCATCCTGCCCATAGACAGTTTAGATTCTTGGGGATGGCGTGAAAAGTATTGATGTCCTCTGCCCACCTGGAAAGGTAGATATATGCAAAGTGCGCAGTATTTGTTGAGGTTGCTATAAGTTATATATACATTTTGGGGCTGTAAATATTAGCGAGTCATATAGGATCTATACGGTACACATTGCAGTTCCTCCTCAGGCTGATTATAAGTCATTACAAAGTCATGACCCGAAGGTGAAAAATAGCAAAAGCATGAATCAGAGGGCTTGTTCTATTTTTAAATACTTAACAGCAGTTTAAAAGAGATTACTGTATGATACATAATCATTTGGCTCTTTCCGCTTAAAGAACAAAATAGGAATGTTTGTGTGGAGAGCGGACTTACTCGAGGCAATGGCAGGGGCTTCTGAGGGGCTTTCATAACCCTACAGAAGCCCTGAAACTCGGAGCCTGTATGTGGGTTTAGTTCTTCTTTTGCTTACACAACATACAAACACAAAAACTGGTATAGTGTCTACAGAATCATTTATAGTAGTTACTGAATAATAAGTCTTAAGATTAATATCTATATAATGAGGGTTCTGATATCTTCCTTGTAGATATGGTGTCAACTGTGTGAGCTGCAAGGTGAGATGTGATTGGTGATGAAAAATATGACAGTGTGATTTGCTCCACCATGCTGCAACTCCTCCCAGCTTTCAAACAAGTTGCTAAACAGAAACTGGAGAGAGACAGAGATGAAGGATGATCACAGCTATCCATCAAGGGGCTTATACACTACACATACACATACTATTTCTGTTTCAACCATGGTTGAAGGATTAAAGATTCTTAAATAGTTTTCTTTTTTTTTACTTTTGGTTTGTTTTTATTGTACTTTATTTGTATTACATTACATGTATGTTCAATACAAACAAAAAATGACCCTACCTGAACACTTCCAAACTTCAAAGGGATATTTTATAGATTGTTTTATTCATAAAATATGAAAGACCATCATTCACACTCTATCTCAGCAGCAATTAGACGAGGACACAGAAAAACATTCCACATTAAAGGTATTGTGGATGAATGTGAAGCAAAGCGTTCACTTCAACAGCTACCTGAACCCGTTTCATTACCATGAATTATATCACATATACACAAGCAGAAGGTATTTATTAGAATTTCTAAATATCTGCAAATGGATTTTTTTTTGACTAAAGGATCCCAAATAAACAGAGAGACGTGAAATGAAAGAATGGGCAGACGACTTCTTCAGGTGTGTAAAACATCTAACTCACATTGTTGCTTCATTTGTATGATGTTTAGTGAATGTTAAGTGTTCAGTTACGTGTTCAGACATGGTAAGCAACATGCTCTCCGCCAACCAGAAGCATTCACTTTCACTTCCCCATCATCCAAAACAGGCAAAATGAGCACCATCTAGGGAGGAGGAGAGGAAATAGCACTGTCTGAATGGTTTTAAAAAGAAAGGGACCAAACATGTCTATTTTCAGTAAACAGATACAGGTAGTAAACAGTAACATTTACTCAATTTCATGCACCTAATAACTTTGTAAGGGATGTATACTTTACAAAGTGTAATTTCCACAGAATAATGTTAATACCACTGAATGCAGAAGAAAATAATTTCCCTAATTAAATCTTTCTCAGGAAACACAGCTATGAGTGACCTAGTGAGAGAAATAGAAAACTAATGCAGGTTCTGAAAGTGAACTTCAGCTGTGGAAATATTGCTGTTTAAAAATTGAATAAAATTGAAAAAATTGAAAACATTAATTTGTCTTACAAGTTTAAAATGCATGGCATTCTAAATGGAAACACATACAAATTGGACTCTTTCCATAAGATAGTCTGAATGTTTCCCTCAGACAGACAGCAGTGTACCACTATGGAACAGCCTGAGTTCCCCTTCAGCTACAACTGTAAGTTTCAACTTCATGTCATTTTAGGCACGAGATACGCTCCAAGCAGAATATCAGGATAAAGCAAGATCCAAGCACTACAGTTATTTCAGGAACGATGAGAAACTAAGGATTATATTGGTAGTTTTCCTGCGTGTCGTTAAAAGCATGTGTTGTTAAAAGTGTGTCCTGACTTGTTTGAGTCATTCTCGAGGAACCAGCGCACCTGAAATGAGGCATAATGGAGCTGCAGGAGGCAGTTCTGTTGGAGAACAACTTGTCCTTCACGACGAAAGGCCTGAACTACATCAGGTAATCACTAACAAAACTACATAATAAAATAATTACAAAAATAATAATAATATTACAATACAATATTACAAAATAATAATATTAAACTTCTTAAAACTTTTATAAACAAACCCAGCATTAAAACTAACTACTCACCTTTAATCTCTCATTTCTGCTGATGTCGAAAAGCTTTAAAAAGCTTATTTATTTATCTGCCAGGACTTAGGACAAAGATGCTCAAATTTAGCAAAATAAATCCTATAAAATAAATAAATATATTCCTTTAAATACAAGAGCAGGCTCCTATTAAACTGAGAGACAATAAATAAATTAATAAATTAATTAATACCAGTCCAATGACAAGCATATGATTTGTTATCCTGCTTGGTCTGCATAACTAATATAATCTATGTACCCAGCTCTGTATCCAGTCACACAACATGTGATTGTCTGGTTCCTGTAATCACCACTGTGAACATTTCTGATTTGGTCAACTTTTCGAAAACTGAGCATTTTACACCAAACCACACTAAACACCTTTGCTTATATTTGAACCATTCAGTGTATAGAAATTTAATTTATGGAGTTTCCCTTGAACACATCCTCTACAGAAAAACAGATTACTTAATTTTAGTAAATAATTTATGTTTCTTTTCTAGACATAATAATTTCATTTTTAAATTAAATACAAAAGACAAAACCTGTCTGCACTTACCATATATGAGCACTTTGAAATTCTACAATTACAGATTTTAGTCCACTATCAACTCTATTAGGGGGCTAACAAATAAACAAAGAGACAGATGGACTGCAGTTTGTAATTGTACAACCCCCTTCATGGTAAGTGGAGCTGATAAAATGCACAGTAAAATGTAGAAACAAAAGAGGTGGTAATATTGTTACAGCTTTTAGAGTAATACACACTCTTTATCACAGAGAATCGTATTTGGAAGGTCCATACTGTTTCAGAAAGTTTGGGGGTCCCCAGCGACATCCTGCTTTCAAGGTGACTTGCATTATTTGTAGACCTATATTTCTGTCTTTTACTTGAAATTCAGTCAGTAAATATATTGGAGTACCATATATAACTGAACAGAGAAGTGACGTGGCCTATTGAACATACAACCTGTGCCGTGTCTCCTGCGGTTCAAAGCACAGACAGCAGGGGTGAAAAAATGGGATAAACGACTGATACATAAGTGTACAGTCTTTATTAAACAGTAAAATAACCAAAAAATGACATGTATGTGTTGTTTCTCAGACTTTAGACCACAAAAACACAATTCAGTGACAAATTAAACAACTTGTGAATCATGAAGATTGAACTTAGCTGGGCTTATTCATGCCAAATCAGCTTTACTGGAAGTAATGTAAGTGTTTTATACCAGAAAATGAGCTGAAGCAGAACAGAGTAACTTTAGCACACATTCAACTAACTAGCTAGCACACATACAAACTGTGATCTTTCCGCAGTAATATAAGTTTCACAATCTTCAGACAATATCAATGTCTCTACCAGTGGCTGTGCCTGATATTTAGTTTAGTGACAGTCCGAAGTAAAGTTTGTAGTAAAGCGATGATAACTCGGTGCTGCCTGCGCTGAAGAGAACCGTTGTAACTTTTGAGAGAGTCAGTTGCCGTCAAGGTCGAATTTGATTGGCTTACAATTTACAAGGTATGATGTGATTGGCCAATTTTTACTTTCACCCTTAATAGAGAATGTCGTCTTACGTCTAAAATCAGGACGTGCTGCTAAAAAAGTAGATACTATAAACTCCTCAGAGTATTTTTCTTCTTTTTCACCTGAATTTGAAATGAGCTTGACATTTGGAATGACGTAAGAGTAACCAGGGCGACACTGCGGTCAGAGACTCGACCACTGTGACATCACTTGGTAGTGAATATGATGTTAATTCCAATAATTCCATTAGCGTCTCACCAGCGGAGGAGTAGTCGTAGTCCGGATTTTGTGAGTGTTAGAGATATTGATATTGTGTTTTGCTCCCCTTGAACTGTCGGCTTGAGCCAGCACAGCAACATGAATTCTTCAAGTTCCCGTCCATCAATGACGGACGACAATGAACTGTTAACGGTTTTACGGTCAGTTACTGTGCTTCTGTGGTCTTACATTAGTGTCTCGTATGTTTTCTCATGATTTATATGATTCTTGCTTTGGTCCTCCTGGTAAAGGACAGCTAGGAAGAGTTTCTTGTTTCCGTTAGTAGTTTAGCGCCGCCAGCGTCTCTCCCCAGTAGAGCTTCATCAGTAGCTCTTTATCAGAGCAGATTCCGATACTGATCAATAAAGAAACAGACTAGACCATAAACAAGGCCAATATTTGAAAACTGTGATGTGTAAATTTACAGAAACACAATTTCTACTCGGAAACTAAGTGAGCATAGTGTTCTGTACAATAATAAACTGAATATTTGAGCATCATAAATAGTTTAAAGTTCTCGATGTATATTTAACTCAAGTGATATAATATCTGAGATTATAATTAACATCTGACACCGCATTAACACCTGTTTCTGCTCATTTACAGAAACCTCAATATTATCAGCAGCACAGGGAAGAAGCTGGTAAGACATTTTGATTCTGTATATCAAGACTTTTTTAATCAGGGTGGGCAGCTTCAGTTTTGGAGGGTCTGAATTCATTATTAGATGTAGGATTTCTGTTACAGTTGGAAATTCACCAAATTTATCAACTTCAACCGTGGATCTGAACTCTGTCTGAACTAAGAAAGAAGAAAAATCTTAAAGAGAAACTTTAATGAACAAACGTTATTTTGGCCAGACAAAACTGTTAATAAGGTGTTTCTGTGCTGTTTGTCATGGTCTCCCAGATGGTTGCTAAGTTGTTGCTAAGCCGATTGTCATTATCTAAAAGATATTTGCCAAGGTGTTGCTGGACTATTGCTATGGTATCCCAGGTTGTTGCTTAAGTGCTGCTATGCTAGTTGTCAGGTTTCTTAGACGGGTGCTAAGGTGTCACTAGGCCATTGCTATGGTATCCCAGGTGGTTGCTATGGTGTTCCTAGGCCACTGCTATGGTTTCCCAGGAAGTTGCTAAAGTGTCGGTAAGCCATTGCTATAGTATCCCAGGTGGCTTCTCAGGTGTTGCTAGGCCTTGTGTCATGGTTTCTCAGACGGTAACTAAGGTGTTGCTAGGCCTTTGCTATGACATCCAAGGTAGTTGCTAAGGTGTTGCTAGACCTGCTAGACCTTTGCTCTGATATCCCAGGTGGTTGCTATGGTGTTCCTAGGCCACTGCTATGGTTTCCCAGGAAGTTGCTAAGGTGTCGCTAAGCTATTGCTAATGGTATCCCAGGTTGGTTTTGTTAGGCTGTTGCTGTGATGTTACAGGTGTTTTTATTACAGTTGTGTTAGTATGCTGGTTGCAATAATCTCTCTGATGGTTCCTTATTTGTAAATATGTGTACACCCGCTGTCAGCTTCATTAAGTACACAACCTTCTTTCTGCACTCACCGACCATTTAATCACTTTGCATTTCTACAATTACAGACTGTAGTCCATCTGTTTCTCTTTGTACTCTGTAACCCTGTTCTTCAATGTGCAGAACCCCCACAGGACCACCATAGAGCAGGTATTATGTGGGAGGTGGATCGTTTTCAGCACTGAAGTGTCACTGGCGTGGTGGTGTGGACCCTGAGTGGACCCTCATAGTAGCACCACACACCAACACGTCAGTGTCACTGCAGTGCTGAGATTGATCCCCCACCTATACAGTATGTGTTCTGTGGTGGCCCTGTGGGGGTCCTGCCAACAAAGTGTAGAGTAATAAAACAAAGAATAGTAAGAACACCTAGCCAACTTAAACATATATATTTTTTATACGTTTGGAGCTTCTCACCATCCTTATTAATGTCCTACACTGAACTTCAATGTGCTTGAATGTTTTTTGAAAAGTTGATGCAAAACATTGAAAAAAATGTACCTAGTGTACAACAGCTTCTTCATTTCTCTTCTGTAGCCCATCAGTGAGCTCCAACTGCTCAGAACGATACATGGGATTACTAAATGGGTCAAAATGATATTGGTAGAAATAGTTCTGCCAGCCACTTCCCTCTGTCAGACAGAGCTGTTGAGTCAGAGGAGAACAAAAAAGAGTAGGCCTGCTGAGCTAATTCTGGGCGGACACAGCAGCAGTCACTACAGTGGCCGTGGCATCTTTACTGATGGAGACAAGCCTGATAGGAACAAAGCCCTCTCTGATGCGTTGTTGAGTTGTCACAGCAGTGGCAGCGTCTCACCTGAAACAAAACTCGACATCGTGAAACTTCATGCAGACATCACTGCTGAGAGCATCTTCAGTGCGATGGTAGAAATGATTGGCTCCCTGTTTGGGAACACTGCAGCTGCTCGCTTCATTTTGAAGCAGAAGTCAGTCGTGGATATCACTGTCCTCAGGGAGCAGCTGAATAAATTCATCAAGCTTAGGTCAACCCATCCATTCACAAAGAATCTGACCGGCTGTTTGTACGGACTGATCTCGTACGGGAGCATGTGGATCAGCCATTCAGACGTTGCTTTGAAGAACACGACAGCTCGAGGAGAATTCTTGCAATGGGAATTCTTAAAGGACTTGCCATCCAGTTTTACGGATGAGGCCATTCATAAACTTCTGCATTCGTCCCTGAGGGTGACATATGCGGCACCCCTCTCAAAGGATGAAAAGAAGGCAGTGGGTCATCTTTGCGGAGCAGTGACCAAAATTGTGAAAAACAGGATCGCTGTTACTTGTGGAAACACACACCAGACAACTATCCAGTCAGGTAAGAGACTTGGAGTCAATGTTCAGTTTCCACTTTCTACTTTTTTTTTTTAATCCATATATGTTTTTATGTACTGGACATAAGTTGTTTTTCAGTTTCTCTTTATCTTTTAGAATGAAACTATCCTTAGCTCTTCAATATAAATGGATGGAGCTAAACTGATATAGCCTGGATAGCTGGATAGATTCAAATTGATGGTCATGAGATTACAGAAACAATGCATTCACATGTTATTGCAGCTTAGTGTCCGTATTATATTTTTAAACATTTGCATGTTTTAAAACAGTGACAATATACAAACATCAGAAATGATTTCAAAATAGTGAGGGAAATCTGTTTTCCGTGATTTGGGTCATTTAAATCTTATGTAAATACAAATAATTGAACTGTGATTGTTGTGTAGTTTTTAGCTAGCTACTAAATGTTTGTATCCTTCAGTAACGGAGTATCTGAATCATAAATACAGATTAATGATACAATTAAACTATTCCTGCAACCGCAATTGAATTAGTAATTATATACTATAAGTTATGATCCAGGCCTGATTTTCTCCATAAATCACAGAACATCCACTTTTTTGGGCTTGAGGCTTGGGTGCTGACCATTGTGTACACACAGTACAGGGGTGCTTCGTTGGATCTCATTGGTCAAACTCATCTACAATCACCGCACAAGATCCTTGTTAATTATGGTCATTTCTAAATACATTATCAATAATATAGGCAGCTCTTCTGATTTTAACATTACACTCTTTCAACATTACCATGATTGATGTGGACCAGTAGATGTAGTTTGTCTCATGTGTGCAGTGTTCATGTTCATGCTTAATCTATGCCATAAACAGTGCATTTAATAATTTAATAATAAAATGAGTTTTATGGTTTTTAGGCATCTAATAAGTAGTGAGGATCAATAGAGTTAGTATTGGTACTCTGTATCGGCAGATGCTTCAGCATCGGGTATTCGTAATGGAGGGGAAAAGGAGGTATTGTTGCATCTTTAATGTTAAGACCCAGCTCTATAACAAAACTGGTTATCAGATGCTATCTGTAATTTATAGTTTCTATGTTTTTCTTCTATTATTTTGCACACATGTGTGTATATATGCAAGTGTTGCTGTTAAAAGAATGAAGTTAAATTATTGCTGACTACTTCTGCTCCTCAGGTCCTCAGCCTTCTGTCTTTCTTGATGAAGTTGGTAGAACATACCTGCATGGAGTCCGTCCAGATAAAGTCACTCAGGAACGTCGCCAGTCCAAGCCCAAATATCTGCTTGAAGATGCGCGCCAGTTTCGTACTGTGAATCTTCGAGTTATTCAGACGATCTCTGAGGAGCTGCTTAAAAGGCTTGGGAACACTTGTTGTATGGACTTCTCTAAGTATCGTGGTCCTCTGGTTGATCAGCTGTTAGAAGAGCTGGAGAATCTGGCAGTCAAAGTCAGCGACCGTGGTGGACGGCTGTCCGCTGCTGAAGATAATGCCGCATCTGTCATCGCCAGTGGAGCACATGATAGGCTTGTTATGGCGTACTGGCTGATACAAGTACCACAGTGTAAGCAAACTGTAGTTTGTTACATGGCAAGCACCGTCATTGAAGTTTTTGCCACATATTTTATGATAGACATGACACCGTCAGGACCTTCTTCAGTGTTTGATATTCACACTGTTGATAATGCTGACACCACAATGAAGAGTTCTTTGCCATCTGAGGAGGACAGTTTTAACTTTGTATCAGAATCAGAGCTGAACTTGAGTACTGCCCAACCCTGGACCCTTGAAAGAGCTTCTTTTGATACATCGTCCAGCACATGCTCCAGTGCTTGTAGTGGATTCAACCCCTCTGAAATCGAGGAGTTACATGGTGGGTCTGAACTGAATATTGATGAGGAACTTAACGCTTCTGAAAGGAGCAGTTCTGGAGGAAGGCCGGAAACGTATTTGGTGATCCGTGAGGAATATGCTCAAGAAGGTTGTGATGATTCACCACCCTCAAGCTCCCTCCATGCTTCTGAGGTAAAGCGAAGACTTTCTACTTCTTCATGAAAGAATTATCACTGTTATGACCTGTATGTATGTGGCTTGACTCTGTATTTTTAAGTAATTTAAACTAAAGTAGAATTCTAATTTGTTTTGTTGTAGGAAAAAATCGTTAACATTGCTGCATGTTCTGATGGTGAGTCACCCAGTTTCATTTCATAACTACATATTTTGTGGCTAAGTTTTGTAATTCTTAGCTAGCTACTAAATGTTTGTATGCTTCAGTAATGGCACCTAAACAGAGTATCTGAATCATAAAAACAGATTAATGATACAATGAAACTATTCCTGCGACTGCAATTGAATTAGTAATTATATACTATAAGTTAGGATCCAGGCCTGGTTTTGTCCATAAAGACCAGAACATCCACTTTTTCGGGTATGAGGCTTGGGTGCTGACCATCGTGTACACAGTACAGGGGTGTTTCGTAGCTTCTCATTGGTCAAACTCATCTACAGTCACCGCACAAGATCCTTGTTAATTATCGTAATTTCTAAATACATTGTCAATAATATAGGCAGCTCTTCTGATTTTGACATTACACTCTTTTAATATTACCATGATTGATGTGGACCAGTAGATGTAGTTTGTCTCATGTGTGCAGTGCTCATGTTCATGCTTAATCTATGCCATATACAGTGCCTTTACTCAATTGAAATAAGTTTTATGGTTTTAGGCATCTAAGAAGTAGTGAGGATCAATAGAGTTAGTATTGGTACTCTGTATCGGCAGATGCTTCAGCATCGGGTATTGGTAATGGAGGGGAAAAGGAGGTATTGTTGCATCTTTAATGTTAAGACCCAGCTCTATAACAAAACTGGTTATCAGATGCTATCTGTAATTTATAGTTTCTGTGTTTTTCTTCTATTATTTTGCACACATTTGTGTATATATGCAAGTGTTGCTGTTAAAAGAATGAAGTTAAATTATTGATGACTACTTCTGTTTCTCAGGTCCTCAGCCTTCTGTCTTTCTTGATGAAGTTGGTAGAGCTTACCTGCATGGAGTCCGTCCAGATAAAGTCACTCAGGAACGTCGCCAGTCCAAGCACAAATATCTGCTTGAAGATGTACGCCAGTTTCGTACTGTGAATCTTCGAGTTATTCAGACGATCTCTGAGGAGCTGCTTAAAAGGCTTGGGAACACTTGTTGTATGGACTTCTCTAAGTATCGTGGTCCTTTGGTTGATCAGCTGTTAGAAGAGCTGGAGAATCTGGCAGTCAAAGTCAGCGACCGTGGTGGACGGCTGTCTGCTGCTGAAGATAATGCCGCATCTGTCATCGCCAGTGGAGCACATGATAGGCTTGTTATGGCGTACTGGCTGATACAAGTACCACAGTGTGATCAAGCTGTAGTTTGTTACATGGCAAGCACCGTCATTGAAGTTTTTGCCACATATTTTATGATAGACATGACACCGTCAGGACCTTCTTCAGTGTTTGATATTCACACTGTTGATAATGCTGACACCACAATGAAGAGTTCTTTGCCATCTGAGGAGGACAGTTTTAACTTTGTATCAGAATCAGAGCTGAACTTGAGTACTGCCCAACCCTGGACCCTTGAAAGAGCTTCTTTTGATACATCGTCCAGCACATGCTCCAGTGCTTGTAGTGGATTCAACCCCTCTGAGTTACATGGTGGGACTGAACTGAATATTGATGAGGAACTTAACGCTTTTGAAAGGAGCCGTTCTGGAGGAAGGCCGGGAACATATTTGGTGATCCGTGAAGAATCTGCTCAAGAAGGTTGTGATGATTCACCACCCTCAAGCTCCCTCCATGCTTCTGAGGTAAAGCGAAGACTTTCTACTTCTTCATGAAAGAATTATCACTGTTATGACCTGTATGTATGTAACCTGACTAAATAATTTAAACTGAAGTAGAATTCTAATTTGTTTTGTTGTAGGAGAAAATCGTTAATGTTGCTGCATGTTCTGATGGTGAGTCACCCAGTTTCATTTCATAACTACATATTTTGTGGCTTAGTTGTGGCAAAACAATAAGGGGCCTGGCCCTGGTGCATGTGGTTGTGGGTGATATACTTTTCTCGCAATTCCTGGCACAGTTGTGTAACAGTGGGGTATACATTAGAAAATAAGGAAAGGCAACTATCAAATTACTTCTTATTCCCTTTAAGAGCTGAGTGTACAGCATAGTGACAGTTTTCAAATGACTTCTCCTTGGGAAAGCAAATGTCCTCCATCAGTTCCATTACTTCTATGTTTCCATGATATCAATCTTTCCATTACTTCTCCAGTTTCATTACCTTTATATTTATATTATCTGTATATCTGTATAGGTCCACTAACCATATTTCCATCACCTTTATAGTTTCACTACATCTATAGTTCTGTTACCTCTGTAGTTACATTATCTTTTTATAGTTACATTACTTTTACAGTTATGCTATGTCTATAGTTTCATTAACTTTCTAGCTCTGTTACCTCTATAGTTCTATTATCTCTATATAGTTCTGTTACCTCTATAGTTCTATTATCTCTATAGTCCTGTTTCCTCTGTAGTTTTATTAACTCTCCAGTTCCATTATGTCTATAGTTCTGTTACCTTTATATTTCCATTATCTCGGTAGTTCCATTACACTGTTGTGTGTAAAACATGCCCGACCAAAATAACAGTAGTTCAACCACAGCACTTGCACCAGCACGGAAATAGGACCCTGTTTATTTCAGCTTGTCTGGACTCTTCTGATGTATTAGGCGTGATTTTTCTTCCATCTCTCTCTCTCTGTAGACATCAAGGACAAAACGTCATCACCAAAAAAGAAGCAGCGGCTGTTATCCAGGATGTCCAGCTTCCTGGCAAAGTTTTGCTGCTTTGGGTGCACTTCACGGCGGTGAAGAACCTGAAGCCCACCACAGCCAGTCTGAATGTACATAAATGTATATAAAATAAAATAAATGTATATAGTTCCAAAAATATTAAGTATTATTATATTTAATTTATATATGGTATACGGTATAGAGGTGCAAATATATATAATTCTATATATAATCACAGGATCCATTGCTATTAAAAATAGGTAATAGTTCAGCCTCTTGTTTCTAAGCACGTTTTCTCACAACAGAATAAGACTGAGATAAATAAAAGCATTTAGCAGTCATGTAGCAGGAGCTTTGTCCTGCTGAAATCACTTACTCACTGCAGCGCACATCCACAGCGGTACAGCAGAGGACACTGCAGCTTCACTTTCAATACAGTGTGTGTTTCCAGCCTTAATTAATAAAGTTTTTCTCTAAACCCTTAACTGTGTAGATGTGATGCAAATAAACAAAATCAGCATTAAAACTAACTACACACCTTCAGTCTCTTATTAGGTTCTCCTGGTTCTCCTTAGGATGTCAAAAAAACTCATTCAGACCCTGCATCTGTCTCTTTCTCTCTTTTTCTTTCTCTCTCTCTATCTCTCTCTCTGCTGTGGAATCTGACTGTGCTTTCAGCCAATGAGTGCCTTAACCCTTGTGTTGTCTTGCGGGTCAAAACTGACCCACTACCATGTTCAGCTGTAGAAAAAATACCTTAAACTATCTTTTTCCAACTTGAAATTTTATGACTTTTCCTAAAGAGACCCCATCATTAGAAAAAGTGATACTTTGTTTTTGTTTATGTTTCCATGTGGGCTGTACACCACTAGGGTACAAGGATTGTCTTATGGGTCATTTTTGACCCGTGAATTGTAAAAGCATTTAAACACCAGAAAAAAGTTCAAAGGCCACACACAAACTCTCTAACCCACACCCACACACCCACACACACACCCATCCACACACACACACATCAAAGAAACTGGAACTTGCATTTGACCTGCACCTGCACTCTTGATCTGCAGCTAACCCAATCACACAAGCTCCCAAACAAAACAAAAAACAAAAATCTCAGACATAAAATAATTAATTAATTAATTAATTAATTCATTCATTCATTCATTCATTCGTTCAGTTTAGGGGTATAAAGATACCCCGAATCAGGGTACCCCTAGTTGGTTCTTTGCCGAAGCCATGAGAAGACGTTTCACTGCCAAACAGGTCCTGGATGAGATATTTTCAGGAGCTCAGGAGGAACAAGAGGATGAAGATGTATCTGAAGAGGAAGATAGGGAGGAATGCAACCCAGAGGATGATGCATCTTCAGATGAAGAAGAGGAAATCCCTCAAGCTGACCGAGAGACATTTATGTCAAAGAACAGCAAAATTGCATGGTCCTCATTAAATTCAGACAGCAACCAGGGAAGAAAAGCAGCATCAAACATCATAAGGATGACTCCAGAAAAAAACGAGAAAAAACAAGAGAAGGATGTTCCTTGAGGAGTTGGGAAAGGCTCCTGTCACCCCATGCATTGAGAGAAGGGAGCGCCTGCCCCACACAGAAGCCTCTGCAGCCATTGTGGAGGCAGTTCAGGGAGTTGAATCTTGTCCTGATCTACCTGAGGCTGCAGCTGGGTCACTCAAAAGAAAAAGGTGCCAGTTCTGTCCCTGGACAAAGGACTGCAAGACAAAAACTGTGTGCTGCACATGTGGGAAACACATCTGCAAAGTCCATTCTCACATTTGCACATACTGTTCTACATGTGCTAAATAGAGTTAATGTTGAAAACTGTTCACAAAATCAAGCAACGTTTTGTTTTATTGTGTTATGAGAGAATTATTTCACTATTTTCCCTTTCAATATAATTAATTCAGAAGTAGTTACTTCACATTTATAAGGTTGGGTACAACCTTGGGTACAATTGGGTACAATTGTACTGAGTTTACATTGATAAAGGTCCTTAAATTTAGATAAATAAATAAATAAATAAATGAAATACTCCCTCGAAGACAGACTTCTATTAAACTGAGAAAGGCGCTTTGTCGCCCCCTTGTGGATGGCCTTGTGCAAGCGAAGCTCACATCCCTGCATTCACTCTGCTGTTTCCAAGTACGACGATTCATTAGTCTCTTTTTATTTGTGTTATTTCTGTGGTATTACTTTCATTGGATATTAGTTATTTGTTATGTATTAGTAGAGTATACATTGCCGTATTAGGATTGTGAAGCATTTCCAGCCCTCGTTTAAAACAAACTAATACAGACAGGAAACAGAAATAAATAAACAAGCTGTTTTGAGTTGTCTAGATAAAGAGACAGACTGGATTAATGGTACGATGCTAAAAATCCTCGTTTAGAGGTCTGACCCACACTGCCTTTTAAAGCTGTTGTTGGTTTCCAGCGGGACCAGCTATGGCGGACCACGACCCAGGAAGCCAGCACCAGTTTACAGGAATTGCCAAATACTTTAACTCATATACCATCACAGGCCGGAGGAACGTGAGTAGAACTGATTCAGACCAGATCCTTCTTCAGCTTAACACCAAGCTACAGAAACCAGGGATGAGCTGTGAGAAATGTGTTATGATTAGTTGGAGTGGCATCTTTGATCAGGAATTAATCAGACAGCATCAGTACCTGATGCTTCTGAGACTGAATATGATAAAGTGCTCAGTGTTTCAACATCTAGTGTAAACTTCCCAAAGAGGTGAGACTGTTACTGCTGCAAACACCCATAATTAATCATTCTTAACATTTAAAATATGTTCAAATAAGTGTTTTAGTACTCTTTGAACTATTTCTACTGGTCCATTCTTCATGAAATGTTTGCACAATGTGACGGTCACCTCTGATCAAATGATGCAGAAAAAATAAAACAAATGGACACATGGTTTTAATATGGCAGTGAGGATATATGGTATGTTAAATATTTTTTCCAGTGTGTGTTGGCTACCTATGCAGGCATTGCTGTGATTTTCCTGTATTTCAAATTGAAACCCAAGAAGAAGCCTGTTACAGCAAAGCGATGACAAGTGTAAGTTACCTGTAGACTTGCCTTGTATATTTAAGTGTAGATAAGCAACACCATCTCTTGCTGAACCTTATATCGTCAAGCAATATTTACAGCAAGATTCTTTAAAGATTCATCATATATATATATATATATATATATATATATATATATATATATATATATATATATATATATATATATATATAATATAAATTTATCTGTTTAGTGTATACTGATTACATTTTAAGATACATGTGCTTCCCCTTTTTTATAATACTGCCAGTATTGTGTCCAGTTCAGTACACTGACAGACACAACAGTGATATGCTTTTATTTTAACAATAACTCCAAAATATTTGGACATACTTTCTGGTTCTAAGGCAACAGGATTTCTTGTGTTTCTAAATTGCAGGTATGTCACACAGACAGAGATGTCTAGAGAAAGAGTTAAAACACATAGCTGAAGAGAAAATCAATTTAGAAATCTTTTAAACTGTTATGTTAGGCTATGTGTGCATATTTTCAATGTAGAAGAACAAATGTAGAAGTAATGTGAAATGTGTGGCTAACAACAGCACTTGGAAGAAGGACTGAAAGTAGAGATTCTGAACTTATTATGAATGTTGTAGCTTTCCAGTATATATTTTGTTTTCACTGTATTTAACCTGTATTTAAACGAATACATCATACATTTTAAAGTAGCTGATTTGTTTCTGTTGACTATCATTGCTGTTTACAAGCTGATTTTATACCACAGTGTGGACTTTCATTTCAAGAAACAGGATTCCCTTCATTCCCTTCACAACAAATAATAAATGACCTGCTGATGACCTCATGCTTGTCATTTTAATCCATGTTATTTAAGCTTGCTATTGTTTTTGTTTGCTATATGTAAATGAGTAGGGATAAATGTAAATATTTCCTGCTTAAGTTGGTTATAAATAATATATAATATGTTATTTCATATTTTAGTACAATGGAAAAGTATAAACATTCATTAGCTAATTAAGCATACTAATCACACCAGCCAGGAGAAAAAAAATATGTTCAAACAGGCATGAAATTGCATTCACCTTGTGTGACCTAATTACAGTCACCAGCACCGTCTCACCAGATGCCACTTTTTGGGCTGTTTTTTTATGTCACGTATGGAGGGCAGTGTTTTCATTTAACGCTTCACATGTCTTTTGCTGACCTCATTGGCCAGCATATATTTGTTTTAACCAAACTGGCCCTCAGAGTGGACGTAGTAAGCTTTGATTGTGCTAGCAGTTTATTGGCACAGTGTATTGAGCTATTTTATGCTGAGCCAGAAAATGAGTCTATAGAAAGCACACCTTATAGCAACGCTTGAGTGTCATCAGTAAAATTAGTCTGTCCATAATTGAAAAGTCCATGATTAGTGAAGGAGGTGATCTACAAAACTCGGTTGTAATTTTTGCATAGGCTAGCGGAGACTGTGTTGTGGATCTTTAGGTAGAGTAGTGTTATTGTGCCTGCTCTAGAAAACATATTAAAGGACAATTCCTGCAGTTTAATAAAATTCGGTCACTGAGATGTAGCCAATCATTTAGGAAGGTTTTGATGTAAAATGATTTACTGATTTCTTTACAGTGGTGATGGTAGGAATCATGAGGTTGCAATGTCTACAAACACCAATATAGCCATATTCTTGACTGTTCAAAGTAGTCAAATCTGGTAAAAAGACTATTTTTCTGTTGAACAATCTGCATGAACGAATGCAATGGATTTCAGTTCTAAAGTATCAAAACTATCTTAACCCTTTGATGCAAAAGCTAAGCAACCCCCTATTCTAATGCACAACTTGATTCAAACTTGACCCGTATTCGTTTCCCATGTTATTTTATGTATTGCTGAGTATCTCTTTGTATATCTGTTAAAATCAGTTTATTTCTTAATTTAATGTTCTTAATGTTTGTTAAACATCTTGTTTTTGATGTTAAATCATTATTTTAATTCTTAGTTATTTCTTTCATGAACAAAAACAGTTTTTGTAAATATGTTCCTGACTGCAAATGTTTACATATGTCAGTAGTTCCTATGAAGTTCCATAGCGAATACATAAGGGTTAATTCTGACCCAAGTTGTGCCTTAGAAGGGCAGTGATACAAAAATGAATTTTAATTTTAATTACATAATAAAAAAATACCAAAGATACCAAAAATAAAATTTCAACAGGCATTGTATTCATAATAAATTAATGTACATTTCTGTGATACAGCTTTCAGAAACATTGGACTTGCCACACATCTGGTTCCTATCACCCTTGTTGACTTGGTAAGTTTTTCTAGAACGAAGTATTTCCCATCAAACCACTCTGAATGTGTGCGTTTACATCTGTGGTGGTATTCTTAAGGGTTCATCACCAGTGGCTTCTATTTTTATATGACCCTGTAGAATTGACTCCATCCACAGTGTCTATCTATCTCAACTCCGGCCTTTGTTTTTTATATTTAAAATAAGTTACAAAAAGTTAAAAATATGTCAATTTTTAGTGGCAAAGTGAATGTAGTGTATCTGTAAAACACACTTTAGATAGACTATAGGACCTTAAGGAGCATGTTGTAGTTTTGATTGCACATTTACATTGTTTGTATCTCGGGGACCAAAATTTACCTGGATAATGTGCCTTTTCTTACAATGCATTGAGGGTTGAGGCTTGTCGTTCCTCCATGACATCTACTGGTGAAAATGAGATTTACTAAATCCTGCCTAAGCATATTACGCAGATAATAGACCTTCTCACTTTCCTTTTTTAAAGGAATTAAATACTTATCTTTACAACTAATCTGCGCACACATGGCCTGGTAATGTTCAGTATCATACCAAGCACGGAGACCCTTCTCTGCTTATGACATATGGCTGGAGAGGGTAGCCTCTAGCTCCAGACAAGCCCATCATGTGACTGAGGTGAAAACAAGGCTGTTGAACATGTCTGGGCCAGGCTTTTAGACAAGGCACAGAGCAGCTGGCCAACCATGTCAATCTGCAATCAATGAATCAAACTGGTAGATGGAGTTTATATGCCCAATTGAACATCCAAATTACCAGACAGCCAGAGCTTACATGGCCTGACCTGTTAGCGGTGGCTCATCTGGGACATGCATTATTTAAAGATGTGGAAGATACTTGTATGTCTGTGTTTGGGTTATACGAATACCAAACTAGATAAAGCTACATTTATGATAAAACAAGCAACACATTCAGCTTTTAAAATCTATTGAAGATTAATAAGTATAATTCAATGTTATTCACATACACGCAGTCATACGTCAAAGTTTGGGTGCCCTGGGTAAAAGTGAAATTATGTACACATCCTCTACAGAGAACACACTTCTGCAACTTTAAATGCAAAATTGCTGTTTATTTGCCAAATTGTCAAAAAAAATATAAAAATAAAACTTAAAATGTGGCCTGCACAAAATTATTTTATAATAGTTTTTTTCAGTACATTCAACTTAGCAAATGATTACCCCTGCATCCTGAAATACAGCTCACCCATTGAAAATGAAGACATGCACTCTTCCTTCTCCTACTATTCTTCTATATGACCCTGTTTTTAAGTTTTTAAGAATTGACTCCATCCACAGTGTCTATCTCCTTCAATTAAAGTCATGCATTAGCGCCAAAATGCCATATTTAAGTTTCCTCTAAAAGATGTGTTATCTCTGTATCTCTGAAAATGTTAATTGACTGTAGGTATTAATACCTTTGCATACAACTGTATAATATTCATATTTAATGTGCTGCATATTATGGACAATTAACTGATATATAAAAGAGTTTCCGCTAAAATTGTTGTAATAGATAGATAGATAGATAGATAGAGCACTGCACTCTGTGTGGCCTGGGGAGGGGTAAGACACAATGAATTAGGGTTGATGACCTGGTCTGAATCAAATCCTTGCTGTCTGCATTCACTCTTAATAGATGGAAACAGACATCTAGCCAAACACTTCTGTCTGCTTTAGTTCCTTCGAGACACCCAGATCAATTATTTATTTCTCACGTAGTATAGCTCCCCTTATGTGACAGCCACTAATGCATGTCTCATACTGTGCCTCGTTTAGATAGACAAACCAGAAACGATACATACATCCGTCTGTCACCTGACATGAGCACAGAAGAAAGTTAGTTAAAAAAAAGAAAAAAGAAAATCTCAGTTAAAAAAGAAAAACATTTGAGAAACCTAAAAATTGATCAAATGAATGTGAACAAACTTGTTTAGTTTGGTTTTCATTCTAAAGAAACTGAATGATGCAGAAATTGTGGAAAAAATCTGTGAAAATGCCCTTTAATGTCAAAATAAGCTGTAGATTTTTAAAATATTTTTATATTTATATTTTTATGCTGGTTTTATATTATTTTTCCAATATATGTTGTGTTCCAATTTGTGTTTTCCACATTCTGTTAAACTTACACAAACTACGATAAAACGAGCAAAAACTAATTAAATTAATCACATATGCAGTTTAACTTTTTACATTGGACAGTAATCAATAACATTCTTACTTATTTGTAAATTATATTTTGACGTTATATATTATATATATTGAGGTTAGTTAAATATCATCGCTTTCCAAAGAAAAGCATGTATTTAAAAAATTTTATTTTTACAGCAGAGGCCAAAAACATGTTTTCTTTCAGTGTAAGCTGATGTAAAAAGATTTTATCCCAAGTGTTTTTGGAGCATTTCTATCGGTCGATTAATCATTAAACTTTTACAGGATATACAGAGCAGCTGCCATGTTCAAATAAATGAAAATCAGAATGGAGAAACATGTTTTTTGGACAGTGATGAAATAGTATAACATTGTAAACTTGTGTTAAATCTTAATTTGAAACTATTTTACCTTCTTTATTGGTATACTTTTTTGTCTTTTTGCCCACCACAAACATTGCACTTTGCTCCCCACACGAGCCCTCCCCCTTTAATGCTCCAAGACCATGAAATTTTAGGCTAGGGAAGCTCCTTTAGGCTACATTATAAAATGTTAAACTCTCAAGTGTAGTGATTTGGATGCAAACCTGCTGACAACTGCAGAGAAACAGGCCATATATATATATATATATATATATATATATATATATATATATATATATATATATATATATATATATATACACACACACACACACTACATGATACAAACCTTGATTTGCTTTATTGCTCTCTGAGCATTGGCTTATGATTATCATTCACACTCTAGAATTCTGGAGCATTGTCAAGCAATATTGCCCCTAGGCTAAAAAACTAAAAAAGTGTTATCGATACATTGTCCCAAAATTAACCAAGAAACCATGTGTAATCAGCATGCAGTGAGGGGTAAACCTACAGAGTATTTACGTCATGAGTAGGAACATCAAATGAATTAGTGCTGTTTTCCATCAGTTCAGTATAATTATAGTTTTCAGTTATAAATGAAATGAATATGATGGACCAAAAGGCCTATCTGTTTTTCCAGTGTACTGACACTAACTGAATTTCAACATTTTATCTCAGAAGAAAGGGAAATCATTTTCCATAGATGTTCATGATGCTCATGGATTTAAACAAGTGGTCCACCCTGTCATTGACCCCCAGTGAGTTAAAGTGCTCCGGCCAGATGGTATGGTTTCTGCATTTGTAACACATGGCTTTCAGTGGGCCCAGGCTGGTAGCCCTGCCAAAGTTAATTGGAATGTCATTAAAGTTTGAGTGAGTGGGATGGGGTTGGAGTGGGGAGGGGCAAGAATGGGTTGTGTATATTTTTGCTGTCGATTAGGGGTAAGTCCGTATGTGTGTGTGTGTGTGTGTGTGCCTGTGTGTGTGTATTTCAGTAGTAATAATGTTCAGATGGGGCAATAGGATGGGGCTCCACCTGCTGCCACCTGTCAGTACTCCAGTCCTATATAAACATCTCTTCTCCTCCTCAGGCCCAAACAGATCTGGGCTTGCTGCTAACACAACACCCCTCTGGACTTAAAACTGCAGCAGAACAGTCCAAAGCAGCCCCACTGGAAGGACACTGTTTGTTTGTTCCTCAGGACACCTCTCTTAAGTAAACACTGTACATCTCTATTTTTTGAAGGAGCACTTGTGGACGTATACCAGAAATTATGAAGCCTCGCAGACCAAGCTGCACAGATTCTGGCTCTGAGTGTGACCCCAGAGAGATGGAGAAATGTGAAAGTGCGGCACGGAGGAGGATGGCAGCCAATGCTCGAGAGAGGAAGAGGATGCAGGGCTTGAATACAGCCTTTGACCGACTTCGTAAAGTGGTTCCTCAGTGGAGTCAGGACAAGAAACTGTCCAAGTACGAGACCCTGCAGATGGCTCTGAGCTATATCATGGCCCTGAACAGGATCCTAACCGACTCCAGCGCGCACAGCTCCCCTCACAGACAGTGGCTGGATCTGCAGTTTGACAGCATGAACACAGAGAGCTACCCCTGCATCCTGAGATACAGCTCACCCATTGAAAATGAAGACATGCACTCTTCCTTCTCCTACTATTACGAGGACCTTCAAGTCCCTACCTAGACTGAGATATATTGGATTGGTTATTTGTATCTTGTATTCTAAAGATACAGGAGTGAGTAAATACATTTGTATTAAATTTCTGTATTATGTATTTTGCTGTTTTTTATATTGATCAGATGAATTTCATTAACTTGGAACACGTTTTGTGATACGTCGGTTCAAAAAAGTGCATTTATAGTGCCTAGAGTATTTATTTTTACAATTTATTTTTGCAACTAAAGGAAATGTTATTATGGTCAATATTTTATGAAGTAGTAAGATTTCTTGGTGGATCTGGTTCTCTTATGCTCAAACCTTGTATTACTTTGTATCTAATACATAAAAGCCCTGAAGTGCAGAGTCTGTATAGAAGTGTAGTTAATGTGTCACGAATGTTGGCATCTGTAAATTGTTTTAGCCTGGCATTTTTGTTTGTTTGTTTGTTTATTTATTTTTGTTATTATTTAAGATTTATTTAAGTTTGATGTATCCAGCACAAGACATTTTTGAAAACTAATTGAGTTCACTGTGTTCAGTAAAAATTAAGCTACGTCTCTGGGCAAATGTCTTGTGTATAATGTACAGTTTCGAGGCATGCTAGTGCTTGAGTTCCAGAATAAACTTAAAGAATTTATTTTCTTGTGTAATTCTGCTTTATATTAAATAACAGCATCACCATCAAAAATCCACACACACATGTCAGAACAAAACATTTAAATAGCCATTTACATGTCATGATGAATGAACCCTGAATTAAATGGCCCTGAATTACTAAATTAATTGGAAAAAAGTTGACTTGCATTAAAAATATGTTTTTTTGTTTAAGTTTTTACAGGTCAGTGCAAAATGTACTATATACAGAGAACACATGTCTGCACATTTTAACACACAACTACTGATTATTTGCTGAGTTTAATGTATTGGATATGTTGGAGATATATTCACTGGCCACTTGATCAAGATGATCTGCTGAATTCAAACTGAGCATCAGAATAGAGAGCAAAGGTGATTTAAGTGACTGTGAATGTGGCATGGCTGTTGGTGCTAGACAGGCTGATTTAAATATTTCAGAAACTGCTGATCTACTGGGACCTTTACGCACAGTCGTTTCTGGGGTTTACAGAGAATGGTCCATATAAGAGAAAACATCCACGGAGCAGCAGTTCTCAGCAAACATGCCTTCCTGATGGCAGAGGTCAGAGGAGAATGGCCAAATTGGTTCAAACTAATAGAAAAACGACAACAACTTAATAACACTCATTAGAACTGAGGTCTGGAGAGGAGCATGTCTGAATACAAACAAACCTTAAAGCAGGTGGGCTACAGCAGCAGAAGACCACACTGGGTGGCAAACTCCTGGGAGCTAAGAACTAAGAACTCACAATTCACATGGGCTTACAATTATTGGACTATAGAAAATTGGAAAAGCGTTGTCTGGTCTGATGCGACTTTATAACTGCTGCGACATTCAGATAGTAGAGTCAGAATATGCTTGAACAACATAAAAGCATGGATCCATCCTGTGTCAACAGTTCAGGCTGGTGTTGGTGGTGCAGTGTTGTGGAAGATATTTTCTTGGCACACTTTGGGCCTTTTAATGCGAACTGGGAATCATAGTATTGTTTCTGACCATGTCCATCCCTTTGGACCACAGGGTACAATCTTCTGATGGCTACTTCCAGCAGGATAATTTGCCATGCCACAAAGCTTAAACCATCTTAAATTAGTTTCTTTACTATGACACTGTACTCAAAAGGCAAAAAGGAGGAAAATTAAAGCAGAATATACATAACCAAATATAAATAAATATACACATGAAAACAGATTTGTGCTAAAATGAGGACAAAATGCCTTATTTAAGTGTTTTTAATGATTTAAAAAAATAATAATAATTTTAGTGATGGTGTTCAAACTTTTGCAGACCACTGTACATGTGTATATATGCACCAGCAAATAACAAGTTATGAATTGCATAAATACAAAGATACATGCCAATGTACAGTCTTCATGCACATTTAAATCCGATTAGAATAAAACAACAACAGCGACAACAATGCCAACATTAACATTGCGGCAATAAATATTAACTGTCAGCTGTGCACGTCTGCTTCTAGTGTTCACACTGCCTAGATAAAAGCCTGGTCATGTCAGCTGAGCCCCTTAGATAAGACCCCTCTAAGCAAACAGGTCTCTGCGGTTTCCTCTGGGAAATTACAAATCATGTTTAAAGGACTGCATGTGACGTCACTTGTAAAGCTCCTGTTTACATGCAGACATCTGTTTTAGAATTGGTTGCAAATAAGATGTTTTAGTATTTAGGCTGTTTGCATTTATGAAACTTCTCTTGTACAACATACAGAAACCTAATCTTGTGATTAATCTTGCCATTTTAAATGCAGAGAGCAGGATGGACAATGGGTCTTGGTCTGAAATTGTTCTGCAGTACTGATCTGTGGAAACATGCAGAATTAAAGAATTTCTTAGCTTTTAATAGCTGCTAAATATATTAGAATTGCAGTTTTATTTAAAGATTGACGACCCTTGATATTTTCTGTTTTGCTAGTTTAATCAGTAAAGGCTATATGACAAACTGGGGGACTGGGCTTGACAAACAATGCCATATAGGCTGAATGATCGTTGACTTCAACAAATTAAATGGATTGAACTGAAATACAGCCCAGACTCTGATATGACAGACCCTCCAACCGCCCTTGATCGGGAAAAGAACATTAAACTCTTTGTTGTGCACTGACTGTGGGTAATGTGGCTATTGTGCAGCAGCGATGCGTGAGGAGCCTGCACTCAGGTCAAGGCGTGTACACAAAGCCACAGAGAGCAAATACACCACTATTAATACACGTAGTTTCAACTGTCATAAGACCACTTATGCTATCACTATAGAATTTAATATACAAAAAATATTAATAAGCTCTCATTTTTGAAAGCCTTTCTGACAAATTATTGCAAATTCACCCCATAATATTGTGGATCTCGTTCCCCCTTAAATCTATTAATTATTATTGAAAATATTGAGCATGACTGTCCATTTGTTTTAATTATCTTATATACTCATTATTTAAACAGTATTTTCATAACTTTTTATTATATATATATATATATATATATATATATATATATATATATATATATATATATATATATATATATATATATATATATATATATATGATTGAGAGCGCTGATGATTGAATTGTGACATTGCATTGCATTTTATACAGATGGTCATAGAGAATGTGCTGTGCAGCGCTATTGTATTATCTGTGCTTTCTAACAGGTGGCCATACATACATTAATGCGTGTCATATGAATATCTATACGTTCATTAGCATAAGACATAAATTGAACATGTTTAATGGATTACAATAAAGGGTAATTTAACAGTTACTGCTGAGGTACTTGCACTCATAATCTGTTGCCCACTGACATATTGTTTGTATGTACTCTATTCATCTCTGATCTATTGCCTACACATTGTTAACAAATGAGTAATGAGTCCATGTTTTACTGTGACAGTGCCATAAGTAAAACATTAATGAAGTGGTCAATTGATAATCGCTTGCATCTCATTTACTTAGGATGTATAGTGAAAACTATATATTTATACACATTTAAGATGTGCTACTCCTCATTTAAACTATAAAATTACCATGTAAGGCTCAGGAGAGAAAAATCAATAATTAGTCAAATTACTTAATATGCTGGCACTTTTTTAAGCATATATAGTTGAATTTGTGTTTGTTGTGTTTGGTTTTCATAAACCCTATTTCAGTATATGTATAGTTGCATATGTATATATGTCAGCTGTATATATTATTTACAGAAAATTGTCTTTCCTTTAATGTAGGTCAATGAAACCAGAATTATTTTCAAGTGATTTTGGAGCGTTTTTGTCCATTCATAAAATTTTCACACACTGTAAAAAGCAGCTGCAGCATTAAAATGAGATACATGTTTTTCGTTGGTGTATGTGTAATATTGTGTGCGTGTGTGTGTGTGTGTGTGTGTGTTAAAAACTCTCTTAAAACAAATTGTTTCTTAAAAAAAAAAATCTTTTATTTCTTGAAAGTTCTGTAATGTGATTTGGAATAAAACCCTTTGTATGTCACATGTATATTTTTCATAAACAGCATCTTCCGCATTTGCTAGTCCTTCTCTGTTTACTTTCCTGCTTTTACAGCATCTCTGTCACAGTACAAAAATGCCACAGAAGTCACAGTTTCTTCACTGGTAGGACAGGTTTTTATGGGCCTTGTGAACAAAAGCGTGCTCCCTCCCTCTTTAAAAACCAGAGCTATATTCTCTGTGACTGCTGTCCAAGAGGAAGGTATAAAAGCAGGTGCTACCGATCTGCAGTCAAAAGGCTTGTTTCAGTGTTGCCACACACTGCAGCGAACAACAGCATGCAAAAACTCAACAACCGGTCTGAGAGCCATCTGGGTAATCAGGTGGAGTGTGAACTGGAGAACCTGGGGAAGAGAACATGGGTGAATCAGGCCTACTGCGGTACTCCTCCTCCGGTGCAGCGCTCCATCAGCACTGTGTATAACCCGCAGCCCGTCTTCCACAGCCCCCTGGACAGCATGGGTAAATTAGGCGCCCCTAACCCATACCCAGTCGAGGACAGCAGCATGAACCAGTACTCTGAGAAGAAAAGCTCCGGATGCTGCTCCTCTTTCTTACGAGCTATCAAAGGTAACATTGAAATTCTGCATTATTTCCAGTTTCATGAACCAGTTTCAACCCTCATCTAGTGGGTCTATCAAAATGTATATGCCATAAAACATTTATTTATAGAATAAACATTTACAGTAGAAGAGGTGTTATTTTATTATTTATAAGTTATTGTTGTACAGTGTACAATCATGTTTTGTAGAAAGAAAAACTTTTTTAATTTGATATTGAATGTCTTAAACCTGTTGATATAGTATCTAAACTCTTACATATCTAATCAATTTGAATCCAATTTTTTGTTGACTTTTTAATATTGATATAGTTTTTTTTCCCTCACTAACACTATTTAATTAAAATTAATATTTGTTTGTGAACAAAAGTGAATTTGCTACACTACTGGAATACACTGTGTTACACTGTTTATTTTATTGTTTGCTATGTTCGAGTAAAAAGCTTTCTTTAAAAAAACATTTATTGAAATTTGATAGGACTGTGGGGAACTACACTGACGGAAGATACAGCACAGAATCGAGAGCTCTTTGTAAGAACTACTATCAGGGAGTTATTCGTCTACATTGTTTTTCTGGTGGACATATGTCTGTGTAAGTATGAGGATTTGGAACGTACTACAGTAGTTAACTTGAATATGTTTTGGCATGCATGACAACAGAGCTGGAATAAACCAGTTAATTAACCTTTATGGAACTCTGATATAAGGCCATATTAAAAAGATGAAAGGCAATATTTTAAAATATATGGTCATATATGTAGGCATAAAATATTGGACATGAAATATGGACCACACAAGTACTGTTTATTTGATGTATGCCTGATTCAAACAATGAAAGATATTATAAAGCAAAAAAATATATAAATAAAAACCAAGAAACATCATTTGATCTTTATATTCTGTGTAAATTTAATGGCAAACAGACAATAAATGGCCTTTTTAATTACATGTAAATTAGACTTATTCCATTGACTTACATTAAAAGTAAAGTATGTTTTTTCTTCTTCTGTAAAATTATAAATATAGTAAAGTTTTTTTTTCTAAAAGTGAGGATATATGTAAAGTAATAGAATAAATTCCGTCCATATAAAAATAATGTTTTCTGTCTTGTATTTTGGCTGGAATATGTGTCCCATGTTTTAAAGCAGACAATTTCAGATAAGCTGGAACATATATTAGATGTATGTCGATATAAGTTGGGTATAAGGGAAGTTCATATATTTGGAATCCATGAATTCCCATATATCAGATTTCTGTATGGGCCTCTTGGTTATGGACAATTAATTGTGAAAAGTGACTTCTGACTTATGAATGGAGACTGATTGAACATTAGCAGAGTACAGATTCAAAAACGTCATGATCCATTGGGTTATTCTACCACTGGATTCTATTATCTTCAGCAATCAGCCTCAGCCTAAGTGCCTATTATATAAGCTTCACCCCTCCCCTGTGATACACAGAGCATTGTGCCGGTGACCGTCAATACTGAAAGGAATACAAGCTGCGCTCTGCTGTCTTTTAGTGATAAGAGCCCAAGCTGGGCCATTTAGGCTTTGTACGTGTTGGAGGTGCATTGTTTATGGGAGCTATTTGTGCTCTCCAGTGTTCTCCTTCTTTAAACAAATCAATCTCTCCTAATTGAGCCATTTGGCTTTTACGGCATGTCCACTGCAAATGAATGAATCTTGCATGAAAAGCCTCCCTCTGGTGGCTTTTGTCTATGTTCAGGTGAATGGAATAGATAACCAGCATGAACTCTTCTTGGAATCTAACTGTTCACCATGTTTTCTTTCAGTGACCTATGGCATGACCAGCTCCACCACCTATTACTACACTAAAGTTATGACCGATCTGTTTGTGAATTCAGCAAGTGACAGTGGGATCACATTTCTGTCCATTTCCAACATGGACGATTTCTGGACTGTGAGTAGCTCCTCTCACTTCTGGATACAATAACCAAAGTTCTGAATTTTGTATGCTAGCTCAATGCTCAAACTTATGATGTATTTGAAAATCATACATTGACAAAAGTGATACACTGAATTTAGGTGATTCAAATATGCACCTAAATTTCCCCATAATTGTTTGACAGCAAAGGATCACAGTAGGTGCTCTTTACATTGTGTGAAAAGTCCACGATGATAGAACAAAAGAAATGCTCCAAAATGATTCAAAGGGTTACCTCTAGACATCAAAGGTGCCATAGAACAAATTTGCTCAGTATTTGAAGATATGTGACTTTGGTCAGGGTAAAAAAGGCCCAGATGTAGTTTTACAGACACATTTACAGACACGTTTACATGAGTTGATTTGGTCCTAGAATTAAAATGTTTTCCATTTTTTTGTGGAAACGTCATTTGATAAGCTCAGCACTGATTTGCTAGCTTACAGTGAGACACAGCAATGATTGCACAGAAGCATGTTGAAACACACTGGCAGGAAAATAAAATGTACCTCTGTGAACTAAGCTAGGTCGCCATTCAGTTAGCTATATCAGTATTGTGGAACTTAAAGGCTCAACAGCAACACAAATTGAAGTTGTTAACCATTATGAAACTTCCAGTTTAATATGATCTGCTTCAATCAGCAAACAGTGATCAACTCACACAGCATGGTTGCTGCTTACAGGTTCCAACTTTAAATTAACTTTAAATCTTCTTAAAGAGGTGTGAGCTGAGGTTTCTATTCACCAGCTTCAGCCGACTTCAGCCTCATTTAAATATAAACATCAATCGTGCCTATGAAATGTATAAAAAGTGACGACATCTCGTTCAAATCCCGGAATAAAGCATTTCTGCTGTTTTCACTGCCGAACATGAGCTGGTGTAGGGGAAATTTAGGGGTATAAATATTAATCAGTCTTTTGCAAATGCAGCATTTGTATTTGAAAGAGAAAACAACAGTGTTCACGGTATGTCAGTTCTGTACAACGTACTATGCTCTTCTTATTTAGCTATGGCAATGCAAATATGGGTTTCCATTCTTTGGCAACTTTAATTTACATTTAAACATTTTACCTTCTCCTTTGAAGACACTTTTTTGGAAATATGTGATGTCAATATATGTTACTGCCAAAGGTATGCAGCTGAGGTAACATTTTATTAATTTGCATGATGTACACATTTGAATCACATATGTTCAACACAGTACCGTGTTCAATGTTGAAATGACCTTTAATTATAGTAAAGGTGGACATGAGTGAATGATAATCAGTGACCACTTTTTTGGCATGCAGTGCCAGCAAAACATACAATGAATAAATGAATACCCTTATTTCCTAATCCTTTTAGTATAGTCAAGGTCCATTGTTGGATGGCCTCTACTGGACCAACTGGTACAACAATCAGCCTCTTCCGACCGGGACCCACTCTTTCATTTACTACGAGAACATGCTCCTTGGTGTCCCCCGCATCCGGCAACTGAAAGTGAAGAACAAGTCTTGCAAGGTTCACAGTGACTTTGTGGAGGAAATCCCTTACTGTTTTGATGTCTACAATGAAAAGAAAGAAGATGACAGCTCGTTTGGACTCATGAATGGAACAGCGTGAGTAATGCCTCGTACTGTCACTATCTGTCAGCTAGCCTGATTGTTGGGTTAAATCAGTAATATTATCACATCCATCCTATAACACCGAGGCACTGATGTCTCTTCTGATGATTAGAAGTCCAAAGTGTGTGTAGTTTCATAATGAAAAAGTTATTCATTCAACTATATCTTTCAACTTAAGTTAATGTAAAGAGATTTTTTTTATATTGTTTATAATGTGAAGATAAAAGGTTTCATAGAATGTGCTTAGATGCCTCATATATGTGTCATTTTGGCTAATTATTCTGGCATTTTGAAAACAAAAAATATGGAGAACATTTCATAATTATAACAATCATATATATTATACAGACACATGTAAGTAAACACTTCTCCTAATTATTGAATTTGAATGTTCCAACCATACCGATTGCTAAGTTATATAAAATTAAGCATATAGCTGTGCAATCTCCATAGATAACTATGACAATAGAATGAGTCATGCTAAAAACCATGGCACTGTCGCAGAATACCACCTTTTCCCGTAAGGCAGTTGGTGAGAGTTCTTCTCTCCTAGGTCTGACCTGGTCAACTGTAAGTGCTAATATTGTGAAATTTAAGTGATAACAACTTAGAGCACTAGACCACATAAACTCACACAGCACAAGTGTGTAGTGTCTAAAATCACCAAAGTTCTGTTAAGGTACCTATGCTCTGTAAAGCAAGGACTGTACTGATGTTTCTGAATGCACTGCTTGATAAGTTGGGTGTGAAGGAATTCTAGTGGCCTGCACAGAGCCCTGATTTCAACCCATAGTAAACCTCACAAATGCTGTTTTAACTAAATATCCACAAATTCCCACGGACACTCTCCAAAATCTCCACTCAGAAGAGTGGAGGCTGTTACAGCCGCAAAGGGGAGCCAACTCCATATTAATGCCTATGGTTTTGTAATGCAATGTCCAACGAGCGCATATAGATGTGATGATAATCTATATACCAAGCAAAAACATTCTGACCACCTGTCTAATATTCTGTTGGTCCTCCATCTGCCACCAAAACAGCTTGCCAAAAAATGGACTCCACAAATCCTCTGAATGTGCCTTTAGTATCTGGCACCAATTATTTAGTAGCAGATAATTTAAGTTCAGTAAGTAGTAAGGTTAAGGCACCATGGTATGCACTTACCACAGATGTCCAATTGCATTGAGATTTGGGAAATTTAGAGGGCACCTTCATCAGGTTCCTTAAAGTATGTACAGTCTTACACATCCCTCCTGTAACCATCAACAAAAAAAACTCTTAGACTTATGTAACACTAGCCCTTTTGTCAGTTTGGACAGTTTATGTATCAATGAGCCTCCCCAAAAAAAATTCGGCTCCTAATTGCATCTACTGACCACTATTTGTAGTTACTTACCACTACTGACTGGGAGCAATTTACAAACCAAGTCACTCAGGTCTTCACACCTGGCTATTTCTTTGGCATACATGTTGGCTATGAGAACCTACTGTTAGCTTACTATTTAATATGACCCAGACCTTGACATGTCCCACTCTTTTAAAATAATTAGTGTTATCTGATTCCTCAGTAAGTGGTCAAGCGCTGGTATGAGTGGATCAGACACAGCAGTGCTGCTGGAGTTATCAAACACCTCAGTGTCGCTAATGGACTGAGAATAGTCCACCAATGTTAAATACCCAGCTAATACTGTCTTGTGGGCCATGCCTGGTGACTCTGATGAGCACTTTAGAATTACTAACGCTAACTCTGAGATCTTATCATCTACAAAGTGGACAAACAAGGCAAGAGTGTGATAGTAGAGTGTTTACAAACTTCAGCAGAAATGCTGTGTCTGATCTACTCTTACCAGCATAACGTATACTGACAGTGCTACTGCAGTGCTGAGACTGTTCCACCACCCAAATAATACCTGCTCTGTAGTGCTCCTGTGGGGACCCAGACCACTGAGGAGCAGGGCAAAAGAGGACTAGCAAATTATGCAGAAAATAAATTAACAATAGTCTGTAGAACTACAAAGTGCACCTAGGTGATATGTTGACCTGATAAAATCAGACATACAATTATTATAAATGTTTCTACTTCTCAGGATTTTCTACTGAAAGCAAACTTGCATTGATGTTTGTTTTTACTTCTTATCAGCTGGCAGTACCACACAGAAAAACAGCTGAAAGGGTCAAGCCACTGGGGGCTGCTGGCCACATACAGTGGAGGAGGGTACTACCAGGATCTGGCCTTGACCAAAGAAGACAGTGCTGCTTTCCTGGCCAATCTTAGTAGCAACCTGTGGCTGGACCATGGAACCAGAGCTGTTTTCATAGACTTCTCTACATACAATGCCAACATCAATCTCTTCTGTGTTATTAGGTACTTACAGCATATAATTCAAATCCTTATGCATTTGTCTGATCATTCAACTTCTGTAGCAGTGAAACAATGAGCTTTCTCTTACTTCAGATTAGTGGTTGAGTTCCCGGCCACTGGTGGAGCAATTCCTTCGTATCAGATCCGGACGGTGAAGTTGATTCGGTACATTACTATGTGGGATTACTTCATTATTGGCTGTGAGATAGTGTTCTGTGTGTTCATCCTTTACTACATTGTTGAGGAGATACTGGAACTCCGCATACACAAGTTATCTTACTTTAAAAGCATCTGGAACATTCTGGATGTGGTGATCATACTGGTAAGACTGGTGTAATTCCATAATTGAATATATAAATATCTGTTCCAATAAATGTCTAGTGAATAATGGTGATGTCTATCTCTCAGCTTGCTATCGTCGCAATTGTCTTCAATGTATTTCGGACCATTAAAGTGGACAACTTACTCGGAAAGCTACTGGAAGAGCCCACCATCTATGCTGATTTTGAATTTCTTGCATTTTGGCAAACGCAGTATAACAACATGAATGCTGTAAACTTGTTTTTTGCTTGGATCAAGGTACGGGTATTTCTATAGTTCACTACTGCAAACAAGCAACTGATCAATATCTAACACAAAACGGATGTGGCTTATTGTAATTCTTTGGTGATCTGCATCTCTCTAGATATTCAAGTACATCAGTTTCAATAAGACAATGACTCAGCTGTCCTCCACCCTGGCCCGCTGTGCCACCGACATCCTGGGCTTTGCCATCATGTTCTTTATTGTGTTTTTTGCCTATGCTCAGTTGGGGTACCTTCTTTTTGGAACTGAAGTTGAATCTTTCAGCACATTTCACAAATGCATGTAAGAGTCACTAATTATAGGTCAAATATAATACACTCTTCTTTTTTAATGCTTCCGATGTTACAACCATACGTAATTTGCTCAACCTTTTCTTGTTTAACCGGTCACAGATTCACCCAGTTTCGCATCATCCTTGGAGACTTTGACTACAATGGCATTGAACAGGCGAATAGAGTCCTTGGACCCATCTATTTTTTCACTTATGTGTTCTTTGTCTTCTTCGTGTTACTGGTGAGTCCCTAAACCACAGTCTAGATTGTCTTATACGTGAACAGCTGCAGATTTTTATTCCAAACAAGCAGGAGCACACCTGATTCTGCTAGTTTCATGTAGTGCTCAGTCTTCAAACAAGTTATCATGTGTGCTCAGGTTTTGTTGGAATAAAAACATGCAGCCACGTTGGCGCTTTGTGGATAAGACTGGGCATGCATGATCTACATTTACTAACCTGTTTCAGCAAACTAGGACTCCATCCTAACCAATCTGCCATCTTTTATTGCACAGAATATGTTTCTGGCTATCATCAATGACACATACTCTGAAGTAAAGGAAGAGCTCGCGTCCCAGAAAGATGAACTTCAGATTTCTGATCTCATCAAACAGGTCAGACATCATATAACACTTCTTTCAGTGGTCTTACAATTCAGCTTCACCTGTCGGTAACTCTTCGTGCTGTTTCTTTTCATTTCAGAGTTATGCCAAGACCTTCACAAAGCTGAAACTCAAAAAAGAAAAGATTTCTGATGTCCAGAAGGTCTTAAGGACAGGGTCAAAGGAGTTAGAATTCAAAGACTTCAGAGAAACTCTGAAAGAGTAAGTCATATTTCTTTTGAGTATGAACATGCCCAGCAATGATAACTGACCATCACTGCTGTTGTATATCCACTCAGAATGGGTCATGCTGATCATGAGATCTCAGAGGCCTTCTCCAGATTTGACCAGGATGGCAATCAGATTCTAGACGTGCAGGAGCAGGAGACTATGAAACGAGAGCTGGAGGAGAAAAGGGTTTGAGAGTCTTTCCTCAGCATTTTTTTAATTAAAAGAACACTTTACTCTAAAAATAAAATGACCATTTGTTTCTCCAGGATGCACTCAGTGCAGAGCTTCATAATCTTGGACGCGACTATGAAAATAGTGGAAGTTTAGCAGAAAACAAGGCGAAGACAAACTCCATCGCAGTGACTCAGGAACAGTTTCAGATGTAAGCATGCATACACACTGTATTATCAAAATCAGATCAGATACATCTGCATGGATCTATCACCAGAGGAGCATAGGATCCAAGAACCTTGATACTTTCCATCTTCATTATTTTTCAATATTCGGGTGACCTACCACTCTAGCAGATATCTACTATACTTACATAAACAAGAAATAAGAAAAAAGAAACAACAGTAATTAGTCTCACCAGTCACTGTATTACATAATGACTTATGGATTCACTTTGCCTGGTTTCACTGTGTTCTTTCTATTGTTATGTAGCATCATACACATTCATAATGCACCTGTTCTGATGGCCATTGCTGCTTTTATCTAGGTTGGTTAAACAGGTGGTTGAGCTGGAGTGTGCTCTAGCCACCACAATGGCTAAGATTGACGTGGTCATGGAGAAACTCGGGTTTCCGGATGCTGGTAAAACAAACAAGAAAGAGACAACAGGAAAACACCTGACTGTCAGAAATGAGGTATCAGATTCAGTTTTTGGCAGATGAGATTTTATTCTTTTTGATAAAAATGTGATTGATTGACAACTGCATTGCAGTTTCTTGCTTATTGTTTCCAGTCAACCTACAACTTTTTCGTTGAGGTTTGTTTTCACAATTTCATATTTGATCCAAAACTGATCCAAAAAAAAAAAAAAAATCGTGGCTATATTAATATTGAGTTCCATCTCTTCTTAGTTCCTCTGGAAAGATTTTGGAATGAGTCTGTAGTAATTTGTGCCCATTCAGCCAAAAGGTCATTTGTAAGGTCAGGCAATAATGTTGGACAAGGCCAGTGGTGTTCCTCCACAATACACTCCTCAAACTAAGTCTTTATGGAGCCCACTTTTTGCACAGAGGAATGGTACCTCTATATATTTGGATGCATATCGTCACAAAGAAAACCAAGTATCTCAAAAAGGAGTGGCAAAAAACACGTCTTTACCTTTAATATAAGCCAATGGAACCAAAATTGTTTTCCAAGCTATTTTGAAGCATTTCTGTTGGTCCATTTAGCATACTGAAATGTGCTCCAGTGTCCAGTGGCAGTAAATTTACTCTGCTTCAGCTGACACTTGGCTTTCTGCATACTGATCATAGGCTTGTGTATAGCTGCGTAACCATGGAGACGCATTTCATGAAGCTCCTAATGCTTAGTTAAGATTGGCTAATGTTACTTTCAGAGGCAGCTTTGAAGAGCTTGAGCACATGGTGCCCAGTTCAGTGACATTGCGTGGTCTACCACAGTTCTTACAGTTGCTAAAATGTTATGCTTATGAATACATACTTTTCATGTATGCACATTTGAAGTACATACATGCACTGCAAGTATAATAAGAATAAACAGTGCCTGGATACTTGGTTCCCCTCGCTGTTCCCATTAAGCACAAAAAGGCTCTTGAAATACATATGTTCACATCATATGTCGTCATATCTTGACAATGTGTAAAATGTGATTTTCTTGTTAATGCTCTGCTGTTGCAGCAGGAGAGGCCTGCATCTGGAGGCAATGTTCTGATAAACCTGGAAAGAGGTCTGACGCATGACTCACCAACCTGGTCATCAGCTCACTTGGGGAATGCAGGAAGTGGTTTATATTCAGACATTGGCTGGCCCGCTGTCACAGAAAACAACACCTCTACACGCCACTGAGTCAGAAACACGGACACAATGGCAACAAATTTGATTAACACAAATAAACTAATTACTGAAACATTTTTATGAATATAATAAAAAACATACTATGTATGATACACTGTGTAGGAGAACAAAATGACAAACACAATTATTTTAGAAACAGCCTTGATACCATAAAACAAAGTATGTTTTCTCAAATATCACTGCACTAGCCTAGTGAGCACACGTATATAAGTCTTTTGTCACGATGCATGAAACTCATCAGATTACAGAGAATAATAGCACATCATATAAACATTTGGTAGATTCTGTTTGTCCTACAATATGTATTTTGTTTTCTGTATATTTCCTGTATTGTGAAATTACAGTACTTGACATGTATATTTAGCAAGCTGATTAAAGGGAGCCATTGCTTTAAGAGAGGTATAGAAGCAGGAGTGTTTCCTGAAATTCTGTGTTTCTTAGAATATAAAACTAAACCAGCATAACTTTCCTTACTTGCGTGAAATCAGATCTGGTCATTCCAGACTATCTGGAAGTGAAAGCTTATTTAATATTTAGTCATATTAGTAATTTGTGGCAGGTGTATGCTAATGACTTATTTTCAATTGAGCAGCCAGTGGGTTCTCATCATCTCTGAATAAAGACCTTGCATCATATTCAGATGTTACTGAAGTTCATTTTGTAACAAAAAGCATATTTAGAACATCTGATGTTCAACTGCTTTGTAACACTTTTAGACTTGGTTTTTATGGTTTCCACAAGTCAAATGAATCACGCTTCCCAAAACAGTAAGAATCAGTAAGAGCCCAGAACAGGTTAAAACAACAGCAGGAATGCTAATGTCCTCTCAAAGAATATACAAATAATTTTTTCATAAATAATACAAATACATTAATATTTCTAGTCCAATGGTTCATTTATTGAGACTCATTTAGACTCAAAAGAAAATTATCAAACGCTAAATTGCATTCAAACATTTTACCTAGTACATTCGATTCTCAAAGCAACCTCAACAATGTGATTTGAAACATGCATTTCAAATCTACAAAGTTCCCAGAAAAATACCCAAATCTCATTTCTCTGGCTACTAGAGAAAATGGCACGCGTATTTTCAAAAACTGCAAATGGACAAAATCTACTGTGGGCTCTAAAATCAACAATACAACTCTCTACAAGGGCCTCAAATTCTTAAATTAAAACTTGCGTGACTGAAAATTAAGGCTTATTTGTAACACTGAATCAGTTCAGCATGTCAGTCACACTTGTCCATGAAGAGCAGTATTGGATCAGCTCAACCCAGTGATGAAGAATGCATATTCCGAAACCCTAGTCCATACAGAGTTATCAAAGGTTATTTACATAAACAGCCATTGTGACCCTTTCTCTATATTGAACGAGAGATTTCACTGTGTCGGCAAATCATAAAAAGAGAACATCATACACGCGGTATCAAACTCTAGATTTCTGAGAGAAATGAGGAGCTAATGTGGATTAAATATACACAAATGCACATAGAAATTCATTTACACTTCAACATTTACAAGACACAGGTCCAATGAACCCCAAAAAGTGCCTTTACTTACATGTGTTTACTGAATCAGAATGCTTGTTTTTCTTCTTTTAGTACAAAATTTGTCCATAATGTGATGTACAAGCAAACACATGATCAGCTATTTAGAAGGGAAGAAAGGAAAGCACTTAAAAAGCATCAGTTTCAAAACATGTACAACTGTTTGCTATGTACCTGTGAATTTCCTGCAATTGGCATCAAGCAAATATATTCAATACGGATGGGGGTGGGGGGAAATGTAGTTTATTTTCTCCGACTCCATTAAAACAAGAAAAAAAATTGCGCAAATAAATTCAGTTAAATTCAGTTTCCTGCTGAAGGCATTCATCCCATGTGTGTCTAATCAAAATTTGCTTCTTTACACTTAAGCAAACCCTGATTCAAGTCAGTTCTGAACTTTTCTGGGAAAAAAAGTTGATGTTCTCCTATTAGTCTCTTTATTCCCTCCCAGTGAGGAGGAGAGGGTTCCCGCAAATTGACTCAGATGTTGAAATGTGAAGACCAGATCACTGTGTCTGGTAACCAGCCATGCCAAAGTTAGCCTGGTTCATCACTGGACCTGGCTGTGCCTGAGAGGGCTGAGTCCCAAAACCTCCCATCCATGCAGGAGACTGTGACTGTCTGAGATTTGGGGGAAAAAGAATTACAAAGTTAGGGTGCTCATTCCAACACCCAGGCAGAAAATTATACTTATAAAACACATTGCGTATTTTAAAAATTCACTGGGTAGGTCCAGGTGCTGCTAGGTGCTTGCTTGTTTAAATAAATAAATAAATAAATAATAACATAAAACATGTCTGGCATAAAATTTAATTTAAAGCAATCAGTACATTTAGCAAGTGATTAACAATACACTATAGAATATTTTCAACATACACCCACTGGCTACTTCATTAGGTACAGCTAGCTACACCTTTACATTTTATCAGCTCTGCTTAACATATAGGAGCACTCAGTAATTTTATTATTGCAGACTGTAGTCTCTCTGCATACTTGAACAGGATGAAAGGGGGCTAGCAAAGTATGCCATGAACCAGATGGGCTACAGTCTGCAATGGTATAACTACAAAATACATCTATGGTAAGTGGAGCTGAGTGTGGGTGTATAACCGTGACAATTAAAAATGTCAGACCTGTATGAAAGCTGCACCCATCCTTTGTAAGGGTGTAAAAAATGTAATGCTTTTCAAATTATGAAAGCAGTATGGACATTTGCAAAATATTAAAAGTAAATGTAGAAAGAAACGTACTCCACTCCAAATCCCTGCTGATTCCATGTCTGTCCATACATTCCATAGGATGGCACTTGCCATCCATTCGTCATGTACTGACCATACTGCTGAGGATTTCCATACACCTGATTCCAGTGGCCCCACTGACCATAATCGACCTATTAAGGAAGTGAGGGGGAAAAAAAGGGTTGAATAAGATGCTTGATTATGAAAATGTTGACAAAGATAGTAAAAATGTAATATATAGATAAAAAAATATATAGAATAAAAGTTGTGCACACTTGTTCGGTTACCGGTTGGACATTTTTAGCCATATCAGGTGACTCTTTGCCCCAGTAGCATTTAACAATATGGCCTTCGATGGTAGTTCCATTCACTGACACAATGGCATGGGCAGCACTTTCATGGGAGGAAAACCTGTGAAAAAGTGATACAGTAGAGTGCTTAGCATTGGAGGTAATTCTGTTAAGTAAAAACACATCATCCTAATTCTACCTAATTTTGTTATTTTTAAAAAGGCATCAGCTCACAGTTCAGTAAAGGACAGTGGCAAAGATCGGCTCATCTTCAATGTCACTCCACAGCTGCATTCCTTTACTGGCTTCTTGTAAATGGAGCCCCTTCTCTATCTTATGCCTACTGTCAAATCTCAGTCTGCACCTCAAGCCCATTGAGATTCAAGTATAGCTCAGTTTGACCCTCCATCCTTCAAGATTCTGCAAGTCAAATATCAAGAGTCTTCCCTGTCCTGGCACCCAGGTGGGGGACTTTTTTGTCCAAACAGCCAACCGAGCTCAATTTGTACTAACTGACAAATACAAATATGCTATGCAGAAAAAGGAAATTATTACATGCATTTCAGTAAAATATACCGGTTTGGAACATCTATTAACAGTAACTAAGCCAACAAAACAAATTTGGTAGTATTAATTAAATAACTTTATTTGGCGCCATCTAATGGAAAGGCAGTGTCATTACAAAAATTGGAACATGACCTGATTAAACTTAATTTATATTTAACATTGCACACAGAAAACTGTACATTTTAATATTTCCCTAAAAATATCCATTTAAATGCAAGTGTCTCAAATATTTTGTTTTTAGTAGCCCTAATTTATATTGCATAGACACTGCAACTGTCAATAGATAAATAAATAAATAAATAAATAAGTAAACTCTGGGTTTAACCTGTTAGGAAAAGCCTAAAGTTTCTGAACTATATATGTTTTTTCTAGATATTCACAGGGCAAAAGTACCTGATAAAAGAATAGCCTTTCTCTGGGAAAACTCTGATTTCCATTATTTGGCCAAAAGGTGAAAACGTCTGTCGCATAAGGTGCTCTGTGAAAACAGTGCAAATGCAAGTTACATAGATAGTTATAATGTAATATATAATAAGTCCAATTACAAATAAGCACTTGCCCGACATACCCGAAAGGCCTGACTGAATGCCACCGCAGTACACAGTGCAGTTCTGAGGACTTGACTGGTTCACAACATCTTCAAATCTCAGCTGCTTTGAGCTGCCTAACATCAGGAAAACAAAAAAATAAGGAGTTATTCTAACCAAAGACATAAAAAAATATATATATTTTAAAACATTTAATAATTGAGACACCAAACTGCACTGTTAAGTGCATTCTTAATCACATCATTAAAATTCTTATTAGATCCTTAAAAACAACACACAACTGGACAATACTGTGGCCCCCCACAACTTAGTCTGACCTAGGCAGGTGTTCGGCTTACTGTCTTGAACGCTTTTTGGAGCAGGGGGCTTTCGGGTTGCCCAGTTGGTCCTGATCTGTCGTCCACCCAACCACTGACCACCCATGTGTACTATGGCATTCTCTGCATCCTGGCAATAAAACAACAACACATAAACTTACTTCTGGGGACATTAACATTAAAACCGCAAAAAAATATCCACTACAGGGGCTTCATAACTTACTTTCCCTTAATGATTAAGAAGGTTTAATTATTTTTTTGGTTTGTTTTATTAAATAGAAAGTAAAACCTTAAATGACCTCAACCACCAACAGACCACAAAAAAATAGTCATTACTACAGGGGCTTTTATTAAACTACCATTAAAATCTAGATAGAATTGAAATTGTGTCAAAAAATATAATAGTAAACAGAAATAGAAATAACCTTCACTTTGTGTTCCTGAGCTGGAGCCTTACCAGTTTGTTATAGAAGGACACAAATCCATACCCCTTTGATTTCCCTGTTGTCATATCCTTCACCACACGGGCATCCCTGAAAGAACATGGTATACCAAAGAAGTCAGTTAAGTTTCCAAGTCAGCAGCATAGTTAAGAAAAGAAAGGAACCACACACACACACACACACAGTACTGTAAAACACTTTACAGTATCCTACATGATCCAATGAAGTCAGTAAACTAACAATTATATGCATGTTTTGACTATTACATAAGCTATCAATAAATACAAGTCCATGCAAGCTACACTACTGTTTGTTTTTAAAAGATCTTGCACAGCCCTGGTTTCCACAGCACAGAAATCCTGGCGTTACACACTAGGTCTTACATATTCATATCAGTCAAAATAAAAATAAATAAATACATTTTAAAAACACAAAAACAAATCAATTTCTTTACCATGCATTCCTAATTTCAGCTGTTGTCTCTAATCCTACCAGTAGAGATATATAGAAATATCAAAAGAGAAAAAAAGGAATTAAACGGCATACATGGCCTGTTAACAGATTTCTTTATTTTTCCTGGTCAATTCTTTACCACCAATATGGAGTTTGGGAAGCTGCAAATTTTGAAAAATTGACATTTTCAGAATTTTAAGAGAATCAAAACTATCAACAAAACTAGGCAAACCATAAAGAAACAACATTTTAACAAGAAATAGTTGAGGACTGTTAAAAACTATACTACAGCGTTAATACGAAAATACTGCAGTATAAGTATGAAAAGCAAAGAGTGAATAGAAAAAAAATCTACATCTGAGTTCCCAGTGTGCACAGTTCCTTGCTGTTAGCCTTCAAGCTCCTGTCCAATCCTATGAGCATTTCTGTAAAATAACCAGAGTGCTATTAACTGACACTCGCAGCTAAAGAAGAATCTGAAATACTTTCAGATTCACAGTGACAATTTTAAATACCATATATTGAACTTCTTTAGAAATTAGATCTACTTACCATTTCTTCAGTCAGGAACATTTAATGGCACAGATATTCTTATTAGGACACACATCTGTATGTGGCACTACCAAGTGCTCTACAAGTCCTAAAAACCAAACCTAACCTATATTTTGTGATGTTATGAAAATGTGTGGATGCACCCATCTTTTGTGTAAAACGCTAACTAATCAATACCACTATTCTCTTTATGGCAGGTCTAACTATCTGTACTCACTAAAATTGGTGGCTTTTATTTAATTATTTTAGCATTCTACTCCAATTATTTTACATCACACAACAAATGCCAAAGGCAATGAACTGTTATTTCATCATTCTTGAAACATGGCTTAAAAAACAAAAAAAAATAACTAAAACAAACAGCAGCAGCAACAAATAGAAAACCTTAAAATGTCCTGATTATGAACTAGTCTCCTATACTGATGATAAAAAAATATATATATATTAACACTACATTGAATACACCCTCTTGTACAAACTGTTCTGGGTCTTTAACAAAATAACAAATCATCTTTCACAGAAGAACTGATCCTAGACACTTACGAAATTTTCCCAAAGGGGGCAAATGCAGCTCTGATATCGTCAGTGGTGATCTCAGGACTCAGATCTCCAACAAAAACATGAAAATGATCTGCAATGGGGAAACAAGCGAAACATACAGACACACATTAAAAATCATCAAAACAACATAGTAAACCTTCACTTTTCTTCAATGTACTTAACATAGGCGGCAGAGCGACTTACTGGACGTGTCTTTCTTCTGACTACTTGGAGTGGTTGCCCAATTTACTTTGACTTCCTGCGTAACAAAATGTACTAGTTATAGTTTAGGGATATGGGTCCTCAAACAAAAAGCAATGACAAAGCACATGTGTTTCAGCACACACTAAAAAAGTACCTTTCCCAGAATCTTTCTTCCATTCATTGCTGCGAGGGCAGCTGCGGCATCCCTGTGTTCAAAGAACTCCACAAAGCAATATGGGTCATTGACTGTGTGCTGCAAAACAGAAAATACAACAGCGGTTCAACACTCTGCCATTACTAAGTTGCCAGAAACATAGCATATTATTGCTAAAGACAAGATTTGGAAAACTGTAGGGTCACCTACTCATTAAATGAGAAATAAAAAAATAAAACTAATTTTTCCCCCTCACTAGTTTGGGTTAATTTACTCAAACTGATTCATGTAAATGACCTAAACATCAAAGGAAACTGTACTAAGTAACTATTTACAAAACCTTTGTCATATTATTCTTGCTTTGCTTAACATGCAATAACACAATAACTGCTTGATGTTTCTTTAAACGAATCACCAATCCTTACCTCTGTTATCATTTTACAACTTTTACAGGGGCCAATCTGGGTGAACAACTGAAGGATCAAGTTCTCTGTGACATCCCTAGATAGGTTTCCCACATAACTGAAAGGCAAACAAAAACGCAAATACTGAAATAAACCGAAGGAAGGGTGCAGTTCTTTATTTCCAAAGCATGACCCTAATGTGTAATAGTCAGAGTGAGAAAACTCAATTAACTCAACAATGAGACCGAGGGACGCCTGACTGTAGTGCGCCTTATTGTTCCAAAGAAGCCCAAATGACAAAGGAAACAAAAACTCCGTCGTGATTTTGTTCCTTTATCTAGTATAAAACGTAACCTCAGCCAGAAACCATACCATGTTAACTTTAACCCATTTGGAAAACCTAATATCTATGATTTTTAAATAATTAACCCAACAATATTATGTGGCAAAACGCTATTTGACACACATTCGTTTCCGCTCAAGAATACCAAAGGAGGCATTTCGGCACAGATGAGCTCCAAACAGCTGTAGTCGTCTCCATAACTTAATTCATAGTAGGACAATTACAGTAAAAAGGCTGAATAAATGTGGCACTCTGGCTGTGAAACGTCTAGAAGGACATTGGCCACCAGTCTAAAAACGACCACAGGACTCCGGATAGTTGTTAGGCCTCTGAATATCAGCAGCTAGCGAGCTTGATGTCAGACAATAGCTAAACAAGCGGCTAACGCTACCAACGTTAGCAAGCAAACGTTAAAAACCGTCTATCGCAGTCGACACTCGCAAAGATAGCATCATAAAATAAACTTTTCCTTAGCGAATCATTCTGTTGCGACGCAACTCCACACGACTACTTACACAACGTTATTCAGCTCCATTTTATATCAAATAATTAGTGTTGCCAGCTAAAACTGTTAGCAACAACGCTTACAAGCCAGCTAATACATTAGCCTATGAACTCAGACGAGCCGCTTTCGGCGGACAGACAAGAAACGTCCTCACAACTTGGCACACTGTGCGCTTGTTGGCTGTTTAAAACTTTTATCGCACGTATCTTAGTTTGTGCATATTTAACCGTGGAAACAAACAGACACGGTTACGCCAGTTAAGTGAACGTGTGCGGTATTTGAACACACCAATCCAAACGCAAGCTATTGTGTTGTAAAGTACTCACAGGGTTTTTGGGTGGCTCTCGTCTTCCATTCTCGGATGTCGTACTGAGTTTTGGTATGACTTATTAATGGCCCACGTGCCCTTATATTTTCGTTAAAAGAACGCCAGACCGATTTAGCTTGTTACTTTCTTTATTGTGTAGAAAATGGCGAAACCCGGCCAGCTAGGAATCCAGACAGTGCGCATGCGCGCCGCATCACGGGGTTGAGCGCTGAGGCGAGAGTGAGCGCGTTCAAGCAACGCAGCCCCAAACGCAGTGCTGTGCAGATTCGCTGATCTACAACCAGTTTTAAACAAAATACTGTCAAAACGCGAATTTCCATCAAATGTATCATACATAACTAGTCTACCTAAACACTGTACAACCGCAACGTTTCCAAAACACCCGCCTCTAACTAGTGAAAAGAGTAACATTGTTAGAAAAAACGTACCAACTGAGCAGGTACGTTTGTTCTCATCAAGGTACAAAAAATGAACATGTGCCCTTAAAGGTTTATCTAGATCCAACCGAGTACCATAAATACGTTTTCTGCTAGGTTTTTGAAGAATGTGTACCTTTTCATAGCCTTGAGCAACAGAACAATTGCATAAAATCCTGGAGTGTAGACAGGATGCATAGTGTGAATAGACTTTAAAACATTTATAGCATTTCAATGCAACATGGTACAATAATGCTGCCTTACTGAAGATACATTTCTGGATACCACCCCAGTCACAAAACACGTGGAACTGCCCCAGAGACAGGTTAGTAGCATTTTTCTGAGAGTACGCTTTAAAATGCACCCATCCCTCACTGGCAATCAACTGCACACACATGGTTTTCATTAAAGTGCACTACCAATAGCAACAGCACATGAGCCTAAGGTCATAGTGCCAACTGTCAGCTAGAAGTCCTCAATAAAGCTTGGTGGCAATGGGCTGTGGAGCAGTGGATATGTGTTCTTTTGAGTGATGGAGCATCATCCAGTACATCTGGGATAAGTTAAAGTGGGTTGTGTGACCTGAAACTAATAATGATGCAGCATCAGTAGCTGGCCTTATTTGCTTGAGTGGCTGAATGCAAGCAAATCCTTACAGCAGATAAGTAGAGACTGTTACTGGGAGGTAAGCAGGTGTCTATAAACTTTTGGATAGTGTAAACTTACTGTAAAAACGTTTACCAGTGGCAACAATGTATGTTCATACCCACTGCCACAGTCTTCTTTCCAGTCCGGTCTGGAGGTTCTTGACTCAAGCCCTTTCCGACCCAAAACCCCACCTAAAAAACCAACCAAACAAACAATGACCCCCCCCCCAAAAAAACCCCCAAAAAACCAAAACAAAACAAAATAACAAAAACCTAGTTGTCTACTTAGAACAATGTAGGCCGCTGATTCTTTTAATGAAACTTTTTGATTGAAAAGGGATTTTTTTCTTATGTTAGTTGTGCCCAAATCAGGGTTTTTCTTTATTGTATTACTTATTTCTCACTGACTTCAGTCTTCTGCTCTGCCATGTTGTTTTTGGTGGTTCAAGCACAGCAATGTTCTATGTCAAACTCACACAGATGCTATTTGTAAAAAAACATGAAGAGAACCAGTCTGGCTGCTACTTTGGAAGTAGGTTAATAGAAGGCTTTATTAATTGTTGTATAATTAGTTAATATTGATGCAAATTATTTCATATTATTTGTTTTAATCAACCATAATCAAACAAAACAATAAGGCACTGCTGCAAATTAGGCTATAATTAAAATCAGATCATCAATTATAAATTCTAATTTTTTTATTATAGCCTGAACTGGAGATTTACACACTATTCATTAATACGCCTGCGTTCACTTTATTTTTTTAGTAAAAACTTGATGACTTGATGTACATAATTTTGTACAATAGAAACACATTTTTAAAACATGTGAACTGCTGTGTGCAATAATGAAGAATAATGAAGAATATGGTTGATAGAGAAGGAGAGCTTAAGCAAGAAAGATGCACTAAATGGGGAAATCTGAAAGCTTAAACAGTCTAAACTATTTATTAATGAGCCTGTATTCACTTTAATATAGTTAAAAAAGAAATATGTCACACCAAATGCATACCTGTTGATGTACTAGACAAAAATAGAGATGCCAATAGTATTTGTATTGGGAGCATCATCATGTTGTAGCCACTATATGGCCAGAATAACAGGTTTACCACGTCTATTACTAAAAGTTGTAGTCTGATGTTTTGCTCATTCCTGGCAGCATGTGAGATAAAACCTGGGTCACTGTGTTACTGTTTTCGATAGTACAAGCTCAAGTTTCAAGAGAAAACATGATCCGGTCACCTCAAATGTTCTAGAAATTTCTAGAAAGGAGTTTTACATATCTGCACTTTAGACTTTTCATTTAACTGTTATTTATTCATACTCAAAAACATGTCTTCCTTATGTGCCCTGAAGGTAACAGTAAAGCATTTAATCATCAAATGAGTATTTGTGAGAAGCCTAGGGGTTTATGCATGTAGCAAGAGGCAATTCTGAGGAGGTGGGTCAGCACTGCTCGACCCTCTGGACAGTGTGAGGCTATGCTCTGCGCACATGGCCATGAAGCCCACTAGAACTTTCTTAGCAGCCCACCAGCTGCTTCGAGAAACCCACCCCCAGTCATTCGTACGTCATCACATCGGTCCTTTAAAGGATCCCTATGCGCTGTAATGGCACAATATTCAAGACCGAGGCTACAGCAGAGCATGAAAACACTGTCTCCTGTTGAAACGATGGCTACGAATGACCCTCTACCACCAGGATGGGAAATCAAAATCGACCCTCAGACCGGGTGGCCGTTCTTTGTGGATCACAACAATCGCATAACAACGTGGAATGACCCGAGACATGACTCTAAGAAGGTAGGCTAAAGCGGGGGAAAGCCATGGCGCAGTCGCAGAACTGCGATGGAAGAAGTTGTGCTCCCACGTCCCTGTCGCTTTTCCTCTGTCGAATGAATGTGGCTGACAGGTGGTATCGCACGGGCAGGGAAAAACTACTTTAATCCCGTCCGCGCTACTTTTAATATTAGATTAGGGTTGTGTAACTTTGTGCGGCACCTCGAATTCACGTTAACGTTAATAAACTGCGTTGACAGATTCCACTACATAGAAAACGGCGGGCTTGAATGTGGGCTGCTGTTCTTCTGAATGGCCGAGGTAGCAAGTTGTATTGCGGCTGGATTCGTGTTATGGATTTGCAGGCTGCGTTTCTAGAAAAGCGTCTCATATTCATTCTAACGGACCGATAGACAGAAATATTTCTGTGTTATGATCTCAGCTGGGCTGGTCGCTGCGTGACGCACTGCAGTCGTATGTAGCCGAGCCTAAAGACTCGGGAGTGTTTCAGCATCTCCATAATGGTTATTTAAAGAGGCTGGAGCTGCGCACATTGCGTTTGTTCGCAATATCGTTGGAAGCGCTCGCTATCATGTCCCCCAAAGTTTCCCTTACATGGGATTTGAGACGGATCCACCCTCTCTGTCTCTGCCCCGGTGATGACCAATGAATGGCTTGCTAATGAGAGAGCCGGAGAGACTCAGAAAGCCAGAAACGTGATGTTTCAGTTGGCCAGATTCGTCAAAAAAATAAAAAAAATCAGGTGCCACTTCTCAGATCCTGGACATTCCTGTCACAGCGATTCTGAATTATTAAGAGGCGCAGACTAGGGTCCGCCAGTTGGCCCCTCTCATTAGAAAGATCAACACGTTGCTGTTGGCCAAAGTTAGTGTCACCAAGAATCTGCTGGAAAGCCACAGCTGCCAGGAGATAAAATGGGCGCAAGGCCGCCGGTGTCCTCACGTCAAAGCTAAAAAGGCAGAGGACATAAGGTCACTCGCCTTCCACTCTGCCCTGCTAACAAATAAGCATTTTCTTCCTCTACAGTCAGGAGTTGATCGAACACACAACTGCTGAAGTAACTTTAGGCTATAAACCAAGAGTTCTGTTGTGGGGACCCACAGTTTTAACAGGCGACCACGGCAATTTAATATCAAAACAATGTTATTATTTTTGCTGGCCGTGTGGGCCGAGAGATTGTCTGGGGCCCATACTTCTGATTCACAGTGATGAGTAAGGGAGGCCTTTTCTCATCATGGATCTGCTTAGTGAAGCCCACCCCCTCACAAAGAGTATTTTAAGCCACAGTGTCAACCAAACAGCAACCCATTCAGCACACACACACACACACACACACACACATATACACGCACACTGAGTCATGTCACGATGGTAAATGTACAGTGTATATATTCCTATACGACATATATAAAATAACTGCTAAATAGTTATATGTCAGAGGAATTTACTCTGTATTAGGCCAGAGAGATGCAATGTTTGTATAGGCTTGAGATTTGACCTTGGAATGATAAACACAAAAAACTGAGACTCTTATGAATATTTCACCTTTGTAATAGGCTACTGAAGTACTGAACTACACCTTATAGTGAAGGTACTGATCACCCAGGAGACTTTATGACCTATTTTATGGCTGAAATATTTGGATATCTATCCTGGATACCTTGCACACGTATGAAAATGTGTACATTTGCATAGATCGTAAAGACTATTGTAAGCATGAATGTTTTATGACTTTACAAGTACGTGAAACTTACTAACAGATCACACAGGTTAACTGCTTACATTAGAAATACACATTCACCAGAGCATTATTTGTTATATAAAAGTGGGACTATATATATTTATGGTGATCAAACAATGTTTTTTTGAGGCAATCAGTGAGGTGATACTTTTAATATTATGTGTTGGTATTTCACAACCGTGAAGTGTTGTGAAAGTGTCCTGCACATACCACTGGAGCACTATCATGGCAATAGCTTTAAGCATGTTTACATTTTGTCTCTGTCCAAAGAAAAACAAGTATCTCTAAAATAGTAAATTTACAGGAGAGGCCAGAAACAGTCTTTACTTTAATACAAGTCAATGGAAAAACTTTTTTTTCCAAGTAAGCTGCTGTGCTCGAATCATGTAAAAAAATTTAATTGTAGAAAAATTAAAAAATGAGATGTTTTTCTTAGGAAGGCAACACTATAAAGTTTACTTGAGGTCTGTCTTTCCAACATTATTTTTTTAGTAAAAACTAAGACAAATACATATGACTTGGTACAGAATTCTGTGCACTAGAAATTAGTTTTTAAAATGGGTGAACTGCTGTGTTCAATAATGTGAAAAATATGGTTGATAGAGAAAGAGAGCTAAGGCAGGGAAGAAGCACTAAATTGGGGAAACTGTAATATGTTCTGTATGAAATAATAGTTTGGCATGTGTGGAATGTTACATAGTACTGAAACGTGAAAGGTTACAGTGCTCTGTGAAGTGGGCCAGTGGCTTTCTTTGTCTACAGTGATTGGATCGACTGTGGTTACATCTTATTTCTGTGTTGTTGCACTCCACATGACAGAAGAGCAAAAACATAGCCCTTGTAATTTTAAATTGTTTTAGTTTATCCACAGCCTTTATGGGGTATTTCACTGAACTTTATAGAGAAACTTTGGTTTATAAACCTGATGGTCTTTTTAAAATGTTCATGCTCCATCTAAAATCAATCCTACATACTTTTAGCCTACTGATTGTTTACATTAAGAGCACTTAAATTGACACAGACTTTTTTTTTCTCAGAGGTTGTACTTTCTCACATCTCCTCTTTTAAACTTATACTATGTAAATATGTGTTGATCTGAATCATGTCTGAGTCAAACATCACAACTTACAGCATTGAGCTTCTTACTTAAAATAGCCAAAACTGCTGTTTGCTGTGTCCATATCAAATATAGTACACTGTTTTTTTTTCATGACAACAGAGTCATACTTTTTACTAAAATTATGTACGTGAAGAACCCACAGCTTATTTTGGTCATAATAGGCTACAGATATTATTAGTAGCAATAAACTTGCAGTAGCTGTATTTCTTAATGTTTTTCATTAGTAGCTGTTCTGTTTAATTAATTAGTTGGTCTGATAAATGTGTTACAGGTCATTCAGCTTTCCCCCAGTGGTCCCTGTACCCCTACAGAGTTGTCTCCTCAGGACATGCACAAAACTTTTCTTCAGGAGATGAAGCAGCCAACTTTACGTCAAGGCTACATCCCAATTCCAGTCACTCATGAAAATGTTGAGCCAAGACAACAACAGTATCCGTTTTCCTATATGCATCCAACAAACCAGCAAAACTTAAGGGCGGATGGCCGGACCCCATCCCCAACTCCTGTGCTACACAGTCGGCCAAGATCTCCAGTGCAGTCCCCTTCAGATACGGATCCTCACTGCTTGTCCTGCTCACCTGTTTCACAGGGACCTGAGGTACAACCTAAGAGACTACTATCACTGTTTTGCAGTGCTCGTAAAATGACAACTAGTAAGAAAAAGCTACATATGAACCATTTTAGTTTGCAAGCTCATTGTGATGCCAGATAGAACCTTTAATGAGGGAGCCTTTAAGGGCCAGTTTTCCCTGACCGGGTAATTGTTCTCTAAACGTAAATATGGAAGCTATTGGCATATTTTGTTTTTATTATGGTGACTGAGGCAGAGTATGTGGTTTGGTGAGGGTATGCAATGGAATGTTTTAATTATCTTTTGATTATCTACTTTCACTGGCATTTAATAGCATAGCATGAATGGATTTGAATCTTGAAGCTTACAAACATGTTGGGTCTTATGACAGCACTATTCACTTCACAGCTTCTAAAAGGTTTTACAGGTTATTATGTACCATGTTGCTATGGGTTTTCAGACAATTAGAGTTCGTTTATTAGAAAAGGGTTTAAAATTGTGCATTAAGGACACCATTATTTTTTTAATGCTAATTTAAGGAATGTCTTAAATTCAGTTAGTGCCATACCTTTAACTATAAATCATGACAACATCTATATTTATTATAAACATAGTTAAGATTTATACATGCATCATCTAAACTACTTATTCTACTGGGTTGTGGATGGTGGGATGCTGGTGCACTCATTGGCCAGAAACACCCTAGACAGGCCATCAGTTCATCACAGGGCTAGTGTAAATTTAAGGCATCATTATTATTCCACTGTACCAAACCCAATAATACCACAATACCAGTCTGAAATTAATTGCCCTTGTTTATTTTTGTTGCTTTCAGGTTCACCATGTTCACCATCCATCTCAAGGAACACAGTCTCATATCAATGCTCTTCACCAACCTTCTAGACCGAGTAGTTCAGTCCTTCAGGCAGGCTACATTCCTATTCCTGTCATTCATGAGGGGGCAGGAGGAATACCACATACCCAGCTTAACCAGACCGTCCATCCTAAGCGCTTCACCCACACGGAGTACCAACCATCCTTTCATTGCCACCAACCAGAGGAGTGGAGTCGTGGCCCTGTGTATGCCACACGAGAAAAAATCCCAACCTACCGAGAGCAAGTGCCCATTCAGTTTGAGCAGAATCGCTCAACCAGTCCTATTTTACTCCCTTCTACCGTAAGGGCTCAGGAGCCAGTCAGAGCACAGATCATGAGTGAAAGACCTCAGGTAATGTTGTCTGATAGCTTGATAGTACATGTGTGATGAATGTGTTTTGTCTTACTTAGCATACAAAAATGTTTTAAGAATTTAAACTATAATTCAACCTATAATTACAAGAACTAACATCAGAATATCTTGTATTTCCAGGCCCAGCAGCATGTTGCACATACAGAGATCCCTCCTAAAATTGAACAGTCATTTGAACAACCTGCTTGCCAGTCCATTGAGATTCCTATTAGGAAAGTGAGTGATACACAGCAGCCTATAGTGCATCCTGTATCCCCAACCACACAACAGCCTGTACAGGAACCTGAACAGGTGCCTATACATCAGCCCATGCCACAACCTGAGCAACTGCCACAACAGATACCAGAGAATGTCAGTATTTCCATGCAGGTTCCTGTTGCACCAGAGCCCCAAGACAAAGCAGCTCCACAACCAGAAGGCTTACCTCCACAACCTGAGGAGAAGGTGGAGACATGCTCAAGTCACCCAGGACTGGCAAAGGTACAGAAAATACTGGAGCGGGTGGAGAAACTGGCTCAGGAAGTTAAGTGTTTCGTGGGGAAAAAGAATGATAAAAGATATCTGATGCTGGAGGAATTTTTGACCAAAGAATTGCTGGCTCTGGACTCAGTAGACCCAGAGGGACGTCTAGACGTTCGCCAGGCCCGACGTGACGGCGTCCGCAGGGTACAAACCATTCTTGAGGATCTAGAGACTTTGGGTGAGCAGTTAGAAGGACCAGGCAATGAAAGCTGCACTGAAACTACTAGCTCAGCCCAGAAAGGAGGGCCTAGCTTAATTGGCCAAGCAGATGTGGAGAAGGCCAAGGAGATATCATGACTTTAAACGGAAGTGCTACTATGGAAGAAACACAAGTCACATCTCCTCAGCCTATTATTAGTTGCATGCACAATTAATTTAACTGTTCCACTGGCTGAAAACTAATATAATTTGTTTACTGAGTGCAATTATGTGTGCTGTTATGTGATGCTGCTGTTGTGGAATTTCACCGTGCAAGTGTCTTGTAGCAGGACCATAGTGGTGACCTTGTAGTGACTAGGTTTCAACTCGAAACCCAGTCTCAAATAAGAGGCCTTTATTAAAATGCAAATGCTTTATTTTTGCTTCTACTTTTGGAAATGTTGTTGTTTGCCTTTTGTTGTTTCTAACCATGCTCAATGGTTGATGAAAAGCTTTTGAATATTCCAGTAAGAATACCTGTGCTTTATCAGAGAGACGTTAATCTGAGTTCAGAGATTTCTCTGAATTAATTTTATAACGGTGTGTTAACAGACGCTCTTGAAAAGATTTTGTTTTAAAGAGGGTTAAAGTTTCACGTGAAAACCAAACTCCTTATATATGTATTCTTTGCATTTTGAGAACGTTCAAACATCTATCAGAGAGGTTTATGCATTATGCAGTTTTACATTTAATATTGTGATCTTGACATTTGTCAATATCGGTATAAATTGTTGAACGATGATGATGATGATGATAAAGACGATAATGTTATATTTCTACACTATTTTTTGTGCCAAAATGAACATTTTTACATTTTTTCCAATGGTAAAAATGTCCTCCATCTCCATTGAAATGTATTCTCTTGAAAGTAAAAAATATATATGTATAAATAAATGATCTGATAAAGAATGCTTTTTGCTCATACAACTACTGTGAGCCTGTGAAACTATATATTGTAATGACTGATGATAACATTTTACTGCAAAAAAAAAAAAACAATGCAATTTTTAAACTTGAGGGTAAATAACTAAGCTAACCTAAAATGTTGAGTTTACTGAACTTCAAATAATAAGCTAACATGTGTAAAACATATATTGCTCATCTTTTTCCTTAATATTACACATTCAATGTAACTTAACATTTCAAATTAACTAGGTTACTTAATTTTTAAGTTTACAATCTGCATCATTTAGTTTTGAAATACGTATATTATTTCTGCTAAATATTTTTCAGCTGCAGTTTGTTGCACAGTAGAAGCCAGGGGGGGTGACCGCAATGACATGTACAGAAAAGATGTTAATTTCGATGCATTATATAGTTTATCAGTCTTAAACGGTATGAATTGTATAAATCAGTGCAGGACTAATGAAGTTGTAGAGACTGTGGCCGATCAAGCCAATAACGGAAATAATCAATTTACTTGTTGTGTTATTAGTGGGTCCTTATACTGGAATGTCTCTGTTACATGTGAGCGTAATCTACTGATCTATTATATTCTTTATAAACCGATAAATGATGAGTGATATGTCAAGCATTTGAGCAGGAAACTGTGGTGCAAGGGTACTCAAGGATCAAGAGTGAGTAATGCTGACCTATACCCTATGCAAATTACTTGATCTACACAACTTACACACACAACAAAAATAAAGGAATTTCTAGTAAGCGGTGCAAGTTAAGCATGCTGTACAGGTCTGAAACTAATCATTGTGAAAAATACCCTCTGGTTTTTGGGGGCTCCCCATGCTGGCTGGCTACTACAATTTTGGCTGGCTGCTCACTGGCTTTCTATAGTTTCTATAGTTATAGTGTGGTAAATGTTTGGATTAATAATTTCTCTCTTGCAAATACTCTAGTTTGGTAATGTGATCCTCCATACATTTAACAAATAGTTTGAGGAATGAGTAACAATTCACTTTTTTCCACCAGTCTCTGTGGAGGTAGCTTTGGCATAATTACAGTTGAAATCAATTCAATTATTTTAATTAATTAATTATCAATGTTAAGTTTTCAAATATATTTATTATTTCTGCTGAATAGTTTTCAGCTGCAGTGTGTTACACCGTAGACACCATAGAGCCAGTGTAGGATGTCTGCAATTAAATGCACATAAAGTATGTTAATTCAGATGTATTAAAACTTTTCAAGTACAGTGTAGAAAAAAGTAAGCAGCACTCTTTTTTTATCCCACCTTATTGTTGAGCATTTTTGAGCATCTATTATTCCCCAACAGGCAACATAATTCCATAATGAGTTTATTTTCAGAGAACCCCAGAATTTAGATTCTGAGATACTCAGGGGCTCCACAAAGCAAGTGTTCCAGGACCCTGAAGGATTTCACTAGTTTACTTTTTAAACAAGAATTTAGATCTGATCACCAAAATCTTCTGTTAATAACATTCAAACACTGACACAGAGAGGCAATTTCACAAAGCAGGATTTGTCAGTTAGTTAGATAACTTAAGCCCAGATTTAAGGGCTGTCCAGTGGAAGTGTCCCACAGCCAGATAACTTTATTCCAAAGTTAAAGACTGTCCAATAGGAATGTCCCACAGCCAGATAGCTTAAACCCAAAGTTGTGGACTGTCTAATAGGAATGTCCCACAGACAGATAGCTTAGGTCCAAAGTTGAGGACTGTCCAATAGGAATGTGCCACAGCCAGATAAGCCCAAAGTTGAGGACTGTCCAATAGGAATGTCCCACAGCCAGATAAGCTCAAAGTTGAGGACTGTCCAATAGGAATGTCCGATAGCCAGATAGCTTAGGTCCAAAGTTGAGGACTCTCCAATAGGAATGTCCCACAGCCAGATAAGCCCAAAGTTGTGGACTGTCTAATAGGAATGTGCCACAGCCAACCGTAGACACCACAGAGCCAGTGTAGGATGCCTGCAATTAAATGCACATAAAGTATGTTAATTCAGATGTATTAAAACTTTTCAAGTACAGTGTAGAAAAAAGTAAGCAGCACTCTTTTTTATCCCAACTTTTTCTTGAACATTTTTGAGCATCTATTATTCCCCAACAGGCAACATAATTCCATAATGAGTTTATTTTCAGAGAACCCCAGAATTCAGATTCTGAGATATTCAGGGGCTCCACAAAGCAAGTGTTCCAGGACCTCGAAGGATTTCACTAGTTTACTTTTTAAACAAGAATTTAGATCTGATCACCAAAATCTTCTGTTAATAACATTCAAACACTGACACGGAGAGGCAATTTCTCAAAGCAGGATTTTTTCAGTTAGTTAGATAACTTAAGCCAAAATTTAAGGGCTGTCCAGTAGGAATGTCCAGATAAGCCAGATAAACCCAAAGTCGAGGACTGTTCAATAAGAATGTCCCACAGCCAGATAACTTTATTTCAAAGTTGAAGACTGTCCAATAAGAGTGTCCCACAGCCAGATAGCTTAAACCCAAAGTTGAGGATCGTCCAATAGTAATGTGCCACAGCCAGATAACTTAATTCTAAAGTTGAAGACTGTCCAATAGGAATGTCCCACAGCCAGATAGATTAAGCCCAAAGTTGAGGACTGTCTAATAGGAATGTCCCACAGACAGATAGCTTAGGTCCAAAGTTGAGGACTGTCCAATAGGAATGCCTCACAGCCAGATAAGCCCAAAGTTGAGGACTGTCCAATAGGAATGTCTCACAGCCAGATAAGCCCAAAGTTGAGGACTGTCCAATAGGAATGTCCGACAGCCAGATAGCTTAGGTCCAAAGTTGAGGACTCTCCAATAGGAATGTCCCACAGCCAGATAAGCCCAAAGTTGAGGACTCTCCAGTAGGAATGTCCCACAGCCAAATAAGCCCAAAGTTGAGGACTGTCCAATAGGAATGTCCCACAGACAGATAGCTTAGGTCCAAAGTTGAGGACAGTCCAATAGGAATGTCTCACAGCCAGATAAGCCCAAAGTTGAGGACTGTCCAATAGGAATGTCCAACAGCCAGATAGCTTAGGTCCAAAGTTGAGGACTCTCCAATAGGAATGTCCCACAGCCAGATATGCCCAAAGTTGAGGACTGTCCAACAGGAATATCTGACAGCCAGATAGCTTAGGTCCAAAGTTGAGGACTCTCCAATAAGAGTGTCCCACAGCCAGATAAGCCCATAGTTGTGGACTGTCTAATAGGAATGTGCCACAGCCAGATACATTAAGCCCAAAGTTGAGGGCTGTCCAATAGGAATGTCCCACAGCTCTTTTCTCAATAGACAGTCTTGACTTATCTGGCTAAATGAAAGGTCCTGGTTTATGAAATACCCCCATGTGTGTATTTGTGGCGTTTGACAGACGATCGAAGTATATGACTACACATTAACTGTATGCAATTAAATAAAATGAAAAGATAAATGAAAAGACTCGTTCAACCCTGCTGTAATAAAGGAAAGGCTTATTCATATACCGACAGCAGTGATAAAACGCTCCCCAGCAGGCCTTGCGCTCTGCTCTCATCCAAAGATGTATTTTATTTTATTTTTTTCTTTGCATGACGAAAGTGGTCACGTGATGTTGTTACTGCAGGAACTCGCCTGAGTCCCTCCTCGTCGCCGCCTGCCTCACCGCTGCTCTGCTCCTCATTCACGGTGGAGGAAAATATCACAAACTGAGTCAGACAGAACACGACATGTCGCTGGGACCGCGGTCGAAATGTCTTCGTTGAGCTTTGTCGGGGAAACCGCACATATAGTTACCTAATAAATTGCGCCGGCGCGATGTCGACGCTTATCAAAATATAACCCGTCACAGATCGCTGGATAGATAATGAGCTGCCGCAACTGTCGATGACAAACAAGTCTAAACTGGCGCTTGTCAGTACCGGAGCACGTTAGCTAGCCAGCTAACTTACCTGGGTCGGCTGGCTTGATGTGTTCTGTTTGCTGGCTGGTCGGGCCGAAGCTAGCTGTCTCTTCAGTGCTGAACACGTCCATATTTTTGGGGTTGAGTTGTCGGAGACATGGAGCTCTTTCAGGCGAAAGACCATTACATTCTTCAGAGCGGCGACAACGCGTTGTGGTACAGCAGGAAGGACGGCTCTCTGAGCGTGAGACCCGGTAAGTTGATTCAGTGCTCGCACGGCAAGGATTTATGGACTGCTGTTGTGTTTTACAGCTTTGTGTGTGGTGTTACCTTAAAACCCAGACTCGCTATCAGTTTGCTGGAATGGCTCAGCTGCTTGATTTCTCAAGTTAGCTTCTTATTCGAAGTCCGAGTTCCACCTTAAATGGAGCAGCTGTTACATTCTGGTGGCGCTAGGATGTAACTGCTGCACCATTTAAGGTGGAACTCGGAATTCGAATAAGAAGCTAGCTTCAGCTACGTTGATAACCATATAACGGCCCCATATCTGGCTAACATTTAGATTATATCTAATGTTTAGCCTGCTAGGCTAGCTTCACATCTCGGCAAGCTACAGAGTGAAAACAACCTAAATACAAAGGACGAAGGGCGCTTGTACTCATTTGCTGGTTGTCTGTTGATTGTATAGACGACTGTGCTGTGGTGAGTATGTAGACGTGGAGTAAACGATGAGTAAGTTAAGTTAGTGCTCATGTTGTCGGCTATAGCTGTGAGCCTGTATCCGCCTCGCTGAGCGAGTGAGTGAGTGCCCTACTTTCTGAAAGGGCTGGTAAGGTAAAGTGAGATGCCTGAATCTCAAGACAGATGTGTGAGAGTTGGAAGGTGTTCAAGCGATCTGTGACCTCTCAGCCCAATACTGGGTCAAAAATTTCACTGTATTTTACTGGAGTGTCCCATTTAAAGGGATGTTATTAAAACAGTAATTAACAGACTGCCTGCCAGAAACCATATCCACTGAGCATATTCTGCATAATGTAATTTACCGCAGAGGTATGGCTGAAGAATCAATCATATTTATATTAAAATTAGTTTTGCTGCTATTAATCCTACCTAATCAAAAATATAATCTTACCTTTTAACTGGAGACATTTAGCATAATAACCCAAAGCTTGTGAACCGACTGTAGATGAGTTAGACCAATCAGAGACGACCAAACCTCCATTTGTTGTGACATCACAACCACAACTTACTGGTGGTCTGGCACGCTAACATTCAGGAGTCAAGCCCCAAGCCAAAAGGATAATCTGGTGTTTTGACCCAAAAAAGGATTAAACCTTAATTTATAGAATAATTAATATTATTAATATTAGCGAGACAAATTACACGTTTTCTCCAGGATGTTTAGCGTTATGCAGAGGTGCACATATTAAATACATAAAGTCAATAGTGGGCATTTATGCCAACAGCTGCAGATTAAGTAAGTCAAAGTCTTATTCTGAAAAGAGGCCCAGTTTAATGTTTCTTTTTTATTAGCTACAGCTACAATTGGAAACACTGACCCATGTGGTGCTGTCTCTTACCAGGATTTAGGTTTGACACCCTGATAATAACTTTGTCAGTATTAAAAAATGAAACCACGATAATCACATGTTAAGTTCTTAATTGATGACTATTCAAAGTCTTTTTTTCTACTGAAGAGGAAGGCACAGGGCTTCATACACTGTCTGAACTGTGCAGTTACCTTTTTTAATCATTAAGGTACAGTCAATGTAAATGTGCCCACAAAGCTACAACAGCAACACCAACACCAACATCAGCCTCACTGATGTTAACGTGACTGTTCGTCCTTGCCTGATCTAAGAACTTCTTTCTCAGTCTTTGTTCTTCACTATCTCCACCTAGGCTGTTTCATCCTTGACAGTGCATGGAAATCAGCACATAGCCCCTCTCCTGCCCCCTGTCTTGTGCACTAACTCTTAACCTCCTGCTGCTCATTGGCTGGAATAATATTGTGTGAATCTGCCTGAATCACTTTGTCCCCTGTAAAAAGCCTGGGTAGAATATTGTTCTAACGTGCACAGAGCAGCTAAGGAACTGTAAGAAGATACACTGATTTTAACACAAGCTATATTGAAAAACAGGGTTGAAATTCTATACTGCGTCTTTAAGCAAGGCCGAGGCTTCCTTTGAATCTTGTTCTATAGAGTTGTCTTCTTTCCCACATCGGCCCATATTTATCAAACTGAGTTCATACTTTTTTCATATGTGCCTGAATTGATGTAATCTGGATTTAGATTAGATCTTCTTGCGCTGAGTCACGCTGAGACACCCTAACCCTTAAAAGCTGATTTTCAATCAAACCTTAAAGGCAGCTTTTCAATAGAGGAGAAGATTTGTGCTTTTAAATATTTGGGCTTTATTGTGAGGGTTTTTTTGTGATTATTTTTTTCTCACGCTGTAGGTAGAGTTGATGGTCAGCTTTTTAGTTGTTTTTTTCTTACAGCTCCAAAATTGTTTCCCCCTGTGAAGTAGCTGTTTCCTTTTTTGTGGTCACACTTTTGAATACATTGCTGTTTGGTGTGGCATTCAGGTGGACAACAGTACAGTCTGTTGTGAGTGACTAGTCCTTTAGGATATGAATGAGTAGGCTATGGGTCTCGCTGGCCTTCACCATGTGTGTGCAGCCAAGCTGAGCCGGTTAGGGTTGCAGCGCTGTTCCATTATTTAATTGGAAAAGGGTTTCCACTGTTTGCATGGTTCACTGATACCAGCTCATTTAGAAGAATTCCATACAAGTATATGATCTCTTGTACTAAAGTCAGAACATTCAGCAACTTTGACATAAAAATACTAACACATGATGCATTGACTTATTTCTTACAGCTTTGCCTTTATACCATAATTCTTTAATATGTGGATCTGGATTATACCTTATAACATATCACTTGTTTTAGATAATCATCAGCCTGAGTCTAATAGAACTAATAAAAATTGTTGCAGCTTCACCAAGATTACTTTGCTAGTTTCTTATATTGGTCTCTGTAACTGATAAGAACCATATGAAGGGTAACATTTTTAAATTAAGCGAAGGCAGGTTTACATTTTGAATTTTTTAAATAAAACTGTCACCATAAAGAAAATTGTGAAAGAGTCATTAAGCCATGTGCTAAAATGTGTGGTCTTTGAACGTTAAACACAGTTCTGTGTGTGCATCAAAGAGAGAGTGTGCGAGAATGAAGATGCTCAAGATAATCATTCGGTGCAGATATAACATGATGTGGCTTGAAGTGGCAAAGCCAGTAACCACATAATGGACAGATGAATTTGCCTTTTTATCTCAAGCCCACTTTAGAGTAGTCACTTCATTTAGCTGTCTTTTCCACAGCCAAAAAAAGGTTCTGAACTCTTGTTATTGCCATAGAAAATGTGTTTTGTAGAAGGATTTTGGAAGAGTCTGATAGACGACCCAAGCTGAAGTCTTGCATTGTAGATCTTGGCACCAGAAAATCTTCATTGTGTAGTCTGGCTTTCAGCACACATCAACATAGCCAGTTCACTGGGCCACAAAATTAGTGAGAGATTGCAGTGCAGCATGCAATAGACGGATAAGACTGCTGTTATCACACAGCAAGCTTTTTTTTTTCCAAAGAACAGTTGAACAACGGTAGCTTTATTTGCATCTGTTGACTGTTTTGTTCTTTGTTTCAGCTACTGACCTGCTACTAGCATGGAACCCTATATGTTTGGGACTTGTGGAAGGTGTTATTGGAAAAATCCAACTTCATGCTGGTAAGCCAAACACAGATGCTCTCCTTTTTAAGGATGTGAATGGAGGAATATAAGCCTCTTTAGTAAAAATCGAGAGTGTCGATGAGTGACTGAGGTTGAATTGAAAGCAGGGAGACAAATGAGGCCATGTACTAGGGGAGTTTATGATTTCACCACTGAATGTCCACACTTAGCAGAAAGGGGAAAGGTTTGAATTGGTGGGGAGAGGATGACTTAACCAGCCCTAAGTCGAGAACCTGATGCTTCAATATCTATCGTCCCTTTATGTATCGCAGGTTCTGCATTTTGTATATAAAGGGCACCTTAACGCTCCGTTTCATGGAAATCACACATCACACTTTCATATCGCTGCGTTCTGAGAAGTGAGCCTTAAGCCACAGCAAAGAAGAGCTAATTTTGAGTTGTTCATAGTGTGGCCTGAGTTTCTCTTCCCAGTTTCAGTGTAAGAATTGAGCTCAACTGAGGTCTATTAAGGTTAAATACCGAGTGTTCGCTCTAAATGAATCCGGCTGGTTTAGCTACTTTGGCAAAATAACTGGTTTCTGATTGCTTTGTTTGTCTTTATACACAATTTCTGGTCTTTGTCTTCTAAAGCCTTGACTAAACCACATTTAATTGTCTGTGTAGTCATCAGTTGGGGTGAGAGCTCTCCTCTTGGGCATGACTCATCAGTGCTGGCTGACTATCCCTTCCTGTAAGCAGGGAAATTTGCCGTCATGGTGTGAAGAATGTACGGAACCCGCTGGCCGTGACGCGCCCCTTTCCCTTTTTTCCTCTGTTTAGACTTTCCTCTGGGCCTGATTCTGATCCGCCAGAAAGCACTGGTGGGCTTGTTGCCAGGAGACCACAAGGTGTACAAGATCACTAAGATAGCAGTCATTCCGCTCTCAGATGAAGAACCACAGGACCTGGAGTTAGAGGTGAGGGAGAAGAATAAAGATTGAATAATTGCTTTATGTCTTCTGTATTTTTAAGCTTGATGATGATTTTTGTTGCTGTGTATTTTCTTATGCAAAGAATTTTCTGTTTTTAAAAATGGAAGTGAACGCTGAATGACATTATAGTGTTTTCCATCTATTTTGTTGCTAAAAATGTTCCTTTTAATTTTTTTTTCCTACCGTATATGTTGTAGAAATCAGCAGTAGCATTCATTCAGAACTCAAGACTCTCCTCCCTTACTTCCTATTTATTAGTGCTAGTCTGAATTGTGCACAGTTTAGAAGGCATCTGACTAAGAAGACTCTTAAGTAGAGTATCATCCAGTCAATGTATGCTAGGTTATTTAGTGGATGAGAGGTAGTGTGTGTGTGTTTCAAAGGTCCTCCAGAGGAAGCGAGATGTTTCTAAGGTGTCAGTCTCTCAGGAGAGCCTCTTGGAATGAAAGAGATGGTTTACTCATGTAAGTGAAGCAGCTGAAGACCGTTAAGGAATAGTCATTCTCTTGGTATGTTGTCAGCAATCTTCAGCCATGTACCACAGAATGATTATTCCAGTGCGTAGTAAGGATAGTCTTGTTTCTGGATAGTGCGATGTATATTGTTTATAAGTATTACTGGTGATGACCACACATGGATGTTTCAGTGGGTTTGAAAGTTTCGCAAATGTTTGTACACCACTTAGCGTCCTCAGGCCAGTGTATAAAGATGTTGTGTTCCATGTACCACGTGGGTCTTTGTGGACTCTTCTACCAAATTAGTTCAAACTGTGGTCCCAAAGTAAAAAAAAGAAACTATTAAATTATCAGACCATAGATATTTACAAGGATTATGCTGTTTACTGTTTTTAAACCTAAAAGGGCATTAAATCAAATAATAATAAATTATGTATGTATGTGCTGGGCGATTTTCAGTATTTATTTGGTTAATTCGAATTACAGTTTAAATGCGATTTTCAAAATGGTGTAATCAATTTTTAAAATCTTTACATACAGACATTTTGCCTTTTTAATAAAAAATATCAGAAAACGCTACCTGTTTCTGAAGTGATACAGACGCAAAAATAAGCCTTCTTTGCTTGGTTTCCAGCGCTTCCCACAGACAAGCGCACATACGTTTTCAAAACAAAGCAGCGAGCCAAAATATATGCAGCCAACACTCCACCGAGGACTGAGCTTGTATTGTAAAATGGTGAAAATGTCTTCAGTAGTGTGGAACTGGTACAGTTTTGAGAAGTTAGATGTTGAACAAAACCATGTAATGTGAAAACTGAAAACAAAAGTCGGTTGCCATCAAAAGTAGCAGCACAATAAATTTGTTCCGGAAACAGCCGGCTGCTCTTCGACTCCCAAGGCTCCCACTAAAACACAGCTAACGTTAGCCACTTCATTTTCCAGTGCTATGATAAAAGTAGCTAAAAGTAGCGACCGTTGGAAAGCATCCCTCAAAAATAAATGTAAAAGAAAGTTTAAGAGTTCTAGATGGTCTATTTTGGCACATGAACGTTTTCCATATAAATAAAAAAAAAATAATTAAACTTTCTTTTTTTGTTGTTATGCAGGACTCAAAATCATAATTGAGAATCGGTCATAAATCTGGAAAAAATATTTTCCAGCCCTAATATATACATTTTTAATAATAAATGTAATCATTTAATTATTATATGCAAATAATTAAAATAATAAAATAAAAGAATAATGAAAAATTATAATAAAAAAACTTTTATAAAAAATATTTAAAAACTGTTTATTTTAGTGAAGTGCTTCATGTCTTCATGTCACAACCAAAACACAAAGAGTTTTAGTATATAGGCAGTTCCTTGTTTTAGCCACACCTCTGCACTTTAGAGCAGGAAGTGAGACGACATACTTGTTCCTTACGGCCACATAGTGAGCCGTTCCACTGATTTTTGCTTAAAATGCTACTTTTGAATGATCATTCCTTTTATTAAAGAGAAACATTTATTTTAAATTCTGTATCACCTGTGTGAAAAAGTAATTGCACCCATGGACCTAATAACTGCTTTTGACACCCTTGACAGTAACTGCAAACAGTAACACTTATTATTGGCCCAATTTTCTTTGCAGAGCTTTTTATTTGGCCACGTTGAGAGGTTTCTTGAGCATGATCTGCCCTTTATTGAATAGCCTCAAGGGGATTTGACAGTAAAGCAGCCTCTAACGATAATGTGTCATCATGTGCTGCTTTTTGAGGTCTTCTAGCTGCTTCGCATTGCCATATGGGTTCTATTTAAGCAATGTTTAGATTTCACAGGTCTTGCAGTAATCATGTCTGGGTGTGGTACTGAAATTGAACATGGTAGAATTTGATTAACTGTTTGATTTAGTACCCAAGGGGGCAATTACTTTTCACATAGGGCTAAACAGCTTTTTAAATCATGTTTTATAAACATTTTGTCTTTACCTCGGTAATCTTTGTCTAATATGAAAAGTGATTTAATGATCTAAAACATTGAAGTGCAACAGCTGGGTGAAATTAGAAGAAATTGGAAACACTTTTTCACAGCACTGTTAATGCATCTAAAAATCATAGTGCAGCCTTAAGAAGTGTTACTCCTGAAACACGTTTCCTGCAATTAAGTGAACTTAAGTAAACTTTGTGTTTTAATAAAAAACATCATGATTTTATGTGTGTACAACCTACATAAACTATGTTTGGTAGTCACATACTAGTTTTTGAGTACTAAAACCGTCACTACCAAAACAGGGATTCTGGCTCAAGGTCAGTTGAAAGTTTGAAATTGGTTTTGAACCAGTTTGGTAGAAAGATCTAAAATCCTGATCTGAATATCGGTACTGGTACCTGTGCAGTCAGCATGGTTTTACCTCTATTGGTCTTTTTATTTCCTTCTAGCTTTGTAAAAAGCACCACTTCGGGATAAATAAACCAGAGAAAATCTCCCAGTCTCCAGATGACTCCAAGTTCTTGTTGAAGACCCTGAGTCAGATCAAGTCTAATGTTGCTGTTCCTATCAAGAAAAAGGTTGGTGGTGAAGTACTCCTTTTATAAACGCCATAATGGCAAACAAATGGAGTTTAGTTATTTACTTATTTAATTTGAAGACATTCTATGTGTCCTGTTAATGTTTGTAACCTTGTTCACGTTCATCTATCTGCTTTTCAGGTCACTCAGAATAAAGAAAAGGAACGTCTGGAGAGGAGACTGCTTGATGAGTTGTATAAGATATTCATGGACTCTGATTCCTTTTACTACAGCCCCACCTATGACCTTACAAATAGTGTCCAGAGACAGGGAGCGTCTGAGAAGTCTGATCTGCCACTGTGGAAACAGGTGCTTTGTCTGTTTTGTCCCAGAGTGCAACATAATGTTTTACAAAGCAGTGGTGGAAAGATATTATTGTATGTGTTTATATGATTGCATGGCTTTACTGACCAGCGGATGAACTGGAATCAGTATGTAAAACCAGTGCTGGGTGGCTGTGGACAAGTATAAAATGTACGACTAGAATGAACTATTTAAAAAACATTAAAATGTATTGTATTTTACAGTAGAAATAATTTTATAGTAAATAATACCAACATATTTAAAGTTTTAGTGTGAAACTGAATTTATTGATTGATGGCTCATAGTATCATTTTATAATTCTGCAGATTCTCTAGGGGCAGATTATGTAATGTTAATAAAGTGGCTGTCCCAGTTGACTAAATAGGCTAAGTTCACTAAATACCGATACTGTGTGCTGTTTATTGCCTGTAAAAAGCTTGTTTTATTTTTGTTGTTAACATAACTGCCATTTTTTGCTCATAGACAGAAAATAAACACAATTTATTTCAGATATAAGGGAAATTGGGATAGCCTGCCATTTAATGAAGGAAACAGAAATCCAAAAACAAATGTTTCTAGAAAAACAATGTTTGGAACCGTTGTTTCCTTTGGGGTACATTTTACATCAATCATCAGAGTCTAAAGAGTGGGTTCTGAGTAAATTATGAAATTAAAATGATGTTTGAAATAACCTCTTGCTGTCCCACTGAGTACTAACTATTTTTGGGTGTTACTAATCATTTTGACTTAAAACATTAGATGATTAATTTGAGCCAGTCACTCACAGTTTGAACCAGCATCAGAGAAGCATAAAGTCTGACTGGCAGAAGGGCTTTTATACAGAAATCATGAGGGTCAACCTATTCTTATATTGTGCTGGTCATGTTAAGTTGTGTCTGTGTTTGTTCGCATGAAATTGCTTAGTAGATATACTGAACTGTCCACTTTCACAGGCACAGTGTTGGGAGGCTGTTTGTAATTAGCGTTCTAGTATACTGCAGGATTGTTGTTGCTACTGACAGATGACTGTTTTTACTTTTTCTCCAGGTGGATGACAGATTCTTCTGGAACAAATACATGATACAGGACCTGATTGACCTGCATGTGAGAAATGTTACATTTAAGTGCATGCTAACAACGTTTCTCCATTAAAACCATCCTTGACAGCGAACATTAAAAAGCCAATTATAGAATGCACTGTTTTGCAGGTTCCTCAGGTGGACTTCTGGGTGATCCCTATCATCCAAGGCTTTGTGCAGGTGGAAGAATTGGTGGTGAACTACAATGAAAGTTCAGACGAGGAGAAGAGCAGCCCTGACACTCCACCCCAGGAGCACACCTGCGTGGATGACATCCATCCCCGCTTCACCGTGGCACTCATTTCCAGACGGAGTCGTCACCGTGCTGGTAAAAAAGAGGGCCGAACAGTGTTGTAAGACTTTGTTGTAAGGCTGTCGATTGTCTAGGACTGTAAGGTGATCAGAGTAATCTGACCTTTCACTTTAAAGGCATGCGCTACAAACGCAGAGGAGTGGACATGGAAGGACATGTGGCCAATTATGTGGAGACAGAGCAGCTAATCCATGTGCATAGTCACACGCTGTCATTTGTGCAGACACGAGGGTCTGTCCCTGTGTTCTGGAGCCAAGCTGGGTACAGATACAATCCCAGACCACGTCTAGAGAAAGGTAAGGTTTAGCAGTTCAGTCACTAGCCTCATTAAGAAAGACATATGGAGAAATCTGTAACCATATGGCGTCATAAGTCAAATGAGTAGAACACTTTATATTTGTCCAAGAGTGTCAACTCTTTATTTGTGGCCGCAGTGAGATGCAGAGGAGCTATTTCTGTAGTGTCACTGGACTGACTAAAGTAGTTACTCTACTTGCATAATAATAGCTCCTCTGTGAATGTTCATGTTTTTTTTACCTTTTATATGTCATTTTCTTGATGTTTGCAGGAGAGAAAGAAACAGTTCCCTATTTTGCCTCGCACTTTGATCAGCAACTTAAGATATATAAGAAGCAGGTGAGGTTTGGTGAAATATAGTAATATTGTTTATAAGATGTGAGAATGAAGCAATTCTGATTTTTCTGATTATTTATTAATGTATGTATTTATTGTTAGTCTGGAGTAAGTTATTCAATCGTAAAACAAAACATAACATGTTTTTTCATGCTGCTGTGTTCAGGCAGATTGTTCCCAGTTTAATTTACTGCTTCAAACAATGTTTTAAACAATTACAATTATGTTTTTTGTCACCAGGTCATCATCAATCTAGTGGACCAAAATGGGCGTGAGAAGCTCATTGGTGATGCATACCTTAAACAAGTGCTGCTGTACAACAATCCCAACCTAACATATGTCTCATTTGATTTCCATGAGCATTGGTGAGAAGATTGCTGCATTACATTTCATCAAGGCATATGGAGAAATCAGTGCCCTGAACTTTAAAAATTAGATAGTTTAATAGAAATTATAATAGCTTGCTAGTAAAGTAAACCCATATACAGCATCTATTTTCAGTCAGTAGTTCAGTATGTGTTAGCTTTGCTTGTGCTTTTTGTTCTGTTTCTGCTATTGTTTTGTTGATGATGGTGAAATATACCGACTTTATGATTTCTACTAAGAACAGTAATAGTAAGACTTGTCTTTGGTTAAATGAATGCAGTGTTGAGTACTTTGGAACATACCGAAAGGGTCTTTCGCTGAAGATCTCCCTTGCATTTGCATTTGTTTAGATAAAGGAATGCAGGAATGTGGGATAGTAATGTGTCTTTTCTTTCCTCAGTCGAGGGATGAAGTTTGAAAATGTGCAGACACTCACTGACGCCATCTCTGACATCATCACAGATATGCGCTGGGGCTGGTGGGTACTCTGACTTAACACTTTAAAATCCACTTTAATGGATCACTGTGTCTGCCTCTGGCTTAACACTTTAAAATCCACTTTCATGGATCACTGTGTCTGCCTCTTAAAAACTGTAAAGCATTTTAGCATGTTAAGCGCAAAGCAGATTAAGCACAGCAGCGTGTATTGTCAATAGGGTGGACCAAGCAGGAGTCATCTGTACGCAAGAGGGCATTTTCCGGGTCAACTGTATGGATTGCCTGGACAGGACCAATGTAGTTCAAGCTGCTATCGCTCGTGTTGTCATGGAAAAGCAGGTATGCAAATCTATTATGGTATTCTAAAGCTTGAACGAAGGCAGCACTGTGGTGTAGTGGTTAGCACTGTCGCCTCACAGATCTGGGATTCCCGGTCTGGACCGCTCTGTGTGGAGTTTGGATCTTCTCACCGTGCTTGAGTGGGTTTCCTCCGGGTACTCTAGTGTCCTTCCACAGTCCAAACACATACATGTTACGTTGATTTGTCACTTTAAATTGCCCATGGGTATGAGTGTGTGTTGGCCATGTGATGGACTGGAAGTCTGTCCTTGGTGTACCCCCCTCTTTTTTTAAGGGGGGTGAAGCGTAAGATAATGTGGATGGAAGCTTGAATGAGTTCTATCTGAGATCTACATTAACTGCCATGTTGAGCTGAGTTATTCTGGGGATTGTACTGAACGTTGTTGCTCACCCTGATACTATTTTGCTCTTGTTGTTAGTTGAAGAAACTAGGTGTGATGCCCCCTGAGCAGCCACTGCCGCTAAAATGTTACAGGATCTACCAGATGATGTGGGCTAATAACGGTGACACAATCAGCCGCCAGTATGCAGGCACCGCTGCTCTAAAGGTAATTCAGAGGTTGACTGTATGCCAATCTCCCTGTATGTCTCTATATGCAAAATATTCAGGTGTTTAAACTCTGTAGAGAACAGGCATATAAATGTAATCTGCTGACATCTGTTGGGTACAAGTTATAAATATAATCTGTGTATGAACAAATAAGATGGTAAAAAAATAAAAAAAAAATAAATAAATAACTGCACAAAAGCCATGTTGTGCACGGTGACAGTGGCAGTTGTGTGGTGGCTTGATATAAAAACAAAGCTCTTTTTCATTCGTCTTATCTTTTTCTCCATGGAAATGTGACTTGACTGCAGTGCGGCATTGCCTTATTTATAAAGTTAACATTTTTTGCATGTGGTTATTATATTATATATAAAAATAAAAAAATCAGCAGTTAACTATGCATTACTTTTAATTACTTTATGCAACCAGCAATGACTAGTTGTTGGTGGCTTATTCGTGTGGAGTCATTCTGGTGTTAAAATTACTGTGTAGGGGGATTTCACACGAACAGGGGAGCGAAAACTGGCTGGAGTGATGAAAGATGGCGTGAACTCAGCTAATCGTTACTATCTGAACCGCTTCCGTGACGCATACAGGCAGGCTGTCATTGGTGAGAATAAAGAACACACTTGAATTCACTGCCTTTGCTAAATGTCTCTACTGAGGAGTATAATGTGTGTTTGTCTCTTATTTGGTCAGCTCATTTTTTTCTGTTTTCCTGCAGACCTCATGATGGGCCTCCCTGTGACCGAGGATCTGTATTCCATCTTTAGCAAAGAGAAGGAGCATGAGGAAAAAGAAAAGGAGAGCCAGAGGGGAGCACAGGAGCAGGTCAGCCTGCTTCTACAGACATACATGCAGCTCCTTCTGCCAGATGATGAGAAGTTCCATGGTGGCTGGGCCCTCATTGACTGTGACCCTAGGTAAGACTAGTCCACACCAAGAACCTTTTGTTTTTGTTTAACTAAGAATGTCTTTTGAGGGTTTTTTTTGCATTCTAAGCCTGACAAGTGTTAGAAAAATAGCAGACTAGAAAATCAGACTTGTGGGATGTTCAACAAGACAGGATGGCCTAAGGTTCGCTATAAGCACAGTTGCAGACTCTCTAATGGAACAAAACCTTATTTGTAAGTAACTTCGACCAAAATGAGACCCTGGAGTGATCAGATCCTTTCTAAATGACAATGTGAAAACAATTTGTGTACTTTCCTCTTTCAGTTTATTGTCAAGGACACAAAGGTACTTTGTGTGTACATGTATATTTTATATTATGGTGTTTTACCAGCTGTTCAGGGTGAGGGGGTTTGCTTGAATCTTTGCGCATCTATGTGGTCTTAATGATGTTCAATGCTACATAACTTTGTAAGCCTAAAAGCACTGTTCTTACAGTCAACCCACATTATGACCTGAGATTCTTACTCATTTGAGTGTTCCCTCACAGTATACCTGTTTGTGTTTCTCAGGTCAGAATATGGTCTTCTTAACTTCCAACTGGTTCTTTTGGTATTACATAGCCACCTATGAAATACATTTTATGATAATACATGCATTTTGATTTCACATATTTTTCTCTTGCTCCTAAATAGCCTTATTGATGCAACACACAAAGATGTGGATGTTCTTTTACTGCTGTCCAACTGCGCGTACTATGTTGCTTAGTAAGTGCCTATATTATCTCTAATAACTTTATATTTGACAAAGAATCTTTTGTTGTATGCTTACATCTCATTATTTTTTTATTTCAGCTATGACGAGGAGGCAGATAGAGTTAATCAGTACCAGCGTCTCAGTTTAGAAGGTTTGGAAAAGATTGAAATAGGTAGGTAGCTCCTGTGCTTTCTGTGTGCAGTCAAATGTACAAGTGGTGATATTTCATCATGATTTAGTCATTTTATTGATGTTATTGTAATGTAATGTTTTTCTTAAGGCCCAGAGCCCACTCTTTTTGGCAAGCCCAAATACTGCTGCATGCGACTGCATTACAGAAATGAGGAAACGAGTGGTTACTTTCACACCCTGAGAGCTGTCACACGGAACCCAGAGGATGATGGAAAAGGTACAAGATTATGAAGTGTTAATGACTTATTTAATTTACCTCAGTTTAGTTGTTTGGCACAGTTGCATATGTTGGCATAGTGTGTTTGCTATAATTAATAATTTTCTAAAATGAATTTGATGGGTTGATGTGTTTTATTTATATTTCAGACACTCTGCAGTGTATAGCAGAAATGCTTCGCATAACTAAACAAGCTATGGGACTTGATGTGCCAGTCATAGAAAAGAAGTTGGAAAGGTAAGCAGACATCTTATAGTTCTAGAGTAATGCCAACAGCGGTCTAACCACTTCTTCACTTGAACGTTTGCTTTTCTTTACTTTTAGGAAGCACAGTAAACCACACGAGGACATCATGGGCATACAAGGAAAAGCCACTGAGCAAATTCTTGGCTCAGGATTAGCTCAGGGCAAAAGTTTCCTCATGAACAAGTTCTCATCCTTAAATCAGAAAGTGAAGCAGACAAAAACTAATGTCAACATTGGAAACTTCAAGCCTCTTGGTCGACTGGGGACCTTTTCCAAACCAGAGGTGAAAGTAAACTTCTTAAAGCCCAACATGCGTGTGAACCTCTGGAAATCTGACAGTAGTTTGGAAACCTCCGATGGAAACCCAGGCTCGGTAGCCATCAAGAACCTTTGTGATGACCGTTCAGATGCTGGGAACTCTTCTGACTCTGACTCTTACAACTCCGATGAGCAGCCATGTTCAGGCTCCCTGGAAAACATAGACTATGTGCTCCCCAGCTGTGGGATTGTGGCATCTGCGCCTCGACTTGGCAGCCGCTCTCAGTCCATTGGAAGTGTTGAACTCGCCGTGCCGTCTGTTATTCGTGTCACAGGCTGCGAGAACAAAGTAGAAGACAGTTTATCAGTTGAACCAAACGCCCAATCCCCAGGGGCAGCGTCGGAAGCAGAGGAAGCCATTTTAATTGACTTTGGGACGCCTATTGATGCTTACTGCCACCAGTTCGTCCATGATGCCCAGATCAAACCAATAGAAGTGTTTGAGGAACGTCCGGTACTGCCATCAAACCCACCGGCATCTCAGGATCCAAAAGCCACGTCAACTTCAGGCTCAAAGCCAGATTCCTCTAACTCCCAGCAACAGCAACTTCCTCGTCCATCTCAGCTTGATGTAGAGCCTTCAGTCCCAGGAACAAACCTCCTCACCGTCCACCCACCAGGCTCTGCAGCATCTTGCGGCTCACAGAAAAGTGTCGGTTCCCACGTGGAGGGCAGTCTAGGGCCTTCCCCTGCAGAAAGCAATGGAAGTCGTGTTGTGTCTCCCTTTGCTAAGATCAAGAGCTCCATGGTGCAGGTGGCTAGCATAACCCAAGCGGGACTTACCCAAGGTATCAACTTTGCTGTGGCTAAAGTTCAAAAAAGTCCAGAGCCAGAAGTTGTCAACGAGGTCCAGCAGAACGAATTGCGAGCGATGTTTACACAGTGCCAGACTAGAATCATTCAGATATAGTGTGTTTGTTTGGCCTCATGCAGATGTAGTTTTAGTGTAGAATGTGACTTCCAGCACAGTAGCAGTAGCATAAGCTTGCACAATGTGTGTACAGAGTCAACTAACATCCTTACTCCTTATTTCTCTGCTAGTTAATCTGATGTTTACAGCTAGTGTTGTGTAGTGCATAGTACACCTAAGCTGAACCTGACTGTGCCCTTATAAAACCCTTAATATTCATACATTACTGGTTTTGCATGTTGAGAAACGGACTGGTCTTGGGCCGATTGAGACAAGGAGGTTTTATTGCATGTCAAGGGACAAGACCTAATGTTGTCACGTGCAACACCCGCTGTGCAGTACACTTCTTTGCATCAATTGAGTGTTGTAGCTGTAGCCGAAACACGTAGTACAATAGCCAGATTCTAATATCTATTCAGTGGGCAGCTCAGTAACAGTAGAAAAAGAGGAAGGTAAGTCACATGTAGTTAAAGAAATAACTTTGTTGTGGTGTATGTCGATAGAAATGTACCAAAGTAGCAACAGAATACTAGTTTATAATCTATGGTTAAATAACATTGTCCAGTATGTAATTAGCATATTATAAAAGTACTGTATGAGTCTTCTGAAGTCGAACCCTCCATTTAATATATTCAGACAGAAAATATATTTACGTAAGTTTATCGTGATGATTGAGAAGAAGACCACTTCAGATTGACACTTGAAGCACCTCAGAGTCGTTACTGACATTTCTTTATGCATTAGCTGTTGAATTAGAAATATTGTGCTTAAAGGTACAATAAGTAGAAATTCCGTTAAAACCTAACTGACAATTAAGAAGAGTCGTTATATATTGGTAGAAAGCTTAAAGAGGAATGGTAGATCAGTTTAAATGAGTTTACGAGCTGGAGAACTGCCTTCCTTTTCTACCATGGTTTGGACAACATTGTGCAGTGCTAAATGCATAGCATCATGCTATCTTCTTCAATTCCTGTTTAACAAGCTATGTAACCAGCAACAGCTTACAAAAATATTACTTATTGTACCTTTAATCTTCTATCCTGTTGCATTAAGTGGGGGGAAAAAAATATTTATAATAAATATACAAGTGACCTGTTTATTTTTTTCCCTAGAAATGTAGAATAATGGACGCGTGGTCAGTGTCTTAAAACGTCCTTGTTTAAAATGTTCTACTCATCCAAAGGGGTAAAGTTAATCTGCAGAGAAGACCTGCATCAAATACTTGCCGTAGTATTTGTGTAGTAATTACGTTTTTGTAATCATGCAAGGAAATCACTCAAAAATAATCCATGTACTAGTGTAAACATTTAAGCAACAGGATGTATATATGAATATACTCACCATATATGACTTCTTAAGCAGGTATTTAATGCAGGTCAGACGCAAAGAACCCTGGCCAAACATTAAAGAAACACTGTAAAATGCTTTTTGCACTCTTAAATATGAAGAGTAAGCCTTATCAGAATATTAAGTGCAGGTATTTTTGACAAATCTACCTTCATATTAAATGTTGATATCTGTTTTCATTCAGGTTATATTTTGCTGTTTCTGTGGTGTAGTAAATTCAGATTTCTGCCACGTCAATAATCTGTTCATTAATATTTTGATGCTCAATATTTTTGAGCTCTGACCATTAGAGTGCTTGTGTTGATATGAACCTAGGTGAGAGAGGACTGTTTGAGCTATCTTACCTCAAAAGCACCATACCTAACTATTGAGAGTCCCAGTTTAATGATGCATTTGACGTGATGTTACATATTTGATGTTATGATGTTACATCATAGACTTGATGTTGTCAACCTTCTATACAATACTGTTCCCTTAAACCAGATTACAGTAAGTGAGCCTAATTGTAGTCTACAGCTAGATAGATAATACCCATTATTATTCCTTACTGCATACATTCGTCATGTAGCATAATCTGGGTTTATATGTCAAATGGGTACTCAAGGTTAGTCAGGAACAGATATGAAAGGGGCTTCAATTGATCAAAGGACCTACTCCAGCCAGGGTCATCTCAAACCTGAGATACTAATATTTTACAAGAGGGTGGAAGGGTTTCTCTCTTATGAACCACGTTTTAAACTGCAAACTTTAGTTTAATTGCTGTATGAAGCTTCATTGTTCATATATTCTTTTACTTACTGTGTAAGTAAACTTAATCCACTTTTCGCTTCCATAATACCGAATGGTTGGTACTTCATTCTGGTGCCTGCTGATGACACTGGCACCGTATAAACCTTATTGTGGTGGTTTTAATGCCGTTTTGATTATATGCATGTTGGGTAAATAGGTTTGGGTTGTAGGCTGAGTCCTTTTTAAGCATTTGAGATGGCATACACTGAACTGAAGGTCATTCTAGAAACTTGGAACATTTATAAAAGGAAGTGGTACATAAACATAAACAATATCCAAGAAGCTTTACCGTCTAAGTAAGCGTTCCTGTTGTTGTATGTGTCTGTTTTTTCCCTCCAGTTTTTGTATATGTATTTCATTTATTCTTTTTTTTCTATGCATAAGGACTTGCACCTTCTTTGTTTTTGTTCCCTAATATTGAAGCTGAAAAAGGACAATTACTTGACACAAGTGCTTTCAGAACCTCATTTTATTTGCCATCACTCTCATGTAACTGACATGTCTGATATACTGAAATATTGTTTGTCATGTAGTGTTAAGTGTATTTATTGCACAGCATTTAAGCACACTCTCCAGTATCTTCCCATGTCTGTATACACGATGACCTCTTCCACACAAGTTTGTGAGATGTTTCCATCTAATGTACCCAGAATTTTATTGTATCGTATAATAAGCCTATTTATTCTTAAAACTTGGTCATAGTCTTAATTCCCTGTGTTTGCTAATAACATTAACTGCTGTATTTTAAAATGTTATGGGACATATCTGGGAGGCTCTTTAAGTAAATAATTCAAAGAAAACTGATTTTGGATTATCTTGATTTGTACATGGGTACTTTTTTATAGGTTCTAAACCCAAAGTGATAGTGATATCCTTATTTATACACTGTGTAGCTGCATTATGGCACAGATGTACAGTGCCTGTGGTGAGAGTAAGTTGAGGAAAAAGACAGTGGAAGAATCCAAGGAAACATGCTTTCAGCTATTCAGTAAATTTAAATATTATTGCTTATGCTAGATCAGATACAGTTGGATTATTTCAGAAATGTCTTATGTAATTAAGTTGCTGATTTAATGAGTTAATAGTCTGGGTTTGACAACCAAAAACTGAGAATTAACCAGAAATAGGATGAATACTGAAGAGTGCAGCCTTTGAGGGTGCTCTCAATACTGCCACAGTTCAGAATACTTCAACAGAACAAGAGTATAAATGCCACTTCACTCTTTCACAGTGATAATGCAGTAAGTGATCTAACTCTGATTCTCTAATTATGGGTACACAGGGAGACACTGCCTTAGTGCTGGAATATACTGTACTTGGCACACAATTCTTTGTTGTGTGTAGTTTGTACATAACCTAAACATCCAGAAGGCATACAAAAATAATTACAAAATTCTTTAACAAATCAACTTTAATTTTTTGAGTTAGAAAGTTAGTTTAAGGCTTCTTTTGGAACATCACAACATTTAAGATTTATCAAAATACAAATTTATTTATTTGCTTTTCCTCCATACATGACCTTTAAAAGGGGTCAAGTTAAAAAAAAAAAAAAATGAAAACCTCAGTGCTGTACAAAGAGAAAAAAATAACTATAACAAGAAAACATGAATTGTAATCCCCAGTGGAGATAAATGTTTGAACTGTACTTGGAAAGATATGACTAGTTTAAGGCTCGTTGCCATTCACACATTTCTGCTGCTGTGTTCGGCTGATCCGCATCATCTCCATCTGCTTGGCTTTAATCCAGGTCTCTCTTGAAAGACTTGTTTGCCCATAACTTAACGAAAGCAGTCTAAAAGCAGAAAGACAGGTATTTAAATTGATGTATCAGAGTAGCTGTCTGAATTAACAACAAACAATGTGCAAAAAGCAGATGAAACTTACCGTGCAACTACCAGCATCCTATGCAGGTCCTCCGCAGAGACACTCTGAGGGTCATCTTTACGCATTTCAACAAAGTCCTCCTCTACAGCCTACAAAGTTGAGGAAGAAGGAACAGATGGTCAAATTAATGCACTGAAATTAACTTATAAATACCACACCATATAAGACCACTATGTATTAGCAAAATTGGCATTTATGAGCGTATTTATATAAAACCTTCTTGCAACTTCCACTTAACTTACAATGAAACTTAGTGTACCCAAACCGGTTTTCAGAACATACAAAATGTAAACGTCAAAGACCATAAACTAACATCTACGATCATAATTGCTGACCTTTGTGATCTGGTCAGAGATGTTGTAATCCAATGAGCGGGATACAGTGAGGTACACACGATACTTGATGAGCTGAGATGGAACCTGTGCAAACGTTACTGTTTTCAGATACTCCTCCAAGTTGGGTGGGCTCAAAGTGGGCCGGAGATGCACCTGGCAGTCACACTGTAAAGACAGAATTGTTTATTTAGTTAAAACAAACTAACTGAAGCCACATATTCCTTTTAACTTCCACTGGGACAAATCCAGAGCCAAAAATGTTACTTTGCTTTTCAAAGTGTCAAATTAGGTGGGGGTTTGTCAACTCTGATTTCCTTGTCGTTAAATGGATGGTCTGTACTGGCCTCTATTTCTTATGTCCTTGTAGTGGAGCTGCAGCCATGGTAACTCATGAGCCAATACACAGGAATAGCACAGCACATTCCACAGGTTCTTAGCATCAGAGTGAGGCTGTGCCGAGAGCCCAGCCAGGGAGCTGACGAGGCCTCCGCGGATCGTAACACAAATATCAGGCCGTCTCCTCAATGGCCCAATGGAAACAACCGGCAGTGCACATGCCAGTCTCATGAGAGCGCCACTGAAACCCAACACACTCACGCTTAGCTGGAATCAAGCACACTTCTCCCACAATTCGCCCTCTAGTGTCTGAAAGCGTCTGAGTGAGAGAGAACAATGTAGGCATGCTGTCCTTACCGGGAGGAGTGATCGGCCCTCAGACGCGATGAGCACGTTAATATTGCAGGGGAATTCCATCTGGTGGTAGTTAAAGTCGTAATCAACCTTCTGCCAGGAGATCAGGTTCCCCAGCGCTGTGATGTTCCGCACGCCTACAGCAAAGAGATGCACAGGGCTTCATATAGCATACACAATGAACACAAAGTGGAAGCATACAGAACTGCCCTCTGAGCTCATGAAGCTGACTGTTCAACATCTACTTTGTTCAACTTAGGGGATGATTAAAAACAGAAGAGCTGCAATGGAAAGTTAAGGATACATTAAAGCTCTTGGCAATGCTTTGTGTGTAAAATACAGAGCTCTGCCTTTTAAAAACCTATTTGTTTTTAAGCTAGTTATAAGAATTTTTCAGCCATACTAGTTTTTACCCACTAATTAATGTTCCTGTGGCTATTCTAACAATATACAAGCATCCTTCTTCAGAAAAAGGCGACTGTTGGAAACAGGAGGTATGGTCATTAAGGCCAGTATTAGTGACTCACGTAAAGTGACACTGCTATGTTTTTGAAGAAAAAAAAAAAAAACGGTATCGGCAACCGAACTAAAGCCTACACAGGAACTTGCATAATTGTAGGGAAATCCTAGCAAGGTTGGCAGTCTTCTTTTTCTTTCGCAGTACTTCAACTACTAGAAATTGAAACCTTTGTTTTTAGACTCATTGTATTTATCAGCTCCGCTTAGACTGTAGTCCATGCATTTCTCTGCATTATCTATTCTGATGCACTATCCTGTGGATCAGACACAGAGTTGCTGGAGATTAACTAACTCAGTGTCACTGCTGGACTGAGAATAGTCCCATCAACCAAACAAATTCAATAGTGTCCTGTGGGCAGCATTCCATGACCACTGATGAAGGACTAGATGAGCTGTAGTCTGACTTTATATCTACAGGGCAGATCAGCAAGGCTGGAGGGTTGAATAGAGTAGTAAGTGGAGTTGATTGATAAACAAAATACTATAATCCTTTACCCCAGTGACTAAAATAATATGACTGTGTAGATCCACCGAAACACACACCCAATGTTAGTCCTATATTGTGTGAACATGAATATTTTAATGTTGACATGACGTTTACTAGTCTATAAACAAATATACTGGACATTCTGGTCTGCATATACGCCCTTTTACCAGATCTATTTGCATTAATTGGGAACCAAATGTCTTCATTTAAGGATAATAAGTTTCAATCCTGTAACTTTATTCCATTTGTAGATGTTTCTTTGCAATATCCATTTACATTTTTCTGTAACTAGAACCCACATTTGACAAGCACACTTTGAGTAATTTCCCTTTTAATAAGCAGGCCTGTATTCAGTATGTCAAAATATTGGTACCTAAATCTTTACAATAAACAACCAAGTCTGTGGCACGTTGCTCTCACCTGTAGTGTCCAGTTGGCCTTGCTCAAGCTGCGTCTCGTCCAAAAACAGAGAAGTGTTACTGGCCAGCTGGAGAGTCCCACTCACCAGCCGGTTGGCTGTGTAGTCTTTTCTGGGCACCATGCGCTGACTGTTCATGTTGTCGAGACTCATACATATCCGGTATGACTAGATAAAAGGCAACAAAACATGTAACTAATTTCTGTACTTTAATTATTATTATTTTTTTAAACAAAGGAAGTAATCTATCTACAGAGTAATGACTGTAGTGTTCTTACAGATGGCACAAGCTGCTGGATGACTTCGTAGAGCTGGTCTGTGTACGGACAGCTGTGGGGGCACCCACTGACATTAAGTGTAAATTTGCCCAAAGGAAGAACATCTCGTCTGGCATACCTATAAAAGAACAGAAAAGGAGTTAGGTATTCAGTATGAGGTAGTAAATGAGTTAAACGGCTTTGTTACATTTAAATATAAATAATCCTACGCACATGACTCATGTGGTATAACACCTCACCCAAAAGATGCACAAAATGCATCTTTCCATGTACTTCTGCCTAAATATTTAGCAGCGATAAACCAATAGGAAGATCATTTTTGGTGCAATTACTAGGTAAAGGGGCATTATAGTTCTAATGATTCACTCACACGCTAGAGATGAGGTGGAGAATGAGATACTCCGCAGCCAGCGAGTCCCCCAAAAAGATGTGTGTGAAGTAAGTGAGCAGCTCTGCTCTGACCGAAGTCATCTCACTCAGGATGCCACTTAAAACTGAGGACAGATGCACATATATAGATGAATTTGTTACAACTCCTATATAGTCATGTTCTTTACTGGGAATATATGTGAAACAATATACTTACAGGCTCCCTTTTCCTCTGAAACAGCAGAGGGCAGCAGTGGATTGTTGTGCTGCAGTGGCTGGGCGTACAGCATGTGTATTCTAGGTACAAGTGATGCAGGTGGACTGTGGACTTTCTGCTCCTCTACAGTCTCCATGCTGTCTGTGGGGTCCAACAGAGACGATGCTTCTCTGCAAACAAAAGATCCTCTTTCAAACACCGCTATTTAAAAAAAGTGATAAATGGCAAATTCTGTTAACAACTAAGGGCAGAAACACATTAATATGATGCTTGTTTTCACAATGCACGTGCTGTAACATGCAGCATTTAAACAACCCAGTCAAAGTACACAATTTGTTGGCATTCTAAACTGAAATAACTTGAAGACAATATTTTTTGCTCTATATGTTGGAATATGTTGAAATAAATCAAAATAAAATGTAACCTAACTGTTGCACAGGCCCTCCTAATTATGGGGTTGTTTCTACACCAGCTACTAACAGGTGTATAAAAATTATATACACCAATAAAACGTGATGCTGGTAAATGGGATATAGGAAACTGTCACAACTGTCACAGTATACTTCTGCCGAGGCGCTGTATAATAAAAGAAGACCACTTATCATGTATCAGTCAGTTATATCGCACCTCTGATATCCTTTTATGCCAGCAACTCATTTTATTGGTATATTTTTAATCCTTATTTGAACTTTCAAACTAATTATAAACCTTTCTCTGTTTTTGATGCTTGCAGCTGTTCTGTGTGCTAGAAATACTGATGTAGCCAAAACAGAGTACTGTTGCTTAAACCTAACTATTTAATAAAAGAAGCCTACTTGTCATCAGCTGCCAGGCTCAGAGCAGGGTCAACTGAGAGAATGCCGAAGACCTCCAGCATGTCATTCAGTTTGAAACCATCCCACTCCTCATACACCTGCCAGAATTACAGAAAAAAAACATATAAAGACAATCTAGGGAAGTATTGGTTCTGTTTTTAAGTTTAACAAACAAACTATGAACTACCTTGACCAGACAGGCTGGGCCCTGCTCTCCAGGTAGAGGGAAGTTGAGATCTAGGTTAGATGAGAAGTGTGAAGGTGAAGTGTTTTGGTTGGGAGCTTCTGTTTCGAGCCGTTTTGAGTCCACATTCCTATGGGAATCCATATTCTGAGGTTCTATTAAGAGAGGAACGGCATATCAGCTGAAACGATGTACTCACTTTAAAGAGACTCCTGTTATACAGTAAAACTGGCATAGTGACACCATTAACAGCACCACCCATTCAACTGAAAGACCCAAGAACAAAACTAAATCCACATATGACCAAACAACAACGCTTATTACCGGAATTTAATTCTTTCTCTTGCTGTGGCTGTGCGTCCATGTCGTCGTCATCGTCTTCATAACTGCGTTTGTGCCTGTTTGGGGTGTAGGATGTAGAGGGCAAGACCCGGGCTTGACTGGACAAGGCATAACTGTTCTCAGCCGTTAAAGAAGTTTTATAAAACAATTTTTCAATTTAAACATTGCTTCATAAACATGTTCCACAGATTAACAGCTGTCCACTAGGAAAACAGTTTAGAGCATTCACTTTAATCGTGATGATTTGGCAGTACATAAAAGTCTCAACACACCATATTTAAGTCCAGCTGATTACAGGCCCAACTGGCCCTGACCTGTATGGCCAGGTTGTTATCTCTTAGGCTTGGGACAGGATCTGCTGAGCCATACACTTTATAATGGTCATCTGTATAAAAAAGAGCCTTAGCAGATGGGAATAGTATTTTCCTTTTTCCAATGCCACTGAAAGGATATTGCCTTCACCCACTGAGATTCTCCTGGTATAGGAACACAATAGAAAGTCTGTCTCTCTGAAGTAACAGCATTCCTTGAGTTAAAATCCACCTGCTGTAATCACAAACAAATTTGAATAAGAATTAATTATTATCAGACACATGAAATAATAGAACTCAAAACAGTACGGGGGGGGAGGGGGGGGGGTTGTGTGCATAAAAGGGTAGAGACCTACTTTTACAACAAACATCTGAATAAGAAATAATCTGGTGCAATGATTGTTTCATTATAAAATAAATAATCAAGTGTAAAATATTATACGAGAATAATCTGAAGATCAAAATAAAATAAGACCACCACCAACACTTCATTAACTTATTAATTAAAAAGACTTTTTACATCACAAAATCTAAAGTACATCACTGCACTGAGTGACCATGTTACAATAATCCATCCATAAATGTAAATGTTCACTCACTCCACAGTCCGTAACATCTTTGTACTTTCCACATTTTAAAACCTGAAAACACAAACAGGAAGAAAAATAGGAATAAACAAAAACATTAAAAAAAAAAACAGCACTCAATGAATAAATGTAAGTATTTTTGAAGTAAATGATGTGAGGTAAGAAAAGTACTGTATCTGAATGCTGCCCTTAATGTTTTGAAAGCGCTTTTTCTATGTAGTGCTAATGTTTATTATGTGTTTATGTCCTATTGTTTATTTATGTGTGAGCTTTAGAATAAAAAGGGCTCATACCATGTCCAGTTTATCAACAATATAAATTACTGATCCAAGCATCACTACATGAAATGAAATCAGGGCAAGCTCAAAAACAGGTTTAATCAAAGTACATTACTATTAAACTTACAATGCATAATGATTTGCACTTTTATTAACAGAGATTTAAATGACCCGTGTGATAAATATATAGAATGAATTTTATTTTTCGATGACGTTAAGCTCGACACATATGTCTCAGTTAGCTAGCAGCATGCTACTAGTATATACACACAACAACAGAGGGGACTCGGTACTAAGCGTAAACCTAAAGTAAGACATGGCTGGTGGTAAGAAGTTAGCCTCTTATTCGAAATGCTCGTTCCACCTTAAATGGTGCAACATTTCGAATAAGAGGCTAACTTCAGAAAGCAAACAGTTGAGCTGCTGCACTTTTATTAAGAGATTTAAATGACCCGTGTGATAAATATATAGGATGAATTTTATTTTTCACATCCAAATTTATAATAATAACATTTTAAAATGCAACAAATGTTTACAAATATTCATACATCATTATTAATATTCATAATTACATTTGTTCTGGACTTATGCCAAATTCAGAAACAACACAATGTGTATATTTAACTAAGCGTGATCACGCGGGCTCAGATTAACTGACTGTGAGAAAAGTATTATTTTTAAGTTTAACAAAGTAAGGTGCACTGAATTTGACTGGGAGTGTGTTGACCAATCAACTAACTGTGGGAATGACAAACCCTGCTGGGAGCAGCACAGCAGTAAATAAAGAATCACAGCCTTGAATGAACAAGGCGATAAACCGATGAACTATGTTTACTCACTTTTGTATTTGTTGCGGGATCAACTGTTTCATAAACTCCCATGAAAAATTCCGGATCAAACATATCCTGGACCATACAGCGGAACTTCACCAGGCTGTTGGGCTTCAGATAGTGCAGGGGAACATCATTTAGGGAGGGAACCTACATATTACAAAACATAAACAAACCAATGAAGCAATCAAAAAGGCCCTTTATTGGTCAAAGCAGTCATGTCAAAGCTATGTTTAACATTACCTATTTGCAAATGTGAAGACGTGGGTGAAGTAAACAAACACATTTGACAGACAGAAAAAAAGATGTTAAAGGAAGATAAAACAGAAACAGTCAGACGGATGGACCATGTGGTCTCAAACAAAATTAATACTTCAACACTTACCCACAAATGTGCGTCGTTTAGTTTCAGTTTCTCTTTGAAATATTCCACCACCTTCCTCTCCCAATCAGGACTGGAACTGTTCTGGGCTGAAAAAAAAAATCAACAATATTTTATTTATCACACAGCTGGTCTCGATGACGTTAAGCTCGACACCTATATGTCTCAGTTAGCTAGCAGCATGCTACTAGTATATACAAGAACAGAGGGGACTCGGTACTAAGCGTAAACCTAAAGTAAGACATGGCTGGTGGTAAGAAGTTAGCCTCTTATTCGAAATGCTCGTTCCACCTTAAATGGTGCAACATTTCGAATAAGAGGCTAACTTCAGAAAGCAAACAGTTGAGCTTTTCCAACAAACTGATAGCGAGCCAGAGTCTTACGGTAACACAGACCACACAGCCAGCGAGCTACTTGTGTGAATTTAGTAACTTAATCTTTTTGAACAACAAGCAAATATGAATCCATGCTACTCACTGCACTTCAGGTCACCACACGGTTATTCGGGAGTATCGTTAACTACACTCTATAGCTGGCTACATTAAGCGGCTAGCCAGCTGCCAGGCCAGCTACAAGTCCCAGCAGTGAAAGTGCTACGAGGAAAAGCTCTGCTGTTAAACTTTCCCTCTTACCGAAAATCCCGTCGACAACGGCCAGTGGGCTGTTTATCCAATCTTGAACCGAAGGCATAGCTGGAGGTCTTTGAGTAATACGAAAAATAATCGAATTTAATAAATTATGCTGACTGCATTTACTTCTAACACGTTTTTGTGCGAATTCGCTCTCCTCGCCTGCCCCACACAGCTAACTGTGGCGGGAAAATTGCGTCACGCGCAGTCATGTGACCTTAAGCGCGAGCTCTGCTTCTGCGTGCATAGACAGTTGGAATTAAAGCCTTTAATACATCTTTTATATATTTGATATGTTATAAAATACATTGCTTACCTTCTGGTTTATACAGTGATTTAAAGAAACAAAATCAGTCTGTTTAAAATGTATTTTTTGACAGAAATGAAAACGTTTGAAAGAGCGTTTGTCGATTCAGCTCACGGCTGTTGGCTCCGTCAATTAACGGTGACGGTTTTTATCAGGTTACAAAAGTGTCATGTAAAAACAATAATAAAGTCTGAAGTACATACATCTGCACAGTTGGGCAGTTTCTGGCAAATAGTGACCTAATTCTGAACAAACACGGCCAGCTTCTTCTCAGACATGCTTGCACCCTTTGATTAACACGCAAAAGTATAAACAAGTAAAAAGTATTTATGTATTTTCAGGTTTGTTTTGTGCATCTTTTCACTAGATATATGAAAACAAATAACATATCTAAGCTATATGCGCATGCTGAACCTCATTATTTTGCTTAAAAAGTTTTACATCACTGATTGAGAAACGTTTAAATGATTGCTATCGTTGTTATTAATAATTCATATAGCTCACAGGAAACGGCCTTGAAAGCGGAATCTCGCCGTACAAGCCGTTTGATTACCCTTTAACTCGTTTGTCGATTGATTGCTTTGGCCTGCAACGTCATCTAAATAACGACTAAATTATGTAGATCTATATCTAATATGGATAAACTCATAGGACTCTTGAAGCCATTAAACTTACAATACGAAGATGATATACTCATTAGCGATTATGAAAAGACCGAGCCGCCTGTTTGACGATCACGGAAACTCTTTCTGGAATCTATTGCTCGTCTAGGCCGACGGTGGGAGCTACGTGTAATAGTAAGTGAAAATGGCTGAAAGGAAAAGTACCGTTCCGGGCACTAGCTCCAACCTGCTGTTTTCCACAGCACCGGAATTTAATTTCAACTTGCCGTTTATTCCTGTCAGCCAAGCAACAGGGCCAGCTGTCTTATCTGGAGGTAAGATAATGCACGGAAAAGGGAAATTAGGTGATGCTAGCGAGTAGTTCCCAGTTCAGAGCGAGCTAGCTAGAAAGCTAACGTTAATCTTCAAATCATTCAGCTTTGCTAACCGTTTTGTCATTTGACTTCATACAGACTGTCATCAATTGTCATTAAGGCACGGTTAGAGCTGATAGCTTGGTGCAGTAAACGTATATATATATATATTTTTCATTAGGCTGTTAAACGACAACAACGCTAGTGTTTATGTTCAGGCAGGGGTCGGTCATTATTGCCTGCTTCTGCTCTGCTCTGTCTAGCTAGCTAACCGTCAATCACATCAGCTGGACAGTTCCGCTCTTGAAAACACTGGACCGACACATAAAATATCTGTCATTCTGTATTGGAACATTAATTGTCTTTACTTTAATCTGAGGTCAGAGTCAGGCCACTGTTTTTTTTTAGAAAGTTAAAATGATGAAAAAGCTAAATCCTGAATTGACGTAACAGCATGTTCTACGTATTTACACTTGCCTTCAGGGCAGATACTTCATTTTGTTTTCAGTGTAATGTTGTATTCGTCAGTTCTTCACTGATCACATGACTGGACTGTTTCACTTTCTTTTCTTTTAAAGATGATGTAAGTGAAGTTGGAGAAGAAGACAGCTTTCTCGGTCAGACCTCATCAGCTGCTCCCCAGCCCTCAACATTCAGCTACTTTTCTAATGCCACAAACAATAGTGACCCGTTTGCTTCAATAGGGCATCAGCAAAGCCTTCCTCCCACGTCTGCAGTCGTTTCATCAACAGGTCCTTCCCCAGTGTCCACTGCTGCAAGCTTACCTCCGAACCCTCCAATTTCCCAGGTGAATCCCACTCAACAATATGGCAATCCAGTTTACCAGAACCCCATGGGCAGACACACTCCTCCACCAAGTATGGCAATGCCTCCACCTCCCCAAGCCACCCAGCAGTCCTATAATCCATACCGTCACACAGCCACAAGTAGCAAAGCAAGCCCTTACCTCATGGCTCCTGAGATACAGCAGCAGTCTCCTAGTCAGCCCCCTCAGCAGTTCAACCCCTACTCCCAGGCCCCACCAGCTCCCACATTCCAAACATCGCCTCCAGCATTCGCTAAGGTAGGTTCTCTTATTTGTGAGCTCTTGCATTTTTCGATGGTTTTAGCATGAAAATACCAAGGACGATGTTCCTTTCTGTAGCCTCCCCCTACACAGACTCCACCACCCCCAATGGGACCCGGCATGGCAGGACCTGTGGTTCCAGCCAACCCTATGATGCAATACTCTTATAATGTCTATGAGCCTGTCCAGCCTCACTGGTTCCATTGCAAACAAGTGGAGGCCAAGAAAGTTTGGCTTCCCTTCAGCATTTTGGACTCTCTTCGACTAGAGGAGACTTTCAATTCTGGTAGGAAGGATATCTTTTATGATGTGATGTTTTTATATGGTAGAGCATGATGTTGTCTGCATAATATACTCATATTATATGTCAATTTATGTACTGCTTGTCTGTGACTGTTATTAAAGTTAACAGTCTTTTGTTTTATTATCTCTGGTATTCAGTCCAGCCAGACCCAGAGAATGTGATTGTGTCAACGGATGGTGGACGCTATGATGTGCAGCTATATGACCGCACTCGGACTGCTGTGTACTGGGAAGAGGAGCCAGCTGAGGTTCGACGCTGTAGCTGGTTCTACAAAGGCGATGCAGACAGCCGCTTTATTCCCTACTCAGAAGAGTTCAGTGAAAAACTGGAGGTACTTCTACTACTCCATGAGTTTGCTCCCTTGGAGAGTTTACACAAATGTGTTGATGCTGTATTTATATAATTTAATGCTGTGTGGTATGACTCTTTGACAGCATGTATCTTTTCTATCAGGCAGAATATAAGAAAGCTGTATCTACTAATCAGTGGCACCGCCGACTGGAATTTCCTTCAGGGGAAACAATTGTCATGCACAACCCTAAGGTATATCATTTACATCATCTCTCTTAGCAGTGCTGTTTTAGCAGACAAGTGTACAAGTTGTAGAGCTTTAATCAACCAGATAACATTCTAACAGGCTTTATTATGCACCCATAGTTTTAAACCTGACCATGACCCACGCCAGATAAAATATTTAGTCCAACTAAATTCTGTCCCAAAACTGGTCGGTCGTAAATGTTTTGATGAAGCATTAACCTTTTAAAGATTCAGTTATACATTAAAAATTTTATTCACAATGAAATACTATCATTCCAATAATGTTTGATTTAGTGCTGGTATCAGAGCTGATTCTGCTAGTGTTGGCCTTCACCTGTTTAACCCTACATCTCTATTTCTTTGCATAGAACATTACACATAATACATTTAACATATAAAGTATTTCTGGCCAAACAAATTATTCGTAAATGTCCTTTTGGACAACACTACGTGTTAGTAACTCTAGCATAGGGCTGAAAAGATTAATTGAGATTTTTTGAGAAACTCTAGCATAAATCAGTGTGATGTGGAGTTGACCTAAAGGCTAATAAAGTGTGTAAGTTAGTTATGGTTATATGTAATTACTTGTTAAGAAAGTAAGTCAGTGTGATGGCGAGTTGAGATGAAGGCTAGTAAAGCGTGTATGTTAGTTATGGTTATATGTAATGACTGGTTAAGAAAGTAAATCAGTGTGATGGTGAGTTGAGATGAATGCTAGTAAAGCGTGTATGTTAGTTATGGTTATATGTAATGACTGGTTAAGAAAGTAAATCAGTGTGATGGTGAGTTGAGATGAAGGCTAGTAAAGCGTGTATGTTAGTTATGGTTATATGTAATGACTGGTTAAGAAGGTAAATCAGTGTGATGGTGAGTTGAGATAAAGGCTAGTGAAGTGTGTACGTTAGTTATGGTTATATGTAATGACTGGTTAAGAAGGTAAATCAGTGTCATGGTAAGTTGAGATAAAGGCTAGTGAAACGTGTATGTTAGATGTGGTATAATTACTAGTTAAAAAGTAAACTAGCTAAGCTTTGCCCAAGAACACAAACACAGGCAATAAAGGCTGAGCTTCATTCACATTATCAAGTCAAGTTTATTTATATTGCGCTTTTTACAACGATGTTGTCTCAAAGCAGCTTCACAAAGTGCAGAGTGTATCACACACTCACAAGAACATACACCCCTCACACACCCTCCTTCACAGAGATGCATGAAATACCACAGAAAACAAAATATCAGGTGGTGTAAGTAGCAATTAGAGAATTTAAACAAGAAGTTTGAGTCTGAGGGACACTCTGAATCTTAGTGTGAGCAGTCACATACGTAGAAATATTTAAAGCGCACATTTTCTGTCTTGTTCATATAAACTACTTTGGTCCACCCTGCAGGTGATAGTGCAGTTTCAACCATCTGCCATGCCTGATGAGTGGGGCACTACTCAGGATGGTCAGACGCGACCCAGGGTGGTGAAGAGGGGTGTGGATGATGACCATGACGAAGTCCCTGATGGTAAGTATACTGCTTAGTAATCTGCATTTAGTAACTTTCAGTACGCCCTTATCCAGAGGAAGTAAAACACAAACAGTTGAAGGCAAAACCTACTAAAGAACACAAATAATCAAAATAATTAATAATCACTTATCTTTGTAAGTAAATTTCTGCGTAAATGCACAGTGTAAATACTGCATAGGTAATTTTGTATTACTAAAGGTCTTTAGATCATGATGGAAGGAGTTTAGAGGTAAGGATGCTTGAATATTTGGAAGAAATCTTGTTTTACTACCAAGTGCGGAAACATGAAAGGTTTGTGCCTCGCGAGTATATTTACATCTTAAAGAAGAATGTGCTAGCTATCCTGGCACTCTAAGTATAGTCACATGCAAACATTTTAATTCCTAGTCAAACCAGTCAAAAGTGTCAAAACTATAAACCTACCCCACCTATATGTATATATATATATATATATATATATATATATATATATATATATATATATATATATTAGTGCTATAACATTTACACAGCAACCTTTCTTCCCCTTATATGTTACATATTGCATTATGTTTGCTATTTGTTATTGGACCTTCTTAATGCTGTATTGGAAAATATGTATTATTTATTATTTAATTTCTTTGACATCACAGAGTTCAATCCAATTTATGCACGCACCAAATGTTTAGTCTAGAACAGATGTTATATGTCTAGCTACAGTGTTTTTTTACCTTAATTTAACAGATATTTCTGTCATAATTATGTATGTGTAACGACCTTTTATCCTCTATTAACCTTTTGTAGGTGAAATGTCACAAGTAGACCATCTGGTGTTTATGGTGCATGGTATCGGCCCAGTGTGTGATCTGCGATTCAGAAGCATGGTGGAGTGTGGTAAGAACCAGAAACGTTTTAACACATTCTGAGATATTTTACTTCTAAACTTGCTCTGCTGCCTGTTTCTTTCCTTTGTATTTTGTATGGTCAAAAAGGCGCGTCATGCTGTGGCCTTCTGTGATCTATGATAAGTGAGTGTGCTCTGTATGTCCACAGTGGATGACTTCCGCAGTGTGTCTCTCAAGTTGCTGCACAGTCATTTTAAGAAGGCTCAGGATGAGCGCGTTATTAGCCGTGTGGAGTTTTTGCCTGTGCATTGGCACACAGCCCTGCATGGAGATGCTACAGGAGTGGACAGGTATGAGTATTGCCTTTTTATCACATTATACTAAATTTATTCACTAAAAATTCAAATGTAATGACGCGATTTGTTCCAAGGCCTACTAAATATTTTATGAAGTAAAAGGCAAACTTGTCAGAACATTTAAATCCTTAACTTATTATGCTGCTCAATATTACTTCCCATAAACAAACACAATAGACAGTATACTATGATAAATAATACTACATTTTCACATAACTGAAGTGTGAGTTTGTGGCATTGACATTTGTTCTTTATTAATATGTTATCTAGTCAGGTGTCCTCTATTATGCACACATGCATATTATTAATATTATTAATATTTTTTGTGGCTTGCTGTGTCTTAGTTAGATTAGTTAAGTAGCCAGTCTTGTACCCTGGTACAATCAGTAGTCACAAGTGACATTTGTTTACTGCAGTGTCATAGAATAGTATTTAGTAGTAGTGTGCTGCCACAGTCAACTGAAAGGGCTATTATTCTGAACTGGAAGCATCTAGACAGAAACACCAGCTCAGTCATGAAGTGGTAGACCTGCTGAGTGCATAAGAACTGTCGGCAGCTTTATAAAATGGCTTTTCATGGTGAAACAAACCACTATGCACAGAGTTGAAGTTTTGACTGGTGTAGAGCACCCTGCTGGACACACCTGGAGTGATGAATCATACTTCATTTGGCAGTCTGATGGTCGAATTTGGGATTGGCAGATGCCAGGAGAATGCTACATACCAGGATGCTTAGTGCAAGCATCAAAGTTTATTAGAGGAGTGACAGTGAATCAGGAATGTTTTTCATGGTTTGGGCTCAGTTTGGGGAGGACCTTTTTCTGTTCTAGCATGTCTGTGCCCCTGTCATGGTTTAACATACTTGGTGTGGAGGAACGCCAGTGGTCTGCACAGGGCCCTGACCTCAACCTCCATTAAGAACATTGATGCACTTTGTGATGCGAGCAGAATAGTGGTTACCAATTTCAAACCTTTCTTGTCCCCCCCCCTTTTTTTTTAGGCGGATCAAAAAGATTACACTGCCCAGCACAGGTCGGCTGCGACACTTTACCAATGAAACCCTCTTAGATGTGCTGTTCTACAACAGCCCAACCTACTGCCAGACCATCATGGACACTGTGGCGTTTGAGATTAATCGGCTGCATGCACTGTTCATGAAAAGAAACCCAGAATTCAAAGGTGGCGTGTCAGTGGCTGGACACAGCTTAGGTAGGAGTTCATAAATGTTCTGTGTTGTACTGCTATTTTGTTTATTATTTATTTTGATTTATTATGATTCTTCTTCCTGTGTTTTCACCTGTAATTGTCTACTTGCAGGCTCTTTGATACTTTTTGACTTGCTCTCTAATCAGAAGACTGGCTCTCCTTCCTCTGACTCAACTCCAAATGGAACTGCTCAGCCTGAAGTGAAAGAGGTAACCTATAGATTATTAGTTCATTAAGATTAGATATACACCAAAAGGTGGCAGGTGAAGTGCTAAGAGCTGAGTCTGGGTATGTCCGGAAGAGCAGACAACTGTAGATTGTACTCTTAATTTGTAGGGCTTCTAAATGGGCTATTAAACATCATAAATAACTTCATCTTAGCAGTCGTTCTGTGTAAAAGAATATTCTAAGGTTGCATAAGATATCTTGCGTAGTGTGATTTTACATGTGACGTTAGATGCTATGTTTGTGACCACTGAATAATTTCATATATTTTTGGTTTCATTGAAGCACTTGAATACATTGTGATTGCACCATAGATCAGTCCTCTGGCTTCTCAGCCCATTGAGGCCTTTAGCCCAGCTGCAGCAGAAGAGGGGAAGGAGGAGGAGACTGCTGACCTGTCATCCGTTCTGGAGCATCTGGGTCTGTCTGAGTACCTCAGCACTTTTGAACAGGAGAAGATTGATGTGGAGTCACTGGTGAGAACAAGTTTTCATATTTACATGTCCTTGCATACATCTCATATTGGTGTGCATTCATTCTGATACCTTGTCTCTCTCTATGCCTCGCTGCAGCTTATGTGTACAGTGGATGATTTGAAGGAAATGGGCATTCCTTTGGGGCCACGTAAGAAGCTTGCCAAGTTTGTCAAAGAAAAGGCAGCAAAGCAGGCACGCATACATTTTTGTCTGTAATGTGTCTGGTATTCGTTAACTAGATCAAGTGATTTCATAATATGCATGCTTCTTTTTTATTTTCAGGCTGCACAACAGGCTGCACCAGGGAAGACTGTGGCCAAAGAGGAAATTAAAGAAGTCTCAGCTCCTCAACAAGCTGGATCAGTCACAGATGTTGCCAACGTCAAAGTTCCAGTTGGCAGGACTATGTCCTCCATTCATGTGGATTATAATTGCTTTGAAATTGGCACTGGGCAGGTAAAGTTTTAGACCAATACATGTTTGATTACAGTGCGAATTATAACCATATTGGCATGCTTGCTCAGTTTTTATAATAAAGTACAGTTTCTTTTAAGTTTTGACATCAGTCGTTCTAGAAAGGTTTCCAGAACAGTTTAATTTCTTATAAAGTATGAAGTCATCAGTTTTGTTAGTGGATTGTTTTCTCAGAACTGAATACAATATCCTCCTCTAGGTGTCTGTGGTGTATCATGCTCTGGATTTTGAGCCTATAAATTTCTTCGCTCTGGGCTCTCCCATTGGCATGTTTCTGACAGTGAGAGGTGTGGAGAAGATAGAGGAGACCTACCACTTTCCCACCTGCAAGGGCTTCTTTAACATTTACCATCCAGTATGTTTGATCAAACCTCAATTTTATTGTGTCCTCATCACACAAAACCAAACAAATTATCTTGCATGCATTATTTGTATTATTTTGTGAGTTTTGTGGATTTGTATTGCGAGCACAGAGTTCCACAAATACTTATACTTTTTCTTCGACACTGTTTTCAGTTGGATCCAGTGGCTTACAGGATTGAGCCTATGATCATGCCAGATATAGAACTGGAGCCTGTTTTGATTCCACATCATAAAGGGAGGAAGAGACTTCATCTTGGTATGTATGAGAATTTTTTTATAGAAGTTTTTATAATCCTCAGTCCTCATTACATTACATTACATTTTGATACACCACAAATACAGACAAACCATTTAAAGCTTCTAAATGCATTCAGGGCACGGGCGTTTCCTCCCACAGTCCAAAGACATGCATGTTAAGCTGATCGGTCACTCTAAATTGCCCGTAGGTGTGAGTGGGTGTGTGGCGAGGGTTGTGTCAAGAAGGGCGTCCAACGTAAAACTCTTAGCCAAATCTAATATGCGAGTTGACTCGCTGTGGCGACCCTTGTAGAAGGTAATAAGCTGAAAGAAGAAGAGGAAGAAATGCATTCATGCACCCAACCACCTCCTTAGTGTTTAGTGTTCTAGCTGCCACTTTGTGAGTAAAAGCCTTATATTAGGTCTAAGTTGCCTAAGAGTACTCCTATACTGCATTGTAATTAAACCCCTTAATTTTGGAGTGGTGTGTTTTGTGAAGTTATCTGTATGGTGATGAAGAGATTTCATTCGGAGGTTATATGACGTATAACACTGAACATGTTGAACACATTTTTAAAATGAAACATCAACAAAACATACTGTCTATTATGTGTTTAGAGTTGAAGGAGAGTCTGTCCAGGATGGGTTCTGACCTGAAGCAAGGTTTCATCAGCTCTCTTAAGACTGCCTGGCAGACGCTGAATGACTTTGCTCGTGCTCACACCTCTTCAATTCAGCTGCATGAACAGCTGGCCATGGTGGCCAGTCAGATCAAAGAGGAGGAGGAGAAGCAAAAGGATGAAGGTGAGGTAGAAGGGAATATATCCAGTTTTGCGAAGCATGCAGTTTTTTATGTTTGAGAAACATTTTACAGCACAGAGCAACAGAATCACATACCCGTTGTAAATGTGTACATGTGTCTGTATAGATGCCAGCAAGTTAGTAGTGGAGACTCTTGAGCCCCTAAAAGAGGAGGAGTCTCTGGTGAAGGTGGGCATGCTGAACGGAGGACATCGCATTGATTATGTCCTGCAAGAAAAGCCCATTGAGAGCTTCAATGAATACCTCTTTGCTCTCCAGAGCCACCTGTGTTACTGGTACGTGGAGTATAGCAAGATATACATATACATATACATATTTCTATGATGAAATAAGTGTTATGCAGCGAGTCCTCCTACTGATGGTGCTTTTTGTCTGTTTCCAGGGAATCTGAGGACACAGCGTTGCTCATTCTTAAAGAGATTTATAAGAGCATGGACATATGGCCAGAGCAGACTGTACACTAACATGTTTGTTCAACAACAATCAGCGTGTGTTCATAAAATTCAGCCGGTTTCCAGTACTCCAGAAGGGCCTGTCTTCACAGTCGAATCACATTATTTTTTATTTTCTTTGATTTTCTATTCTTGTAGTTTCTTGTACAAATATGAATACAAAAGTATTATTCTATATGTCTTAAATTAAGAAATGAAAAATTAAATAGTGGATTTAAATACCACCTTACATCTGCATTTTTATAGCCGGGTGAAAGTTTGAGTGCAGTTGAATCATGAACCATAGTATGAACCAAAACTTTGGTTAAAAATACAAATATATCCATTTTATTTAACTAACAAAAACAAAGCTATGTAATAAACTGATTTAATATCACCTGTTTTTCTGTGACTAATGATAAAGGTAGTTCGAGCCCCTGAACTGTATTCATATTGTTAGCCTGCCATGATATAGGCTGACTTTATATATTCAGGAGAAACATTTGACTCTGTATGCACTCAGTACTGTGAACAGTCAGGAACTGCAGTCTTTGAAGATGAATGATGATGAACTGGAGTCAACACAACACTGAAAAGCTGTCTGTTTCTCTTGATTTATTTTTAAAAAGTGTGAGAAATTCACCATTACAACATGCAGTTCAGACTATCAAGTCTTGTTTACGTCCCTTTATTGTGAACAGCTTGACGCTAAGGACTTGCTTTTACTGAAAACTAAGTGATTTGTGAGTGTTAACCACCTTTTAGATTCTAAACCAGCTTTAAGGAACTGAGGAGTCAGAGATTTGACTATCTACAGTTGACTGAACTAAACGGAATGACACTAAAATAGTGTCATTAAGCACAGTGCAAAGGATAAAATTGAGACTTGCTGAATAGTCATTAGTCATGCTCAAACAATACAGGAAAAGGGTTGGGGAAGTTTGATACAAAAAGTTACTAATCCATTCATTCCATGACATTCATTTTTTTTTTTTTCATATGTACTTGGACCTGATTGTCTCTTTCATTTGCATCAACATTTACAAACTCTGGACCCTTAATCACAGCGCAGTTTTTAAACAAATAAATGTAACAGTATGGCTTCATTAATAAAAACTCAAGTTTAAAATAAAAAAAATACTCAGTGGCTAACGTGTAGTTGCCTATATTAGGCCACTTGTAATGTGCTTAAACATAAAAGCACAAACAGAAATGGTCTTTTTACATCCATCAATACTCACAGTAACAAAAGTAAACGGACTGAAAGAGAAATGACACAGCTTTCAAATGTTCATATAAAGCACTTCATTAGGTATGGTTTCCCAACCATATTTCGTCTTTCAGTGGATGCTTGGGTTTAGTTTTAATCTGTGGATTATATCAGATTTAACTTTTGCATCAGTTCAGACACTATGTTGATCTAACGATATCTGGACAAATCTCAGTCGGCTAAAGTTTGCACAAAAGCAGTCCACTGACACAGTGTGCTTAATTTCAGCAGGTTCAGCAACCAGCTCAATCCTCTGCCCTGCTCTGAGTCTTGTAAGCCTGTTTGCGAAGGTGGTTTTCAATTTCCTCACGAAACACCAACATGCCCAAGTGAGAGTGAGAGGCTTCGTTCATGGCCTTGGACTGGATGCACATACGATACTGTTCTGGCGTCAGCTCGTCTGCACACAGTTTCTCATGCCACATGTGGAAAAGGCCTGATACAGGAGTGCGCATCACTATCAGATCACTCCGCAGATATTTTCTGTACAAGTGGACATCTTCTACTCCCCAGCCTTTCACTTCAAGATCAAATCCTCCTGAGAAACAAAACAGAAAGTTAGGGTTTTCTTTCAGGTTATGTTAGTTAGCTCGTCCTTTCCATACAAGTGCAACTTACCAATGTTGAGGAAGTCAGAACGATACTGACAAGTCATTCCAAATCCGAAGTCCCTCCAGAATCCAGCATCTTTTTTATGAATCTATAAATAACAATTGTATTAATGTCATATATACCTCAGTCTTCTGAACAAAGTAGTTCCATATTACAATATATGGTACTATGAGGCTATGAAATTAAAAACATAAGCAGATGAACTGGTTACATACCAGCTGATGTTCAATGGCTGGAAGCATGTCAAGGTTTCCATATACTATGGCAGGATTGTACAGACTAAAAACAACCGGGTAGAAGACTCGCTTGCCTTAGATGGAAAGGAATGAGACATATTTACCAACAAGGGTTATCAAACCTTGAAAGATACCATAAAACAAACGGGCAAGAGTAAAGGCCTGTGATGGTCCAGATTATACGCTGTTATATTGCTATCCATACTGAGAAAATGTAATTTTTGTAAATGGTCAAATATCTTTCTTTTATTTTATTTAAAAACGTGTCCATCTTCATAGCATTACTGGTCATGGAAAGAAATATACACACACAATGATGTATCACAAACGTCTCACCTGGTGTTGTATTCAGGCGGCAAGTGCTGAGGAACTCAAGTGTGAAGTAAATATCTACATCACAGAAGAACATCAACACATCACTTCCTTTCTTCCATGCATGAGCGCCAATGTCCAGCCCTCTTCCACGGGAAAACTCCTCATCCACAGGGATAAGAGTGTAGTTGGTGAAGCCTTCCTCACTTAGAACATCATGAGTTACAATTAAATAAAATCAATATCAAAGACAAGTGACCATGCTTTAGATAAAAGGTATTCAGCTTTGATACTGAAGGGCTGATGTTCAGCACAATCTGGTGACTCCCCTGCTCAAACACAGCTGTTTCAATTCCTCTGCTAATTGTCAGGTTTAATGGGTGTGTTTGAGTAGTGGAATTACAGAACTGTGCCGGACAACACCCACCTAGTGGTAGGTGTTGAATATCCTGGATCTAGACTTCTTAAAGAAAAACATGGCTGTCAAATTAGTTTGAAGTCTGTGTTAACTGTGTTAGCATGTATTTGTTTTACTTAAAGACAACATTAGATGAGAACTGACTACTCATTGGATGTTTAGGGCCTGGAGTGACCACAAGCTTTCTCCCCATTTGGTAAGCTTGCGATTATAATGTCCTCTTAAAATGTATCAGGCAAAGATTTCTAACTTGTCTGAAACATTCAGGCTATGGCTATAGTTTCATGTTGACATTTGCCTTCTCTGTGCCAACTCCCTGCCCCCAGCATCCACCTCTTGAAAAGCAAAGTAGGGCCACCCTAGATCATGTGTTTGTACTAGCTTGGACCCTTACAAGCTGTAATGCTCTTATGTTCCTGACAGACAGTTTACATTTAACTGGCAACATCGAAAATAAAACTACTCTGGTTCACAAACCTGGACATTTTTTCTAAGGATAACTTCACCTCCTGTAAACCCTCTTCCCCAAAGTAGACTACTGTTAGATGCACTCGCTTGTCCTGCTGTATACAAACTTCCCTGCAAAAGAACAGACACATAAAACAGACTTATACAAGGTGGATATCAGCTGGTTTCTCACAACTGTTGTTGTGAAAATTCCATCTTCTATTAAAACAAACAAACAAACAAAAAAAAATAACACATGGCTGGTCTAGTCCATGCAGAACTGAAAAAGCCCAAATGACCATGGTTTTTAGTATAACTGAAGTAACCGGGCTTGTTTTTTTCTAGGAAATGCTCCCTTCATGACCAGCTTATTCTGTAGAATTGTATGCTCACCTGAAATTGTGTAGGAACTGAACAAAAGCTTCAGTTCTGCCTGACAGAGGCACTATAATGTTAATGATTGTGCTGACTGTGTCTACAGATGTGCTCCTGACTTTCATCAGGGGACCAAAGGGACGGAAGAGGGTGACGTGACGGAATTCATGGGAATTCTCCTTCGCAAAGTACAGTTCATAGAGCGTGCCTTTGTCCCGTTCAGTCCTGTAAAGCCCTGGAAAAGAGCATGAAGAGTAAACACAATGGTCAGAGTTGCAGAATGACCAAGAATTAACTAGACAAGGGCCTTCTGAAAATTATTCCACTGTTTAAATAGTGATATTGTGCTTTACCAAAACTATCAGTTCTCACCCTCGACAAAATGGCTCTCTGTGAAAGTCTGTCTCTGCATGGGCATGTCATCCTCCTGACCATCCTCCTCATCAGGGTTGTTAATAACATCAAGGCCTGCCTCAATCACCTCCACCAGCTCGTCCCGTCGATCCTTGCGGACAGGCTTTTCCTCAGGATGCCGAGTTAGACCCATCTCCAGCTGATAAACCTTTGTAGTGGTGAAGCTCTCAAAGGGCACTAAAGCATACTCGCTAGGTAGCCGTGCCCCGGTACTCACCTCCGCCTTATCGATCTGCGAATGCAAGAATTCCAGGAGGTCGCCAGGTTCCTGATCTTTGCCGTCAACCAGGCCCTGTGGTCCAGGGCTCTCTTTCTTCTCCTGCAGGGTCTTCAGCTTGTCGTTCATCTCCTGCAGCTCCTGCTTGAGCTGTGCGATCTGTCTCTTGAGGCTGGCAGCTCGACTGAGGTGACGCTCCTCTTGCTCCTGCAGCAGTGCCTGGTAATACTCCTTCCCATAAGGCTCTCCTCCAAGGCCAGGCAGCACATGACTTACGTCCGCAGGGGGAGTGCATTCCAGCAGGTAGGCAAAGAAAAGCAACACTAACAGCAAGAATATACCCAGAAGTAGCCAGCGCACCCGGCCCTGCAGAGGCAGCCCTCGTCTGGGCATAGCGGAGAGACTGGGTGCTGCTGATCAACCACGCCTCTTCATTTCTGCTATGCCAAAACCTCACTTTACATGGAGACACGTGGAGTCTATCCACTACACATTTATATGGATCTCATCCTACACACACTTAAACAATTTCCACATAAGGGGGAAACTGAAAGTGTAGTTTAGGGAAGTCAAACATCTCTTGATGTCATGGTGCATTCTTAGGACAGTTCATTGTTGAGATTCCTTAGAAATATGCAAAATTGGTGTCGCCAGTTCTGGTTTTTCATCTCGACCACACCTGTAAAGTAAGAGAAAAGAGAAGTTAACCTCGACAATGATACAAACTGGGACTTAACCGACAGCTCTGAAACCTTTAATGTGGAAGTAGATAGAAAGCCTCCAAAATAGCAAGAGGTTTAGAGAAATAACAACAAAGTACAGTTAACATTATGTGCACATTACTCACGGCTGTATCTCTGTACTGTTCAGACTGGCTCAACAGAGGAAGCAGCACAACACTCACTGCTCTTTCGGTGCCACTAAGAAATTCGGCTTTACTAATTACGTTGCAAACACTAATAACGTTTCCCAGGATAAAAGTATAACTGTATTCAGCGTCCGCAGATTTCGGCGGTAGACTGACCAACAGTCAGATAAATAAAAATCTTTAAACTACTGTAAATAGATAATATCAGCCACAATAAACACTTACAGCGAGGCCGTTTATTAGAACAGTGTTAAGCAGAGCTAGCCAGCAGCAGCTTGTTTTAGGGGCAGCTAACTGCCGGACGCTGCTAGAAACACTCCCGTTTAAGTTATTTTCTTTATAGAAGTTAAAACTATAATGACAGAGTTCGCTTACCTCAGTAGCTATGCTAATGTTTACAGTGTTTAACTGCCAGGATAATCATTGTTTTCTGCTAAACAAACGTGGGAACTAAACGCCACGGGGCACAAAACACGGAAGAACAGAGAAAAATGGGGGCCGTTTCCGATGAGTTTTCCCAGCTGGACTACTTCAAAATAAAAGCACTCGCTAATAACAAAGACTCTCCCTATAAACATGGGTTGGTGGAGCATCATGTCTTATTTATATTTTTATAGTTATATTTTCATATTTTATATATTTAAAATTTATAATAGAAAAAAGATAGCACACCTTCGATCTAAGCCTACTCTGTAGGTTGAAACCATTACAACAACTTACACAATAAATAATGTATTTGCATTCAGAGTGTTATTTACTTCAAATTAGGAGAATGATTTTCAAACCATCCCCAGTGTAGTGACTTTGGCAAGATACCTTTTCTTTTGCAGAATGCCACAGACTATAATTAGACTATATTCACACAGTGCTTGTGGCTGACTGGTCATTTAACCATAGGTCATCACAGCTGTGCAGACTCTGTAATCAAGCCCTCTCATTTCCACATTATGTGTATTGTGCTGTGTCAATTCTATTATGCTTACAATAGCACTTGGCTGTGTAACTGAAATAATGTACTGAACTGAAGCTTCAGCATCACTAACATACTTCATGTGTTCAGTGTAATGAGAGAGATGTTGGCTCAGTGTAAGATACATCTTGATGTTCACTGTGAATGCTAAGCGTGATTAGGTTTTAATGGTAATGCAGTGGGAAATAGCTTTCCATGAGCTTTTTCCATAATCAGGCAGCATGTACATGCAAGTTGGACTTAAAGGGTGTAGGAGCCTGACTATATATATTCATATAAACATAAGAGAAATGCACAGTAAAAGAAGCAGCCAAACATCTTCTAACAGTTTTATTGATTGCAAATGAATAACATTATAACAACATAACAAATTACACTCATCTGCATTGTTACAACTGTTGCACAAAGAATGCCTTCACGAGGAATCAAACATAACCGGCTATTGAACTCAAGTGTAGCCGTGTGTCAATTTCAGTTTCCTTTCTCAGACGTACCACAGAGATGCTTGATACATTTTGTGACAAATTTCAGTGGCACACTTCTTTTGGAGACAAAAACAAAAACATACATGTTCCCATCACACTGGAGAAACAGTTTTACTTTTCTAGATGACATTTGCATCCATTCTTTGTACAGTCATTAGCAAAAAAAGAGAAAAGAATCTATAAGAGGAGATGGTAAAGAAGCTCCCTTTTCATTTCTGGGCTGGAATCAAGATCTTCTCTGTCTTGCATTTATAAGTGGAGGCTATAGAAGAAGCGGCACAGGCACTTGAGAGACATTTAACATGGACATTAAACTGTGTACACAGTCATGCAATGATACAACACGGCCGACAGGGCCTTGAGGTAATGATTAACATACCTACGAGCTGCATGTAACATTTTGAGGAATTCCAGCCAATTTGCAGTCTATTGCCTCTTTCCACACATAATGCTCGTGCAGCAGAAATAAAAGGGAATCGACTTTAGCATCACATAACTTATATACAGTTTATAATACATTTACATGTCTTCCCTTCTTAGTCGTTCCCACCGTTAATTTCAGTGGTCCGCATTTTTAACTATCAAGCTTGTCCATAATTTTTGCGGGAGAAGGCAAAGCCATCCAGTTTGCATAAACACTATCATTGGCATATCTTGTAAAGACTGGGTTAGTGGCATCAAGTCTGTTGAGCTGTACCGGGCTCTTCTCAGGCCAGTTCGGGTATGACATGCCTAAAAACGAGAACATATCATTTTTTCTGCACAGGCAAAAAGATGTAGAGTGCAGACAGTAAGGCTCTCAAAAGAAACTCTGTTCGTAGATCATTTCGAAGGTAGGATTAAGTTGGACAAAATGGGATTTACTGATAAACCATGTAATGCAATGAGAGGTGTCTTTGGTCCCAATAGTCTTTTTACATTCATGTCAGTAACCCAGTGTGATCACATTATCCATCTTACATCATCACTAGTAATGTTGGTTCATAAAATAGCACAAAAAACAATAGGGGTAACTTTTTTTTTCCATGTTCCTAGATTGATTGGACCTCCGGATGGCTGCACAGAAACCCCCCACGGATAGCCATATTATTGCTGAATACACTAAAGTAATAATGACTAGATGTTTACACAGTTACTGGGATATCATACACTAAGTGAGCCTTGCATATTCATACGTAATGGAAGAGTTTAATTCAAAAGCCTTACTGCTTCTCTATTCAGCATTGTTGAGTCCATCTATACAAAACACTTCAATTCTGTAATATGTAAATGATATTACAGAGAATGACAGTATGTGATTCATACCAAACAGATTAAAGTTGATTTAGACGGGACCTGTTTCAAATGTAAACTTAAACAAAACTATAAATGACAGTGCAAATGTAAAAAAAACGATGCAGGTCATACAAAACAAGCATCTTAGGATGAGTTCTCTCCAGAGAACGAGAATGTGTGTTGTACTTAATGTTATCAATAATAATCATATCCAAGTTTAAAAAGATCTTTGAAAAAATGAACTAATCTTAACAGGCTTGTCCATGTACATCGGAAGCAGGTCCAAAATCAGAAATCTGATCATTTACTCCAAATGCTACAGGATTAGCTCATCTTAAAATCTTGGGCAGTTTTCAGGGATCTCTGGCTATCATGTCATTAGCACAATCACAGCACCCTCCCTATGGAAGCTATTCAAAGACAAACAGATCTTATTTTTTTTCTTTGTCTTAGAATCGAGTAAATGCATGGGAAATTCTACCATAGAGCTTGTTTTCAATCCAAGTGGAGGGGAGGGTTCGAGGGAGAGGGGCGTTATTACAGTCCACTAGGGGAGTGTCCTCTTCAGAGAGGGCGTCGTCATATAGCAGGGCGTCTGCAGGCGTGGAGGCAGCGAGATCCAGATAGTCCTTACGGGAGAGAATGGGACAGTTAAGGCTATTCATTTCAGGTGGAAATGTCAGACAATAACAAAAGAGGTTTAAGTACTGATATACAGTACTGTTCAGAAGTTTTAGTCATCGAAGCACAATAGATTGCAACTATTTTTCTTGCCAGCAAGTGTGCTGTTACTAGTAAACACACAACACAATGCATGCAGTAAACATAAATACAGTTAAAAGTAATTAGAAATTTTGTCTTTTGAAAATAGAAGTAAGCTGTAACAATTTGATCGAGATGTTTCCTCAGCACCTCTACTGTTGTCTAATTTCATCTCCAGTACACTTGATTTACTGACTTATAAGCTTGATTAGCCAAACCAGGAGTTGGAGGGTAATGACAGATAATACTGGGCTGCCACAGGATATGGAACTGGTTGAACAAACACCTTATTGTATTTACACATATGGTATTTATTCTAATGTTGTTTTTAGCAAATAAATGTCTACTGCCTACATGAACAGAACTTTGATTTACAATATTCTCAGGTGCCTACAACTTTAGCCCAGTACTGTAGCTGAGAAAAGCATGAATAATCCACAATTCTTTAAAATAGCTAAGAAACGCTGCTAATGTCTGCTAATGTATATGACGTTCTTGATAAAATAGGTTCCATGAAATCGTCTTGTGTCTGTAAGGCAGCAGACATCAGACACTTACCTTGGTGAGGCTTTATTATTACAGTAACACAAAACAATGAATGCAATGCACACAATTATTAGTTTAGCACATGGCAAGCAAATGTAGCAGCCTGAAAAAAACTTCTATAACTTTTCAAACAAATTTGTGGGGCTAATAAATCTCGCTAAGGTGAAGTTCATGCAAGGCTGTAGGCTACAGAAACCAAAGCTGGGTTGGTAATAACAAAGCCAAACATATTCTCTGGGGCAGTTTGTGCACCCACCCCTGAACTTTTACACACATGACATGTCAGCAGTAAGCAAGTACAAGTGCTTCAGACATGACAGGATGATTGAGGCCCAGGTGTGCTTTGCTTTGTATGGGCATGTGTCGTGCTTGTGCACAGTACATAAATCATTTTGATGCCAGAAGGACATTTCTCTTCGTTCTTACTCTGCTTTTCACCATCATCTTCTCCAGCTCTTTGCTGATCTCTGAGAAGGTGGGCCTCTTGTCTGGCTCTTGCTTCCAGCAGCGAAGCATCAAACTATACCTGTTTCATAAAAGAACTTTCATCAGACACATTGTGTAATTGCCATTATATCCTATCATAGTCATTTTCATATGTATAATTAGGCAATTAAACATTATTATTCATTGTCCTGTTGTACTGATTCAACAACACAATGATAACAAGCAATAACTCCAAAATTGCCGGTGTCTTTTTAATAAGCATACAGCTCGTATAAACACACATTTCTTCAGTGCAATTCTCTGGTTTCTCCATCCTGTAGCCTGTCTTGAGGAGGTTGAAGAGCCGCTCAGGGGCAATGCCTGGATATGGGTTTCCACCCAGGGTCACAATTTCCCATAGCAGCACACCAAAAGACCAGCTAAAAGAAAGAGAGTGGATATTGTTACATTAACTACATACAGGTCATAGTTTTATGTATGCAGATTTAGTTGTTTACTGTTGAGGGCACTTACACGTCACTTTGTGTGGTATATATGTGGTCAAACAACGACTCGATAGCCATCCATTTGACAGGAATACGACCCTGTAGTGGGAACACAATATGGAGTGAAAATATTCACACATTTATGTGTCACCTGTCAATCATAACTAGGGTTTCAAAAATATAGCCCACACACTCACTGCCTACTGACACACTTAATATGTTACCTTGCTTCTCTTTACATATGAATCTTCCTCATAGACATCCCGAGACAATCCAAAGTCTGATATCTTCATTTTCCTCCCCTCTGCTACCAGAACATTCCTCGCAGCAAGATCTCGATGAACCAGCTGCAAATATAAACATGTTTAAACTCTTCAAAGTGAAAGTAATATGACATTAACCTTTTGATGCACAAGCTAAGCAACCACCTTCTAATGCACAATATGGGTTAAACTTGATAGCTGAGTATCTTTTTGGTATAATCTTTTGAAATTAGCGTATTTCATTATTTAATTTTCCAAGTGTTCAGAACTGTTTGGCAGAACCGTTTTGAGTTGTAAATCACTGGTGCATATCTGTGATCTTTTTTTTTCCAATACCAATAAAAAAATGTGTGTCATCAATATTGAATGATACTATTAGCTAACCATTACCAGTTAGTCTCTACTTTAAACTATTATTAAATGCAAATACACTATTACAAAACTAACAAAGCTCAACAAAAATAGTATTATGGCACCAATTAGATTGTATCTATATATTTATACTACTCTATCTACAAAAGGGCAAAACAGTTTACAGTGAGCCTCATATTGTTACATAGTGATCCTTTTGTTGCAAATACTATAGTACACTATACATTGCTTCTCCTGAAGGTTTGATTCAGAGAAAGTGATGTGATAAAGGCTGTAAGTAATTTAGCGGTGCCATCATAGAGATGAACCATTTAACCACATCATTTAATGCATTGAACCATTTATGCGTTCAAATGGTTCTTTGACTGTTATAGTTACAGTTATTCCCATATACATAACCACTACCTCTACTAAAGAGCCACTGAAGAACCACTGTGTATAAATATCAATAAACGTATTGAGTTGTTGGCAAGGCAACGCCTTTGTTAAATATTCATAAACTTAAACTATTTTCACACTTGTCTGTTATGTATATCTGACCAGTGTACCTTCATTTCAGCCAGGTACTGCATTCCTCTAGAGATCTGCCAGGCGAAAGAGATGAGGTCTCCCATGGTCAGAGCTCTCTCATCCGGATTCTCCAGGTAGCTGGAGTTACGGTTGGCATCGCTACCCATGTAGCTAGGCCCCACCTTTCTGCTCTCTCTCAGGAAGTTTCGCAGTGATCCATATTTGGCATACTCAACAATCAGATACAAGGGGCCTGTACAGAGCAAAAGAGCATGAAGACATATGGCTAAGAGATCACTTCAGAATAATTTGTAAGCTCAGTTTATAGTGATATGTTGAAAAATGTTCTGCTTCATTTAAATGTGAAGATATTCAGACAAGGTACGTACCGTCCTGACTACAAGCTCCATACATTTTTATAACGTGTGGGTGGTTGACCTGCTTCAGCAAGGTAAATTCTGACAAAAGGTCACGAAGTTCACTGTGAGAGGCATTTTCTGTTATGAAGACAGAAAAAGCTTCATTATAGATGACACTACATTTTTGTATTATATTTCATTTCTTCTCTTTGATTTGATAAAGTCTTTTTTTTTCTTCCAAGAAAGAAAACATGCCAACGACAAAACATGGGAGACTTTTGTTTGATAGGTCTTATAAGTCTTACAGTCTTACCCTTTAACATTTTTACAGCCACTGTAGTGTATCCTGCCTTTCCTTTCAGTCGGAATGCTGTTGCTTTCACAACCTTCCCAAACTCTCCTTCTCCAAGAGTTTTACCCAAAACTAAATTCTTTCGCGGGAATTCCCACTTTGGATCCTCCTGTGCTCAAAATAAAGCAAATCTCAGTTCTGTAGAATTCTCTTGTGAACTGGACATTATAGTCATTTAAACAATGTTTTCTTATTTAACTGCATTAGAAGTTCTTTAAATGATCTTACAGGTATTTTGAAGGTGTCAATGGCCACTTGGTTCTCCATAGAGTCCAGAGAGCTTCGTCGAACATTGTTGGCAGAATAACTGATTGGGTAGGACTGGGCAGGCCTGCGGAAAGTCATCTCAGCTGAAGCAATGGGTGGTTTGGGAGTGTTCTTGTGATAGCGATGGATGAAGTAGGAGGAGAGGAGGATGGAGACGATGAAAGAGAGAAGAACTGCAGTGGCAATGATGGTCTTGCACATATCATCACAGATTGCCTCTGTGCGAGAGAAAGAAAAGAAAGCGTGGTGTCAGTGTATAAGTGTAGTTTGTAATGATCAGACTGCTGTGTGGAATTTACTAGACCACTGATCTTTGATTTAATGGAATAACAAAGTTTAAATCTTTAATGAATGCCAAGTACACTTAAGGACATGCTCACCTTTCATCTCATCCTGCTCACAGAAGCATTTCTCTGAGTAGCAGTAACAGGTTCCATATCCTGCTTTAATGCCAAGCATCAAGCCTTTCTCATGACCCCCAATAATGGCCACATCTGAGGAGCAAGACACAAACAGATTGAAATCAAGTCTACAGCAACAGTCAAGGCAGTCTTTGTGGTTGGCAAGGTAGGCTGCCACCTGGGGCCTCCGTGAACAAATTAGATATACTCAGTGTGTTGATGTTAAATAACACATTTCTGGTACATTTTATAATTATAATAATCTGTTTTCAGTCAGAAACAAGTGCTGCACAGACTCAGCAGGCTGTACATGTTCTATAGCGTTAATGTTAGAGTGTAGATCTCTCTAGTGACGGAGTAATTACTCAATACAAATAATCAATTACATGTTATTAATTAAGTCTCTCAAAATTACTCTCTTGGTAAAGTTACTTCATTATTTCTGTGTTGTTCCTTATACTGACAAATTATATATTATACAGGAATATATTGTATTGTAGAAATATAAAAAAATATTGTTCAGATTTAAGATGATTTAACTTGCCATGACATAATTATTTTACAGTGTAAACATTCACCCCTGACAAATCACTAAATATACTGCAGGCAACAATACAGGAAACCTGCAAAGCTAACATCAACAATACTAAAAAAAAATACAGTCTGGAGATTTGCTCACTGGTGCAATCCTGAGGGCAGATGGATATATTTTTGCTTTCAATGACATCGCAGTAGCCATCTGGGCATGTACGCAGGTCTGGAGAACAAGTGGAGTAATTTTCCGAAATTCCTGAAGAGGAATGTGAACAAATTATAATATGATACAGTCACACTGTAAAAGATATTCAGAGTTTTAGCTTCAACAGAAAGTAATTTGACTTGAATTTTAAATACTAAGTTAACAAAATGTAAAATGCAGATTATTGTTCTATTAATTTACTATAAGAGGACAGCCAAAATTTAAGACTCCCAGATTACTTACTTACTTTCTTTCACTTAATGTTCTGTAAAAATATATACCATACACATACTCAAATATACATGAAAATATAATCAAAACACCAAAAATAATACAGGCTATATCTAGGTCTATTAATAATAATAATAATTACAATTCAAAATATCAGGCCACTGTAGTACAGAATGGTGTTAGAGCAGGGACTTCAGTTCTAGCCCTAGAGGGCCATTGATTTCTCTGCTCATACATATCAACTAAATCATATAACTGATGAGTTGAAAGCTTTGTTTGAGTTGGGAAATGACCAGGCCAGGACCTGATGACCCCTCGCGCTTAGAAAGTCAAACGATATTGCAAACAAGGGAAATGAGAGGTGTCACCTTTATCTGTGCCCTGTCTCCACTGACATCTCCCAGTGGGAGCTCCCATGCCTTTGAATGTTTCACAATCCCCACGCTGCCTCTTCTCTGCACAGGCCAGGGAGCGCTGCCTCTCCGCCCTCGGCATCTCTGCTACAACACAATGAGTCACAGACATCAAGCCCAGGGCCTGGACATTCCATCTACATTGAGGTCACTCAAACCATTCAGCTTACTATTCAAACAAAACAGTAGGTCCACAGAAAAAAGGACATTAAGAAATATTTCAATGGACAGTTTGTTCAAATTTTCATGATTATAAATGACATGTGAGTGTGAAGAACCTTTTTTAACTCCAAGAACATCCACATAATTTCAATTTAGAACAATACAGCTGTTTCAAGAGTGCACTTCGATTACATAGTAAACAAGCATAATTAAGCCACTGGGCAGTGACCAGAATAGTTTATGAGCAGAAGAATACTTACCTTCGGCTTCAAATATAATGAGGAGTTGAGTTTTTGTCTGAAGCTGCTTCTGCTGCTCCTGAGCAACTAGCACATACTGCAGCTCCTGACACTCAGGCCTGTAAAATGGCTTTGTGTCGTTCACATAAACAACCCCGGACATTTCTTCCAGACTCCGAGCTATGCTGACCGCAGTGTAGCAGGACAGCACATCAGCAGAAACGTTTCTGTCGCTGATCTCTAACTGGTATACGATATCAATGCCCTTGAACTTCAAACAGTTGTCCACACAAACTTTTCCAATCTACAAAAAAGAAACACCTTGGTCATTTAACCAGCCATGTTTTACAATATACAACTCTATGATCTCTGTGTTCAACCCAGTTACTTTCTTCAACACTGTTATACAAATTTCACCCGTTATGTAGTCATTTGGGAAATAAAGTCTCAAAAGTTAAAAAAACATTTCATATATATTTTTTAGAAATGTAATTTAAATGCTTTTTATATATCTCTCTAAAAATTTAACATAGGTAAATAAGCTGCTCAGAAGCTGTACCTGATCAGAAAATTACATTTTTTGAAAGTTGAGAGCTTACTTTGATTAACATTTTGACATAAAATGCCAAAGGAAAAAAGACTATTATAAAGTTTTGAGGCCTAAACTGAACTAAACAAAATTCAAATTGTATTACATTTTAGTTGCAGGTGTAGTTGCTCCTCCCACATTAAAGATACATAATAAGACTATGGTTTTCCTAGTCTTTGCACTCTAGAAACTACTGCTCTAGGCTGTGCATAGACATTTACACAACAAATGTATCAACAATAGTGTCTTTTTTAGGAGCCAAACAATTCTGACAAAACAGTCATTTAGTTTTACAAACAGACAATTATATTTTATTTAAGCACCTGGGAGTACAGCGCTGATTTCCGAGAGAGCACGAAGAAGTAGGTGATGTTGCTGAACTGAATTGGAACAGGCAGTATAGTGATATTGAAGTGAAGCATCACAGTTCCCAGAGTGCCTGGGTATGTGGTGTCATTGACCAAGTAGTCCAACTGTAAAGAGCGCTTCACCTCCACTGACACGTTCCTGTTCAGACTCAGCTCTGTGCAAGAAAAAAAACACAAAACCAACACTTGTTTACTTCTGAGAGGAACTCAAAGTGACCAATTAGACTTAAGAAATTTAAACTGTTGGTGTCCTTACTGTATTCATGGACGGTCCCCCGCACATTGCCAAACATGGCTTTCTCCTCCCTGAACTCATGCAGAATGGAAAATGTGTCTTTTATCCAGGAGTCGTTAGTCATAAGAGTTCCGACAAACCTATTCTCAGTCTGGTCCTTGGGAAAACTAGGGGTTGTGTCTCTGTCGTAAACAAACACATGGCCGAATACAGTGCCCTGCAAAGATAAAGCAACATCTGTTATACTCAAATTAAGGGCGGAAAAATGCATATTGTCACTGTCCAAAGAAAACCAAGTAGGTCCATTTCTTGCCAACTAATACATTTGAAATCTACAGTTGTCCTTTAAATTGTGTCAAAATTTCAGGATGATTCGGCCAATCATTCAGCAACCTGACTGAGCAACCTGACTGAACTGGAAAACTAAATATTTATATTTTGGTTTTTCCAAAAGCTAGTTGCCATTTAAGGAGATGAGTAAGAGAGTCTGTGTCAGGGTCCCTCAGGAGTGACCACTTCAAGTCACTGCAAAAGTCACTGAATTTCCTCTGTTTTTCCGGTTGACTGCTGCTCTTTGTAAATAAAACCTGCCTAATGGATCCTCTTACTACGTCTGAGCCTCCTACATCACAGTGTGAGTTTCATGGGTGCTTTTCCCAATAAAATAAAGGCAGCACACAAAGCCTTGGTACTGACAACTCTCAAAAAATGTGTGTGTGTGTGTATATTTACAATATTTACAATAATTATGAAAATATATGTCCAAAAGTATCTCTCTCCCACTGAGTGAATGTGAATTGCCTACAGAACATGAGCAACCACACACAAGCACATCTGTTTTCTGGATTGAATAAGCTTTGTAAAACACCTTTGGGATGAGTTGTTGTTTGTAATCCAAAACTCATCCTCCAACATCAATACCTGACCTCCCAATTACTACCCTCATTTAATATAAAACGTATTGTAAGCAGGCGTCTACAAACTTTTAGACATATAGTGTTTATGTATATTTTTACACTGATTCTACTGCTAAACCTAAAATACAGATCATTAAGTGTAGTACTGGTAGCACCAACCTCGCTGCGGCTGAATTCTATAAGCACATCCTCAGTGTCTGTGCCATTCACATAGGGGGCGGTGTCATCCTCATCATAGATGTTGATATGCAGAGGGGTGACCAGCTCGTGCAGCATGTCTCCCGCTCGCACATTGCACACTATGATCAGCCGGTAGATCTCCTTCTCCTCACGGTCCACAGATGCTGTGACCACCAGCTCTGAGGTGGAGTCATTAACTGCAAATGGCCCTGGAGAATCTGCATCTGACATCAGGATCAACATTTTCATGCGTTACAAATGGAATATGTAACACGTGTAAATTTTCATAGTTAGATGCTTTAAAGAGCAAACGTTCCCAAGCAACAGGTGTGCTGTCAAGGCTTACTCCCCATTATCATGTAACATTCCACACTTACTGCAGTTAAATTATAATTATATAATTCAACTTTTTTTTCTATTGTGCACTAATGAATAAGGATGTATGTGTTCATAATAATAGCTCAATTTCTTTAAGTTTCTCTTAGGGGCAGCAATAGATTTTTATTTTATTCATGCAAACATTTAATATCCCCAGTCAAATTTAATTTTTTGTTGATTTTCTGAGTGACAATCAGTCACTCCACAGGGAACACATTTAAATATTAACAATTTTCAGCTAATTTTAGTGCACAATTTCTGTTTATATAACATATTTGAAAAGAAACATACAGCATGAAATGTGCCATTATGATTTTTTTTCAATATGTTAAATTCAGAAAATAACTTTTTTTTAGAAATTTAATTTTTTTGTAATTTTTTGTTGTTTTTTTGTTGTTTTTTTTGTTGTAAATTATTATTAAAGTGTTTATTCTTCTACATAACCAGCTGCTACTGTAATAACTGCAATTTCCCCCAGGGATCAATAAAGTATTTCTGATTCTGATTTCTGATAACAAAGCACTTTGCCCAGGGGTGGCCAAACTGTCTCTCCAACAATATTTTTACATACTGGCTTAGATGAAAATCCTTACTACAGGTACATCTTCGCACTATTTTTATCACTTCACTGGATAAGTAGTCTGATAGTGTATATGTTATACTATACATGCCTGTGCTGGTATAATGACAGTAAAGTTCAGTTGAATTTAATTAAATTAAATTATGAATGAAGGCAATACACTTGACCTTAAAACTTGTTGTGGTCATTTATGAATGTGAGATGATATTTTACTAAGCAGTCAGACAGACAACTAAACCTAAAACCTGTCCAAGTCCAAGTAGCTGAACCAGCCTGTAAGCCTGCAATAATGTGTAATAGTATCTAAAACGGCATCGAAAATTTTATAATATCAAAAAAAAATTTTAAGCTGTACCTGCTTCCACTCTATAGCTGATGGTGTAGTTGGGACAGATGTCAGTGTGGGTGAAGCGACGTAGCTGTCTAAGAGCTCCAGGTAAGCGGTTCTCTTTGATGTGGGGGTTTGTATCTCGATCAGGAAAGCACAGTTTCTCCATCCTTGTCTGGCCACAGGAGGGCGCCGTGGCATTGATGAACATGACGCTGACGTCTACTTTAGAGTGGTGAATGCAGGATGTTTTCTGAGACACAGGGGCAGCCGCCACTTTCAGGGCCAACTTCTTTGCATGCCCAAATGTGCTGCTGGCTAGAGGAAACATAATCAAAACAAGGATCTTAAAAGATCATCTGACACCTGCTTCCCTGATACTCTTACTTCACCCTAAGTGAACTTTAAAGAATAGCTTGACAATGTAACAATAGATAAAAGACATCAGTTTCCATGATGTAATTTACATAGTGCTCAATGGTTGGCTGTGTGTTTATGTTTATCGTTGGCAACATTAATATTTTCACTATTTCTTTAATATTGAAATCATTAATTGATGGTAACAATACATATCAGTATAATGACTGTAATTTAGCAACCTCTGTGTGAAGTAAGAGAAAGTTGTTTTTTCTGAATTCTAAATAAGAAACAGAAGACCAGTACATAGCATTTAACCACAAAAGAAAATGAAACAAAAGAAATCAAAAACTCACACATCGAGTCAAAGTCAGTCCACTCCAGTGTTTTGTTCATATAGAGGGTTCCAGAGAGTGGATCAATGTGGAACCATGCTGCATAAAGTGGTGGTTTCTGAGGGTTCCTCCAGCACAGACAGAAATAGGGCCGCTCTGAAAGTCGCTCCCGCATGGAGTGCACCTGCAGCACTGGTGTCCCAGCTGGCTGACCAACATAAATGGTCTCTGAATATATGTTCTGCGGAAAGTAGAGTCCTGAAGAACCTGTGAGATAACACATGATGATGTGAACATACCTGGATATAATGGTAGTGTCAGCAAGATGACATCTCTGACCCATGAGGTTTCTCATTGTATTAAAGTATTAAAGAGGGCAAGAACCATATATATATATATATATATATATATATATATATATATATATATATATATATATATATATATATATATATATATATATACATAATATAGATAAAATTAATACTGATATCTAATTTCAGTAGTTGGTAACCCTGATTCTCTAATTACTCTTTTCTTAGTCTCATTTTAGACTTACAGATAATTTTAGTCTAAGCATGCTCTTCTTGCTAAAGGTTGGTAAAAATGCATTGCTAAATAATAATAAAAACATAGTTTAAATAGACAATCTGGTTTTGGCTTCTTGCATGTATTTATTAGGGATGTTAGGGGTGCCGATATGGAAATTGCGGGCCAATGACGAAGTATTCCATGTACACGTTTGCTAATGCATAAACTGATGTTGATATATATGCATTAGAACTAATAAAACTCAGACATAAGATCATAGTAGCCTACTGTTACCTGAATTTTCTTCTGTTCTCAAGTACAATATATACATAATCAAATATAGGTCTGAAATCTCAGCCAAATCTAAATATCTGGCTAATTTCAATATTTGACATTTTAAACCAATATCTGTTGATGCTGGTATGATTCAAATTCCATTGTACTCGACTGGTTTTAATGAACTTTCTGTTCTGATAACAACATTTTATATATTGTATTGTAGAACAAATGAAAGAATAAATAAATGAAACCTTTTTACAGAATGGTGCGTCCAACTGGCTATACTACTAAGAAATACTCCTTAGTTTCAATGAGAACACAGTCAGTTTCAATCTCGGGAATAGCCACATGCAGCACGTGGCACAGCTGGAACCCAGCAGCAGGGCTCACCTTCACAGCAGTTCTTCAACTAGATGAGCCATTTGAGGCCCCAGAAGAAGCTTTTCCTCAACTGGACCAGACAGAAAAAAAAAATAAAAACAGAAACGGAACTACCCAGGCACCCCAGATGGATTTCTGGAAACACAATGCCCCTGCCTTATGTTTTTACATTTAGATTCAAGTATAACGTGAACATCAGTAGTGCACTGAAGAGTTGGAGCAGCCTTTACTAATTATTTTTTAACTCAAGAGAGCCAATAACATCAGAATAAAACATCTGCATCACATTCCAACGCAACGGCTTCCATCTTTAAGTTAACAACATATGAAGCAGTGTCTCGTATGACATTGACAGTACTCTTTTAATGAATTTCTCACATGGTCAATATCATGTGGTTTCCGTTTCTCCTTGTGTTCACCTTGGGAAGTTTAATTACTGAGGATAACATAATACTGTGAAGAAATGAATCATTACCTGCAGTAGCAGCATGGTGGGTTTGGTGGGGGGTGCAGATCTATGAAACACCATAACAGCCCTGTTCTCTTTACCGGAAAACGGAGACGTGAGTGTTCAGGCTGTAATTATATCCCTCTTGTGTTCCTGTCCGACGACGGTGGGCGGCCACTTAGGAACGTACTAATGTCATTAGCAGACATCGAAACTAGATTTTCTATTTCTGTTGGTGCAGTTTAGGCCTTGGCTCTGGTTTCAGACATTGATTTAATTTAACTGTGCTGGGATGACAAGAGGTCGGATTGATGGATACAATGAGGTCTACCTTCTTGAAGGATGGAGATACACTCAGGCCCACTCCAACCTCTTTTATTAAAAGCTTTGCCAAGACAAAAACAAACAGCGGAAGGAATTTTGTTACTGTGTAAGATAGCTGGTCACTTCTGCTGACAGCAGTTGTTTGATTGTGTTTAATGATTATTTTTTTGAGAACAATCGTCACATGTCCTGCACCTTCAAGTTCTCCTTTTCAGCCATAAGTAAGGATAAGTGGACAATGAGGTCTCACGTACATAAACAAATGCCCACCAAATGCTCAAGGATGTGCTTTGAAATGAAATATGAGTGATTGATTACCGCTAACATCACACTCTTTGTAACTGCACCAGCAGACAAAGAGAATTCATTTAATTAGCATTAATAAAACATGTGAACTCTGAGAGGCGGTGTGACATCTTTAAGGTAAAGGACATCAAGGCAAGAGCCGGGAAAGATTTTCAAAGTGTTCATGCAAGGACTTGCCAGACGTCCTTCACCAAATTCACTACTACTGACTGTGTCCTAAAGCTTGTAAAAAGTCAAAGTCAAATTAAAGTTAATGAGCAAATGCAGCCAAGGAGAAAACAGCCAGAACACACTGTGCATTCAGTGCACTGCTGAGCCTTTTCCTTCAGAGAAGTTATAAACTGTTGAGTGATCCTGTTTTCATTCATGAAAAATGCTGCGTGATGCTTTCTTATAATTAATTAAAAACAATATGCTTACTCGGTATAAGAGTCCTAATTATTATGACAAATACTTTACAATAAAATTCATTGCAATCATTTAAACTTGTGCTTTTCTGCATGGCAACAGAGCTGTATGCTATTAAACTGGTTGTGATCGTTCCAAATTTAATTTATTTCCAGGACAAAAGCCAAAAAAATCTAGGTAGTTTATAGCAGACTAATTAATTGAGAGCACAGAAAACACAGGAATGGTTCAGTGGAAGCACTATAGTTTGTCTGAAGTTGCTTCTGGAGGTGTTGACTGTAGATGGTGATGAGTGTGAAGCAGTAAAAGGAAGAAGGTGCGATCATGAGATCTAGCCTTCACTTGATTTACATTTAGTCATCTGTCAGAAGCTCTTATCCAGAGAAACATATAAAAACAAGACAACAACAGAATGAGAAGTAATACAAACTTCAGTGACACTTTACTGAAGGGCAGTGTTCATACGGCTACAACACAACTATATAAGCACATCATAACAACTGGCATTAAACCTACATAAATATATAAATATATTATAAAGGTTTATGCCAACAGGCGTCTTCTATCTGCTTTTTTCTAGCTGCTTTTGTCAACTTTGATATCAAGTTGCAATAAGTTCTATGTCAGATGGCTGATTTTTCCCCAAATAGGTTTGTAACTGGTTATAACTACTTTAGAAATCACCAGAAATCTCATCTAGGGAAATCTCAGAATGGGCATCACGTCCTTAATTTCATTAAAAACATTTTTTTATGTCATTTTGTTTTAATCTCCTGGTTTACTGTTAACATCAGTGAGCTATTATTAGCAGTGATTCAATATTCATGCTAGGTTTTAATGGTTGATTGGTGATTTCTCATAAAACTCTATGTCATTTCACCCTAGAAAATGTTCTGACACAATCTAGGGTTCATAAAACATCAATATCATCTGACATAGGTGTCATGTACGGTGGCCAAAGCAGTAAAGTGTTACCCACAGTACAATACAATTTAAAACAAAGCAGCGATGACTTCACCTCATTTACACTTTGTAAATAAGACTCTTCTGGTTAATTTGCATATTAGTATGTGCTTAAATATTCTTTAAGTGCATTTACACGGCTAAATGTGCATGTTCATCCGACGTGTTTATGGCTTTGACCTTTCATAGCTGTAGCATGGATCATGACTGTAAACTCTATGATGCAATCTAATTTATTGATTTCAGTTCTGATGCAAACTGAATCTAAAGCCAGTACACACATGCACACACACACACCCATGCACACACTCAAACACGCACACACACAAACCGATAGCCAATAAATAAACATAAACATAAAACACAAACACATTTTGGTTAGCTGGCCAGCTCAGCTCCTGGTAAACATTGCTGCTTGAAAATTCAGACTATCTTGTCTTTAAGGGAGCCACAATCTTATGTAGTGATGTGAAACAAATCCATTAAGCACAGCGCATACTAATACCAGCTCCATAATCAGAACAGCCATCTGAAAACACCTGGACAAACCTCATCAGACGTGAAGCCTGACTGAAGGACACAGAAGCTGCAGACATTCTCAACGAGAAAGCAGCCTGATGAGTAACGCCCTCAGGACAAAGACAAGAACTCGATTAGGTCGACACACACTCCGCTGCAGAGATTTAGCGTCTATGAGGTCATGAGCTGGTGGAGAGAGAGAGAGGGGCTCTCACTTGCCATTCCCTTGAACTCAGCAGAAGGCGGAAGCAGGCGAGCAGTCCTAGGAATCTACTACCGCATAATCTATTTACTACTGAAAGAGCGCTATTCATGTAATATCATGTGTAAGTACAGACATGCATTCACTGCAGCTACCCGTTATTCTATTGTAGCAACACCACCATGACGGAAATCACTCAAAACCACCACATGTTTGTGTAGCAATCACGGTAATGCTACAGAGTGATAATCACAACTCTATGTTCATTCCCCACAGAGAAATGACAGCTGAACACAGGTGGCCTTGTAGTCAGTACAAGTCATTTAACAAAGGATAGTGATCTGTGGGAAAACATGGTCGATGTCCTTTCATCCAAGGTCATCCACTGTCCCCAAACAATAGCCAACTGGAAGTCAAGTAGCCAGTCTGGCAGCTGGCCAGTCAATAGCACTAATCAAGATGGGCTCATATTGTTTAAAACCATCCTGCCCTTCATTCACCTAAAATCTTTTAGCCATGTAGATGACACATGATACCGAAAGAAAGAGATATAAAACAGCATAGAAATTTAGTTTTATTCTTAGATGCATTTTTATACTGTTCTTTTATTTCTTAGTGACATGGAATAATATTTTAGTTTATAAATCGAGTATAATCCAAATCAAACAAAACACCACAAGCGTTCAAGGACCAAAAAAACTAAAAACTGCTACCTTCAAAACAAATTAAGGCTCTATGATATAATACAGAGAAAATCATTACTCTGGCACTGCAGTGATTTAATTAGCTAAAAGGCTGCCAATTAAGCTACAATTCAATAAAGGACTGTTATTATTGATCATTATGCTTCAGTTCCCTTCACTGTTCTCTAAGCATTCCACAGGTCTTCTTCTCAAGTATCAAGTTGCTGACTTCTTCTAAAACCTGGAAAATGCAGACCCAAACCCTCAATTCAACAACAACAACAACAACAACAACAATAATAATAATAATACAGGATAGAAGAAATCTCAAATCTTAAAATTAATATCTCAGCACGTTTAAGGAGCATTTAGACTCCATGTACTTAACTAAAGCATGTATCAGTGTATGAAAATAAAGGTAAGGAAGACCTAAGTATAAAAGATTCCAATTAGTTTGTAAGATTTTTTTTGTTTTGATGGTGTATCAAAGACTTCTATGTATAATGTTGCAGAAATATCTACTTAAGTTAGCATGCTAACCAGCTAGCTCCAGACTGCCCTGACTAACAATAAGACTTTATACTTGAAAAGATGATAGTAATATTCTGCATTTAGTCCCCAAATTAGGCAGAACAAGTGGCAAAAAATACAGAAAAACAAGAGCTAACATTGGCGAGTAAAGGTACGAAGTTTAATGCTAATGTCTTAATTCATCACATATTGTGTTAATTAAGCATGTTATTGTGACTAGGTTGCTTCCTAGGAATAACGCTCTGTATTCTGTCATCTTGTCCTAGTTACCCATGTTTTGTTAGTAACTCCATGTCATTTTCCAGCCTATCTGTTTCAGTCTTGTTAGATTGCTGCGTAACTATCACCTTGTATTTACTTTAGTCTTTGTCAGGTCTAAAGTTCGGTCTTGTTTTTTTCCCTAAATTACCTGTTTGTATTGCGTTTCCTCAATAAAATCTAAAGTCCTGTATGCACACTGAACATTTAATTCAAAACATGATTGTGTTTACAATTAGAAGACTACATGTACTGACATGGTTGTACACTTCACCTTGTTTTGTGTTTATGTTTTTTGCAATGTGTTTCTCATTTGCTACTGGAACAAACAAAAAAGTGTGAAAGAGCATACGTGATCCTGTTAATGCTGCTGTGAACTCAATAACAAAAAAGCATTTATGTCAGTAACTGCATAAAAATATTGTATAAAAAACTGTTTTATGATTAGATTAGATAATGTGTCTGCAGTTGAAAGGGTAAAACATCTATTACTGATTATGTGAGAAAGTTTATACCTATGAAAAATGATAACTGACAACAGAAAATAGCAAATGAACAGTACTCTACCTTTTCAAATTAAATTCTTTCATTCACTGAGATTCAGTTTTAATCCCACTCACGCTTAAAAAGCTCCTCCGAAGAAAGAACAAGTCTCTTAATCTTTGGAAAATTGAGGAACCTCTCTTAACTCATCATAGCAAACAAACAAATTAAATTACCTTATGTCCTTAAGTGGTTTAGAGAAAAGTAACACAAGTATTGTATGCTCAGATCCAATATGTTTCATTTCATAGGAAATATTATACACTGTCGCTTGAAATAGTCAGAGATGTACCTCCATTAGATTTCAGGGTAGGCAAGATATTACCTTAATGACTTTTTATTATACAGTCATGGCTTTCTAAATATGAATGTATTGTAAGACATGCACATTACTGTAATGCCAACACAATCAATCGTTCATCATCATCATAAATGTAATCCCCTACACCGTCTTCATAGGCAAGGAATAAAAGGCTTCAGGAATAGACATCAGTCATCAAGAAATCTAATTAAAAGTCTCCTGTGGGATTGGGCTGTACATTTAAATTTGGTTTACAGTCTCCCTTGGGATTGCACAAGACATTAAGACTCACAAATGAGAAACTTTTACACAACATGTTCTACTCAATGTCATCATTATCAGACCAATTACCAGTAAATCTATTACAGAGTTAAAGATTTGATTTAAGACTGAAACAAAGATTAAAGGGCAGCAAGGACAAGAGAAAACAAAACAACAAAGCACAGACACAAGAATTTCTCATGCGTTTTACAGACTATAACCCATTAAGTTCCAAAGACATTTCTAGAGCTCAGTGGTAATTTCCTCAGCTGCCTCAACATGTGGGGTTCCCATGCATTTTACAGTGATCACCTGCTGAGCTTTAATGTCCTCCCTGCATGGCTGAAATCGGCTAGTAGGTGAATTTACATGGACCAGTGACTGTGAGAAATTGAGTCATCAAGAGCTGCCATTTCCTAAATGCTAAGTCTTACATTTTAAAAGAAGTGGCTACAGGGAAAAGTACTCACTCGAGAAGAAAGAAGTAAGAGGAGGAGGCGTTTACAGAAGGATATAGAGAGGAAGAATGCAATATTTGTATAAAACAAATAGATAGATAGATAGATAGATAGATAGATAGATAGATAGATAGATAGATAGATAGATATAACTAGTTATATGTCTGTTTTGGTCTAAAGCTATTTATGTGAGCATTTATATAATTGAGAAACATTCACATTACAAATAGAGTGTTTACCAAGCAGTCAAGAACCAAACCTTTGTTCTAACAGTATTCCTCTAACTATGATACTAATAACTTTACAAAAACAGTATTTTAAAGTATTCACATTTATAATTCTGTATTAAAATTATATGTTTATAGGCATAAATATATGTACTGTGGTAAATCTTTTTGTAAAATAACACTAAGTATATATTTTTAGAAAACCATATTACAATCGTTTACCATAGTTGGAGCATCACCAGAAGTCAAAAAATGTTTTGTGAAAAAGGAATGAAAATAAGTTAACACGTTCTCTACAGAGAGCAAACTTAAATATGCCATTTCTTTCACAGTTTCAGTGCACAATTTTAGTTTAAAAGATTCCAGTGTTCTAAATAGGTTGGATTTACTTCTTTTCACTCAGAAGATGATAAAACATAATCGGAACGTAAATTGTAGGAGAACTGTCTAACTTTTACATTAAATTAAAGACATTTAAAGACATTTCTATTGATCTATTTATCATAAAATGTTTACACATGTTTAAACAACAACTGAAATAAGTTGTCCTTCATCCTACATTTTTTTGTTATGTTTCTTTAAAATTAATTAACCTCATTACGTTCATTTAAGTGAATATCATAAATCGGACTGTGCTAAATATTTAATCATGTCAGAACACTTAAGTCATCTTTAAACAGTTGAAAAGGGACATCAGTTAAGCCCCAGCAGAGCCCTCGAATTGGTTGTGCGTTGTTGTAAATGATCAGTCAAACACACCACGCCTCACTGACCACCGGAAAATAACGTGTAAAGACTCATGTAGAGAACAAGAGCTCCAAATGCCCTTGGGACATAATTTCAATCAATGTCTCCTTGTCCCTCCACCGGAGCAAATTAGATTCCACTGATGCATGGGATGGAAATGTGACCCTTAACTAACTGAAGGATCAGGGACAGGGTTGGCAAAGGTAGAGCGGCCTCCGTGCTCCGCACACTTCAGTCAGACAGAATGCTATACGACGGATTCATCACAAATTAAGGTCTTTGTGATAAACTCCGGGACCCACTTTTTCCCAGCCTTCATGTCAGTGCCAAAGACTGCCCCCACCACAGTGCAAGCATGGCTTACTGAATTACAATGCTTATTGATTAACCACACAACCAAAGTTCAATATCATATTACATGTGACTAATTATGATTTCGATTAAACAGAACAAAAAGATCTACAGTGAACTGCAGGTTGGTACAAGATGAGCTGTGGCTAAAAACATCACTCATCCATTTTAAAGGTAAGATAAATTTGAGGTGTAAATACAAAATGTTTGATATACATATATACATATATACACACATAAGGCAGTTTAAAGAAAAGAGTTTAGTTCCATATTTCTTCTGGATGCCCCAGACATTGCATGAATTTATTACATCCCTTCTCTGGCAATCTTGATTTAGTTAATAGTCATGCCAGGTATTAGATGATAACTGCAAAAACACTGTACTGTAAAATTACACTGTAGAGGATTTGTTTCCAACTATGTACAGAAAAAGTGCAAAACCAATGTTCAGATTGTTAATTCAAAATACTGTCCAAACTGTGGAAAACACCCAGAGGAGAACACTGTCACAGTTTATAAAACATACAATTCACTACTCTGTGTACATGAAACCAACCCAATATATAACCATATATACACTCAGCTCAACTCATTCACATTGAAGTTCTAGGGAGTGTTTCAGCCCTGAGTGAATTTTGAATAAAGCACAGTACAAGACAATCAGTACAGAGCTCATTGATCTTATATCAATATTCCAGGCACAGCTGTAAAGAAAATCAACTGATAGTCCCTTGTTTGTGTCATCATGTCTCTGAAACGTGCTGTATTTAATTTAAAAACTACACATGATTGCTTGTTTCTTTGCGTATTAAAACATTAACACAGTCTTATAACAACATTTTAGGGGATTATAGAAAAAGTTGAGGTTTTAAGTTAAAATATTTTCTGCTTGAAACATGCTCATCTTGCCCAATCATGCTAAAAGTGGTGGCGATAGCAGAAAAAAACATTAAGATTTATAAGCTATCCGAGAGCAACTCAAGACACCAGCTTAACTAAATCATATAATGTAATAAGTTGCTAAATCAAATAGCATCATGTATCAAATGAGATTTATTGGTCTGCTCTGTCTCAAAAGCAGTGGCTGCTGATGAAAATGATTGTGCTAATGCAGACACGGGACGGGGGGAGCTCAGCCTGATCAGCGACCACTACTTCCCCTTCCAGTGGACAATCTCCTCTCAATCTCCTGTGGCTTGACCATGGAAGATTACCACTTGGGCGAGAGTTTAAAAGGTCAGAAGTCATCGCAGTTCAGCAGATAAGGTAACAGGGTCAGAGCCACAGATCCACAAATCAATGTTTCACGCACTCAGAACACACAAGGATTTTGACTTTATGTGGATATTAATATACAGATGTCATTCTTTGCAGTGATGGAAGACAATGGACAGATGCAGTGACAAGAGAAGTCAAAGGACATATTTTTCGCTCATATATTATGTTCTGCTAGCCACACCTGATACTAAGTTGATTTTTACAGCAAATAAAACATGAGTTAATTATATAAAACACTTATCAGGACCATTATGACCAGGGCATTAAACTGTAGAGTGCAGAGACAGGAAATTTACCACCAACTATTATAGAAACAGGGTTTTTTGGTGCTATGCAGCACCAAGATAGCAGCAAACTAACCACGGTGTCCGATCATCGCTATAAACGTTATTAATGAATTTATTTATTCATATAGAATTTATATAGAATGTTTTTTTATGTTGTGACCAAGCTTCATAGACTGGGGCTTGAGTAAAGCAAAAACAAGACTGTGTTTTCAATATGGCTCTAAAAACAAACCACTTGAATTCAGTATGTCTGTTATGTATTATAACATAATAAAAAGTTAAGTTATGCATTATTCATTTCTTGTGGTTTACAAGTAAGCTTACTGTGGTGACTTGCTGTGGTTCTATAAAGACAACTGCATATAATTAAGTGGTATACTTTTCAAACACGCTGTATCTCGTCATGCCATGATATGAGGTTATGGCTGACAGCAGTACAGTCATCATTCTGCGTATTTAAATACACTACGATGAAACAAAACTAACATGATTTCGCACACATGAAAAAGAACAGAGGTTAACAGAAACTCAACAACCAGTGCAGGGCTTCCTTAAAAACAAGCATCTGCTCTTCACAAACACATTTACCCCTGTGAAGATGACATCAAATACCCCCCTGATGGATTGGACTTATGTGCCATAAAACTCATGCGTAGATCCAGGCCTGGGCGCTGCCTGGTTACTGTAAAGTATTTTGTAAAGTAAGTATTTGAGTAAGATTAACATCTCTTTGCTCTTTGTGTTAGAAAACTGTGTTAAAAGTGGTACATTTATTTTTGACCAAGGAGAGCTAATAAGGGCAATAAAATATAGAAACATATTGTATCTACATGTTTCTTTTAATGGATCATTAATGTGGGAGGATATGGACTGAAATATCTATTTTTAGTAGGATTAGTTGCTGTCTTTTAAATAACCCTGCGCGAAGAAGCTATACGTTTGGCTAGCTATCTCTCACTGTAACTTGTTTATATGCTTCAATACAGTGCAAACAGTGCTACAACCACTAACATGAGGATGGAAATAACATTTGATTGAATCTGCGACTTACACACACAACACACAACGACTCCAGGTTGAATCTTGAGAAATCGGGCAAATTTGCAGATGGGAACCTTTTAACTGCATAAAATAAACATGGAATGATTTACTCTTAGTTAGTTTGGGTCATTCCCTTAGCTACATCTATTTGAAATAACAACAAAATTGCAACCTGTGGTTCACACACATGCATGTTATGAATCTATGCAGGCTGATAGATTCATAGATATGCAAATGTAGATAAAATTGCAACCCAAGATAAAAAATGATGCAGAGCTTGTTGAATTCTGGCCAAGATAGAAAGTAGAAAAAAATCAGATATTTAGATATGACAGATTAAAAAAATACAACCCCAGTGTCAATTCCATTTATGGATAAACTGTCATAAGTCTAGTGTAATAGGTTAAAGTTTGGCCTTTATGTTTATGCAAAATGATCTTGCTGCCCTGGTTCCACCCCCTCGTTATACTCCTGTTAGCTTGTCTTTATTTTGCCAGCTGTTTTTTTTAGCTGCTTTGTTATCTCTAATTCTAAGCCCTGTTTTTTCAGTGTCCTTGTTTTCTTTGTGTTTCTATCTTCAGTTTTTAGCCCAATGTTTTTATCTGCAAAGTGTTTTGACTCCTGATTTCAACTTTGCTCATGATATCAGAATCTTCCCAAATAAATTTCACACATGCATCCTGTCTGAACTCGCTTATTTTGATCACTTAAGCTGGGCATAATGCCAAAAGTATAACATCACAATATTTGAAAGCTATTTTCTGATACATGATACATATTTACAAATAAGCTGGAACAGACAAAATGCACCAGCAAAACAGCTGCTCCACATTTTAATCAGGCAATAAAAACTGTGAACAGTTGTTTTCATGACACACACAGTTGTGCAGTCTTCTACTGACGGTGCTAAAAATATATTATTATATTATTCTTCTAAGTACATACATTTAAAGCCAGATGAAAATAACTGAGAGGAAAATAGACATTAAACATTAACTCCAGTCTCATGGTAATGGAGAGTAGGCCTGAAGATGATGCAAGTAAGTACATTACATTAACGTAAAAGTGCTCTTTAAAAGAAGGATGAGTAATCAAAGGATAAGCGTCTTCATAATATTTCTAGTAACCGAGCTGCAGTGCAAATGTCAAAGTGCTGTCAAGAACTGAGACACCAGACTGTGATAGTGGATTACTTCCGCTCCCAATATGGTCAAAACCCATCGCTTTTGTCGCCATCCGTTTTCATGGGATGACTTGTCATAAAATGGATGAGATCCATTTTGCAGCAGGAGCTGCCAACCATCCTGTGTCTTTAATGAGGGATTTTAGGCCTCATCTGTTATCAGAGCTGTGTGCTCTATTATTTTACTGGCAGTATTTTCCCTTCAGAAGACAAACACACCATGTTTGCCCAGAGCTCTGCACACCTGCTGCACACCTGCCCTCTGACTGCCGCTCAGAGACAGCCTTTGTTTTCCTCACTGCCAGGAAGCAAGGCACTTCAGGACCATCACCAACAGGAGCTTTTTCACAAGAGTAGCGTCACAAAAAAGTGCTAACAGCACAAGCACACACCACTGCTGGCTTACGTACAGGACATCCAGAATGATGTTACATTCCGCAGCAGCCTTCTTTGCGTAAATCCCCTTAAAAACACAGAAAGGAAGGCTGTACTGTGTATTGCTAAAGGTCTGAGACAGAAGGCTGTAGAGAAGAAATGTTGTAAGTGATTATGTGAATGTATATTTCAAACAGATATTCTGAATAATGACACTGGCTATTTTGCACAGTAATAAACCGTAATGTTAATGCTCATGTTGCTCCTGTTGAGATTGTTGTCAGCTTATTTTAAGTTTATTTTTAACCTTTCTTACTTATTTAAAGTGATTTCAGAAATTACAATTTTATCACTGTATTGGCAGATAACTTGCTTTGTTGTAAGAAACCAAGTACCTAAAACCAAATTATTACATATATAGTGAAATCATTTAACCTCAAAAACAAATCATTTAACTTCAAAAACAAATACAAAAGGTCAGAAATAAGTAAAATAATCATATAATATCAGAATCTCAACATGAGCAATTATATATATATATATATATATATATATATATATATATATATATATATATATATATATATATATATATATATATATATATATATATTAGATTTAAGGTCATTTCACTTGCCAAGACACCCTTTATAGCAGTGTACCTCATTTTTTGTTTTGTAACAAAACTTTGAAAATAAGGATTTAGTGAGTCAGGTTGGGCGGCATGCTGACAGGCCAGCAAAGTGTATAAAGGGCTTGGATAAGAGGCTCCAAGAGTTAAGCCCCTCTTCCAAATATGCTTCCATGTTAACTGTAAGCTCTTCACCTTCCAGCATCAGTCTCCATCCCTTCCCATGGTCTGGGCACCATGATACCCCTCACCAGTAGTTATGGCTCTTCTAGAGGACACAATGGGCATCACCTTCACTCTTTTACAGGGACTTGTTGCAATACCCCTTCCAGAGATTATTATGGCAATTTTAATATCTTGGGTCACAGGGAATTCTCATGAGCGAGCATTTTTACCATTTGTGTGGATGCAGCACTCATATTTTTGATTGATGGTCCTGCATGACTTTGCCTTACCAACAGACATAGGTTTTTAAGACTGTTATCATAACCAAACTCACTACTCCATCTGCTCCGCTGGTGACTCCAGTGTATTGAGTGCCCACAGCAATGCCAGTCTACAAAGTCAAGACCTCTGTTGATGCTCCAGGCCTTACTGTTCCTGCAGCCTTAATGCTGCTGGCTCCCACCTATTGGACTTGCTTCAGTGCTTGTTCCTGCCATAAAGTTTGCCCTGGGGCTCCAAAATCATGTTCCAAACACAAGTACTTTGTATTTTTTTTAAAAAGTGCTGAGTCATATTCTCAAAACGTCCTGGTTTCGGCTTCTGACAGCCCAGATATCCTAACCTCTTACTTTGGAATGTCTGATACAACCCTAGTAAGCAACATACAAGCCAAAAAATGGCCCACCTATCTAAGCCTTCCACCTTTCCACCTGCAATTCAGCTCTAATCTTTGTTCTGGACTTGGATCTAATGCCTGTACCAAATCCAGTTCCAGATCCTGTCTTCACTTTTCTTTCTTAAATATGTTGATGATTCAGCTCCTGACATTATTGCATGTGCCTGTAATTATCTCTGGCTACTCCCGTTTGTCCTGTCCCTGGTTCAGCTCCATCTACTGTCTCCTGTTACATCCCTGTCCCAGCCCTGGTCCATGTCCCTGACCTAGCTCCTGGCCCCAACACTGACTCAGCTCCATAGCAAGTTACTGTCCTGTCATTAATTTCACCCTGACCCAGTCCTTTTTCAGTCTCTGCCTGTGCTCTTGATTCTGATCTTGTCCCGGCCGTCCTTCTCCAAGGAGGCCACAATCTTCATTATGGAATCAGTTCCAGGCTGTCACTGATCCAATGCTCTATCTCACTGACTTGTCTTGTCTGTTTTACATGGTGGTCCAGGTCCAGGTAGTGCTTCCCGTTTTGAGGCCTTAGTTGTTGTGCTTTACTCTCTCATGGAATCTTCACCTTGGCTCTCTGCACTAGCTCTCCGCTGCCCTGGTTTCCTCATGAAACCTTTAGAGAATATTCTAGTCAGTCTGCAACTCTAAACAGTGTTGCTCCCGAGATTCCTCACCCTGTTTGTCTCCTAATTCATTGTTTTGAATGTCTTAGTCCTGTTTGCTCATTTTTCCCCCTTTGTTTTCTCAGTTTCATAGTTCAAGTGTTGTAACTGCCTGTTTGTCTTGGAATGGCCTGTATGCCTGTATTTACCCTGCTTGCCCCCCACTATGGACTGTTACAGTGATTCCTGGATTAAACCCAATAAAGTGATTTTGCGCATATTGCCTACCTCTCACCCATTGCAGTTTGTCTTAGTGAAAGTGAATGCAACTGAATAAAGTATGAAATGATTGTGAAACATGTTATGAATGCAATAAAGAGACTAATTTAAAAGTAGGTGGTAAAAGGAGTGAAAATAAATTCTTTTGCATATTAACAAATAATAATAAAATAAAATACTGCATGCCACACCTTCTTTCACACACATATTTATGCTTACACCAAAGGCTCGGTTACAGAGTGCTTGTGTCCCTGTAGCTTTTACTGAACCTACATTATGAAACTCTGCACTATGCGCTTGCTAGACTGCACGTCCTAATCTGAATTATTCAGTAACATCAATAACAGTATGATAGAATGATATTCTATACAACAAAGCAAGATTATACATGTCATGGCTCTAATTCAAACTGTGGACAGCACATACACAGACTAAAACAGTATCAAATTTCATATGTGGTGTACATTAAACAAAGAATCCTAAAATGCACAATTTTAGTAAATGTAAGTGGTGCAATGCTTTATTAAAAGACTGATAACCTCTACAAAAACTTGCATTTCCATTTTCATATAGATTGAGTTCGCCATAAAAGTGTCTTGCGTTTGTTGCTTTTGTTTCCATTGAGCCAGAATGTTGTGCCTGTCAGCTTCGTAGTAACACTCTTTTGACACTACAAGCTTAATTTATCATTTACTCATCATCAGAGTCACGCCTCAGCCTCTGCTCTCCATCACAAGCCATAATGAGGGAATGTTGAAATGCAGCACTCACATGCATGCACATAGAGACGCATGCTTTCTGAACGACCAAAATAGCAGAAAAAAATCCTCTGCTATGTACTGCTTTTGCCTACATTCAAGCTGCAGCAGTGTGACCGTTCTCTTTTAATGCAACTACCCGCGTGCCGCCATTTAAAAACTCCTGAGCTATGAGACGGAATATAAATATAGTCATTTTGAGAGGGGAGTGTTAGTACAGTTGGACAGAGGGTTTTAAATGGGATTATAATATTATGATATATAACAGTGTGCATATTGCTTGCAGGACCCTGTGGCGTACTAGGTCACAAGTCCTCCAGACTCAATGCAACTTCTCACTTACAGAATGGATGAAACAAAACCCTTAACATCTAGAATGGTGGAATAAAGACCATCTAGGATGCATTCTAATCTAGTCTCTACAAAGCCCAACTGGAAAAATAAACCATCTGCAGCACAAATGGACTGCTGACTTTTTCTTAACCACAATGTACTACACTAGTCAATTTATTACTTGGACAGAGTAACAAAATATACACAGATGTAGACATTTGCAGATATGGAGAAATAAAGCTGATTTGCTGAAACAAGTCTACAACACTAAGGCTTAACTCTTATATTACTCTTATATATTTATTAAGGGAATTATTAGTAAAAAGTGTACTGTAAAACTGTGATTACAGTCTCAATCACAACAATGGTTTTAAGAATAAAGCAGAAAGACAAACACTAGACTGGAAGGCGTCTAAGGTAGAACTTGTTTTAACTTTAAAACAGACAAGTGTAAACGCGCCTTCACTGCCACACATAAGCGGCGAGCGTGGTTTAGTCCCTGTATAGTCGATAACACACAATTGAATTGGTGTAATGAGTCACTACAGGTCAAATTTCAAGTATAGAGTCGACGGATAAACCAGCCATCAAACCTCAGCCTTACCTTTACAAAGCAGCAGGAAGACCACCACAACGACGTCTCCCCACAGCGTGCCGCGCGCCGTGCCCATACTTATCAGTCATAAGTGGGATTTCAGAATCAACAGACTAAACCAACTTGATGAACTGTGGAGCTGTTTTTGTGGTTTTGGTAAAATAAAAAAAATAAAAACAGACCCGAAAGAAATTCAAGCGTGTAACGTTTTGCGCAGGAGCCAAAAAAGTCCGTAGGCTGAGTATCCCATTGGCGAGTTGGTCAGTGCGGCGCTCACATTAGCTGCGTAGCATGTGTGGCGCGATGCAGGGGGAGGAGGAGGAGGTCCAAACCACACTCACATCCTCAGCTGGGCTCTCCACACACAGGCGCACACACAGCATCACCATGCACGCAGCTCCCCAAACAAAGTCTTTCAGGCTGATGAAGGGAAACCTGGAATTGGGCTCTGACAAGAAGCTTTAGCCTAAACAAATTAGTTGGAGTACAGTGCATCACTGACACCCACACTGTGCCGACTGTTAAGTGCCTGTAAGGTAGCCTGATAAGAGGAATTACTTTCTATAAAAGATGCACTTTGGATACACTGGAAAAAGTGATGCATTCAATTTACTGGACTCAAATATGCACATCACTTCCATACATACACCCATACACATACACGATCTTGCTTTACATTCCTTGTGAGGACTTCCATATGTTTCTATTGATTTTTTTTTCTATTTCTGTAGCCAAGAAATACAACACCTTTTAGGCTTTTTCCATCTTTTAGTTTTTTATGCAGTTTACAGTGGAAATATTAACGTTGCAAAGAGGGCTAGCAATATATATATATATATATATATATATATATATATATATATATATATATATATATATATATATTCTTCTGCTGAAATAATTATATGTAATACATGTGCAAATAATGTAAAATTACTTCCTCGGTGCACTTTTTTAACACAACATCATGTGCTTGGCCTTGAAGCCAGCAACAGAGTAGAATCATAGAATCATAGAGCTGAATCATAGAGCTTAAATGTTTATCCCATGATAATGGGAAATGTCTGTCCATGAGAAGAAATTAGTTGTTTTCTATGTTTTATTCGGTTTGAGCAGGACTATGAAAACAAATGGAGCTTTTTGAGAAGTGAACGCAGCAGCCCTGAACTTCCGGAGCCTCTATTATCATGTCTGAGGTTCTGTCTGAGCTCTGACGAGCGCGCTGCCCGAGTCTCTCTCTGATTGGCTGAACAGATCGCACGGCGTTGTTTTTTCCGCCAGTATTAAGTTATATCCCGCCTCCTTCGTTGGGATTGGTCAGTACTATCCAATGTTTGTGCTAAGATTGGCCTATTGCTCAAGAGTCTGAACAACTACACCAATCGTGGTAGGGGAAGGCGGGGCCTTGTCGGAATATGGGTGGGAAAATAACCAGCCTCTCGCTTTACGTAGAGAGAGTCAGCCATGATGCATTAACCTGCCTTCAGGGCTGACCACCAGTCCATCACACGACAATCACACCAATCAGTGTCTGCACGGCTGAACTCCGGGTGAAACCTATACGAAGCTGAAATGGCTCGGGGATGTGTTTGTACCAGAGCCGTGTATTGTTTCAATGTTGGTCCAAAACAGCTGCAGGAACTGTTTTACAGCGGTCACTAGTACAATGTGTTTTTGTTTAGGTTAGTTTCACTGCAACTGTAGGGTTAACTGTTTAACAGACGAGTAAAATCTGAAGAATAAAATGTGATTAAACAGGTAAATAACCAAGAAAATCTAAAGACTAAAATCTAATTAAGTGCAATAATATATAGTGCCTAAAATGTGGGAATGATGCCTTTGTGTAATTTAAGTATGAGAGGGAAATTTATGTTTGTCATTATTTATTAACAATTTTACCCCACGTACATGGAGCACTCAATACTCTCTTAATGCCACTTTACTAGACCTGCAGTGTCATGTTTTGGATCTGTACCAAATATATTTAGATTTTGACAGAGAATAGCAGCTGAAGGGAACTTAGAACAACATGTACACATAACTGATATGATATTCTTATATAACTAATATGATATCCTATGGATGCATTATTTGGGTATTGTTATTTTAAAGTTACTTTGTTGCCCTGTATTGTGGGTAATATTTATCTCTCTGTGGATATTGCCCCATATTGCCCCACAGGAAGGCACTGTTTACATAGCTTTACATAAAAGGGCACATAAGCAAGTCTAAAAGGTCTGTATTAACAAAGCTCAGATTACTCTGCAGCGGACACACGAAGGTATTTTGAGACATATGGTCAATGTAAATCAATACAGACGAGCGAACGCAAAGACAGATCCATGACATATATGACCACAATGTGTTTCTTTTTTGATGTGATAGCAGCATCTAGAGATGTGAGCACATTCCAAAGAGCATAACACAAACAGCAAATGGATTTTGGAAATTATTATTGTTTGAAATAACAGTGTATCTGGTTTTGTGCTGATTTTGCACTGGATTTGCATGTAGTATCATTTTTCTGTTTGCTATGTAAAACAGCGCTCAGTGATTTTAGCAGCTCTTTAGCAGCTAAAATTTGACATTGATGAGAAAAACATTCCCATGTGTCTCGGGGTATAACGATGACCAAAAGTCCATCTCCTAAATCACTTGACCAGTTTTCTTCCCTCTTTAGGGCAGCTCAACTAATGTGGGTAATCTGATCACTTCAAAATGAAAAGCTTCCTCATAAACTGAGTTCTTTGATTGAATTCATAATACACAGTCAACGCTAATTCAGTCTTCCAATGGATTGTAACTTAGAAGAACCTTTTATAATATGAATGTAAACATAAGGGCTGGGATAATCTTACCTCGCCTAACTAACAGAGAGACAATCACTCTATTAGACAATAAATAATGTTAAAAATAAAGGAATCTTTTTGGTTATATTGCCAGTTTGGTCATTTTGGTCTAGAATACTGTGCAACACTTTAGTGTCTTTGAAATGTTCTACATAAATAGTTATTCATATCATCATTATTAGGACTTTCTGAGTGAGAGTGCACAGTGAGCTGCAGAGAAAGATAAATCCCCCACATCCTGGTCACCTCTCTCTAATAGTTACTCCCAGCTGAGACAGAGGTCAGGCATGTTGTTCAACATCTGTCATTCAGATTTCATTTACCAGAGTCACGTTAAACGAAAATGTGTCCTCGTGCTGATGTCTGTTTTATTTGGTGAAGAGCCACTCGTGAACGAGCTTGTGGGCTTCTGATGTAATTTCCCTTATTTCACATTAGTGTGAGTCTGAAAACTGTTGGTCTTATTAGAGCCACTCCTTGGTGAGCAGTCCAGCTTGACCCCCATTAAAGAACTGTCAGCTGAAGAGCAGATGGTACCCATTCTCTGTCTCACAGCACTTGGGGGGTGGGGGTGGGGTGGCTATGGCAACCGATTCATAATGGCCACCCCTGAAGTGGTGGAATCACTCATTCTAATTTGTTAAGTACCACTTCAGTCTATTTGATTTAATCAGTACATTCAGGGCCTTACACAACTGACATCAAATAAAACATCCCAGGTGTCTTCAGAAGACAGTAAATCAGACACCCTGCCTTCACCACAGATACCTATTTACTAATACAGTGATGAAGTCTACTCTACATTTGGTTTTATGGAACAAACCAAACCACATCTAGATACATTTATTTAAGTGAAAAAGAAAAAATACCTAACCATCAGCTAACCATCTGTGCATAAAAGCATCCAATCTACATAGAAACAAAGAGTCAAATGTTGCAGAAGAATCATTGTTGTGAAGTAAATCCTTAAAAACACTGACAATGCAAAGAAGGGCTGTGTCTGTTGCTCTGTAATGTGCAATTAAACATCATACTTTAAGAAAGAAACGTTTGCGGTAAAGCAGATAAGCGATGACGATCCAGAGTGCAGTGCCCCACAGGCTTTGGAAGAGCAGTTCCCAGTGACTGTCCTGAAAACGCATCTCCCAGCTGAAGGGGAAGTAGAAGCCCAGCAAAGAATGGCCCACATAGACAAAGATGGAGTTCATTCCTGTGAACAAGTTCTCAGTATCAGAACAGCAAAACTTCTAATTGGGATAAAAAGTGCATCAGATAAAACAGAATGACTTTTTCTACAGCCTTCTTTACAACAGCATACAATTATGTAGGTGTAATTCATTTTATACACAGGATTCTTGCTTGTTCTCACCAGGATAAATGAAGGGTTGGCCATCCCACCATCCCTTGACATCCACAACAAAGTACATCACACCAAGCAATGCAAATGACATGCAGCCCATGCAGGCTATGTAGGACAGAGACCTGACACAAGAAGGAGACACCAAGAGATTAAACCAGAATTCACGTGCATATCATCAGATTATCATATGTGGGATCAGAAATAACCCTTGCATGTGTATATAACCTTCTATCATTTCTTTCTTTCATTCTTTTGTCTTTCCACAGAAACAGCTTTTAGTTAGTGCCAGTGAATGTTTTAAACCCTGACCTGAATGTATGTAATTATTTAAATGGTATAGCTTTTACATTAGTGGATGTTAGAACTGCAAGAGGCCTGCAAATCTTAGCAATATTATTTCCATGGTACAGTTGACGGAGCTGCAGTGCACAGAACAAACAGTGACTGCAGTGAAGACACCACAATGTAAGACAGATAGGTAAATAATAGAATATAGAATAGGTTACTATCTGTCCCGATAGTATGACTGTAAGAATCATTAGCATCCAAAGTGAATCTTTGGCACCTGCTCAGAAAAACTGGAGCTACGCCAACAAGACATGTCCCTGTCTGTTCCTAAGTGCCAGGATGTTGGATGGAATTTTATCTAAAGTAAGATGGCTGCATCCCAGAGTGCTCTGGCAGACATCGTTTATGTCAGCTGAAGCGGAGCCAAAAACGACTATCGGCTCGTGGTTAATTACTTTTAGGAATCGAGACAGGCATACTCAGGGGCTCAATAAGCTGCATATGATGAACTGCCCATAAAACCCAGGTAGGTAATTTGTTTGGATGCATGAGCTAAAAGAAGAAAACACACACAAACACATACCATAATGCATCTCCTTGTTCTGATATACATACACCAGTGACCAGGGCTGGGAGTGGGACTTGTTTTCAGATGATTTTCCCATCTATACACACACAACATTGCCGTTGTGCAACATTTTTCTAAAATCTGTTGATTTTCATTGAATTATTTTATTCTCTTACTTTTATCTCTCAAATAAGTCAAACATTGGGAGTTCCCAGAGATGAAGCACACCACATGAATTATCCTGTAAGCATAACTCATGTCTGGGATATATTGGACAGCAGAAGAATAAGTTTGCACAGCCAGCCTTTGGGATGCAGGAGAAATGGGTTTGTCGTGAAACTTTCTGAAAAGGAAACATCTCTGAAATAGCAACACTTATTGGGTGCTCTCATCAGCAGAGGTGAGTTCCTACCGACAATGATCAGGACAGGGACAAACTATAAACCAGAAACAGTATGTTGGTAGACCATAGCTCATTCATGCGTAAGAGTAATGAATCCTATTACATGTGGTCCAAACCTGCAGAAGGGCCAATATAGCACAAAAAGACAACTTAAGGAGGAACGTACGGCAACACCCAATGCATCACACCCTGCTACACATAGTCTACAATAGTCAAGCATCAGATCTCTGCCTTGGAGAAATGGAAGGACAGTGTTGGAACAATCGCAGTAGCTCCACCTTGCAACTTACAGGACTTAAGATCTGAGGCTAATTCTCTTGGGGCCAGATACTACAGGGCACCTTTAGAGGACTTGTAGAGTCCATGCCTTGGGCTGAGTCAGAGCTGCATATTATCTGAAATGTATAATCATTAGAAATCAAAAGTATTTTTAAAAACACTTGAACTGTGCCATTTATTAAAAACTTTGTGTTTTTGCAGCCATTCCTGTTACAGTTTGTGTACAGGGATGCTTTTATCATGCTCTGTATAACAGCGTGCAGGTGATGAGAAGCATTCGGACATGATGCAGTGTTGGCAGTATAAAACTGCTCTGTGTCTTGGCTGTAAAGAAGAGCGATCCAGTTGGAGGATGTATCACCCTGCTTGTCTCACTCTTCCGACAGCAAGGGTGATTATTTACAGGCCGATCTGTGAGTAGAAGTAAGTAAACGCGTGTTTTAGCAGCTCTGATTTGTGCCTACTGGAGACTCATCCCTTCTTTAGTGCGGAGAGAAGCGGCTGGATTTAGAGGGTCAGGAAGCACTTACCAAAGGTTTTTATTGACAGGTATAAATCCTTCGTCTCGTGTGCACTTAGAAAGGATGGCCGCCAAGATTCCCTGAGGGTCAAAATGAAACAGATTTCAAATCAATGCTGAGCCATAAAGCAAGCACTATCGGACAGCAGAGACCTGCAGCAGCACAATAAAGAGTCCAGCAGATTAGCCGACCGTCTGAGAGGAGAGCCAAGACAAGTCCTGTTGACCCCATCCCTATACAACACAGTGTTCTCTTTCACCAGACAAACTGGCATAACCCAGGGTCAACTTTTAATCTTGAGCGTAGCTTCAGATAGGGGTGCTATCATATACATCTTCAGGTTCAACACTATGGGGTTCAAGTTCACCAAGTCAAAACTGTTTTTGAATAGAAATACGCAAAATATATTGAACAGAATTTGTTTGGCTCAGAAAAAATAAAGTGCACCCAGATGACAGTGGTTTAAATTAAAGATGCCATATGAGAGACATTTGGAAGAGGTGTATGGGCAATACTGTTTAAAGGGGCTCATTTTCAAAGTTTATTATATTATTTTAGGGCCTACTAAATAGATTTACTTCAATCAGTATTCATTGTTCGTCTGAAACAGTCTGTTTGAGCTCTTGTGTCTTTAAGTCCCTCCTCCCTGTAAGCCCAGTGTGTTCTGCTGGGTCATCTCATCCACACTGTTCTGATTGGTCAACTGCCAAAGCTGTCAATACCTGTAGGGGTAAGTTCCGCCCCTGCAGGCAGCCTATGAGGTTTGTATTACAAGTTGACGTCACATTGCACACGACTGGAAATTCAATAAGAAATTTCAGGCAGCTGAGAAAAGTGGTAAATAGATTCCCTTTAAATCATGGTAAATGTTAATTTTATTTCAATACAGTGTCAAAATTAAAATGAGATAACACATATTGTGCCCTGGCAGCATGGTGGTGTAGTGGTTAGCACTGTCGCCTCACAGTAAGACAATCCGAGTTCGATTACTGGTCCCCATTCTGTGTGAAGTTTGCATGTTCTCCACATGCTTGAGTCAGTTTTCTCCCACAGTCCAAAGATATGCGGTCACTCTAAATTGCCTATGAGTGTGTGTTGGCCATGCAATGGACTGGTGACCTCTCCATGGAGTACCCTGCCTTTACCTGATGACACTGGGATTGGCTCCAGTCCCCCCCATGGCCGACTAGCTGGATAAAGCGGAAGATAATGGATGTTATGTCCTCTAATGTGCAAATGTTTTAGGTACTTGAGGACATTCTATTCAAAAAACAATTTTTCCAGATTAATACATTAATAATGCATTAATACAGTAATTAGTGTTTTACATATGTTAGTGTGCTTAGTTAATTCTGTCCATGCTTTTTTCTTGTGAAAAGAACTCAATATTATTTTGCAGTTATCATCTAATAGCTGCTTTGACTACTCAGTACTTCATTAAGCTAAATCAAGATTGCTGCTGAAGGAACTAAATACAATCATGCAAAGTCTGGAGCATCCAGGAGAAATCTGGAACTCAACTAAAGTGCTTATTTAATGATATCTGGTGTTCTTGTTGAAAAAACAAACATATTGCTAAGATAAAGGCTTTTAAACAATGAGCTTATGTGCCTAAAACCTTTGCGCAGTAGTGTACTTCACTCATTCTTACCTGCACTCTGAAAATATGTTCTCATCGTCAAAAACACGACTCCTCTGTAAATACTGCAAACATAACAGTCTAAACAGGCAAGGGCTTGGACAGTCTCAGAGAAGTATTTAGCTTTGGCGAGAGAGGACATATCAGCGTCCAAACCTGCTTGTTACAGGGATATCCATCATTTGTATAGATGACAGAATCAATGGTGTGGAAATAGCCTGGCTAGCTCTAGATTGAGTCTCCAGGCTATGTAGGCAGGATGTGGGACAATCGCTGCTATGTGGGGCAATCGCTCAATTTCAATCTCGCACTGCCGACCACTGATCGTTGAACTTTAATTAACTGAGGGCCCTTGCTTATTAGGACATAGGGGCACAACAGCCTCAAACGATCATCTCACAATCTGCTGCAGGATTTACGCCACAGCAGCCAGCGCAACACTCTTAGCATATGGTTTATGACTTTGTTGATGAGGTGGGAGACAATTTTGCACATGCTTAACCAGGAAGAAACCCCTCGTGTCAAGAGTGCATTAACCGTACAAGAGGCTGTTCAACCTGCAAACCTTTCCTCAAACCATACTGCTCTCCGGAGATGTCAATGATAACTGATAGTCGCTCTTGTGGTTGTGTCTGTAAGAGCCTTGCCGCCTTTCAGAAAGCTCTGTCATGTGCTCTGCAGGTCAATAAATATCTTAATCCATATTTTTCTGTGACTGGCCATTTCAGTCCAGTGCCGAAAAAAAAGGTTGTATTTCACAATAAACCTTTCAGAGCATATTTCAGAGCTCTGCTCACTGCCCATAACTGCATCCACAATTCCTGCACATGTATAGATCTAGTCATTATCATCAGTTACCAAAATCATCTGCACCCTAAGTGATAAAACAATCTGAAGACAATTTTAAAGACAAACCTCCACCCCCACTGCCCATTTCACAATGGAGGCTCCAGCAGGGGCTGAATGGTGGGAGTATAATGTTTTACTGTTAGCTAGTTTATTTTATCATCATAATGCTTTACTGTTGGCTAGTTTATGTTATCGTGCTGTGCCTCTAGGTAAAGCAGAATAGATCTTTCCTCATTTATTTCAGCACCCCGAGCGCTATAGCGCCGCAATAAGGGCCAGTGTGGTTCAACATAGAGCTGTAATGGGCCAATTTGTCATAGAAGCTGGAGATAATGAAATTTAAAATACTGGGATCAGACATCTGCTAACACTGGTTCCACAACATGTGCTCTCTCCTCACGTATCCCACCCGGAAGAGTGATGAGGGTAAATGTGTAATGCTTTGCACAACCTACCCATGAGGTCTCTATGTAAAGAAAAGAATAATGGGTTAGCAGACCTTTAATTAAGTGTTGGTACATCCAGTGACCTTAAGTTGCAAGATAGACGTAGATGTTTGAAAGGACATGGTTCAAAGCACTTACACAATGTTCAAGAGTATATGCCAGAATAAGACATTTATATCTCCTCTTTAACATCGCCAGTACACCTTTTGAATGATGACTCTTTTATTGTTCTCTGTCTCCTATCACGTAATCCTTCCTGTTCCACTGGCAGCAGAAAAGAATGCTAATCTTATGTGGTTTACTCCAGATTTGGAGCACCTAGATTTTGAACAGTCATAGCTGTTTAGGAGAAAATAAGTGATCCAGGAACTTTCTTTTTCGTAGATCCTGAGACTGAATAATAAAATTCCTTAGAGACCTTCTGTTAAGATGCGGCTCGAAACCACTGTGCTGGTTCTTATGGCCTGTGTTTCACAAGCCCTTTCCTTGAGGACCCCTATTTCGTGTAGTTAAGCGATTTCCCTTCTTTCACACCTGATCCAGTTCATTGGCTATTTTTCAAGGCCTCTTCTAAGTTGAAGCTGAGAAGCTGGGAAATGTACATGTACTTTCTGAAAGGAAGCGTTTAAAGGTGTCAGCACAGTTCTTTTCTTTAAGATCTCATAATAATGATAAGCGTTTTTGCTAGGAGAGCCCTGATCATTAATTCAAAGACCTTTTCTGATATTCCTCCCTTTATTTAGTCACAAAGAAAGCTCCCTCTGGTCATTCTGCTGGTGAGCCTAATGCCCTCGGTCTGCCAGACAAAAGCCTTCCATCAGCACCTGTGCTCTCTGGAGAGGGCATTCCAGAGACTCTGCCACCAGAACCCCAAAACAAGCCAGCAGCAGAGCTTTCCTGCAACATACAGCTTCATATTCATCTACAGACTTTGATTAGAGTGCAAAAAGAATACTATTTTAGATTTCAGATCTGTGATTCTGTTAATGCTTCCTTTTATACAGGTTTTTGATATAATGTCACTGTGATATGAAAACCTTGTAACTTAACTTTAAATGTTTTATGATGGACTGACTGACAGAAAACGCCAAACATTGTTAAAAATAAAATCTTATCTTAATGTAAATAAAAATTAACTTTTTTTCTTCTCCAGTAAAGTTATTGTTTTAGAGGTTCCCCTACAACAGTGGCCGTAAGAATAAAGATGAGGGTAAGGGAAGATGAGAGTGAGTTATTACACTTACAGGCCCCTAAATGGAGCAAACGACTGCTGAACAACAGTGTGTGAACTCCCTTGTTTATCCAGGCCTCACCGAAAAAAGGACATCTCGCATAACCATGCTCTTTCCTCAGGGGACAGAGGTTTAAATGCCCTCCCACACCACACTACGACCATAGCATATGCCCCTTTTACTTTCCAGACCACCCAAATGGAGTGTTCAATCTGCATGCTGCTTCTTCTAACCATCAAGCCAATCACATTTTTACGTTGTTAAGCAGTAAACTATATCTCACCATCTACAGATTCTATCACAAGTTTAATTCTGGGGAAATACTTCTGCTTGTGACACCCTACTAATTAAGTATGCACAGCTGATATGTTAAATAATTATAATAGTGCAGTTCCTCACCTGACATATGTATACAAGTATACAACAACAAGAGATCTGTCAACAGATCAACTGTCAACGCTTCACATGCTATGTAACTAATATGTAACATTACCAGCATACTTTATACAGTAATCCGGTCCAGTCCCAAGAGGGGTCCGATACCAATCTCTGCCTGGGAACCTATTTTGTGCATGTAAAACAGATCATATGACGTCTACCTATTTTATTAACTGTCTGCAACTACATGCAATGTAACACTTGTGAGGCACAAAAGTCCTACAGTCCAGTATGCATAGTGAGTAAAGTTTTTGAAATCTTTGTGTAGAGCTTTAATATGTGAGATGTAGAGTAAAGCTGAATTATTAATACATGTGCTGCATATTTAAATCACATATATCAATAAATGTATATATATATATATATATATATATATATATATATATATATATATATATATATATATATATATATATCCTCCATCTCTATACATTAATTTCTTTTAAACGTTTAATATTTTTGCCATATTCTGTACTACATTAGGACACAAGACAAAACAAAAACAAAACAAAATAAATTTGCAACATCATCTTCTTTACTTCTTTAAAACCTGTATGCATTTACTATTGCACCAAGAGGACAGAGGAGCATGATCTTAATTTAAAATAATCAAACCACAGAATGGTGTTCTACTCTAGTATTTTAGAGAATATAGTATCGTAGATAGGTTTTTTGGTGAACAGCATAAACTATGTGAAATGTAAACAACCTACCAGGATGATGGCCCAGATTGTGAAGCGTGCCATGATGTTGTAGTGCATTTTGCGATAAAAGAGGAAAATCTTCCCTGCCTACAGAAACACAGACATGACACAGCTCAGTATCTGCAAACACAGTTCACACATTCTGCTGGCTGAATGGACTACACTACACTTCATCTGTGGGATTTTCAGCAAATTCTGATTAAAGGTCACAATCAAATCTCATGTATACGTAACTCAGTGTTTGGATGGTGCAAACTAAATGCCTATAAATACTGAATGCATTAAAACCAGAATATTCTAAAGCAGCTCTGCGGGTCTGCTGGACTATAGTGTTCATCAAGTGGTGCACTTGTGTAGTTTTGGATGTGGTTAGGCTGTGAGCGGATGTGCTGGTTGTGTCCCTGACATGGAGCTCAGGTTTCAGTGCTGCTGCGCCACTCCACGCTGCTGCAGGGCCGGCCGCGCCTGCTGATTAATTTGGTGATGACGAATGTGCCTCAGCCGAGGACGCGCTGGCGGATGGACACAAACGCAGAGGCCGACACCTGCCGTGTTCTCTAAGACATGTTGATTGACTGGCTCGCTGCTAACTGTTTTTTGCCTCCGCCCCCAGGGGATTGAGCAATGCGCCCAGGTTTGCGCGGCAAGTTCTCAGCAGCCGGTGCGACACTGTCACTATCAAAGGGTGAAAAGCTTTTCAGTGATCTCTTCTAGACAGAACAGCACTGCAGACTATACTATTCCATACTCTGCTTTGCTGCCCTGAGAGAAAACAGCTGTCTGGCTGTGGAAGTGGTCAAGCTGTCCAGCTCTGGTCATCTTAGGAAAGAACCATCAGGGTCTTTCATGTGCTGATGTGAAAGTGGGAGTTTGTGGCTTGCATTTTCATCAAGCTTCATAGACACTGAACAAATTTTTGTTGCAAAATTGAATGCGGAACCAACAGCGTCTCTGAGCTGGGAATAGTAACTTACTTGCATCCCAATGAATCCCATTACAATCGAATTGATGGTACCAAGAACACCTTCTGGGTCAAACGGCTGGGTTGTATGATACATGGCCTGTGACAGTAAACAACAAGGGAATAGGAGCCGTTGTGATCAGTTCTAAGGACAAAAAACTTATACATGGATTGAAATCACATTGGTAAAGGCAGATGACTAATTATCAGTTACAGAGGTTTACATTTGACTGAAATGTCTGTTGGCGTATTCATTATTTTTTGAAAAAGCAGAATATTTAAGTGACACTAGGCTACTGCGCAAAACATCTGCATTTAATTTACTGTACGGCCTTTGTAATCCTACAGATATAAACTGTTGGAACAAAACGCCAAAATGGAAACTTTACAGGAGAAGGAAACACATTCTTAATTATAATGGATGTTAATAGAACACTTGCTTGTAGGCAATTTAGGTAAGCTTGAGTTGTTAAATGCAAAAAAAGTAAAAAGAAAATTTAAAAAATGGAAATTCTGCAGGACAAATTGTCATATGTTTCTTTAATGCAAATAACAATTCAAATTTTTACATTTATCTGCTTCCATCATCACATATATGCATGAAAATATTGAAAGGCCTCCAATTCCCATATCTATGCACATTTAAAATAAGAATATATATATATATATATATATATATATATATATATATATATATATATATATATATATATATATATATACACTGTGCAAAATAGTTGAACAAACCAATAGAAATGGTTTCAAATTACTTGAAATAACTTATTTTTACTTTAACTTGCATTATTTTTTTATTTAATTTTAACCTGTTTTTACCTTCACCTGTAAAGTTAATATTTTGAAGATTGTTTTTCTTCTAACAGTGACCGAAAGAAAGATTTAGATGTGCATTAAGGGGTTAAATAACAACTTTTGTAAAAATGTGTAAAGAATTTAAAAAATTGTAAAAATTGTAAAGAACTATTCTAAGTTTAAAGAAGCTGAGCATAATTTAAATTCTCTGTATCCATTACAGGTCAAAGCCTACCAAATAAACATGTTTGGTGCTGCTTGTTTCTTACCTTGCATGTCGGGTACCAGTAGATATTGTCTCCTAATAACCATCTATCTACATATGCAGCAGCTCCTCCTGTGCAGTTAGGGTATAGACCGCTGTCTCCTATTCCTCCAGCACCCAAATACCCACTGTTAAAAGCAACAAGCAGTATATGCTTTCAGTCTGTCAGAGGCATTTGCATTAGGTGTAATTAAATGTATGAAATGAATACATTTTGAGAACATTTTGTACTTGAAGCATAGTCAGTTGTGTATTTTTGGGCTTGCATAACAATAGCTGAATGTTTATGCATTGTGTCCTAGAGAACAAGGACAGTGCAAGTGAAGGAGAAAGTGTGCATCCACTCCGGAAGAGTACTGAGTAGTCTGCACGTGCGTGTCAATGCCATTTACACAGCCAGACAGACAGAATGAAAAAAGAGCAGAAAGGAGAGAAAGGAGAGGAGAAAGGAGAACATAAATGGAAGGGTAAAAAAACAGGAGAGAGAAAAACATGGGGAGAGAAAGGGAAAGGAAGATGGATCCTCTGCCCCTGCCTCCTTTTAGTGCACATGACAGACTGAGATTGGCTAATTATTCCCTCTGAAGCATTTGCCACACACTCATAAATCACCAGGAGTGTCTCATAAGAGCAGCACAACACACCAATCTGCCTCCACGCACAGACACACACACACACACACACACACACACACACACACACACACACACACACACATACACAAACTAACATACAATTCATCAGGACACAATTCCCCGTACATGTGTGCCTATGCAAAATATAAAAGCATTGTACAAGACACGCATGCTTAAATAGCCACCACACTTTGACACTGATGAACAGTGATACTGACATGGCCGTCACCTGCTTCATAATATCAGAATGATATATGAATAATATCGTGATCATATTACATTAGGATCAAGCTCAGGGGTGTAGATAAAACAGGTGTCAGAGACACATTACACTCACAAATGCTTTATTGCATTTAGAATTTATGCACATTATGTTTCTGTTCTGAGGCTTCTGTGTTAAACCGTGACTTACGTGGGGCAGTTGGGCACAGGCAGCAGAAAGGTGACACACAGCCACACCACCTCCAGCAGCAGGATGAAGATCCACTCTGGCCAGTAGAGCAACACGTCCTGAACAGGGCTCCACCAGCGGATCTGGTGAAGAAGAGCTTCGTACATGAGATGTGCGAGTGTAAGAAGCTTTTTAAAGTTTAAAGAAGCTCTGCATTATGTAAAGGTTCAATACCAATTAAAGTTTTTTCCCTATCTCCCTTGCCAAGAACCATTTAGAAAGCCTTTTTTAAAAGAGCATAGCTTTCCTAAACTCATTTCCTGGAGGCCTGCAGAATAACAAAGTTCAGTAACACTATGGTTCCTTAGTAGCAAAGCAAATCATGAATGAATAACTATTTGAGGTGAATAATCCATTATGCTTTATTACTAATGGATGAACATGGAAAGGAATTAACATTGAAAGTAGTCATCAGCAGATAAACCATGTTTAAGGAACAATGAACTAGTATATAAAGAAAACATTCGTTTTTGTGCAGCATCCCTGCTCCTTCAAACACTAGATGCTCAAAAGTATGTGGACACCTATCACACCTATATAAGCTTGATGAACATTCTATTCTAAAACAATGGGCATTGATTTGGAGTTGGAATGCTTTTGGAGATTTTGAGTATGTTGTAAAAAATTTTAGCCTATACATTCAAATGAGCATTTGTGAGGTCAGGCACTGATGTTGGATGAGAAAGCCTGGCTTGCGATCAGTGCATCAATTTTACTGCGGGCACTGGTGTGTAGTAGGGGTGTGTTTAAAAAATCGATTTTTCGATTCAAATCAATCTTTATTTGAATAATCTGATATCAATTCGTATTAACCCGAGATCGACCTTTAAAATTAGCATTCCAGCCACATTACATTAGTAATGGTAGGTTGAGTGTTCCTTGTACATTTACCACATTAGTTCTCTGAAAATCTTTTTTCATATTCAAACAAAACATATTATTGTAACTGAAATTTGGATTAAATTGAATTGAATTGGAAATCTAATTGAATTGGGACCTTGGGAATTGGAATCGAATCGATCCGGGAAATCAGAGTCGATACCCAGCCCTAGTGTGTAGTGTTCTCGTTGATTTATGCATCAAACTGCCAGATAGTAAAGCGTAATTAACCCCATCGTCAGTAGCTTTGTGCCTCACACCACTCCAGCCAATGCTTTGTATCGCACATAGTGATGTTAGGGTTGTGCACAGCTGCTTTGCCCATTTCAGAAAGCTCCCAATACAAAGTTCTTGAACTCATGTTGCTTCCAGGGGTAGTTTGAAGTTTGAGTGATGTAATAGAGGGCTGGCAATCTTTATTCAATGCATGCCTCAGCACTTGGCAGCCGCTCTCAGTGATTTTTGTGTGGTTTGTGTTTGTGTGGTTTGTGGCTCAGCTGCTGTTGCTCATAGATGCTTTCAATTCACAGTAATAGTCCTCACAGGTGACCAAAAGGACAATGTCAATGTTTTTCTAATTAATTGATGGTTAGTCGGTGGCTTACTATTGGTGAAATCCTTTGTTGTAGTTCAAGAATGGCCTGCATTATTCATGACCAGAAATGATTGGACCATGAGTGTTCCAAATTCTCACAGAAATTCATACTCAGCATTAAAGGTTGGTCAGATAAAACATTAAGCAATTTCTTTGAGGGCGTATTAGCATATTGCAAGCTTCGGCAGCAGCTAATGCAACGATCAATATTGCCCGTAACAATTAACAAGTGATATATTGCGCAGCCCTAATAAGTTGCAAATGATAACTGCTAGCTGAGTACTGCCAAACACTAAAGCTTTAGTGAAAAAGGTCAATGTCACAGAGGCCAGCCCACCTCTTTTGGTGGGATATCTCGGCAGGGCGAGAACGTCTGCATCAGTGACAGGACGAAGTATGTGAATGCCAGACGCTGAAGCACTCCAGGTATCCTCAGCCAGGACCAGGACACTTAAACACACCGGCACACACATGCATACACAAAACAAATGATTTTGAATGGAGGTGTGAAGGAAAACAAACATTGAGAGGCTTTTATTTTTTGTTTTTAAGATACTTGCTGTGCATATAGCCTCCTAACATGTTTCTACTTGAGCTTAAACAAAGATATATTTAAAAATGAAATAAAAATAAAAACCTTTAGACAACACAATTTAACAACAATACATTAGTGTAGACCATCTTGGCTGTATGTTTATGGTCATTGTCTTTTTTAAACCTCTTTTTCCTAAATTCAGTTTCTTGGCTAATGGAAAAAAACAATACTCTAATAATATTTCTCTTTGTATCGCTTCATTTATGTTTCCTAGGATGACCTGTAATGACCCAATCTAGGTGGATTAAAAAGGTTGTGAACATCTGTATTTGCTATGGCTCCCCATAGCTTTATCAATTGTTTATTAATGTTGTCCCTCAGAACATTTACCTTCACCATGATTACCATGTGTACAATCCAGGTGAATTGCAAGTGTATTGAATTAAAAAACACCTGTAAGAGGTCTGGTATTTTTATCAAACATATCAAAGTCTTTATTTAAAAATTACATAGTCCTTATTGGTGCAAGTTCAGTTAAAGTGGTATTCTGTATGATTAAAGCTATCTTTCTATATATAAAACACAACATATGTTGGAAGATGCAACTGTATTTTACCAATACGTTCCAAAATATAAATACAGTGGTGCTAGGAAGTTTTTCTATTAAAAAATCTATTAAATCTATTAAAAATATAACAAAAGCACAAATAACACACACAATGACGTGTGTTTTATTTATCTATTGACCGAATGAGCATTGAACAAATTGATCCAGTTTTAAATGTCTGTGTTAGAAAAAGCATGTTAACTTCAGGGATAAACAGTTCTGTACTGGGGGTGACTTTAAATAGGCCTGCTGTATCTCTAAAATCTACCTGTGTTTTCACTATCAAAGTCAGTTCATCACTTATGTGTGATTACACAGCATGCTGGTCAAAGGAGGTTTTTGAAAACTTCAGAAAAAGGGTTGCCTATATTTATAATCATGTAAGAGGATCCAAATAATTTCCAAAGATTTCACAAATCCACTGTCAGGTGCAGATTGTAGATATAGAAAAATTCAACCCTACTGTTTCCTCCCCAGAAATAGATGTCCAACAAAGTCACTGCAAGTGCAAGGTGTATAATATTCCAGAGAGCAAAGAGGTCACAAAGAACCCCAGGAAAACAGCCAAGATTTATTTCTTGTTATACTGTAGTGTGTATGATATAAACTGGGAGTGAAGCCCCTGCCTGGGCAAACACGCTTTGCCATGCCATAGAGTCCTAACACTACCTGTGTATATAATTATGTAATTGTAAGTTGCCCTTTTTAGAAGAGCTTATGCCAAATGTCATGAAGGTAAATCTAAGCTTCTCTTGCATTGGCTAATGGCAGTGCAGTGTTTATGTGTCCAACATCAAGCAAATAGTCGAGTCAGGTTTATTTGTATATATACAACGATGTTGTCACAAAGCAGCTTTACAGAAGTTTGAAACCATGAAAACATGAAGTCAACACTGAACAAGAATAGCAAGTATGTGGGGATAACAAGAGGAAAGACATGAACACTTCTGGATAAATGTTCTGTGAATAGATGAGTCAAAACCTTTTGGCTTAAATGAGAAAGTTTTTGAGGTTCATTAAAGCGTAAGAACTGCATCTCAAATGTGAAACATAGTGGTGGCAGTATCATGGTATAGGAATATCTTCACTGTGACAAAAATGACCAGTCAGTTTTCCAATGAATAGTTTAAGCACAATACATTTTGGAGTCACAGTCCAAAGTGCTAAATAATAACAGTAAATAATAGGTCAAATCTGACCACATTTACAGTCACACTTATGCGGAAATTCCTAATTCCACTCTTTCTAAATGGTTAGCAAACTGTAGAATATATTTCATTGTATTGCATTGCCATAATGCTTTTACTTACTGTTTTGGATAGTGTTTTAATGTTCTGAGTAATAACAGGGCAGTGTGATATGCCCACTCATTCATAAGAAGATGACCTCATCCACATTTTACATTGTTAATTATTGCATTGTAACGTATGGTGAACATACGGGCTATGCTTTGTCCACAGAAGCCAAGGCTAATGGTGCTGCAGAGTGTCAGAGGTGAGAACTGTGTCTGTCAGTGTGGAGGTGTGAGCTGCCCGGCAGAGGCTAATCACGCTTATCTGAGCCCTCAGGCACCAAGATTCTCAGGAACGGACACAGAGAAGAAGATTGATGGTAATCTGCACATTAGTTAATTGAAAACCTCTTTGTGGCACATAGAGGAGGACTGTGTGAAACAATATAATCCCAATCATTGATCCAACAAATCAAATAAAAAGCGGAAACACTCCACCTCACTGCAGAAAGACAGGAAGCGGTTTCAGTGACTGATGGTGCCTGTCACTTAAAACACACAGCCGTCCTTTTCAGAGGAAATCCACTCTCCGCATTATCCTATCGTACTGTATCGAGAGATCAAGAACTTGATTAAGAGATTAATGTCAAGGTTAGCCTCAGAATGTGTTATGTGAATTAATTCTTTGTTTTTAGTATAATGTGTTTAATGTGAAGGAAATGTCTGAATTACACACTTTCATTAATGTATTTATTATATTTATAATTTATGCAAGGCCACTGAGAACTTGGAAAATATCTCATTCTAATATATATGTTTCATATGTAGCCAGGATGCTATCAGGGAAGCACATCTCTGCTATTGACCATGCTCACTGTTAGTGGCTGGGAGATATGTAACTGTCAGCAACTTGATGAATGCCCGCTGGGCTGCTGTTCTGTAATAATGCTTATGCTACCATTATTGCCTTTCCGTGAATCAAGCTCTTAGCTGTGGCCGGCGGTGCGCTCTGTGACTGAGCTGCATCAGACTGGAAAACACTACAATGTATCAGCAGCCATTGATCTCAAGCAGTGTTTGTATGTTCAGGAATACTGTGCATGACGGGAAATGATGGATTCTTACAAATATTCTTCCACATATTCCAGACCTGTAGAGTGAAGACTTGACCTTTTGAGTGCTTCTGCTGTTTATTTTTAGATTTCTGCAAATGTCTGTTTTGTTTTTCTTTGTCTTCTACTTCTTAACAGCATCCTTGTATTTCTTTTTTTAAATGTCTTTAATGTTGATGTCTTTAAATTATTTGATATCAAAATTTCAAATACTCTTTTAGTTATTGTGAAAGCTGCTACCATATTAATTCACACTCTTTGCACTTTTATTGCTCATGCAAATTAGCTTGCTTAGTGCAATTTTAGCTTGTTTCCTGAAATAAGGTTGTTATTAATTTTACCCTACTAGACATATTCAACTTCATTACCTAGGCAACATCAAAATGGATGCAACTTTTCATCAACAATAATTGTTGACCTGGACTTTTACACTACTATGACACTTGTCAAGGAAATATGTTTCATTTATTCATTTATTTATTTATTTATTTATTTGCTTTCATTTATTTAATAATTTATTTAATACAGAAACACCTGTAAATAAAATGCTTTTGGGGATACAAACTTTTGCACCCAACTCTGTCAGTCTTAAATTCAAATGAATCCAAATGGTTGGTTTTATGTAAATCAATTATCATTTACATAAACCTGCATAATCATAAGTGGACTTCCAGGTAAAAAAAATATAAATAAATAATTAATAAATAAATGCGGCCCCTTTAAACCATAAGAAAGCAGCTATTCAGGTATCAGATAAAAATGTGTGAATTCTGCCATCTATGGTAAAAGCTGTAATTGCATTACACTCACACACAAAAACCCAGCAGTTTAGCTGGTGCAGTGAAACCCTATCGGTCGTAATTGACCATTAAAGCAGGGGCTGTTTTTGCACTATGCACCTCTGTGAAAGGTCCCTAGATATGATGATGGCTATTGGAAAGTATCACAATATTTTCCTTAACCCAGTTACAGATACATCTACCTAGACAGCTGCATTAGTGCGGCTAATGTATGAGAAACCAACCTATTCTCCAACTCTCAGGAGTTTAGCATTTTTCTGAGGCAACCTGACTGCAGTGTTTACTTAATGCCATCAGATTTTCAACACAGTCTCTTCTGATTTTAGCTTCCTTCACTTTATTATTTCCTAATACTTGCAAATAAGCTTCACAGAAGTCTAGTCATAGACTAAAGTGCAATGGCAATGAGGATGAAATTAAAGATTCAGGTCAGCCTTACAGCACATTCAACAAAAAACCTCACTGGTGAAGTGAAATCAGCAATGTTACGCACGTGTTTAGTCTTGTATGTTCGGTGTTGTGTTCCCCAGTGCATGTCAAGCTGACTCTTTGATTGAGAAGGAGGACGTAACTGGAAATATTTGCAATATACTATATATCACAGGTTATTTCCAGGGACTCCTAACCAGTTTCTATCTAAGCAATGTTATCAAAGTTTAATTTGAAAGTTTTTCTATTTTTACCTGTTTCAGTATTTTAACTCAGTATCAATACTTTTACTTGAGGATACTTGGTAAGCTACTCTACCCAGAATAGCTTGTTTTAGATATATTGGCAGAGGACACAGAATGGAACTGCATACAGTCTGGACATTCCCAACAGCTGTAGTGTGCAGAGTAGTCTGTAATGAGTTGTATTTTCATGTCTTACTCACATAAGCCATCTCTGGGGCTGTAGTTGATGAAACAGAAACCTATGAGCATTAGCACCACTGTTCTCCAGGTCAGCTTTCGCAGGAGTTGGAGCCTTGTCACACCCTTTCTTCGCATTGAGCTGAATGCCAGCATTACAGATGTTCCAATGATGAACACAAACCTGGAGAAAACCATAGACTTGACATGGATGCTTTAGAATGAGCTGTACCGCATCATTATTATCCAACAAAAAAAGCTAGTGCAGTCAGAAAGGATTTATGAACAGCCTGCATACTGCTGTCTATTTTTGAAAACTTCATTATTAATTAAAGCAAAACTACAGAATTATTGCTAATCATAAGTGTCATCTACTGCCCTGAACGTTTCTGCACTCTTTATTTAACTCATTTCAATTAGCAGCGCATGGTGGATTGCTAGGTTTTCCTGCCTACAGAATCTGGCATATATTTCCCATCTTTCAGACTTAATGTAGCTCTGGAAAGGGACAGATTAATGGGCCGAGCACATACTGTGCGACAGGGTGAAAAAAGATCTGGGACTGAATCATTCTGAAGGCAGATTCAGTTGTTGGACCTCATTCCTCCTCTTCCATATAATCAGAAAAATGGAAAGTAATAATTCTGCATCGATTTATTAAGAGGTTTCTGGAAGCTTACCAAGGCATCACAAGATCAGCTACGGTAAGGCCTGTGAAACGCAAAGAAAAAGACCCACACATGCATAAACATATAGTCAGTCGTAAACAAAGCAAGATTAGAAATACATACTGGGTGGGATATGTTTCCGAATGAAAGAATCAGACAAACAGACTAACGAGTTCAAGCATTAGTGTCATCATCAGAACTCATATTAACCAAGAGCATCAGCGCTGCAACATCGTTAATGATAAAACATTGCACACCCAAAAAACAGTGTTTTCCTATTATCCTTCGATTTTCAGACAGTGAGTGATTTATATATGCTCATACAGCCATGACAAAGAAGGCCTTGCAGTAATATGAAAATCCATCTGCTTTCTTCTATGATCAATACAGGCCTGCTGATGTGATGAAGAGGCTATTATGAAGCTTAAATTGAGTTCATCTGTGAATACTCCTCGAGATGCACTTTGTAATAGTCTCCATTAAAATTTAACATGCATCCTTATCTGCCTCCTATGAGGATGATCAGAGATATTGATCTTTAGGACAAACTCTTGATTTGTAGAAAGAAATTCACATAATGCAGATAGCCCAGGTCTCATTTATAGAGGATAAGGGAAAGGCAAATAATTTAATTTGTTATTTGTTTAAAACTACTGATACAACGCCAATCCCAAAAGATGCTGATCAAAGAGAAAGCAGTGATTAGTAAATTCTATTAAACAGGTACTACATTGAAAACAGTCCAAACACACAATATTTGGTGTTCTCTCATCTAAACTTTGTAGGTTTTGGTAAATACAGGCTCATTTCACATTTGATGTTCCAAAAATGTTGGGACAGGAGTCTGTTTACTACTGCGCTGCATTGGCATGCCTTTTAAAAGCACCTAATAATTGATCCAGTTTTGAAAGCAGATTATTTTGCCATTCTTCTGTTATAGACCTCTTCATCTGTGCAGCCATACAAGGCCTTTATTGTCATATTTTTTGTGCTTGTTGAGGCACACATGTATGAAAGAGTTCTGGACAGCAGACTGGCCAGTCTAGCAGCAGCACTCTCTGAAATGTTGAGCAGTCAGACCACAATACACACTTTGTACAACAGTGCAACAGAGCTTGTGACCAGAGATGTCAGCAGCATTTCTAAGAGTTGTTGATATATGATGTACAATATTCATAGTACTGTCATAGTACAACTTGCATTTGTAGATGCACCGACAACCAGCTGTATTTTTAAATATCTTGAGTCCATGTGGTGATATCTACCAATGAAGTGTGTCAGTATTTAGATTTTTCTGAATTCCCTAAATCTTTCAACGATATTAGGTACTGTAGAGTGACATATCTAAAAAGTCTGGCTGAGGATTTTACTGATACTGATACTAGTATTTTTGGAAAAGTAGTGAGTAACTCTTTCTTGTTTATAAAGGACTAACCTTAAATCCTTTTAATTGGTGTCAGAAGTGGGATTTTTTTACTTTCATGCTCATCCTCCTCGACAATTATTCATTGTACAGGGTCACGCAAATTAACTAATGAGGTCCTCAGAAATTGAAATTGTCCTAGGGGTCCTAGAAGTCAATTTAGGATATCTGCTCCTGATCCAGCCAGGTAATAAGGGAAAAGCTAAAGGAATTGAAAGAAATTTTGTCTGCCTTGACCCCAACTGTAAGAAGCTTACTTGGTCCAGCAATTGCCCTTCAGAGCTCTGTGAGTGCATCAGATGAAGCACACAGAGACTGTGGTTTCATAGGGTACACTTGGTTTATTGCAGCTTAAAGTACTTTATAGTATTTTATATGAAGCAATTTTTCATAAGATAAAATTCATCACATCTGGTGGTTCAGCTAGTTTTCACAGTTGGCACTAAAAGTTAGATATATGGCACGCTGTCTTGACATCATCAGCATTTCACAGAATATTCTAAAGTGCAACCACCGCAAACCCCATTGGTGGGACAAAAACAGGAAGTCCAAACTGTGTGTCTAAAGGACAGGTTCAGTACAGAAAAGAACTCTCCTCATCATGGATTTCCATAATTGCTTCACCCTTTTATGCAGTGTTTTGTACAGTTTTTGTTTAAGTATACATGAATTGATAAATCACTGCTGTCTGTTTTTCCTTTGCAGCTTACCTACTGTCCTGATGTTTTTTTTAAACTGGGTTTATAGTTTTAAAATCCCCTGAGAAAAAACAAAAAACAAATGCAGGGGTTTACCCAGCAAATACAGCAATTACTACAGGTCGGGAAATCTGTCCAGACTGAAACCTAAACCAGAAGCCACATTTCTTTAAAATGGGGTGCATCATCTCTGAGCTTATGATGACCTCAGACTACCCAAGAGGACAAACGGACTCTGCTTCAATAAAATGTGGCTCATATTTCTTGAGGAATGAAATGAGATGTTTTGTTTACAAGTGTGCAATAATGTGAAATGTGACTTTGAATTGACTTTCTAAAGAAATAACCATGAATCTCAAAGTAACTGACCCACATATCTATAATATCATAAACTTTTAGAATACTTAACCATTCCATGGTGCATGCTGAAAGAACCAGTATCCTCCACCTCTGTAGTTCACAAATACCATGATTGTTAAGGAGAAACTGCAACACAACCAAACAAACAAATCCTCTTATTTAAACTGAAACATATTGTAAAGCAGTTTGAAACTGCCTTCATGACTAGAGGTGTCACAAAATGCCAACATGCTGACATTGTAAGTGGTGTTTTTCCTAATTTGCCTTTGTACATGGTGTGTCAGAGATTATATAAAAAAAGTAAACCTTTGATTGATTAAGATGTAACAGAACTGCCACCCCCACATCTTCACTGCTGCTCCCAGATCATCCATAATGGTTGGACGTCAGCCCTACAAGACCTTGGTATTTTAAATCATGTCTGAATTTCACTTAATGAACTGTGTAGCATCTTGCATTGTCTTGTTGGTATATCCATCACTCATTGTGGCTTTCCACCTTTATGTGAACAGACAGCAATGCACATCACTAAGAGCTGCTAAAAACACTTGTGTATGATCAATTCTTTTTAACTGCCAACGTACAAACCTGCACTAATCATATGTTTTATGTAAGGTGCAAAACACAGGGGGTCCTGAGGTGTCCTGGGAGTCCTGGACCCCCTAATTTACAGCGATGGGTCCCTGAAAAGACACTTATCATGATGCTATACTGTCCACTGGGGAAAAATAGACACGCAAATACATTCAGGGAAATGTCACTGTTTAACAGCTGCACTCACAAGCTTGCAAGTCGGCAAGCTTCTGTGTTTTATATTCTTAACTAACTAGAGATGCAGTCTTGCCAAATTTCCTAAGAAATGAGTGGAAAAAGTGAATTTGTACTAATTTCTGAACTAAAGACAAAACAATGTGGAAGACCAATTTACCCAACTAGAAATGTGCAGAGTAGAAGTCTTAAACCGAACATCATGCTGTTTGCTATATCATTGCGCTGCTATAGAGAGTGAGCTAACAGTCAGCCAACTCTGGAGAAGCCAGCAAATATAAGACCCCTCAAGCACCAGGAGGTATTTTACATACGGGTTATATACACTGGTGATATTACAACAAGAATAGAGCTGTTGTCCTAAGATAAACTGGTACACACATCATACCTCTTGGTCATATCATCTACAAACACAAAGTATTGTGTTGTTTCATAAACCAACATCTGCAAAACGTAAGCAATAATACGGTTAATGCTGTCATAACAAATGAATATTTGCTGTTAAAGCCACAATTTGAAGTTCCTGAAGCTGTTTTCTGTTTACCAGATGTTCCAAACATAGATGCCTTCACTCCATTGTTTACCAATTTGCAGCATTTAAATTTGATAATTTCCTTCAGCAAGAAGCAAATGCTTTAGTGAACTCCATTCCTGTCACTTATTCCAGCCACTTGTGGGTCTTAAATTCTCGATTGTGACTGTATTTGAGAGTGATGTAATCCAGAGAGGTGAAACTAAGCGCTCAACAAAACACAAAACAAAGCCTGGGTGGAGAAATGATTCATTACCCAGAAGCGTTTCACAAATCCCTGCAACTTTCCAAGCATTACGCTAAGTTGTCAATAGAAGCCACTGCAATAGACATCACCGTATTGCGGATCTGAAGGGTGGGGCTTATATTTTATATATCATGTAAGAAATGCGCTGCAAGGTAATGCAATCTAAGCATTATGAATCACTCAGGAAATGAATGCTTGTCCTCTGAATCTCCTCACCCAGAAGTGCTGACTAAAGCTCTCTGCTGTAATTTATTATACACACACGTAGCTTAGTGCAAGCTGCCCAAGCGGCAACGTAGTGACTATGAAAAACTACATTGAATTAGCAGCAGGAGCCTCGATGCTGCTCCCCTGCTTCTTAAAGAAATGCATGTTGTCGTTATGCTACATCAGCAGTGCCTACAGAGCGGCGTTAAAACCTGTTCATCGTTCAGCATAATGACACCACCGACAATACCTAAACTGTAAAATCGTCATCATCGAGATTATGTTTCTGCGGTTTGTTCTCTCTGGAATCTGAACATCGTACCCTGTTTAAGTACCACAAAACAGATCAAAGCCAACCCCCAGAATAGACTCGGATAAAGCGTATTGTATCTGTACTGGCCCTCCCTTGTTTTCCCCCATGAAATTCAATTAAGAGATCAGAACAGAGACCATTACTGCCCCTTTTAGGCCTAACCTGCTGATACAAGATTTTAATCACATGCCATCCTCTAAAGAGGACTATTAAAGCAAAGCACATCTCTCTCTCTTTCTCGCTTTCGTCCTTTAACTCTCTCTGTCTCTCGCACACACACAAACACACATGCACGCGCACAGACACTCTCACTGACACTTTGTGACTCCATCCATTAGTATCCATAGTAACAAAGACAAAGGTTAAGTCATTTTCCAGATGAGACTCAAGCAGATTTTGGCAATATAGGACCTCGTTGCCAGTCATTTTAATTAAAAGCCTCTCAGTGTCTGACACAATATCTCCCCTTTCTGTTGAGGAAACCCATCTTTGGTAGATTAAACAATTAACGTTGCCTGCCAACATCTAATTAGTGCTAAGAATTCTTGTAATCGATCATGAAGTTGAAAATAGACAACAATATACCGGTTCTGATTACGACTGTCTCATAAATGACGTATCCTTTTTTTTTTTTTAAAAGAGGTGGACTAACACTGGGTGCATTTGAACAAAATTACAATTTAGACTCATCTGAGACTCATTGAAGTTGCCATAGGGTGTGTCTCAAAACCTAGTGAGCTGTCTAAGTAGGCACTGTTTGGGTAGGCAGCTGTTTAAATAGCAGTGTTCTGTCTGACATCTCTCCTCATAAAACAGATTACTGAGGCTGCCAGAGTCTTAAAGATCTACTAGCATAAATACTAATGGATGTTTTTGTGTGATTATATGACAATGTTACTGTTTTGTTTGATTATATGACAAGAAACACATTAAAACACCAGAGAGAATAGAAATAACTTTTAAAAACGACTTTACTGCTCGTAGATTTGCATTTGTTGCATCATGGGATTGCCTCAGCGGCTGAGAAAGCGTTCAATCAGGTCAAAATAAGGTTTCTCAGTAGACAGCATGTTTAAGGTATCTAAGAATTGGGACAGCCTACATGTCGGGAGCGCATACTATGACGTAAAATGCTGTCTATGTAGGCAGCTCACTACGTTTTGAGACACACCCATAGAATAGAAAACAGTTTGCCGTATGTTGTTATAGTTGAATATCATCACTGTCCAAAGAAAAACATGTACCTCCAAAACTTTACAGGAGAGCCCTCACTTTTAATGGAAGTCAATGGAACCGGAATTTCCAATTTCCTAGCTACTTTAAAGCATTTCTATTGGTCAATTTTTTAGAAATATTTCTTATATTGTAAACGGCAGCTGTCAGGTTCAACACTAAAAATCAACAAAAATGGAGATTGAAGATGTTTTTCATTGGACGGTGACGATTTATTGGGAACCTTAAACACTGTTGTCTCCTGATTTAAATATATCCCTAAACAAAATCCTTAAAAAAAAATACGAAGTTGCAAGTTTGTTCTGCACAACTCACTCCAGACAGTTTCTCAAACCAGCTTCGCTTAATGTTTAACATAAAGAGACTCAGGAGAGCAGCAGTTCTACCTTTCTTACATCGTTTCCTGAAACCTGTAAGTAGCAGCCATGCTGTGTGTTTTATTCACTTGACTGACGACTGAAGCAGATCATCTTAAACTGGAGGTTTTAGAATAAGTAACAACTTTGTATTGTTGTCGAGATCAAAACCTGTTTTCTGTCTGCCTTTATTCACATGTCGCTTCTGTGTGGTCATTGCGGGGCCTCTCTGTGAACCAGCCAATCGGAGCAGAGCTCAAACATCATAGGGATGTAAAACTGCAAATGAGAGCAATTTTTTAAACGTTGCTGTAGGAAAGTCTTCATATAACTATTCTTTAGGCTATTTAGAAAGCTGTGGTTTCTGGAATGTCCAGTAGATGGTACTAATTCCAACTTAGTGAATGCTCAGCACTGCTTAGCTTAGTTTTCTTCTGCCATTTTTCCTATCGTTTTTTGTGCAGTAAGCAGAGCTGAGATAGAGCTATTGTCTCGTTTGGCGGCAGCTTGACTGAAATTCTTAATTGGTGTGCGTCCATTTGAGCAAAGTAAGTTTAATATTGATTCTAGTTCTCTACTGAGCAATATATTTTGTAGTTGTGTTAAAATGGTGACTATGGGATAGCAAATTCATTTGTTAGCACTACGCTAAATGCTACTGTTGGATATGTTCATACTAGCAATGTTTGTGCCAGTGAGCAGTTGGGGTTTACGTGAACAACTGCTGTGTATTTGTGTTTATCCAGTGTGACTAGAGTGTATCAGTTAATTGCTTAAGTAGTTAGTGAGGTTATGAATGTATCATGTTTGTGGATTAATACTCTCTTGTAGTTGGTTTCCTAGACTTAAGTAGAGTGATGAAAACAAGTTATAGACGCAGTTTTGATTTTCCTTTGTGTTTACAGCCACACACACACACACATGCCCAGACCTACACATATATGGATGGCCTGTATCCCCCTCTGCTCTATGCTATGTACTGCCAAAGTAATCATTAAAGACCTGTTGACTAAAGATCTCACTGAGCCCTGCTCTCTCACCGGAGCCTCCTGCTTCTGAGGCCTACCAAGCCAGCACCCCCAGAGTTGTTGCAGACATGAAAGAACAATAATACTGAATAAATTAATTATATGACAAACTTGAAGTAATTTATGTAGCAAAGCGTTCATAAGGCTATGCAAAACCTATGGTTTAAATCAAACAGGGTCTCCATGTTTTTTCAACCTACTCTACTACCCTCAGGTACAGGGGGACATGGCTGTTCCACAGTAAGACGCTGTCAACTGGATATTTTTGGACTATCCTCAGTCCAGCAGTGCTGAGGAGCTTAAAAACCCAAGCAGCTGTCTGATACACTCATACCAGCGCAACACACACTAACATAGCACCATCACCAGGTCAGTGCTGGGAATGACCCACCACCCAAATATCTCCTGCTTTGTAGTGGTCCTGTACTGGACGTGATTACTGGATAACAGCATAAAAGGGAGGCAAAATGTATGCTGCTAGAAAGATGGACTACAGTCTGTAAGTGCAAGGTGCACCTTGTGATAAATGGATAATTATAAATTATTGATGGCACTTCTATGTTGAATTCCATATTATATTTGGCTATGCAAAGTTATACAAAGTCACAGTTCTTGTTATTATACAGGGTTATTAAAAATATTACAGGTACCATGCAAACTTCAACAATCTAATATAGTCTTGTTTTGTAACCCAGCAACCCAGACCTCTAATCACAAATATGCTTAAACTGGCTATGTTGCCTCCACTGCCAAGATTCTTGAAAGAAATTAAAAAGCTAACACAGTGTGCTGTTATATTGTACTATACATCACGTCAGTGGCATATCACAAATCGACTTCAGTGTTTCTCTTCTCAGATGACAGATGCTTATGTCTTTAGCAAAAAAGCTTTGACTCACTGCTAGACAGCCAATATTTTATTCAGCCTATGAGGCCAGAGTTGGAATTCTAGAAGTATGTTGTTATGCTGTAATAGAGACCATGCCCGCACACATGTCAGCCATTGTGCTTGTAGACATCACTTAGCCTCACTATTGACCAAATTACGGATATAGATTTGATTACAACAAAGGAACATAAGAATGCACTGCACATCAGTGTGATGGCCAGACCTCTGTGCTTCATTCTAGCAATCATGAATACAAGCCTAACAGGAGGTTACAGATGACTTTGCAGTTCACAACACTGCTTGTTTCTCAAGTAAGTTGAATGCCTGCTTTACTTCTATCCATTATATGCAGTATGTTTGACCATTATGTGCAAAGAGCAAACACACACACATAGGTCATTTGGTAAATCTCCCACTGGGTCACCAATTCCTATTGCTCTGCTGACTGACCAGCTGTGCCAGTGAAGTGAGGTCAGTGGCGATGACGCAACTGGGCAGGCACAAGCACTTGTTCACATGGCCTCTGGCCAGAGGTAGAAGACATTTGGAGACAAAGACAGTCTCAAATCACACAGGTATAACCATTAGGCTGAAAAAGGAAATAGGCTGGTGTGTTACAGAGAGCAAAAGCAGGTGTAGACTGACATCTGGTTTTGTAAGTCCTTTACTTTATTAGGAATATCAAGACAGAAGTTGCCAGAACATTAAATAGTAAATTACTTTTTAAAGAAGAAAAAAGTGGTGTACATAGTGAGATCTAAAAGCCACAGCAGCTTGAAATATGATTCAAATTTGGTTACTCGCCGTGATATTGCCAGTAAAATAAATTACCATTTCTGATTATCTGCCAACAGTGGACATATGATCTCTTTTACTCAGCTCCTGATCTGAGAAGTCATATCCTCTCTCGCTCTAAACTCGCCGCCTGTTGAATATGTGCTGATATGTCGCTTGTATTATTACATCAATTTTTGGGCAAGTGGGAGGTCAAAGCTACAGCAGTTTCCTGTTTCAAGAGAGACGTGCTTTGTGTCTGCCCTGCAGCCACTATTAAGTCCTGCTGGGCCTGCAGATTAAATCACATCACTCCTGACCAACAGCAATCCACTGTTCCCTAGCATAGACGCAAAAGATATTAGAGATGAAGCCTAGAGCAACTGCCAGATAACAATGGCTCATGTGAGCATGTGTCCAGACTATGACCTCTCTAATCTTTGTAGTTATACAATGCCTTCTCTTAGCAAACATGGCTGTCATGCCAAAACAATCAATTAGCTATGAAGAGATGCAAAGATTGAGAGATCCAAATCAGGCCTTATGAAAATTCAGTGTCATTTTATGGAACGTACCCTCGGAACGTGTCTAAGGATTTCAGACGGGATGATTTTGGTTTATCTTGGTCCACACGAGCCTCAGTACTTGCATTCTCCTGCACAAAACAACAAGCATCACAGTATATATCAGAAAGTTTTTTGATAGATCTTCAAAAATATTCAGATTATATGCTGAGGAACATTGATATGCTGCATGTAACCTCCTTCTAAAATGCCTGCGTACTGGCTGAATACATTTGGGGAACAGTATGAACAGTTTCTCTCATTTCCCAGGAAAGAGGTTGTCATTTCCCATATGGCCTTGTGTTGGCAGAGAGATCCATCACAGAGGAATTAGCACAAACCTCTTCCTGCTCTGGCTCTTCCAACCCCTAAATGTAGTGCTACAGGCCAGGCTAATCAAACTAAGAATTTTACACCAGGCAAATCAAACTACAACTCATTCTAGTTTGAACAGACTAAATAGCAATGGTAAATAGCAACGGATGTCTACATTTAAAATGATAAAAACAAATGTTTTAAAGTATTTTTATTATTTAATATTGCTTAAAATATTTGAAATATTTTAAAAAATATAAGGGGGGTAGTCATAAATAAAAAAAATCTCTAAAGCATACTTTTATTAAACTAAACAAATCCAACATATACGTATTGAAATTAATAACACAATATTTCCACAGATATGTCAGCATAATTCCAAGTGTTATTTGGTATATAAGATAATAATATTATAACAGGATGCACCTGCTGTTTCAATTCCAATTACCATACTATCTGTATATCACAGTATATTTGCCACTTCTAAAAAATCTACAGTATATTATTTTCTAGGAAGAAAATATTGTTACAACTGGAACAGGTTGTTAACTAGAAATGATTTCCATTTGTGTCATTTATATTCCAGATACCACATTACAGCAAAGTGTCACACAGCCTAATGCTATGTTAGTTAATTACAGCCCAACACATTGAATGCATACAGATCACAATTTTCTCTTATTTTACAAAAAAACGTTTCACATCTAGATACACATCACATCTTGTTCTGGGGGTCATGACCATGGAAAAAGGGAGTGGCAACAAGATTTTCCGAGTATGTGATGCCATCAAATATTTGTCCTTTCAAACTTAAAGACCATTTCTACAATTAAACAGTAAACGATGCATCACATATTACTGTGATAACATAGTGATTACATATTACAGAGATAAAATTATTGTCGTCATATGCCAACACCATGCACCATGCAAGTATTACTGATACTGTTAGAAATGTAACTAATGTGTACTTAATGGCTGTATATTTGTATAGTTGTTGCATACTGTACAGAAGACTTTATTAGATAGTGTTTGCACAGTTTGTGTGTCTATTTATTGACTTTGTTGTCTATCTGTGCTGTTGTAAGCTTCTGTTCTATGTTAAATATAGCACTGTGTCCTGGATACACTTTATTAGACCATCACCAAGCTTACCATTTCCATGGAGTTTAGAAACCTATTGCAGCACATTTGATTCCTGAGTTTGGATATGCAGTTGCATCTATAAGGAGTACAAGAAATTATTTATATTAAATATCTGAATTTTCTGTTTATTCCTGTTAGCCCAAACTACACTTTATCACAAATGCATTACTTCAAACCATCATTATCTGTGGCAGACTATCAGTATCTACATCATGCACTCCTTTGCTCTGAGAGCCAATGTTTGTATGAATAATTAAATGAAACCATTGCGAGGTAATCAAAGGCATTATGCTAACTCTGTTCACAGTTATCAAGCAGCTGTGCTAGAAAACAATAGACCACTGTAAAAACTTACTGATTAAAGCTGGTCTTTCAAATTAATCACTCAATTATTTTTTATTGAATTGTGTTACATTCGTATAACACTGTATTAAGGAGCCGAAATGTCATCCGACTTTTATTAGTTGACTTTTAATTCCTTACAACAGCTCGACATGAATATAAACAATTCAAGCTGATTCTGACGGTGAAACAGATGAGGATCGAATCATTGAGTGAAACATTTTTGATATATGTGCAAATGTCAGGGCTTTGAGTATCTGGTTATGACAAAAAACGTGTTGAGAAAGTATAATCAGAAGAATCAACAGTGAGCAGACCAAAACTAGGTCATGCCATTACCTGGAGAGAAGAGGGACACAGACCCGTAAAACAGCCAAAAGAACTAGAACCAGGGCCGCCACCAGCAGAGCTAGGAACAGGAATATCAGTGCTGAATGCTTCTGTTGCTGCAGCAAGTACTGCTGTAACATCAATCAACGTTAAAACGTCATTCATGGTCAGCTTTTGCATTTTTGTTGCTAATAGTTTACAAGTCAAACTTGTCATCTCTGAATATTACAGATACCATTATTGACGTTCACCAAGTTTCATTCTTACAATACAGTATTGCATTGCTGTCCAAATAAAAAAAGTATTTCAAGTTTTCTACATCAGCAACTACTCTATGTGTGAAGACTGGACCAATAGAAATGCTTCAAATTACTTTAAATAAAATCTCTTTAAACTAAAAGTAGAGAAGATTTCTCCTGTAAAGTTATCGTTTCTAAGATACTTGTTTTTTTTTGGCTAATGACAATTGCATGTAGACCTGCATGAAATTTTGAGTAGCCTCTTCATATAAAGTTGGCCAAAGTGGCGTCCTCTGTTTTTCTATAGTTAAGCATCCTGGCCGCTGGTACACAAATCAGGTGGGGCAATATAAAGGGTCATGTCATAATGTTCAAACATCAAACTGGCCAGAAACGGTAAGTTATCAGTGCTACAAGTCCATATCTCGAACACTGGTGAAAATGTTTTCTGCACTGCTCAGCGCACATAACATAATTTTATACATTACAACACATTTTGTACTTTCTGGATATCATATCACCAACAAAGACAGGACATCAAATGTTCTTTCATGATTCAGAGCATATGTTATAGGTAGTAAACTTACTAGCCAGTAGCCATGTTGATTTAAAATTAAAACATGAATGCTACCTAATGTCACCAGCCTTTCCACCATGAAGAACAATGTCAACTGATGTTAATTAATTACAGTACTATGCACAGGTTTAGGTAATTGGAGACATTATAATTAAAAACGATATTGTTCCAGATAGTAAGTTTTTATTTGCTCAGCAAAACACTCGTGATTTTACATATTTCAGTGTGTTTCTTTAACCTTTTTCAAGCTTTTCCTTGTGCCAATTCAGTATTATTTACAGTTCTCATCTAATACCTGCTTTGACTGCTCAGTACTTCATTAAGCTAAATCAAGATTGCTGCTGAAGGAATGTAATACTTTCATACAATGTCTGGGGCGTCCAGGAGAAATCTGGAACTACACTTTGTTCTTCTAACTGGTGCACATGATATTATCTACTTCCCTCAAAATAAGACATTCATGCTACTTTATATACTATTCATTCTTACATCTATTCTAATAATATTAGGTGTTCTTACTGGTGAAAATACACTTATTACTAAGATAAAGATTTTTCAACAATGAACTTCGGTGCTTAAGACTTTTGTTTATTAGTGTAGGTTAACAAGCAGGCTAACCCTGGCTTTGGTAGCCTGTAGGCTGGCAATCAGTTTGCGAGCAGAAAATATAAACTTGGGTGTATATGTCAAATTATAAGATGAATTTCCTTCTAGAAATCCCACAAATATGTCATCATTAATTAATTAGATTTGGATGTGCTACAGGAAACACAGCAGCAGACTAAATTAATGAAGCAGACTGATGAAAAAACAGGTGCATCAGGGTTTCAGGTAAGGTAATTATGAATTATGAAAGGAGGAATAATCCATATAGGGCAGGTTAAGGAACAAGCAGCTGGACCTCCAGGACCTTAAGTGAGGTCTGAAAATGATGCTATTCATTATGCTATTCATATAAATTATGGATTTATTTTAAATGAATCCATGATGAATGGATCATGGATTTGGGCAGTAGGGGTTGGATTGTCGTGTCCCTGGCAATGTTGGGACTAAACCTAGGCTCTTGACAGAAACATTTATCATCATCCATACATAAATACAAAACAACACAAGCCTCTCAGCTGGGATTTGAAGGAGCATGTGTTTCATAGTAAAACCTTTTACACTGACAGGCTTAGTGTATTTTTGTTAACATACCTGTTCTTATCCCAAACCACTCCGGTACATAAATGCTAATTCAATATGAATTAATTGAATTGCTAATTTAATATTTTCCAGCTAAAGAGAGCATGTTAAATTCCACCAATCTGTCTTCATGCATTACATAAAGCATATAGCTACATATACTACATTCATTTTCTTAGCTTTACTTTATCATAGGAAGAAACTTCATCACTCTGTTTCGCTGGGGAGTTCTCAAGAGCCCAACACTTCCTCTTCACATAACCTGAAACCAGCTTGTCAGAGTAAAATCAATTTATGTAACCCAAACCTTGGATCACCAATAACGCAATGCACAGAGGCCTATTTTCACAATACATGATGGAGCACATGACATGGATCTGCAAGGGGGCATCATCCATGTTAAAGGTACCGGAGGGAAAGACGCAATACTAGCAACCACCAAAGGTACAAGGGGAGGGAGTAGTGTGGAAAAACAAACATGGAAGAGGCTTTTTAATCAACGTGCAAATATACACCATGACACCTGCTGTCCCGCCATAAACCCTGTAGTGATGATTGAGCTAAAGGACTACAGTGCCATGTCCTTGAAATTAGTCAACACAAACTACATGTTTAAACTGCAACTGCTCCCCAGCAGTATCTACAGTACAATGAAAATGATTCTTATTAGCAGTGATAATGTTGCAGCTGGGACCATATGTTGAGAACACGATGACAACCTTGCACATTAACAAATATCCCAGAGACATCATTTCGTAAACATCCCTTAAAGGAAACCCTGACACAAATTTCTGACTTAATATATTCAATATAATACAGTCCTGGATAACTAAAATAAAGTCAAGAATACAATATGTTAATCAATTTATACTTTGGCAAGTAATATATTGACTTCATAGTGGAACACATTTACATAATTTGGCAGATGCCCTCATCGAAAGCAACCTATGTTTTTGATTCAACATGGCAGTGGTAGGAGTCTTGTCCAAGGACTCTTATTGCTACATTGATTGCCCAGGTACAGAATCGAACCCCAGTCTACAGCATGGAGGACAGAGGTGTAACCCACTACACTATAACAACCACAATGTTTAGTAAATGCATGCCAGTTCTCTATGATAGTTAATATAAGCAGAACTTTATGGAAGCTATAACATTCTCTTAATAATACTGGGACTAGTGCTAATCTGCAATATTCATTTGCATCTGATTTCAGGGCAGAGAACACACAGGCAGAAGTAGTTTGCTGCCATGCATGCAAAATGTTCTGCTCACCAACTCAATCTGTCTAAAAAATATCCAGTCTGCAGATACATATGCAGTGAGCTTGGCATCCCGGGTCAGTCCAAACCTGATATTGAATATGCAATGGTCAGCTTCTCTTTGCCTCCAGCCTGCTGATCACCAGGCCCATTACTTAAGTTGTGAGAGCTCACTGGAGCCTGCATATAATCACTGGACAGCGCAGCTAATGGAAGCTCATCATGCAGCCCACAGTTCAGTCACACTGGCCATATATCTCGCAGATAATGGTTACTTGCCCTTAAAAGTCTGATCTACAACATAATCTGCACTATTGTAAAGTAGACTCCACATTATGGAGCGTGCCGCTTTCAAAATCCCATTATGCCTTAATCCTCCATGCTCCTCTAATGTATTTCCCACAATGCTCCCCTCATGGGGCATCTTCCAAAACAAACATGGCAGAAAAGCTTTTCTTTGTGCTGTTTTTTAAAGAAAGGGCCAGCTTATTGAATCAATACCCCACGTATCCGGCCCCTGGGACGCAGAAGAAGCACTTGTCTATAGAAGTTCAGATCACAAGACATGTCTCCTTTTTGCTGACTCAATTAAGGGCTAGAGGGATCAAAAGGGATCTTTGGTTTGATTGAATCATAGATATTAGTGGGTAAAAGTCCCACATGCTCCAAAAGTCACAGTGTAATATGTGTTTATATTATTTGCTGCCATGATGTACAAATGCACATATGGCATAGAGGGTAAAGAAAAGATAACATTGCAATTAACAACACAGACATTAACTGGTAATGTAAAATGCACTTTAGCACAGACATATGAATAATTAATAAACTGATTAAATAATGTAAATTGTTTGTACTTACGTAGATAGCTGTCATTTGGGAACTTGTCCACTGAGATAAAGCAAGTCACATTCAATTCCAAGTTTGTTTCTCCAGGCCTCACCCAAAGAGAATAATGCCCTGCCTCTTCAAATAGGTAGCTTAAACTGGGATGAGAGAACAAACATAATATACCAACGAATCTGGGAGCAATTACTGTGTTTAAATTTCAAATAGCATCAGAATGGATTTATACATTGAAATATTACAGGTGATATATGGTCACACATTCTAAATACATAGTATTGGGTAGCAATACATAGGCCTGATATAGCAGTGCATGATATAGTATGTATTGGGTTTTTTGCACCACATTTTAGTGCATGTTTGATGCACAAATATATATTTTTTAATAGATCAGTTGAGATATCGCTATATATAATACTGATATTACATGTAATTACTGTTAATAAACTCATGCAGGTAGCTTGGTAACATTTCTGTTAAACGTTATTGTTTAAGCGTACAAGAGGCTTGAGGGGGCCATCTAGAGCACAACAGGTAGAACTGCAGTTCTCAACCACATTCTACCATCTCCTGTTTCATCCCCAAAATGTGCTACAAGCCTATATCGATTTGCCCAGGAATGACATACCAGCCGGCATGTTCACTGGGGGAGGAGTGTGAATCAATAACGGCTCCGTCTGGAAAGGGACCTCATTATTGATCTTTAAGGAGCCCAGGCCTATACCCTAGCTTGGGGGCAGGGGGAAAGACACAGCACCTTGTCTTACGCAACCAGATACCCCACCACCCATTTAATAATGACCCCAAATGCAATGCCTTAGTCTTGATGGCTCTTAGGCCCAGATTGCTTATAAATATAACTACCAACTCTTCGTGTTTAATATGTTGGCTGAGGTTACTAAGGATACTTGCAGCTTTGAAGTCTTAATGGCTCTTTTCTTTATTATTGGAGTGTCAGCTCCTATTAACCCCAAAAGGCAGCAAGATCAATAGCCAGTGAGATATCCTCCAAAGGCCAGCACTCAGGACCTAAATGTCAGGTCACACGCTGACACAGTATGTAGTATGTAGTTTGAAAGATTGCAAATGGAATCTTCAGCTATAAAGGCTGTATATTTAGCCTATGTCAAGGTCCTTTAGGGCACACAAATGGAATGAGCTTGTCTTATACAGTGATTTATAGAACTCGATGTTAACACAATCTGTCTAAAAGCAAATGCAGATTTTGCTCGCAAGACCACAAATTGGGGTACACTGTTGCATTTTAAATCAAATACAGAATTCAAGACTAAGTGAAATAGACACAAGACTTCAACGTCCAGCTGTATTGTTTGTGCGAGCCTTACCTGCACAAAGTGCTGCTGTCAATCGCAGAAGTGACTTTCAGAGTAAGAGTGAAAGGTGTGCTCACCACTACAGACACGTTTCCAGGTCCAGCCTCCATGTTGGCCAAGGGCTGATACAGACACTACAGAAATTATATATGCATCATTTTCACATTATGCATATGTGATTCCACACACCACAGTTATTGGCACCCTTGTTAAAGATGACCAATAAAAGGCCATAAAAATGATCATGCCTATTAGATAGATTGTGTAACTTTGAAAAAAAATCACACTACAATGACACTAAAAACGGAATATAGCAAAACCACTGATAATAAAATTTCAAAATCTCCATAAACTCCATTAACAAACAATTTTATTTATCTAGTAACATAACTTAAAAGGGCTGAAATGGATTGTTATAAAAGAATAATACATTTTCTAAATACCTTATAACAGTAATCTGAGGTGTAGACGACATGGAAACCATAGGACATCTGATTATGAACCGTTAGTAATGCTTCATCCATTTTCAGCATAACTTCTAAAAGTTGAAGAAAGCTTTATTACTGTCTATGTTCCTCTACATGTAATAATACAACACAATATGTTAATCTAATTTACAACACACACATTAAATAATTTATTACAAAATAGATAGACTGGCTTTTATAATTAACTGAAATGATTCCTGGACATGAAGAATCTGTCACTACTCTAAGAACTAACATCAAGCACCCAGGTGCAATTATTCATCATTGTGTTTACAGAATTGGGGCAATCAATTGTAATTCACATGTACTTCTTCAACAACAACTGAGATAAAAGATTCCAGCAAAACTCTCCTGAATGAAAGTGAATAGCCTAGACACAACAACAAATGATCAACACTGACATCTGGAGGACAAATACCAAACACATCACCTAAAGCCATTATTTTGTGCATCTTTTCTTTAAAACATTCTAGAAGCAATACCTCATGTTTTCATTAGAACGTATTGGATTTTAAAGCTCGAACACTCAAAATCAAAAGCAGCTTCACTAAAAAAATTTCAATCATATGCGAGTGCAAAACACATAAACCTACATAAGCAATGGAAACGATGTCTTGTTGAGACTGATAATATTATTCTATTAGTACTAGTAGTAGGGTACATGCTACCTGACTCCAAAGCTGTCCCACATTGTCCAGTTGTGAGAACAAGGAACCAGAAAATGCATCTCAGACTGTAGAGCTCCATGCTCGGTCGAACATACACTATTGTGCTGCAGGGGTTTATTGCTACAAATGAATATAAACTCAGTTCAAAGAGCACAGGTTGGTGTGATGCAAGCTTTGATACCTTTTCAATTCCTGATTGGAACTTTATTTATAAAACATTTTTACATACATGTGTACATGTTTACAGATGTTGTTAATAACAACATATAAAATGTACACCTTTAAATATTCAAGGCCAGATATTTGCAGAAGACCAAATCTTTTTTGTATTTAACAGATATATCTATACATAACACATCTTTAACCACACAAGAACAGTTTATTAAGAATGACATTTACAGTATTTATTTTGTATTTAGTATTTATTTGATTTCATTTATAAGTAAAATAATTTTAGGTAGGAGGAATCTGTTCTTATGACTAATATTGAGTGTCCAGGTGCAAATCTTTGTCACTGAGTTGCTGAAAAGCTGTAAAAAAAAAGGCAAAATAAAACCACACCAACAGTTGTTACACTGTATTTTCTATTAAGAAAACTTGTTGTAATTTGGTGTGTAATTTTTTATTAAATGCATTTCTGGATTTTAAGGGTGGTTTTTAACTTTTGCACAGTACTTTGCCTTCATGCTGTTGTCTTTTCTGCTGAGCTTTCTTACATTTTACGTATCTGATCTCTTTAAAATCCTGGGCCTGTAAATAAACAGCAGTTATTCATATATAACTCATTTAAAGTATGTAACAGCAACATACACCAGTTTTCCCACAATGCACTATTATGAATCTGAAGGCAGAAACTTTCCAAAGAATGTATGAGATCAACCTTTTGGAGTGAGTTTACCTGATCCTGATGAATCTATGCCAATATGCAGTCAGCTTACCTAAGCAAGGGACAGGAGGACGCCTTATTCCCTCTGTCCTAGTTAATCGCTGTTGCTCTTGGCTAATGAATTGGTTTTAAAGAATGCTCTTACAATGATTGCTTTAAATTCACAGGGTGCTATTTTTCATCCCTGAGCCTAAGAACCAATCAACCTTGAAAACCAAGGGCTCAGCTTTAAAGGTGCAGTTCTATTGTTACACAGGTAGTGCAGTCTGAAGTAGTGTAGGCCCTACGTTGTTGTTCACTCCTGGACTTTTGTGCTATTTTTTATTTTCTGTGCTGTTTGTCTGCATGTACACAAGCTTTTGAAAATGCCGTCTATGGTATGTGCTGACAGATTACAAATTAGCCAAAGGCTTATGTCAACCCCACCGGCATGCCACTGTTTGCTCTAGCTGTATTTTTGTTCAGGCTTCTGCAGGGGCACCTATTGTACTTTGGGCCTTAGGATGAATTCCAGCTGCTGACTCTGCCACTTTGATTCAGAATCAGAAGAGGAGAGAGGCTGGAGCAGAGCACCACAACATGGTAGGACTGCTGAGGCTCTTATGACTTTATGATTCGGGAACACTGATCTGATGATAAGATAGACATGCCTCATGTGCTGTTTGTTACACTGCCACCCCACTGTGTCTCACCTGTTGCTGCTGATACTCTGTGGATATGCATGTGTGCAAAATTGCATTAGTTCACAGTAAACTAGAGTTTTAAAATAAAATCTAGCAACAAACATTTACCTGAAACATTTAAACTGAAGACTATATTAGGCTGACTGCTTCATCATGCATGTACTGCTTCTTATTTTAGGCTTTATTTTGATTAGACACAATTAAAGTAATTCAGTTGGTGCAGTTATAGAAAATGACCTGATGCACTGAACAACATTTGCTCTGAAATTGTTTATGTGCTTGATTTTTCCTAGAAGTCCAGCATGTCAAGTCTGTTTCCTCCATGCTGTTGTCTTTTGTGTTAGGCTTCTAAAGCTTTCTGCTTTAGTAGGCAGAGGGCAGATTAGACTGTTGCTAGGATACCTGTTGATGTCAGTCAGCGTTATCAGTCTGGTTGCTTCGCTCAGACATCTGTTTGCTGTGTGGCGCAACACTCAGATGGTACACATAAAAGAGGCGATATTAGATGTCAGCCTATGTAAGGGTTGAAAGGTCTGTCTGCAGAAGTATATATATATATATATATATATATATATATATATATATATATATATATATATATACACACATGTATTAGTTACAAATACTGATATTACATACATTACATTAAACACATACTGATCATTATATATATAAATACATATGTATGTAATGTATGTAATATCAGTATTTGTAACTAATTTAAGAAGCCACAAAATGTTATATAATAGCTCCCATTCTGTAAATAAACTATTTCAATAAAGTATGTAAAAAACTCTTTTCTTCACCTGATATGTAATTTAGTCCATTAATGTAAATAAGTAATAAGTACATAAATAAATAAATAAATATATAAAGAAATAATTAAATAAAATACAGATTTTTGCATTTTGCCCTATTCTACATTGGGGATGTTTTCATTTTGCCGTTGTGGCATTTTGGTGATTCACATTTTCTTTTTTTAAAAATTTGAAAACAAATCTACTTTTAAAGCCCTCTGAAGTAGGATTAGTGTGAAAATCATGTGATCTCTTGGAATTCACTGGTTTGCGCAAAGGGGAAGGTTTAAATAACTGCTGTGTGCCCCGCACAACAACATGGTCAAGTCTCCTAAAACTGAGAATGCAAGTCATCATTGCTTCCAGATGAGGGTTCACACCAACCAATCACAGTCCTTATTTCTGAAGCGTCCCCCTACAGACTGGTTGTTTAGAAATACACTGCATACAAAATGTACGTAATGGCATAGATGTCACCTGTCACGATCCTAAATAATTAAAATAGCAGATGTTATCAAATGTCCTTTGTTTTTTTTTTATTCAGTCTCCACTCTATGAGGGACTGTGATATACAGTGATATACAGAGTTTAAGGGAACTGACTAAAGAGCAGCTGTAACAGTGTGTCTGCTGTGACTCCACAGGCTGGTAAGATTCAGGCTCTGACTCTGGAGGAGAGACAGGAGGTTCTACCAATACTCCGCAATGCACAGTGGGTGGAAGTGGTGGGCAGAGATGCCATCTATAAGGAGTTTATCTTCAAAGACTTTAACCAGGTAAGCAAAAATAATTAATTAGAATGGTTAATTTCCTGCATTAAATGAAACATATGTGCTGTATTTAAAATATCTTTGAATCCATTTATTTATTTATTTATTTGGTTGGTTGGTTTTCCAGGCCTTTGGCTTCATGTCTAGAGTGGCACTACAGGCTGAGAAAATGGATCATCACCCTGAGTGGTTCAATGTTTACAATAAGGTACATAATAACTTTATATTATTTATACAGATTATTTTATATATCGTCGCTGTCCAATGAAAAACAAGTACCTGCAAAATGGCAACTCTACAGAAGAGGCCAAAAACTCTTTACTTTTAATGTAAGTCAATAGAACCAGAATAAGTTATTTTGGAGCATTTCTATTGGTCAATTCATCATGAATTAGTTCCACAATGTAAACATCAGTTGCAGTTTTTTAAAATAAAACTTCAAAACAATTAATGAATATAATGTGAATGTAGATAATTTGAGTGCTTATACACTAAACATACTGTGTATGACAGCATAAGCACATTTAAATTGTAAATTTGTATATATACACTCATTTAAGTAATGTAATGTGGCTTTCCTCTCTGCCAGGTTCAGATCACTCTGAGCACACACGATTGTGGAGGGCTTTCCCAGCGTGACATTACTCTCGCCACTTTCATAGACCAGGCTTCTGTTCTCTGAAAATCCTCCTGTTTCCTCTTGCTGCTGAGGGCCTGCCAGTCTACTTGACCAGTCTTCTACGGTCACAAAACTCAAACTGTTGCGTTAAAAGTATTCTCTTGGAGTAACTAGCTTGTATTCCCACTGAAAATCGTGTATTATCTGTTACAGTCATGGACATTCGTTAGAAAGACAACCCGCAGACAAGTATCTGCACTACAGATACTAATAGATACTAACTGTAGTACAGCGGTACTAATTAAAACAGATGCTGTTTTGTAGCTACTTCATTGAAAGTATTGTGCCTTTATTTTGTATTTGGTGTATTTTGGGTGTTACTGTTAACAATTACCACTTGATTGTAATGATGTCAGACATTCAAAAATAAAGTGTATACAGTTTGAAATTGCCATTATTATTTTTTTAAATGAACCTCAGATGCACCTTAGAGCTTCTTGATCATGTGAAGTGACTGAAAGGCTTTGATATGCAAAAAATGAATTGTAATAGTTTTAAAACATTAACACCATCTTATTGTATCTACACACATTTTCCATTTTAACAGCTTTCTACAACCCATCTGTTTCTCTGTGTACTTTGTTAGCCCCCTTTCAACCCGTTCTTCTATGATCAGGACCACCACAGAGCAGATATTATTTAGGTGACGGGTCATTCTGAGCACCGCAGTGACACAGAAGTGGTGATTGTGTGTTAGCGTGTGTGGTGCTGGTAAGAGTGGATCAAACACAGCAGTGCTGCTACCTTGCTGGTCCAACGTGTAGATGTAAAGTCAGAGATGGCAGCTCATATGTTGCAGCACAATTCATGTTGGTCATTCTCTAGTCATTAGGGTTCACAGGATGCTGCCCACAGGACACTGTTGGCTGGATGTTGTTGGTTGGTGGACTGTTCTTAGTCCAGCACTGACAATAAGGTGGTAAAAAAGTCTGTGCCTCCCTAATAGTACCTACTCTGTGATGGTCCTGACCATTAAAGAACAGGGTAAAAGGGAATTAACAATGTATGCTGCAAAAAAAAAAAGGTTTCAATGTTATGGCCCATTGGTGTGCTTGTGTGTGCGCATATATATATATATATATATATATATATATATATATATATATATATATATATATATATATATATATATATATATATAAATAAAATATTCACACTCACATCTTAAACCTACTTAGACATTGCATTAACTGCATTCATCCATTAGCTGTTCACCATTAGTGATTGCAATGCAAAAGGTGATAACCCTGGAAAATTCATTACTGTAAAGATATTAAGATTTCACTTTCAGGCAGTATGAATAACAAGAACAAAGGAAAAGCACTTTGATTAAAAAAAAGACTTTAATGATTTTTACATAAAGAGTGGAATACAGGGTTGTGTTGGAAGTGGATTGTATGATGTGGTAAAGGCCCTCTCCCTGAGGCTGATATGGTCACTGCACTAGCCAGAGAGCCTGCAAAAAGGCATGAAGGTGAACTCTACTGTTCATGAGTTTTAGAAAACCATAACCATGAAGGTCACGGGTCCTCCAGACATTTCCGAAATCAAGGTGCCTTGTAGTTAGGTAGTCATTCATTACTGTCCGACATGTTGCGTCTCTGGAGGGACAACTGCTTTAAATATAAAATCTTAGATATGAAAATAAAATTCCAAAACATTCCTGCTATGATAAGAAGTGGTACTTTCCACATCAAGAGCTTAAGCTAAGGCAAACGTTTTTAACATTTAGATGCTACTTCAGTGGTCTCGTGTTAAGAATGGTGTCCCCTAAGTTTCCAACACAGTTCATACTCACACAGTTATAGCCCTGTAGTAACATAAAAAACACACACAAGAAATTAAAAAATTATAATTACATTATTGAAATATGAGACACTACATTATTTATGTATAATGTAAAAACGCACACAGTGGTCAGAGACATTATGAATGCATAAGAAATTAAATAGCCGATGAGGTCTGCAGTCATGATTCAATGGTACCGTGTCATCACATCATCATCTCATCAGCTCCCTGTTCATCCAACAGCTGCTTTCCCTTTTTCAGGTACATATATCAGCAAAGCAGTTACCTATTGCTTAATCATCTTTCTGGACTAAGAACATAAACTAAATAAAGAAATCTTTTGAAGGACTTCAGGAAAACAATCGTTCGTGTCCTTTGCCAAGAACTCCCAAGTATTACCATTTTGTGCGAGGCCAAGAAATAAACTGGTCGTTATATCCAATCACTGATCAATGAGAGGAAGACACAGACTTACAACTAAAAAAAGGAAGAAGCCCTCAAAGTTTAAACATAGTATCGTTGGAACAACATCTGAGGTAGACATGAAGGAAACAGTGATTGTTTCAGTCACCTATTCAGAACTAAGTAATTTTAGTCCAAGTAAATTTAGAAAAAAAAACAAACAATGGTGACTATTTTTTGTAAATGTACTTCTAAAAAGTTTTTTTTTTGATATTATTAGTTGTTAGATTATTAGATTTTCTATTGTGTAGGATATGTAAGGATACAGTTCCTTTCTGTTTATTCAGAGAAGATAATTGTTGACCTGTTGTGATCTCTGTGGATAAAACTTTTAAAATATATACTTTAATACCGGGCCACCTAAACAGTGTTGCATTACTTGCATTTTGTGCTTTTCAAGTTTCATTAGATGATGGTTTAACGCTGAAAATATTCAGTAAAAGAAGCTATGGTATGCTGCTTGGTCCATTTATCATGACATATTAACATTAATGAAAATCAGATCATGAACAACACTGGAGCAGAGTTCTAGAAAAGACTTGGGGTTCTCAATTAATTTTTTTTTTTGTGCATGAAGCCGTCGTGATGACAGTACCTTGAAAAAGGTGGTGAAACATTTTGAGGGAGTCTACCAAACTTTGCACTTCATGCCCAGGAGGACATTAGTTTGTTGTAATTACAGTAAAATGTTTCATTCTCAGTAAAATGCTCCCTCAATGATAACCTGAGAGTTAATTTGGAGCGGTTATCTCCAACTGGACGGTAAGAGTAATATGAACTACCAAAGGAGAACCGTTAATAAACAAACACTACAACTGTTAAACAAAACTGTTAAAAAAACCCCAAACAAACAAACAAACAAACAAAAAAAACACATCTCATCCAACAAACAGAGGAAGATGTCCCTGAACTTTCTGTGCGGATGCTGATACCATGGTACCTACAGTAAATCATCAATCAGGACAACCAAAAATGCCCAAACTGCATGGAGAACTATGGCTTGTGTTTAAACGAGATATAAGTAAATGGGTGATTGAAATGTAGGACAGTAAAGTTAGTGAATAACTGAAGACAAATGTGATGAGGGAGCCTATTGGCAAGTTGCAGGCAGATACCCTTGCAGTCAATCCAGACTCAGTGCGTTTTGGAGCTCCCATTCATGTGGTTCCTTCTGCTGGTGTGGTGGTTGCTCTGGACCTTGAAGACTTCAGTGCTGTAGAGGCAGTCCAGGAAACCGCGTGATACCTCCGTCACCATTGACCGGTCAGGGATGGATTGTGCCATACCATAGATTGCTCCCTAAATACAGGTTTCAATCACCGGTCAATGAACATGTGAGAACAGGCCTATTCAGCTTGAAGTAATACGTCTAAAATAAGCCAGTGAAATGAAATGCAAACCAATTAAGCAAACAAACTCTAGTCCAGATGGGTGAACATCAGACTTCGGTGAGTCAATGCCCTGTAATTCTTAGGGCAAGAAACATCACAAAGCTTTTATTTCAGAGGGAAGAAAGACTGAGACATTTTACTGGGTTGTCAAGGGTTGAGGCAGCTGTAATTCATGTGACTCACCACAGAGCTACCCTTGCTTTATGAGTCATCCATAAAATGAGCAACATCACAAACTACTGAATGCCTCTAAGGATCTGTGGTCCCACACCAGGTTCTACATGCGGATCTTAACATGGATAAGCTATTTCTTACTTAAAACTAGGATTTTACAAACCATGAAGTAACAAACTTCAAAATCATATAAAATTAGAATCCCTACATTTAGTTTTTAAAAAAGGCAGTTTGGTAGGAAAACCACTTACCATGCCGGTAGTCTTCTCTGTTGGATTCTTCATGATAATGGCTACTTCTTCCTTCACATCTCTGATAAAAAGCTCAGCCACACCAGGCTTTGTGTGCAGCATAGTTACACAAATATGGATGCTGTAAAAGAACAAACAAAAAACTTATGGACCCCACAGACAAGCCTTGCTTGATGGAATTACAGAGCTGTTTCAGCAAGTTACAACTTGCTTCAAACTCCTCTCCTAACCAAACAAACATTGTTTACCTGAACTAATGCATTATTGAACATTTAAGTTTTGAACCCAATATACACACACTACTGTGCAAAATCTTTGTTCTCATTGTGCTTGTTTTTGCTCATTTGTGCTCATTGTTTAACACACTTTACCTTCTCAATGAGTGTATTTTTACCATTAAAGTTTAATTTGCATTACTAGCCAGTCATATCCACAAATGTTTTAAATGTGATCAACTGTAAAGAGAGAAGTTTTTGTTCTTACCTAGATGGGAACTGAAGAGTATTAAGGTTCCAGCCCTTTGATGTGAGTGCGTTGGATAAACGGAAGATATCAAATTCATTGGAGCCTATGGCCACCACAGACACCTCAGGGTTGCCAAAGACAAACACTCCCTCTATTTTACGGATGCTAAAAGGGGAAAACACCCGTGTAAATGATGTGCATTCTCAAATTTAGTTATTTGCCACAGAAGTCAATGTAATCATCTTTTATTCTTATTTTGGTTTGTGGGCTGCATGAGGTACAAAAGCATGAGGTCCAGAACCAGCCGGTTGTGAGACAGCTTCTTTCCTCAGGAAATCAGACTGCTGAACAACCAGTAGTACTGGAGTATCATCATCATCATCATGATCTCCATGGACAAGCCACACCATATCCACATCTCAACACAGTCTGCACTTTACTGGTACTGGAAATTTAGCACATCTACATGTACACATATAGAAGGATCCATTTGCATCTACTAGCTTACATAATCTGGTATGCATGTATGTGTGTATGTATGCATATTTAGAAAAAAAACAATATTCTATCCCCAGTACAGCCTGCATATTTTTGCATATACCTTGCCTATATTGTCTGTGTCTGTATATCATAGTTTTTATTTTATGACTGATACGGATATGGATGCAATGATTCTGCTCACTTTCACATGTGTTGAATGTGATGTGGCAATAAACGTGAATTAATTTAATACCCTGGATTAAAGGCAATAAACATAAAAGTCTTACCCTGCCACAATGGTGCGGGCGGTCTGAACAACCTTCCTGGTGGCCTCAATGTAGCCATTCTCTCCCATGTGCATCATGGTGGCCCAGCAGGCTGCGATAATGCCACCAGGTCGAGAACCAGCCATTGAGGGAGATGCATAAATGCCCCCCTGCCAGTCAGGTGCCACAAAGTACTGGTAGTGGCGATACTTCTTATCACTGTAGAGCACCACTGAGGAGCCTTTTGGAGCATAGCCATACTGCAGAAAGAATAAAAAGCTTTTTAGAGCAATGGTTCTCAACCCGGTTCTCAGAACTTCTTAGTCTCTCTGCAATTTTCATCTCTATGTTTTGTGAATAGGGTTGGAGCAAAAATGGCGACTGAGCAAAAGAGGATGAGCCAAAACAACAGCACGGCTGTGTACACATCAAACAGAATGCAAGTTAAACACATTCAATACTTTACTAACTAACAGCACATTTCACTACATAGCATGCGTCTGCTCACCACAGGAATAGGTTCTGCAACATAATTAACATCAAGCATCTAAGATGTGCAAAGATGAGGGAAAACAAAACAGCAAGTCTGGACTAAGTTTTACCATAATGATTTGACACATTAAAGACGTTTGATATTACATTTTGACATATTTCCAAACCCCTGAGAATCTTATTCAAATATGGATAAGTAGAAAACAACATACTCTACTCTTTCAGATACAAGACATCACCTCTATAGATCTTCCATATACATCTTATGACTGCAGCTGGAGCTTCATATTCAAGCCCTGGTGTGCACCAACTGATGGTTAGGCTTGTGGTAATGGTGGATAGCATCGCTTGCTAAGCAGTTATTGGAGGGCAGAACTTTGTGAACAGCATCATAATTTAAATGGCCATAACACAGCGACAGCACTCAGAAAACAATTGTAATGTCATTATCTTTATTTAAATAAAGAGGCATAGTAAACATTCTGTCTACATTTGATTGTGCAGGCCTCTGATTAATTTGGGCAGACCCAGGCCTGAACATTTCTACACTTGCCTACACCCCTACATGCTGGGGATGTTGCGTATTTTGTTGTCAAGTCAAGTCAAGCCAAGTCAAGTTTATTTATATAGCGCTTTTTACAACGATGTTGTCTTAAAGCAGCTTTACAGAGTTTTGAAAACAGACAGTTATAACATATATCCCCCAGTGAGCAAGCCAGAGGCAACAGTGGCAAGGAAAAACTCCCTCAACTGGAGGAAGAAACCTTGGGAGGAACCAGACTCACAAGGGGAGACCCATCCTCCTCTGGTCAAACAGTATTTACAGTTTGAACTAAATACCAAAGAAAGGAGCCTCTGTTTGAAATCTGGATAGCAAAGCTTTAGAAGCTGCACAGATAGCGGCAGTGTATGACTGAGGCAGTCTCTGGCTGAGGCAGTCTATGACTGAGTCTTTATGTAAAGTGGGCGTGAGCTGAAACAGTCCCATCCTATCTCAGTGCAGGTGCACCTGGATGGCACAGTGATGTAACTGAGGGTGTAGCAGTAAATGGACAGGTGAGCTGGCTGGTGATGGTGGGGTGATGGCCCGATGATCAGTCCTTCAACAACGTTCAACAGACGGGAGGACAGTCATTGTACTATGAGCTGCATTTTTTTAGACTTTCATTTTTTATCATTAATATTGCTGACTAAAAATTCTTTAACTTTTCATCTCACATTATTATAATAAGATGGAATTTTCTAATCCTCAAAATCATAGCAGCAGACACCTTAACATCTATGTTTGAGGCAAAAATGAAGAAGATCTCTCACCTTGTGTGTGTCTGCTGAAATGCTTGTCACACTTTTGATCCGGAAGTCAAATGGTTCAAGTTTGAACCCAGCCTTTTCCATAAACACTATGAGGAAGCCACCCAGGCATGCATCCACATGGAATGGAATGTTGTATTTTTCTGCCAACTAAAAATAAAACAGCATGTCTATTATTCATATACACCAACACATCTGAACCATTAACTGTATCATCTGTAAAATCTTGTGGAAAGCTTCTCTTTTTGGAGATATGGAGCAACATGAGTTTTATAAGTCTATGAATGATCTAATTTACCTTCCCCACTTCTACAATGGGATCTACGATTCCATGAGGGAACTGAGGAGCAGAACACACTAGCATGGCTGTGTTCTTTGAGATGGCTCTCTTCATTGCCTGGAAGGGAATTTAGGAAAAGGATACAATCATTATTGGATTACTATTCTGCAACATCCATGTGTCTATCATGTGAACTATAAGAACATGTTACCTTCACATCAACTTTCATGGTCTTCTTATCCAAAGGTACATGAATGAGTTTCATTCCAAAATAATGTGCGGCTTTGTCAAACGCAGCGTGAACACTCACTGGTGCAATTCTTTAATGAAAAAAAGCATGCAAGATACACATGAGAAGACATTACTTATAGTGGATATGACAAAAGTGTGACAAATATTAAGCCTTAACTCTCCAATTAAGTCACTACAACATTTAGACTGAATAAGAGAGAACGTACATTTCCGGATGTTTGATTCCTCGCTCGTGGGCCAAATCTCTGTATGCTTTACAGGCCATCAAAATGCTTTCAGTACCACCAGAGGTGACCTAGGCAAATGCATAACAAGCACAGAACAATTTTGTTTTTAAATGTTTTTCATATTTGTGTTAGTGGCAGTGTAACGTGTTGCACATCTTTTTTAATTCTTTTGATTGATCAGTGATTGGTTTCAACAGAAATATTTATATATATTAAGGTATATTTTCCTTGAGATCAGATCTCCACATGTGTCTATAACAGAGCATTTGACTGCTAATCAAAAAGGGTTAACTAAATACTGTAAAAAATCCCCTACGACATAAGCATCAATCATAATTTGATTGAAAATAATGAAAATGGACTGACTGCGCCACAGGAGTCTGGTCCACCATTGAAGAGAGAACATGTCATCCGCACCACCTCTGCTTCCATCTTTCTCACCCCAGGGAAGACATCTGGGTGGAGGGGATTGCTCCAGGCAAACTCCCCATACACCTGGTGACAGGTACAAAAAACAGATCTAAATAAATTAATAACTAGCATAACAATCAACATTGTGCCAACAACAAAAGTTCATTCTTGAACCAGATGAATTCAAGAAGTGTTTATGATGTTTTCAGTTTCTAACCACATTGGAAAACAACTAAATGCACTTGATTTTAGACTTTCTGTTAAGAATCATTAAAAAAATAAAAGCTAAAATAGGCAGCACCTTCACTAGGAGCTCTGTGAGCTTCTCATCCCCCCAGTAGACCGCTCCTGACACTTTGCCCTTGGTCCACTGCACTTCATCTGTAACAAAGTAAATGTCTAAGGTACAAAACAGGCTGTAGAGACACAGTACATCAAATATGATCTAATGGGTTACAACACAATATAGATATAGTAATTATTATTTAGCCACTTCACATAATAAAAAGAATACTACTACTAATATTAATACTACTATTATTACTACTAAGAATAATATTTTGTTTTATTTGAAATCAGTGCTGTACTGATATTTTGAATGCAGCCCAACAAGCTTACTCAGTGTCTGGTACTGTCTGATGCTGTCCAGGACTTGTTTCTGGGTGAGGCCCTGTGCTGGCAGGAACTTAGTGTAGCTCATTCCCTCCTTCAGCGTGCACAGACTCATCGACATGTCATCTAGTGCTTTGTTCAGCTGTTTCTGGATCTACAAAGGGAGAGGTGGGAAAGAGAAATTACAAGGAATAATCGTTAACAGACTGTGGAAACATTTTACACAAATGGGAAGGCTCATTTGTAAAAACACTTTTAGATGGGAATGGCACAAACTTCTAATCAGTGGCAAACTTTTAATACAGCAGACATACAGTACTCCTTTATAAAGGATGACCTGGAGTAATCCCTGAAATGATCACAGTGTCATGACATAAACTGCTTTTAAAAGTGCTTTTTTCATTGCTTCAACAACATCATGAGGAATGAGTCAGATGTGATAGACCAGCAACAAATGAAACCCTATATCCTTTTTTTCAGAAAGCAGTAGAGAACAGAAAACCACAAGACACTTACTGACGCGCCAATAAATGGAATTTTTCTGATGAGTCGAAAGAACTGCTTCTTGATTCGAGACGTCAGACCTGCAGACCAAAGACACGCATCAGACAGTGTTAAAAATGTGATGTATTTTTACTGCACACACACTAAATGACACAAATCAAGCAACTGGTTGAAGTGTGAATGTACAAGCTACAATAAAACATATTTTCTGCCTTCTTAATACATTATTCAAGTGTTACCCAACAGGTAGAAATACATTCATTCATTCATTTATCATCTAAACAGTTCATCCTCCTGGGTAGAGTTACAACATGTCACTGTATAATGGTATGACCAACATTTTAATACATTTCTGGCTTGGAAACTCATCCCACTCCTCTGATGTGATGGATTTGGCTATATGGATGTACTTACTCTCCTGCTGAAAGAGGAGGCCCTTGGTCCACACTACCCCAAGAGTGAACAGTAGTGTTGCTGCAATGATCTGCCATGGCTCCAGGTCCGCACACTGAGAGTTGACGTAATGCTTTGCCTTCTCCCAGTATAGAAGCAGCATCTCCTTATACACTTCCAAGGCACTCTAAACAGAGAAGCAGAAATACAGCAAATCAAAACCAAGTGAGGAAGCTGCACTGTGTAGTGGAGTTAGGAATGAGTTATACTGAGAAAAAATAATAACAACCAGACATTTTGAAATTCAGGAGTTCTACAGTAGCTATTCTTGCTGTCTGTCTATCTATCCATTCATAAACTGAGCCACCTCCACTAAACTATACCAATAGCTGTTATACAGCAAAATCTCAGAACTTTAAAAAAAGGGGCGTCAAGCGTCTTGAAATATGATGGTACAAAACTTTTGTCCCTTTGTTCCTTGTTTCTTCCACTGACATTTCATATTTGCCAGAAATAAACTTTAAGACCTCAATAACCACTGAATTAACATCAAAACTCTTATTGTTATTGAACAATTCCTATTGTTAGTCATGTTTCCTCTCCATTGTTCAACAAAGGCGCCCACCAACATTCAAATGTCAAGGTTATAGAATGAACATGGTCATTTCGGGAAGAATACCATGCTAAGACCTTTCTGGCCCATTAGTGTTCCAGTTTTAATGTTACACTGTATACAAGACAGATTTTAAACTAGATTCTGCTGCCACAATAGTGAAACAGCCAAGAGAAAAATATAAGAAATCAGTATTTCAAAATGTTTAAGCAAGTAACAAAGTACTTACAATAACCGTCTTAGCCATCTTTACACCTCTACAAGCCACATGTGAACAAAGTTTTGAGAATGAGCCTGGCTCCACTTACACAACTTCTAGTCTAATGGAACGTCAACTTTGCTCTACTTGACACGTTTTACTGCTTGTTATCAATGATCAGATGCAATTGAACATGGACTGATACTGAAGCAGATATCTTAGACATGCAAACTGTCCACAGAATTTTTAACAACTGTCTTTAACATAATATTGCCAAAAATCCTAGATATTATTTTTTCCCACATGTAAGCAAATATGAAAAATAAAAATAAACAAACTAATAAATAAAATTGTTAAATGATTTAAGTACATCAAATGAAGGGCACTAATAAGGGAACTACTATACAATACAGCAATTCTGCAAATGCACTTATCTATTTTTTTTACAACACAAAGACATTAGATAACAATGCTGACAGTTTCTCAAGAGACTTATGCACAGGAAGGCTGAAGGTCCATAAGATAATATGTTTCAAAAAACACTTTTATAACTGCTCAATGAAGGTGTCAGCGCATACGGTTATCTTGAAAAACCATTGTATACAGGTGCCAGATAAAATCTTTAATTCAATTAGAAGTTTAGAAATAATAGTGACAAACAATAAAATTAGTTATAAGGATTGACTTGCTTGGTCTATAGTGGTCTATGGTTCTTGGACAGCCTTTTCTGTTTATTCTAACATTCTACATTCTAAACTAAACCTGCTGGCAACATCAAAGAGAGAACAGATCACTATTTATACAGCTCAGTTAAAGCAATCATCCTGTTAACGGAGTATAACAGTGTAAACAACTTTCACACACTAGCCCACATTCACTTTCGATGAACGTTACAGATTAGTCTGGCGTTAGGACTGTCAGAGGGATAACGAATGATCATGTTAATACATATAATTACCGCCTAAGACTACACCCAATGAATGAACGTCTAAAATCTAGTCCAGGCTCTCCGACAGGTTTAACAGGGTGAGACAAGACTGGAAAGCAGGTAAACAGGTCACAAGGGGGCCCACCAGAAACCCAGTGACTGCAAAGAACACCCACTGTGGTGCCAAGATCCATATATGGCAGAGGGGCAATATGTAAACATACATGCAGCTCCCAAACCTGGGCAAAAACATGGCAACTGGTTATGTATGTTGATACAGTGTTCGTTGGCCCTGATGATATTGATAACTCAAAAGTGTAACACACTTTACTTGCTGTAAATTGAGTTGTCATCACTGTTTCCAATAGCACATATAACAACAGAGTGATTTCTTAGCAAGCACTTTAGATTATTTTATATTTCTGCATAACTCAGTCATGCAGAGTCTTCTAGAGCTGTTTGATGAGAAATGGATCACTGTAGAGAAATTTAATGAGTCAGATTTAACAGTAACAGTGTTGATATAACCGGGGCTTTTATGTGTATGTTAGGGTTGGGGTGCATTAGACAGCGCATTTCATGTGTTCAACATTCTGTGAGGTGATGTAACAGGGGTGTACGAAGATCAGACCTTGAGAAAATGCCTGGGGGCTGAAATACTTTTACGTTTACAAACAATTAAAATTCTGAAGTTCTAAAATTCTGAGAATTTCAAACATACAACCATGTAGAATAATTAATTGAAAGAATCACAGAATGTTGCTATGAGGCCTTTTCCAAATGAAAAACATGTGACTCCATTTTTGTTGATTTCTACATGATTGGAATGCCACATATGTCATTTACATTGTGTAAAAAATTCATGATGAATGGACCGACAGAAGTGCTCCAAAATTATTGGAAAAAATTCTGGTTCCATATATTTACATTAAAAGTGAAGAAGGCTTTTGGTCTCTCCTGTAAAGTTGCAAGTTGCTGTTTTGGAGACACTTGTTTTTCTTTGGACTGCGACTAATATATATATATATATATATATATATATATATATATTTCAGAATGACAATAAAATGTATGTTCAGGAGTTGCTATCACTTGCTATCATTTGTGAAACTAGCCAAAAGATTATACATCATTCAGCACTATTCAGTGTTGTTAGCAACTTTCAGAAGTCACTTTATTAAATAAAAACAGGTTAAACAGCATAAAATCACAAGTTGTTGTTCATTTGTAAGTAGTTAACATTTACTGAATTTACCGTGATTAGAAGCTGGTGCTGTGAGAGCAGAGTAGTTTGCTGTTCTTTTAGCCTTTTGGCCATCTCTCTACTATTTGTTTTTATGACCATGCTTTGTTTTATGTCTACTGTTTTATATCTACTATTCATTACAGACATTTGTCTTCAATGGAAAAAAATTCTAATTTCCATCTCACAGAACCATTAATTTCAAATAAAGGTTAGTGCTTTAAGGCCATAGTCATGACAAAACTAAATGCCACCATTAGATGAGAGAAAAAAAAAAAAAACTGTAAATGACTATCTGGTAGGCCATGTATTAATACACTGTTTCATTGGCCACTTGAAATCTCTCTGCAGGCTGCATTTGGTCCAGGGGTCAGACTTTGGACACCTCGGCATTATAACTGTTTAATGTCTGGTTCCTATCACCACCACTGTGATCAATTCTGTCTCGTAAAGCTTCTCTGGATAGTACAGGCATGTCAGAATTAGTACATGAGCGCCTATTCGCAATTATTTCTGAGGATCGCTATGGCCAAAAAATTCAATTCAAAGTAATTCATAGTGGTTGCATATGAAATTCTCTGTCCGATCATGAAGTTTGAGATAATGTATGAATTAACAATTTGATTATCTCAACTTTTTTATTGCCTGCAAATATTAAAGTAAAAGCCTAGCTATGTTTACTCAGTAGCTAACACTGGTCATACTTTTCAAATGAGACCAGACACTCCTAAATGTCTACAGTCCACAGTGTGTAAATTCCTCACTCGTATAATGCTGTCTCAGGAAAAATGTGATCTGGATGTTGGGCTGAGGCAAATAAAAGTAAACATAATAAAAGAAAAGAAAACAGTCTAACTAGATTTGTTTATTTGTTACACATGGACCTAATTTAAAAGGGTTTAGCAAGTATGCTGTCACAAAGAGTGTTTATTGCTCATATTCTCATTCTCAAGAAAAAAAAATTGCTTGACTCACACATGATTCTGATTACATGATTCTGTGTAACTGTAGATGTTTCTGAATAAGGTCTCAATTAGTTATTGTGGCCATATTAGGCTTGTACTTGAATATTTGCAGACAAAAAGGAAAGACACACACCGGCTCAAATTTCAAGACTGTAGCAGACTTAAGAACAGATAATTACATATGAAACCACTAACAATACAGCAATTCTGCAAATGCACTTATCTATTTTTTTTACAACACAAAGACATTAGATAACAATGCTGACAGTCGAATTACTTAATTAATCTATTTAATCATTTTATATCTCATCAGGTAACCTAACACCTGTAAGACTTCAGAATCAAGATTTTACTCCTTTAACTGTCTCCAGTGTCTTTTCAACACCTGGCAGGAATCCAGACTTTCCAGATAAAGATGACGCAAAAACATTATCTTTTGAGGAAATGTAAAAAAACAATACAACCCTCTGCTCTCAGAGGAATCCTTTGAAGGCACTATTACATAAACTAATTTACTAGAAACTAGAAACACAACAGGTCCTTTACACATTTCTGTGTGCTGTTATCAAGGTTTGTGCTAAAAGTAACACACACAAAAAAAAAAATTATATATATATATATATATATATATATATATATATATATATATATATATATATATATATATATATATATATATATATATATATATTTAGTGAATGGACAGCACCATTTATACATTATAAAAATCCTTATACTGTTTACAACAGATAAGCTAAGAAACTGAGGCATCACTGGTCATAAACAGCTGAGATTAGGTTATCTTATGCAGTGCAAAAGGCAAAGAGAGCAACAATGTGTTTTAACAGATGAAACCATGTACACAAGGTTGCTCAGTTATCTAGCACATTTCTGTCTGTATTTGCAAAACAACATGATTGACTTTGCTGACAAAACACTTTTTTTTAAAGTAAAGACTTTGTACAAATACTTGGTCCGTTCTACAAGGACCATAGCTCCTGAAGGTGTGTACTACCCATTGTGTTGAAGACACGAACGCTTTTGTTTCTGCTGTGCTAGATGGGCTCAGTAATGAAGCCTTTGTTGAGCCTGGAATGAGATCATGTTTCTGCCTGAGATGTACGAGTGTTTAGAAGGCAACAGAGATGAACTGTTAATTCAGCATCATGCTTTGTTCCTTAACTTCTGCTTCATGACCGTCAGAGCTGAAATGCTAGACAGCACACGAGTCAACATGACAGAATCGCTTCACGAAGAAGCAGACCACGGTAGTCACAAACACTGTGTTGCACAACACATCACGAGTGCCTGACCTAAGCTGTGAAACAGACTGAACAGATGTTGTTGGACAGCAGTCAAAGCAGATCTGCCCACTGCCCTCATTGTACACAGCTTTGTTAATAATAGCACTTCCTGTATGTTTGTAGCTCACACAGGAAGTCTCTTGATGGACAAGCACACAATGAACTGTTCCAATCTAAAAATCCCCCCCCCCGCCCTCTAATACCCCCACTGCACCTGCAGAAACTGAAAGAGACAGGGGGTCTCTTTCGTCTGGACAGTTTGTGAATAAACAAATTTCACCAACGACAGTGTTTTATTGACAGGACAGTCACACCAGCCTGAACACATGGTACTTACAAAATCCAAAATACGAAGAGAAAAGAACATTATCAGTCACACAGATCTGCAGACACTCTGGACACACTCAGCTCACACTAAAAACATCATGTGCTGTTTGTACAGAGGATCCCGCTCCTCACCAGCTATGCAGACATTTATTTTAAGACATTTCTTCACTTCAACAGTGACGGCTAGAAAGTGATGCCTGGTGATAAGGGCTTATGAGGGTGCAGTGACGCAACTAGTTACAGTAACTCTGTTACATACACTCATACCTACATACACTCAATTCAGATTTGTGTTTCTCTGAGTAATTTTCAAATATTCTGCAAGGAAATGACTTTTCACTCATTTCCATTTCAGTGAGTAACGTCTTGTTACACCTGGTCTAATAATCTGTACTGTTTTGTAAGTGTGTCCAAATAAAAATAAAGAAAAAAACTGATATATGCTGATCTAGTTAGAAGTTACACTGAAGTTCTTTAAAGGAAAATTCCACCCATTTTTTAAAAAAAATATTTCTGCATAATTACACTGTTAAGATGTTGGTGAAGTTATTCAGAGTGATTTGATGTGAAATGTTCTTTTCTAGCAAAACTTACCAAGTCAGACTTTGGTAGTGATAGGAAGCAGATGTGAAGTTTTTAATATTTATAAGAGCTCTGTCACAGATACTTATTACATGAAATGGCTATGAATAAGCTGCTTGATGATTTATGAAAGAGATCAAAGTGCTTTAGGAAAGTTCTGAGAAAAAGTTTTGGGTTAAAAGCTATACTCGATGGAAAGGAATGCCGTCATAAGGCAAAACACTCGATAAAGATAACTTATTTACTATCATAAACATTACGAAAAATAAACAAACAAACAAACAAACAAACAAAATACCTCAGAAGACACCATTAGGATCACTAATGACTTTATCTGCAATGAGTCATAGCAAGGCACCCTGAATTATTTTATCTGCAATGTGAAGAGCAAAATAAATAAATAAATAAATAAAAACAGTGGAACTTCCATTTAAGCTACTCAGCTTCACAGTACTTTTAACAGTAAGAGCTGCTCAAGTTGTTTTTTCAAAAAAAAAAAAAAAAAAAAAAGACTTTTACTGTACTTTCTACTGGAGTCTGAATGTATAGGCCACTGTAAGGTATAGAAGCTTTAACCTAGCAGGCAGAGTAACTAAAACAGCCTTGAACGTCCTCATAGAGGAACTACTGCTCACAGTGCTCACAGCCCTCTGTGATAGACACCAAGTGTCAAAGCCAGTGGATGAACAGATCGAGATATGGACCATGAATCTTTCTCCGCGCTGCAACAACTTAGCAACTACCAACTGGAGTGAAAACTCGGTCCCTGTGCGCCCAGTGTGAACTCCAGTCTGAGCCAGTGCTGCTCGGGTGGTCTTGTATCACGGCACACTTGTTTAGATGCGCTGCTCCACTTCTTTTGTAACACACACACACACAAACACATATACACATGTGTGCTCTTGAAGTGACATTAAACGTTAAAGACACACTTACCCAGTAGTCCATGTTGTTTTGTCAAGTGCACACCAGGAGGAAACAGGCGTCGCTGCTGCCTAGCAGTAAAAAGCGACTGCTGAGAGCTTTTGTTGGAGTTATACGAAGAGCGACGACCGACTTACATGACACAATCACGGGCTCAGCCTTCTATCAGGAAGTGTTCAGTAAAAGCCTGTAGGATTCGTTTGGGCTCGTGCTGACGGAGGGCGGACCTGCTCTGAGAAGATCTGCAAGCCATGTCCACGTCAATAAGCGCTCCAGCTCCCGGCGACGCGTGATATAGAGATCTGTGCAATCGCTTCTTCTCATCTACGGCGAGCGCTTAGACAAGCACTTTCGTCGCCGGTGACGTTTTCCGGAAGACTGATGCGGATCAATTCACTGGTGGTCTGTTTTCTCATGTCCAGCTGAGCAGCTTTCGGTGAATTTAGCAGTGTGCGGTCTGCACTGCGGGTAGAACTGGAGCTGGATAGGTTTGGATACGCCAGTACTCTTAAAAATGATTTCCTCTAATGTGGCTCGAATACACAGCAGTATTTGTTAAGGGACATTTCTGTATTTCTGTATTATGGATACTGAGATTTAAGTTGCAAGACAGCCAATTTGAAAATCAAGCTGCACAAACATACTGTTTTGATTTTGTCAGAAAAACAACACATTTACATACTGTAGTTTAGTCTGACTAGTCAAAGGAGTGTTTCAGTCTTAACTGCTTTCCAAAAGATGTGCTATACAGGGCGGTCAAATGAATATAATTTTTGTATCACACCTAAAGAAACAGTAAACATTAAAAATAAACAAATATGTGAATTACTTCGTTGTTGTCCAAAGAAAAAAAGTGTCTTTTTAGGAGAGGCCAACCACTGTCTTTACTTTCAATGTAAGTTAGTGAAACCAGAATGCTTTCAAAGCTATATTGGCTCATTTCTATTGGTCCATTTATCATGTAATGGTCATGCAAGGTAAAGGTTGTGTCCATATGATGCAGGAAAAATAAAAATGGACAAAAATGAAGATACATGTTTTTTCTGGACAGCAACAATATAAAAGTGATCAGTTTCATAAAACTGCATAAATGTTATTTGTGGACTTTATGGGAAAAAAGTACTTTACTTAACTCCCAGTCCAGCACAGACTCTGGCTTCATCCACTATACTAACTGAATCAGTCAGTTTTACTGACTTCACAATGTTGTTTGAAGATGTTATAGAAAAGCTACCTAAGATCAGTTAAAATGGACAAAAATAGATTTTAGAATACATGCTGTACCACTGTGCTTGCACTGCCAAAGATCCCTACATTTAGTTGTCATATAAAGCTACAACACAGTCCAGGACACTCATTTATTATAATGTGCCCATTTCAAGTCTGTCATCATCATTTTCAAAGAACAAGAGTTGGATGCACCACGTTCCATTATAAAGTCATGCTTTCACATTTTATTCAGAGTTTCAACTTGTTTTTGTTTTTCACAAATTATGTTTTCTCCTGTAATCCAGCAATAGCTGATCGTGGAAGAGATACAAGAGAAAGAGTGACCCCTACCAGTCAAACAGTCCATCTGCACCTGAGCTTGCTGATCTCTTTTTTTGGATTTAGCAAACATCCTAGTTCTAAAATAGTTCTAAAATAAAATGTAATAATTTAAACATTTGTAGACAGCTGTAGAACATGCCATCCTGATGCTCTATAGAAACGCACAAACCATTCAGGCTCATATCAGATATATGAACAGAATATGCCAGTGGCCAGCATATTGGTCACCACTTTGGTAAGCATTAACCATAAATCAAACCTTAAATTATACATAGACTGAGGCTGTTAATAAACTATTAGTGATATTAATAATGTCTATTCAGCACAAACCACAACCCCAAAATTGACTCATGGTTGCAGGTCAGTTACACATTGGCTAATATGATATGAATGTCCAAAGAGTGAGCCCTGTAAATACATCAGGTAGTGTCTTAAAATGTAGAGCATAAGATTCTCCTTTTTAAGGATGAATCTCTGAATGTAAGTGAATTGTGTATTTATCAATGAGGAGGTTACATATTAACATACTACTTTTGGGTGTTTAGTGATGATTGTAGGTGTTTTACCTGATTCTTTATAACAGCATTCACATCATTTAATGTCAGCTTAAAATGGTATCCATTAAAGCTTGTCCTATCTTTCGACATAATAAGTATGATTCATCATATTTCATATCATCATATTTAATATCCTCTGAAGAAAAAAATCCTGATTTCAGTTGACTATGTGTCTGACATTGATGACATTTCAGCCTTCTGGTTACCTCGCTGTGAAGCATATTAAGATATAATATGAACCAGTAATAACCCACTTAAGGAGTGGGCTCTGACCACCCTCACCTATCAGCAAGCGAAAATGCAGCAGAGAGGTTCTCCTGGATACAGTGGTTCATTCATAAATATGTAATAGTACCAAAAAAGAAATGTGTTTAAAAAATGACTTGAATGGACATTTACTTACACTTCCTTAAACATAGAATTTTTTTTATTAAAAATGAAATGCTTCTTTGCTTTGTTCAGATAAAAAGGAGACATTGACTTCATGACCTGCCTGCTAATTGAAAAATCTCTGTCCTCTGGTGATACCATTTTACATCATTTGAGTCTAAATTTGGAGGTCGGACATGAACTTGCAGTGAGAGTGTCTGGAGAGAATCCTGAGAACGTTTGAGCTAGATGGGAGTGAGAACATAGACTAATTAGGGTGGGAACAAACTAAATGGAAAATATCAAATCCATTTTATGGCCTCATGACAAAATTAAAAAAAAGCAATGGTACACTTTTCAGCATTGTCTGAATCATGAATGTACGTCATAATTGCTAAAAATTCACCACAAAACTACAGGAGAATATGCAGATGTGTGCTGAGAACACACTTTATAGATTAATCGTACTCATAGATCTCATAGATCATGTTTGGCTTCACAAAACTTAAGCATCACAGTTGTGTTTTTCCTGTGTTATTCTACTCTAAGAATAGATAGACTAAGAATGTATTCCCAGTAATTAAAAAAAACTGACAAGCCTGTTACTCTCATAATTACATGACCAGGATTAGACTTCACAGATTCACTGTGCTGTGTATCAGGGAAGGTCAAAATGACCCCATAAATCCAGAAGAATATTCAGGTGGCGAAGTAGCTGCTGCACATAATTACTTTTTAGCAATGCTCAAAACAAAGAAATACCCTCAGGCAGTGACATAGCAGTGCCCTTGGTATTAGTTGCTTGGTGGACTTGCAGGCCATAGCAGTTATGTCTGGGTAAAAGACTTTGTTTTGACTGAAGAACTACCTGCTTCATGTCACTGAGGCAAAACACATATGCATTATTGTCTGATGATCAAGTTCACATACTGCCTTAAAGTGTTAACTAACCAAAAGTGTGAAAATCAAGCATTCTGCAAAATCTAGAACTGGGTCATTCGGATTCCACTGCGAGCATGAGCTCACAGAGAGGGCATGCAGATCTCCCACACATTAAGCTGGTAATTGCCAGTATAAAGCGGTTTTTGGTGAGATTCACTGTGTCAGATGCTCAAAGGGCAGACTGCATAAAAAAGAAAGCAAATCCTACAACAGCTTTTGGATCACAGCAGGAGATGAAAACGTCACATGTCCTGCTGTGGCTCTACAAAATAACCTTTTCGCACAGTTGTGATAAGCAGAAATTACAAGAACATAATCTGTAAAAGCTGATGAGGCATCATAGACATGCTGACTGATTACCTGCACATCAGCAAGATTTGTATTCCAATAACAGGCATTCAAGATTTACAGGGCTCAGACATCAGCCAATTCTGGACAAGGGGCCCATTCATCTGAATGCAGGTGCTTACATTCAAAGTCTTAGCTGTCACAGGAGGTCGTTACTGAGGGGCCGCAGCCTCAAGAAGAATCATGTCTGATAGTCCATCATAAAGCCGTTAGTAAAACAATGTGGTTGCAACCCTGAAGCGTGTGTAACGTTTCCATGATTAAGGGAAATAAAAGAGTAAATAAAATAACTGAACTGGTCAGCACATCAACAGGGAGGTGCTTTGGGTTGATGTAAACATGCAAGACTGCCTTCAAAAGCTGTTATGTACAGATTTGCTAAAAAAAAAAAGTTAGCTAAGCACAAGGAACCAGTGGTGCTGATTAGAGCGTTGAGGAGACAGCTCTGTGAGGCATGGTTAGATGTTGCAACCACTTCCAGCTTTAGCCTCAGTTAGATGTCACAACCATCAGTATAATGGAAAGGTAGCAGTTAGCATCTAGATTGGGGCATGGGAGCCCAGTGTGATGTGCTAGATGTTACAGCTACTAGGGTGCAGTGACTAAAGTAACCGGCACCAGGGAAAAATAAATAAGGAGGGGCTGGATGTAGCTCCACAATGTGTGGGTAGATGATGCAGTTACCAGTTGCTGAGGACCAGTAGGTAATTTCTTAACTTCCTTCCTCTTGTGTAAGACAAGTTCACTTTCTCTTTCTGGCAGAAGAAAGAGAATTCATAGACCATCTTGCATGCACAGCACATCCGTTTATGATCTACCCACAGACTTGTAAAAGATTTTCATGTAAGGGGGGTAACTTCAGCTTGTATTTCTCGAAGTATGGTACATTTGGATGTCCACTTGTAGAGGCCACACTCTTTGCAGCTGCAGTTTCTTGACTGACTCTCAAATTTGCCTCTAGAGCATATAATAATATTCAGTGATATTGAATTAAATCCATTCTTCATATCTACAAGTGTTGTTTGTTTCCTGAGCCACTGGATGTCACATAGCCTATAGTTCATAACAGATGCCATCTTTTCATCAAAAGTTGCTCCTTTTTATTTCATATCTTGAGTGATTATTGTCAAATTGTAAGAGTGGTCAAAAGAAGAATCAACTGACACTGTGACTATGAACCTGAGAACAGCTTTTCATTGAGCAAATTAGCAGAAAAGCACATTGAGGTATGGGTCATTACTAACTACAGCCATCACACTAACACCCTCACACACAGAACCTATACAACTAATCCCAGATCAGCCAACACAAAATGACCCAATAAACATTTTCACATAACGTAAATGGACAGGTAATGAGATAAACATAAAACAATACCTTTTTTAAATGGGGTCACCTGTCCTGTGAGCCTCCTCGCTGCATGCCAACTCCTGGTTGGCAGCACAGCTGTCATCAGCTGACAGTTCCCAATAACAATTCTTGACCTGCCTAACCAGTTGTAATGAGTCAGTTAAGGCCAAATGAGTTAATTCATTTCTGAGACTTTATAACTGGAAGTATCTAAACCATTGGACATGCCACAATTACTATTTTGTTATAGTTTCTATTTTCAAGTAAAAAAAAGCATGTACATGTACATAAGAACATGTAGTTTTAAATAGTTTGCTGCAGAAGTTGTGTTTATGTCTATTCACTTGTAAAATTAACAAAACTGTTGTCATTTGGCGAAAGATGCACACATACAGCTATTTATAGGTCATTCAGGGCCTTCCCTAAATGAGCATCTGTGAGCTTAGGCACTGAATTTGACTCAAAATTAATGTGTCAGTGTATCCACAAGTTACTCCATGCCAAACATTGGAAACCAGCTCTTCATGGAGCTGGCTTTGTGCACAGTGGCACAGTCATGCTGGAACAGGAAAAGACTTTCCCCAAACCGTTGCCACAAAACTGTTAACATATAATTGTATAAAATGCCTTTGCGTGCTGTAACTTTACCCTTCACTGGAACTAAAGGGCTGATACTAAACTTTGAAAACCAGCCCCAGACCTGCTGGCACTAGGTAGTTCTCTTGGCAATCACAAAATCCAGATTCTTCTATTAGACTGCCAGATGAAGTTTGATTCCTCACTCCACAGAACATGTTTCTACTGCTCCAGAGTCCAGCGGCGGTGTGCTTTACACCTCTGTAGCTGAAGCTTGGCATTATGCATAATAGTCCTAGGCCTGTTCGCAACTGCTTATTCATGGAAACCCATTTCATGAAGCTCCTGACACACCGTTCATGTGCTGATGTTGCTTCTAGAGAGAGTTTGGAACTCTAGTAAGTGATCCAGAATAGATTATTTTTATGGGTTATGCTCTTCAACTATCAGTGACCTCTGTTAGTTTGCATGACTTTCCATTTCAATGCTAAGATGTCAACACTCCTATACGCTTGCATTTCACAATAATAGCACAGTTGACTGGGGCAGATTAAGCAGGGCAAACATTTCACAGACTTGAGAAAGTTAGAGGTGGCATCCTATGACAGCGCCATGTTTGAAAAGCTCTTCAGGATGAACTATATACTTGATTTTATTCATGTGAACTCGGCACTTTGGGGAAGTATCCACCTGCTTGATGGCCTTGTATCCTGAAGCTCAGAGAGTACTCATATCTATCTATCTTTAGATTACCTTCTAAATTCTTTTCCTTATAAAGTTATAGTGAATATATACTCAATATAAGATCAGCTAATGGTTTTTCATGTGTGTTTAGTGTGTAGTAACTTTTCATGCATGTAAATGGCCTGAAATGTTGAAAAACCCAAAGTACACACTGGAGGGAGAAACTCTTTCCCACAGAAACCACTTTTCTCAGCTGCTTGAAAAATTGCCAGCCCCTTTTCTCTGTTACAAGGTGACATCATCTTATAACACAATCCTTATTACTTGCCCATTGGAAAACTTGGCATGCCCTTAAACAGAGAACTAAAACAGTCAAAAACAAAAGAAGAATAGTTAGAAAGTAAGAACGGCCAGAGTGGTATGGAGCCAGAGTGGTATTGGGGAAGAATGGTAGACCAAATCAGAACAGGTTGGGCAAACTGACCAATCAGAGCACACTAGGAGGGGCTTAAAGACATAAGAGCTCCAACAGAGGGACAGCGGGTGAATACAGATGTAGAGTCTGAGAAAAATATTCTGTTTTAGGGGAACATAGATATGGATAAATTAATTCTAGAAGACCCCCAGAAAAATTGAACTTGAACATAATAGGTCCCCTTGAAGGCATCTTCATCATTGCTCATTACTGTTTCATGTGATGTCCCTGTTACGATAGGCTGGTTAGACTCTTAAATTAATGAATGTTTGCCAAATGGCAGACAAAACAAACTCTTAAGAAGAAATTGTGCCAGGCTGAACCCATAAGGGTTCTTTGGAATGACGCCAAAGAAGAACCATGTTTGATTGCTTGAAAAGCCCTTGGAACCATAAATGATGCATGTAAGTGTGAAGAACCTTTTCGAACAAATGGTTTAAATGTCAAGGTTCTGTGCCAATTACAGGTTATATGTCTGAGCCAATGACCATTTAAAGCCCTAATTTGCAAAGGTACAGAGTCTCTGTGGAAAAGTAGATTACGTCAAAACAAATAAATAAAATAATATTTTTTTACTAGAGTCACAATTTAAAAAAGTATTTATATATTTATTGTATCAATAAAACAGTTTTATTCTGACCATCCTATGAAATAAAGCATGATTTAAAGGGGAAGTCTGTCAACTTTTTAAGAAATCTATGTACTTAAATGGTTAAGATGTAAACAAAGTCGTTTAGAGTGGTTTGGTGCAAAATGCTCCTTTTTAAAGAAACTTGGGGAGTCAGAAATGTGAAGTGGTGGTGACAGGAACCAGACATCGGAGTCTAAAAGTTTAATGCCTCTGAAACATCCCTCACAGAAAGTTATTACATGATATTGTTTATGAACACACTGCCTGATGTCTGACACTTTGTTTTAAGGTTTGTGATAGAGTGTTGTCTTAAACTGTATTTTAATTCATTGATTTTGGTCCATGGGAGCCATGGGAGGCAAATTTAATTTAACAAAAACATAATTTTAACAAAAAATTTAATTTAAAAAATGTGTTCCTATTGTATTGTCATCAAAGTTACATATTCAAACTCGTAGGGCTGTAACAGTAAATATTTAGAAAACTTTAATTTCCCTAAATTCCCCTTTTAACCTCGCGCGTGCACAATTAACAAATAATAACCTGGCTCTCTACATTGCTCTATCTGCATTGGTGGTAAACATACAAATATAATATATTCGATACGCACCACTCAGATGGGGCCCGGCGTCTAAACCCTCTTCCTTGAACCGGCCCATTCACAGCGCCACAGCTTGATTAATCTGCCTGACCCCAATTGCTTAAACGAAATTGGGCTTTACCAAGGAGTTCTCCGCTATTCACTTATAATTGGTGTATTCGGTCATCACAAGCATATGCGTCATAGCACAAAGGGAGGACTCTAAGGAGAGCTTCAACAGCACATTAAACTAGCATTACTTCTTCCAAGAAGTGTACTCAAGGTCATTCTGGTCTCGATGCGCACACCTCTCCAAAAGCGCACACGTCTCCAAAAGCGCACGTTTTACCTCACAAAAGAGTTGACATTGTTTGAGTTTTCACAAGAGGTGTACATATGGCATCCGGGTTGTAATTAAATGTTTTAAGTTGTGTGTGTGTGTTTTTTCTTCTTTTCCTCCGCAGCGAAGTTTCCTTTTCTTCTTTATGTGCAGCCTTTTCCCGTGTCTGAACAAGAGGGAAGAATTCAATAGCTTGTCTGCCAGTTTAGGACAAATGGATGGCAAAAAGCTGGTCAGCGAGTTTTTAGTCTTTGATTGCCCTCTTCAAATGTCCTTCAAACAAAAGCAGAGGATGAAAATAAAGCCCCACCTGGTACTCCTGTTTGCTAAAATAATAATAAATAGATTTCGTTTAATAAATAATTACAACAGATTGTAAAGTGGAGTAGTTGAGGAAGTATTAATCAAGAAGGCGAGGGCAGGTATCACCTGCTCGCCTAAGTCTCGTTTATTGTTAAATATTGTTAAATCGCCTTCGGACCAACTCTTTGTCGATAACTGAGATTTCCACAGCAACTGCTCGCGTGTGTTTGCCCATACTTTGCATAACAAGCAGGATATTACACGACACTGATAAAAAAAGAAATCGGACAGCCCCTAAACTCACACCTGTCCGCGATATCCGAATATAGATTTGGCATCAATTGTTATTTGTAAAGCGGTGAGATTTGGTTTACTTTGGATTATTTCGAGCCTTTTACAACAGCACGACGACATCCCCCCTATCTCCCTGCCTTATTTGTCCAGTTTATTGAAAGCATATGGTTATCAGATATCCGACAGAACACATATTTAGTCAGACCGTAGACGAGTGCCTTTTGCGGAGACTTCGTGGACAATGGCAAATATTTTTCGTCCACGGTAACATGCTGTGGTCTCTCCAATAAACTAAGATTTATCGTGACTTGAGGCAAAAAGTAAACTCGGGTCAATCATTCATGTTTCAAACTCTGTTAATGCGCCACCACCGCGGGCAGACAGAGAATGCGCACTGGCCGTCAGCAGAGAGGAGTTCCAGTTGGAGACATCAGTGCGCACGCTTATTTGGATAGGTTTTCTGGATATACAGGCCGTTTATAGCACTGCTTGTGAACTGCACGCGCCGTAGACATCGCGTGTTTAAAAAAACACATCCCTGTTAAAAGATTTCCAAGACCCGCTTCCGCTGAAAACTACTTTGCGCACAAGAAAGTCTGTTTGTTGCGCACGACGACGGCATCCCGCGGAAGAATGTCAGTGCAAATCCCACTTTGAATACAAGACCGTTCTTGTCGGGAGGGTCTTCAAGGAGGGCTGTTTTCTTTCGTCTCTGCTTAGAAAGTCAGCTGGTCTCAAAACAAACGTGTAAAACAACACAAAGTCTTCTTTGCGCTTGGATTCTGGGAACTGTGCGTGGAGCAGGGCGATCTACCATGGGCTGTCTTCATAGACTGGACTCATAGAGAAATGCGTCATGCTTTTTGACATGCTGACCCCAAATGAATTCATAAAAGCGTCCATAAATCAAATGTGTGTCCAGAGAATACATGAGTCTCCACCTGATATTGATACCTGATACCAGAAATCATGGTAAACTATGTCTGTCATTGCGCCCCACATGGATTTATTGGAATCTGTTCTTATGGTTTAATCTATTATTCTGTGACTTGTTCTCCAGACGTCCCTTTAGCCGTGATGATCAAAAACAAAGCTGCCCCCCCCAAAAATCCAGCATGTGGTTCTTGTGTGCGCGTGTGCGTTTGTGCCAACAGACTAATGCGCAGGAGAAATAAGAGCGTGCTCGCTCTTCAGGGCAATCTGATTGCGCCCCCCTCCCCTTTCTCTACCGGCGCTCTTGCCTCCACACAATCCAGATAAGATAAAAGGAGCACAAATGAACCGGGGGAGCATCACCTGCCTATTGTCCCCGGAGATTTATATAGTGGGCATAAGAAGCGCTCTCACTTCGTGTCTCGGTCTAGTAGGACTTGCGCTCCAAAAGCTGGACCTGCTGCTCAAAGTGAGCAGATACATCACGACTAGTGCGCTCTCGCTTTGCTTTGAGAGATTTTGCACACGCGCTTCTATATTAACGACTTTTAAAAGGTTATTGCACTCAGCAGGATGTCCCCCACGTGCGCGCCGGCGGAAAGAAATGGCACGTGCGCATCTCTCGCTCGGTCTGCGAAGGGATTGACTGCAGATCCCGCAGAGCGAGAAGTCATCACCTCCAGCAGTGAACTTGACCTAAGCAACGATGAAGACTCGTTCACTTCTACCGCGAAGAAAAATCGCCACAGGACAAAGTGGTCAGGCAGGTGCGCGTCCAGGCCGTGCGGGAACCGCAGAGCCAAGGCCAACGACCGCGAGAGGCACCGCATGCACAACCTTAACTCCGCCCTGGACGCGCTGAGGAGCGTGCTGCCCACTTTCCCCGACGACGCGAAACTCACCAAAATCGAGACGCTAAGATTTGCGCACAATTACATTTGGGCGCTGACCGAGACGCTCCGAATCGGTGACCACGTCCGGCACCCCGCAGACCTGGAGAAGAATGTGGAGGGTGTGCACGCGCCCGGCGCAGCCTGTCCGGCGGGATGGCACGGACCGCAAGGACACTACGCGGACATACTGCTGGAGGAAGTGGACTGCAGGTTTCAAGAGAACCTGACGCTCGCTCTTCAGGACGATGGGTTATTTATGAGGAGCGGATGGACTTGTTTCCCAAAGCCACACTGCTCTGGCATTGATGACTGTGGGTTGTGAAGATTGTTTGGAATTGTTGCTGTGTAGGATACTTGTGCTGCATCCATTTTGTCAAATATTTTAATGTCTTGCGTTCATTCTCCGAACAGATCAGGACATAATGGCCAATTTTCTACAAAAAAACCAAAAAAAAACCAACAAACAAAAAAACAACTCTTCGTATCATGCTTATAACCATGTTTGTAAAGTTTTTTTGTTAATTTATAATTAATGCAGCGTCGTTTGATTTGAACTGCTTCATTGCAGAGAAACTCCCAGATTTCTATACTGTAGAGGAACTAGGGGTCTTAATGTCTGCAATGCAAATATGCACATTATAGTTTTTTTCCTAAACAAGCAGTGGACCGACACGTGTCTTTTTATATTTGTGTGATAAAATGTTTTCTGTCCTACAAAGCCCTGCATGTACCCCTCCACCAAGACCATGCAACTTCATCTCTAAGCTAAGTGTTTTTAGCTTGAGTATTTATAACCATTTTTATATAATAACTTTCTGAGAGTGGGCTTTTAGAGGTATTGAACATTGCAGATATCTACGATCACCACTGTGAGCAATTCTGCCTCTGTAAGTTTATTTACATTGACTGTAATGTCTGGTTTACATCTTAACAATTTCCTTCTGCAGAAATCTGCACATAGTCTGTGAAACTTCTTTGTAAGTCTAGAAGAGGAATAAGGTCGTAACATCTTGGTTTTGTGATTTTATAATATGTAATTGTGTAGATGACACACTGTATTACAGTAAATTATCATATCAATGTTTCTACTGGCAACATTTATTTAAAAGTTCACCGTCTTACCATCTTGTGCCTCAAATATAAAAAAAGTTTCTCTTACACCTGGAAGAAGTGTATTATTTTCTTTTCATTTAATAACAATGAACTGTAATCACATTGCATGATTTCATAATAAAAAACCTTTGATAATTTTAATCAGAATCATATGAAATTATGCTAATTAAATGTGTCAAGTATTCTGAATGACCAAGCCTGGAAGCATCTAAAGCAGTGTTTCTCAGTACAGGCCCACTGCTCTGCACACCTTAGAGTTTTCCCTTTTCCCAAAACACCTGATCCAAATAATTAGCTCATTAACAAGCTCTTCCTGAGTTGAAGGGTGTGTATTAAACAAGGAAAACACTCAAATGTGCAGGACAGTGAACCAGGACAAGGACCGAGGAACACTGATCAAATGAAAGCACAGGGGGTTCCACAAAACAGGATTTCTTAGTTATTTCTTACATAATTTATGATGCCTAAAGACGAGGACAGTCTAACAGGGATGTCCTCAGCTCTTTTCCTGTTAGAGAGGCATGTTATCGGTCTGAAAAATCCTGTTTTGTAGACCACTGTCCAGAATTCCAGTCACCAAACTTGTTGTCACTCATAACAGCCTATAGCACAGGCGTGACTGTTTTGGGTTTTAATCTTTAACCCTATTTATGGGGGATGAAATCTAGTTCAGCTGTTGCCACAGGACAGGACAGGACAGTTCATTTAGAAAATGTTTGAATCAGTTATCACCAGCACCTGATAGATCACATAGCAACATACCATTTAAAAAACAAACAAACAAACAAACGAACATATCTGTATTAATATAATAAACTATAAATTATTGCCTATGTGGACATAGGAGGACACACAGAGTTGGCCAATCAAATCCATCAACTGCAAAATTTTATTGGGACATAAAAAACATGTAAACATTTATTTATTGAAAACAAGTTATGTAGGCTGTACATGGTTGTCATTAAAAACAAGATTATTCATTCATCCATCATTTATTACAAATGTTGCAGCAAAGCGATTGGAAGGATATAATACTTTACATAAAACAATTACTCCCTATTTAACAAAATTAGTGACTACACAATGGCCTAATGATGTTGCTCATTTAAGGAGCTTCTAGAGAAAGCTAAATCATTGAGATCATTACATTTCACTTTTCCAGTAAGATGAGAACAGTTGGTCCCTTCATCCTTTTGGGAGACCAAAAGAAAGTGGTAAATACTTAAGATATAGTGAATGTGCCAAAATGTCAATATTTACTACAGTAACTTATTCGCACAATCTATGTCCAAGTTAAGTGCAAAACATTAGGTATTTCGTCTTTTTAGGTCTGAGCCTTTTCAGTTCTGTCAGAAATAAACTGCTATTTCTTTTTACTAGCCTACATATGAAATGACTAGGATACTGGAATGTCTATAAGTACCACTGCAAATGGATAGTCTTCAAAGAAATATGACGAGGAGAGAATAACTAAATACTGTATTCAACATCAAAAGAGCTTCAAGCTGAACAGATGTTTGTGGTGGTTTTTTCCTTTTGAGACTTCTCTGACATATTCTAGAAAACTATCCACATGAAGTGATGGAGATGTTCTGTACAGAATTCCCCAGAACAGGGAAATGTGCAATTCTAAAGCAGCTTTGGAGAGGGATCTACTTTGGGAAGACTGTGACGACGTCATAACCTTCAGGTGGAGTCACTCGTTCACGTGCGTGCTTCTCACAGTAAATTTTGTCCTCGACGAAAAAGTGACCCTTCTGTTTCAGATTTACCCCACAGTCCGAGCAGACATAGCACTCAGGGTGTCGGTATTTGTCTCGGAGTTTGACAATCATCCCCCTATATTTGCGAAAAAAATATATATATGTATGTACCATAAAGGAGCACTTCTATATATTTTCAGATTTCATACACACAGAAAGAAGCAGCTACAGCCAGAGCTGTGGGGAGTTCGACAACTGTCCACAAGGTGGCAGAAACCACCACATTCATTAAAATCAGCTTTACAGCTAGGCTTCTTGTTTGCCAATAATAATAATAATAATAATAATAATAATAATAATAATAATAATAATAATAATAATAATGAAATATAAAGACTGATTCACTTACACAATCCCTGATCCACATTTGTCACATACAGAGAGTTTTTCAGCACTGCCCACAGAAGAAGCTATTTTTGTAGTAGGAGCTTTCACACTTCTGAAGCCAGAAGGTTTGTCAGCATCACCTGTGCACAGATTCAGAAAACAAGCAATATTCCACTTAATGCTTGGCTTCATTTCAGGGATGACTTAAAAGCAAACGTCCACGTTTCCCACAAGCATGCTTACAAAAGTTCCTTTTTTCAGGAATACATCAGTAACGTTTACAGTTGTATGCAAATGTTTGGGCACATTAGTGAAATGACAATCCAAGTGAATAAATACATATTTTGTACTACTCAACATTTAATACACAATTATTATCTCTGCATTTTCCAATAACAAAACCAAAACAAGGCAAATTTTCCATTAAGAACTGCAGTAAGACTCATTTATGTAATTCAAGGGTATTTAAACTTTTAACTACTGAGGGAATTGGGTCATTACTATCGATGTAATCAAATTTGATCTGAAACTGTATAATAACTAAATTTGTATTACTTATTAATCAATTTATTATATTCACCCAAGATTAGGGGTTAGGACAGCTGTAAATTCTACAAAGTTTAAAATGCCAGTGTCTGCCTGTGGGTGAAGATAAACTTTACAAAGTGTTTTTACCAGTCTCAAGGATCTCCTGCAGGACTTTGAATGATGCAGACTGACGAGGAGGCTCATCTGTTTCTTGGTTTTCCGTAAGCATTTTGTAGACCTCAGAGTCAGCGGCAATTGGTGGTCTCAGTTGGCCAGATTTTGGGGGTTCTGGACTGAAAAAAACAGAAAAAGAACAGTTTAATTTACAGCATAATCAGAGAAGATTAACATGAGAACATGTTTTTGACCAAAAAAAGTTACAAAAAGTTTAAACAATATGCACAAATCATTTCAGGATCTGTGGCACAAAGTCACTGGAATCATTTTCATGTTATACCTGCTTTCAAACATGCTACAACATTTTGTCAGGTTAGGCTATGAATGTCCAGTGACCAGACACTAAGCAGAAAGCCATGCAATACTTACTTATTACTGGATTCACTAGAGGCAACAGTCTTGACACCACCTACAGTGCTGTTAAAGCTCTTTATGTTCTCAGTCGAGTATAAGCCCGCAGGATTATTGTACTGGTTAGTAACTACTTTTGAAGCAGGGGAATTGAAAGGTAGAGCACTCCTGTTGTGAGCAGAGCCAATGTGTTTCACTTCCTATAGAGAGAGGGGGAAGAGGTCAGATTCCAGAATAGAGCCATATTAAAACAATTATACCGAATATACACAAAAATCCAATTCCAAAAGTTGAGAAGCTGTGCAAATAAAAACAGACAGAAATTACGTGTATGATTTAAACCCTATATTTAATTGAACATAGTACAAAGACAACAAAGCAAATGTTGAAACTGAGAAAATCTATAATTGCTCTTAAAAAAAAAAAAAAAACATACACACACACACACACACACACACACACACACACACACACACACACACACACACACACATATACATATACATATATACACACACACACACACACACGCGCGCACATTTATATAAAATGGCTGGAAACCATTACTGGATGGGTGTGATCTTTGGGCTCTCGGTACCCATGCATTAAACACAGACATGATTCTGTAGTGGAAATCACTGCATGGGTTCAGGAACACAGGTCATCGCTGCATCCAAAAATGCATTAAAACTCTATCAAAACCAATGCACAGTGGAAAAGTGCCCTGCTGTCTTTCTGGAAAAATAACGGACACCGCCTCCTCTGGGCTAAACGGAACATATGGCTTATCAGTGCACAGATCCACAGCCAGTATTCGTGATGGTCAGGGTTACATTAGTGCACATGGCATGGGTAACCTGTTCAAGTTATACATAAGGGTTTCGGAGCAACATATGTTACAATCCAGACAACATCTTTCATGGAAGGTCTTGTTTATCTCAGCAAGACAATGCCAAATCACATCCTGCATGTACTACAACAGCATGACTTTGCAGGAGCTAAACTGGACGTTTTGCAGTCCAGACCGGTATCAAGAATGGAAAATATTTCACTTTCAAAACTACAGCAGTTAACCTACTTAATACGGGAAGGAGTGTTGTTAAAGGACGGGGTGACAGATATTAACATGTCCAGTCCCAACTTTTTTTGAAAAAGATACATATATACATACATACACGTTCTCAGGGATTTGCATATGATTTGAACATTATTAGATTCTGGTTTTATTTACTTTTGGACAAGATGTTGTAAAAATATTTTTTAATCATCAAAGATTTTAAAAATTGCCATACTGCCAACTGTGATTAAATAATATAAAAAACCTAGGGTTTACATACGCACAGATGTCTTTTGTCATAAGATTAAGCTGATTTATTCCCACCAATAAAATTAACTGTTACATTCCTTTCCAACAAGGTCACTGCAGAATCTGCCTAAGGAAAAAAATAAAATAAATTAATAAATCTGGAAACTGTTAGTCCTCATTGAACTGCGCATCGGCAGTAGTAGACTGCATGGAGCTCTTTCTAACTTCTCAAATGCTTTATCTAGTTTAAACACTCTTCCCACTGTGACAGTCAGCATTTGAAATATTACACCTCCCCTTCCCCTGAGACGAGTACATACATTTCCGGTACACGTTCACACTTTGACCTCAAATTTCCAAGTTAGCCTGCAGGAACTGTGTGTTGCGTCATGGTCTGGCTCATAAACCAGAGTCTCCATGGATATAGTTTGTTAGGATATAAATAATGACTTCACTTTGGCAGCGTGTGCTGCCCTGCCTTTGTTTGTTTTCTGTCCATGAGAAAAGTCTCTGTTCTGTAGGACTCTCTTTCTGCATGCCTTGAGGGGCCATTGTAAAACAGTAACTGGTCAAAGGTCCTTTCAAAGCCACTTAAAGCTAACTCGAAACATGTACCTGAGGTTCTGTTGCCAGATTCATCTTGTATGGGTGGGTCTTCCCTTCTTCAGAAACAAGAGGAGACCACATTTTTGATTCTGATCTAAGAACAGAAAAGCATTGAGAAATCAGAAACATGAGATGCTACAGTCTGATAATAATACAATCTAAACACATGCAAAGATGGACCTGGTGGAGCAAAACTTTGCAAAAAGACTTCCACGGCTCTTCATCCCATGGCAACGTGCCTCATTTTAATCAATAACAGTTCAGATTCAGTATTTGAAAATGGAGAACAGAGAACTGTATATAACCATACAGGGCCTGAGACAGATAGAGCAGCTGAAAATAACCAATACTTTCAGAGAACAATCAAATAAGCAGGACCATGCATTTCAATAGTACACAGGTGATGGCACTGGCATGCATGCTCACATAGCTGCTGAGGCTTGGCTTAGTATAGTGCACAATGCTACTAAGTTTAAGTCAGTTAATTGGTTCTGGACATGGGAAACCTCAAATAAACACTTTCCAATGTACCTGTCAATGGAGAGGACCATTTCCTCTATACAGCCTTTGATCTTGTTCTGCGCTTCCAGGTGAGTCATGCCTTCAGTTGGTTCCCCATCAATGGCGAGGATCATATCCCCGATACACAGATTGGCCTGGGCAGCTTTACTTCCAGGGGTCACCTGAAGAGGTAACGAGCATAAAGGCATTAGTTGGCCTCATCAGGGATTTACACATGCATTCTGCGTTGGCAAGTCAAAACAGTGTAGATATATACTTGTATATCAAGAGCAAGTTTCCACGCTCTGAGTGCCCCAAGTTCACTTATCAGAGGAGGATTTCCATCAGAAGATAAAGGAAATTCTCTAACTGGAAAGCCTCATCTTCTAAGAACAAGAAGTCATCTTGGGGAAGATGATTGCAGATGCAGGTTACATAAGAAAGGCCCAAAAGTGAAGTTGCTGTACAAAGACAAGGCTTTCATGGTCTACACACTCACTCACATGAAAACTGAGCAGAATATGTTTCCACTGTAGCAGCATAAGCAGCAAACTAATGACACTTAAGGGCTGATTGAGAATCTTCCTCGAAAGCCTGTCTAGCCAGCAACGTACAGTTCAGTACAGTAGTAGAAACACGTCCTGGTACCTTAGCACTAGCTACCATATGGCGCTGGGCAGATGGCGACAGCGTGGCTGTGACTCTGTGAGTCTTGGGTTCTATTATTAATAATCTAGAGGTGATCTCAAACAAGACATAGTGATTTACCAAGAGTGCGCATCATTTAAGGTCGTCTACGTAAGAAATCGAAACCAAGTTAAATGAAAATCGTGTCGAAAAGTTTTGATTAGCTCGATAAGGCACATAACTTTCTCGCCCACCGTGATTCAGCCAGCTCTTCCCTGAGAGCAACAGCTCGAAGGGACAAAAAGACCAACAACGCGCACATCCATCCAGAGCTCCGTACTAAGGTGAAAACTATGCACTTACTTACCCGTGAAATCGTGAGAGGCTGCTCGAAGTCTTTCCCACCGACCAGTCGAAACCCCCAAGGTCCGGGACCCTGCATTACAACTCGCAGCGGCATATTTGAGCGACGTTCCCCTAAAAGCAAACTTCAGAGACCCGTTAGCCCTCCAGTTTGACGAGCAATGCGAATAAAATCTTTCTTGGAAGTTCAGTCGGACAGGGCGGTAACTTGGTACAAGAGGGGTGGGGGCGGGGCTTCTGCCTGAATGAGCCAATGAGCTGTGGGGGCTCTTTGCTGATAAGAACCCATTTCCTATGTTTGTTTAGAGGTGGGACGTGACATCATGATTTTGAAGCTTACCATGTATGGTAGAGCCAAATCCCAGGATGTGGAATGTGCCACTCCCGACTGCGAATTCCTGGCAGCGATAGGACGGGGCAGATGGCAACATGTTGAAGTAGGGGGTCACATTCTCGACCTATCGACGGAAAGTTTAGACTGAACCAAAAGGGGAGAGAGTGGGAATGAAACTGGCTGCTTGGCTTACGTACTCGTGTAGAGTTCAGAAGCACTTTCACAAATAATGTGGGAATGTATGAGTGATCAAGTACATGATGGAACACAGCTAGTCTAGAAACCTCTCCCTCCATTTCTTTCCTCCTGTCCCGACTTGTACAATTAACAATATCATCCGAGTTTAAAACATCAGCTGATCACCAATTGTTCAAGAAGGATCCGATCTTTAACCATAACATTATCCATGTATAGGTTTATCCATGGCACAGATTGGAGAAAAGCTTCATGTATGATGCATCAAAGTGTGTCATAAATTTGTGGAATGATCATGTACTGACATGAGAGAGCTGGTATCTCTGTGTACCAATGTCTCTTCACTTCTCTGACTATTTTAAGGCTAATATTAATCTACAGTATATTGTTGTATCTCAAAGTGTGGTTAAGCCCTTTTGGCTTATTATGGTTGCAAAGACATTGATATTTGTATCAAATGTGTTAGTATAAGTGCTAGACCCCCCAACTCTCAAACTAAAATGCACCAAACATATAATCCCAAAGTGGCAAGCATCTGAAGCTACAGTACACTGCCTTGACAGATGTGGGAAATGTCAACTGTTATTTAAATATTTTAAGCTTCGGGTTCAAAGTACATTCAAAGGATACCAACTCACTGCTAAAAACTCTGAGGTTCACCAAAGCAGTGGCAGATAGTGAAATGGCAGTGATAGGGGAAGAAAATTAAGCAATTAGTTTAAATTAGTCAAAATAGCTGTTTAGATTTTCTTATCTTAAACATCTTTACTGGCTCTGGCTCCTGGCCACTCAGCCATTAAAAACCCATGGGATGATGTGGCCTCTAGCAAGTAAACCTATGCATTGGTGTGCGACCTAAGTTACGTTACGTGTGCCTCTAGTGAATGTGGTCAAACTGGGCTCAGATGAAGATTAGGCCCCACACATTCTTGCTCCTTGAAGTTCATTCTTGCTCACTGAAGCCTCACTGATGCAAACTTAGACAATAAGCCTCAAACCTGAGCAGGTGAACTTTGTGTTTTTGGATGTACTGTCATTTATGTCTTTGTTTGTAGCACCAGAAGCTAACGTTAGCTTAGCAAAAAGGTCACCAGCAATTCCAGTTCACTGATGCACTGACACTGCACGTTTAGAGTATAAAGACTCAAATCGGAGAGAGTGAAATTGAATGGTCTCAGACTGACATAATCTTTTGAATTATTAATGTTGCAGTGGGAGTTTTGTTTCTGCTCTGGGGCAGAGTTTAGAAACGGGGCAACATATACGGGGCATTTCAAATGCAGAATTGTGCATTTACTCAGAGCTTCACATTCTTAATAAGGGTTGAGATTTAGAGACACTCCAGAGCCATTTTTTAAAACAATACATTAAAAAATTAAAATAGTTAAAACTATTTAACACTGTATTATTCAACATAAATTGTTTTGTGTTTGTTTTCATTTAGGGGCACTTTAAGTTCATTTATATGGGTGAAGTTTTGAATTGTTGGCCTTCAAAGTTTTGTATAAAAATAACAGATACAAACTGCAATTTATCACCTGCATAAAACAGAAGCTTTTATTTTTTCCCCCACAATTCTCTAATTTATTGTCTTCCATATGACTTATATGATATGATACAACTAGCTGGGGACTGTAATGAAAGTGCCAAAATCCAGGGGTCCTGAGGCATCCAGAACCTCTTGAGCCCCTTGAATGTCTCCAAATCTAAATACTGGGGTCCCTAAAAATGCACTTCAGACATTATGCTGTCACTTTGGGCAAAATAGATGCTCAAATACAAATTCTACTTAGCTGCTTTCTCACCAATCAGTGAGTGTCTGTATTCTTAATTAATTAGAGCTACAGCACTGATCTGCCTCAGGGTGGTGCTATAGCAAATTAGTTCTGCCAGTTAGCTCTTCACAGTCTAACAAGTGTAACCATGTATGGGCTCCCTCTGAAAATGTTCACATATGTCATAACATATTTGCAAATCTAAACACTTGAACGTTTTTTAAAAGAAGAACTGTTGGACCACACATGTTGTCATCATTGAAGCTATCAATAGCACTGTTTGGTGAGTTAGCAACCAGAAAATGTTGAGTAACCCGGCAACATGGGACCCTCAAATACCACAATGTATTTCACACACTGATTGTAATACTTGTGTAGATAATGTTTCTGATTGACCCAACTCAGACCTATTAAGGGTGCCATAGAATAGAAAACTGTACACTGTCATACTTGAATAAGCAGAGTTCAATTCATAGAACTGACTTAAATTCTAAACTTTTATGTAACTTGATTCATTAATGTCTGAGAAAATCTCCACACATGTGCAGAAAGGTACTCTTCCAGGCTGTGAGGTTAATGTTGGCCCCTTTCAAATCATTTCCCAGGCAGTAAACTATCAGCAGGCATTGTTGATGTTCAGCTTTAAACAAAGCTGAAACTGTCTTTCTATTCACCAGCTTTTTAATAATATATTCTCTTCCACCTTAAATGACTTAAACGCTACAACTTGTATGTGTGCCAGAACATAACTGCGGCACAATTTAAGGTGGAACAGAACATTTGCAAAACAGGCTGGTAAATAGGAAGCCAAGTTCAGGTTCCACATCTTTGACAGGATTCAAAGTTGTGAGTTTACTCTGCACATTTCAACCCAGTTTATCAAACCTTGGACATTGTCGAGCAGCTTCGCTCAGCGTTTCACACGGAAGAGATTGACTAGAGGAACCGTTCCAACTTCTTCTCAACCCCAGCAGCAGTGCTGTGTGATTTTATTTCTGTTTGCTGGTTGAACAGTTTGACACAGCTAATGAAATAGTATGCTCATTTACACAGAGGCTCATTTTATTGTCCTGTCTGTTTCTATTTTGAAACATTATTTCTGTGTGATCATAACAGTGTCTTATTGTAAACCAGCAAATCAGAGCAGAGCTCACCAAATTATTCATTCAATTACTCACCAAATTAAATAAGAGTGTAAACCTGCATCTGGGCGTTGGTCACATACCTTTTATGTAGACATCCGAGAACAATATAAAAAGCTGAATAAACACACTTTTTGAGGCTGTTGAATGTCTGTTTTTTGCAACATGTTTGGGGCCCTTCTTGATCACCCATCAACTGCCAAAATGTCAAGTTCTCTCAGTTCAATCACATCAAAAATGTATGTAGGTTTTTAAATTATTTATGCTCTTTCATATTAAATTATGTTATTTACTTTAAGATGAGGTGTAATCCGTTAGCCAAGTCCTCCCCCTCCCCCGACATCAGTAGAATCAGACTGACTGAGCTGAGTTCATTACCTGTGTGTTTGCTTGTTGGGTTTGTGTAGAGTTGAAGAATGTAAGAGCTTTGCGCTTAAATAAATCTTGATCTTAGAGTTGACAGTGGAGGCTGTCATGTCCTCCCTGACCGTTTTCTTAAAAAGGTTTAAGGACCCGTGTGTCCCCATTTACCAGTCATTTAGAATGTATCTCTTCAGAGAGCGTTTAAGGTTTCTTTTAATTGGCTAGTGTCCAGCCTCTTCTTAAGAAGCTTGGCTCTGACCCAAACAGTTGTGATCATTATAGACATGTCTCAACATTATACTTCAGCCTTATACTTCAATGATTTTGAAAGTAAGCGGTCTAAAATCAACTTTTGCTAACACTGGAGGCAAACATGTTGCAAAAAACCTCTGAATATGTGAATATCCCTGGAAAGAAAGCACTGACACAGCCTTTCTCAGAGTCGCAAATGTTGAAATACACACCGACTCCAGGGGTGTCTGTGTTTTGTTACTGTTCAAATTCTAAAGTAAAATAAATACGTATCTTCTACCAAGAACATGCTTCTGTACGGTTTACTACACAAAAAAAGTTTCATATTTGATGTATTATTTTTCCAAATATTTTCATCTGAGCAAATAATTAGAAATTATGCACTAAAGTGAGCAGAAAATGGCATATTTAAGTTTGTTCTCTGTAGAGGATTCATTACTTGTTTTCACTCTGAAAAGCAAGAAAGCATGTCATTTAATACGGGATAAAAAAACAAACAAAATAAAACGATGAAGCCAACAGCATCCTATAGGCAGCGTCCTGTGACCACTGATGGCCTATAGGATGACCAATGGTTTCTGACCAAACTGTGCAGCCGCAGATGAGCTATCATCTCTGACTTTATATCTAAAAGATGTACCAACAAAGTAGGAGCATTTAACAGAATGGACAGTGAGTGGACACAGTGCTTAAAAACTGTGTATGTCCACCTGTACTCAGCACTGCAGTGACAAAGGTGTAGGATGGTAGATCTCTAGGGTGAGTCTACTGGTGAAAATATGTCCTCTACTACATTCTATTTAATTTTCACTCTATATGGACTTGTATAATTACTAAGAGCTACGGCTCAGCTGCATTCACAAAATGCAGGTGCTTGTCTTCTACAAAGACTAGGAGCATTAAGGAACAGAATAGCCCATTCTTGCTTTTCTTGAGTGGTTAAAATTGGTTGTAAATTACTGTTTTTTTAATCTGTTAAATCTGTTGATTAATTCTGTTTCTACATATATAAATATGACTTAGTTTACATTGTTTATCCTTTTCAAGCAAACACTTCTAGTTAAAACCTAAGCTACTGTTTCTCAAACCACTAAACATTGGAAGAGTCTTCCCTTTGATATGAGATTCTCTGATTCAACAGTGTGTAAAGAGAAGGCCCATGAACTGGTCAGTTTTTGGCTTTGTGGTACTTTGTGGTACACATGTACCATATTTTACTGTTCTTTCTCCATTTGTAGGTGTTGCTCAGCACAAGTGTATGGCTATTGTCACAAATATATATTAGTTTAGATTGTGTACTGTATATCATAAAAAGCTAAATTGCAATGTCTTTATTAGTCTTACTTTTAACTTGTATCATGCTGTTCTTACTTCAGAACTTTAGGGCATTTCATGATATGTGAACAATCTCAAGATGAAAAGAACAGTATTTATACACAAAATATTTTTATTAAAAATAATAATTTGTATAATAATTTAAACATATAATAATTTAAATCCCAAGTTTAAATAGAAACATTGTGATGATTAAATTGTTATTTATTTCTTAGTATTTTTTCTTATAGTTCTTTTTATTGTTAAGCTAACAGTAAAATTAATGTTTACTTTGAAATCGATTGCCATTGAATGTTATTCTTACTTATTTACAACTTCTGTATTTCTATTTGATACTTTGATTTTGTATATAATTTCTTTCTTTCTTTCTTTCTTTCTTTCTTTCTAGCCCCATGTATTGGAGTTTAATCGAAAGTTAGTTTTCAGGCTATCCAAAACTTGTGAATTAATTCAACTTTGAATAGCAAGAACAAAAATCTACATTTTATGCCCTGCCAACTTCTTAGTTAACTCAAAAGTTTAGAGTATTTTAAACACTTATGTTTCTATATGATGTACAGAATGTACAAGATATGAGCTATTGGGTGAAAATTGACCAAGCTGGCATGCACTTTCCTATATTGTACTGTACCTAAACCAGTGACACCATCAAGTAACTACTGACATTTGGCAGATATTTAGACAAAGCGTAGTACATACAAGACAAGCAGCATCTTAATTTGCTTATTAGTTTTGCAGAACCTCTTTCATATCATATCATATCATATCATATCATATCATATCATATCATATCATATCATATCATATCATATCATGTAGACGTCTGCCAACTGTAGTTTATGAAACACGCCTCCAAATGTGGTCATGGCTGATCAACTCCTGACTGTGGGTGTAATTCACTGTAATGATATTTTCCACCAGCAGAGGGCAAAGTCATTCTACTGAGACTGAAGCCAGAGGCGGTTCTCTGGTGCTGTTTTACCTTCCCCTCCCCTTTCCATGACAGAACAGAAACAACACTGAAAGGTGTTCACACACACACGCCCACACACACACACACACACACACACACATATGTGTGTGTGCGAATTAATGCATGATAAGGAAGTAAACAAGTCTTGCATGTGTGAGTGTACGTGATATGTCTATATAAGAGGCTATTAGTATAACATTGTTTCCATTAGAGAAAAGTGAACTTCATATTTTAAACAGTATAAAGAAACGATATAATGTGACTGTCAAACGTATACAAATCAATCTCACATTCTATATGTATATTAATTTTAGAGCTGTCTCTGTTGGGCAGATGGAAGGGGGCTTCAGCAGGTGCAGCGCTTGTTTTGTGGTTCCTTTCTGAAATATGCGCAGCTGAAAAGCAGAAGTGAGCCATGTGACCTGGCTAGAGAGTAAAAGTGGGTTCAACAGTAGCCGTTCATCTGCCTGGATTCTGGTCAGCCACGAACTCCCACAGCAGTCATGTCACAGGCAGAGCCAGACAGCAGCTCTGTGGTGACATTGCGTGGGTCTAGGGTCCTTAATGACGGACTCGGATCTAGAACATGCTGTTTGATGTCAGAGTGTGAGCGTGAGGGTGTGATCGAGGCTTGTGTCGTCGTGGCCCCACGATCATGGTGACATTTCGAACTGCGCTTACACCCCCTCGCTCCCATCGAGTTTCCCCCAGTCAGTCTCTGACGCACAAAGGCTTGACCACTGTTGTTAGCCGGAGCAGAGGGTACACCATTTTTTTCAGATCCAACCAGAGGACAGCAAGTTTGATACCATCTAACATGAAACAAAGTGAAACAGAGGGGGCGCTGCCAGTGGGCTTTTCCTGTCACACAAACAGCCAAATAAAAAATAAGGGGGGAAAAAGCAGTTGCTCAATTATCAATAAGTTATTTTGAGTTGTAAATCATGTGAAGTTTGAGTTGTAAATCATGTGAAAAAACATCTAATAAAAATAAAAATCTCTATATATACATAGAGAGAGAGAGAGATTTTATAGATAGAATTTGCACATTATAAGTTCACACAGTTTGATATTTAATAAATGACAAAATATTTCCAAAATGACAAAATCCCATATGCATTGGTTCAGTCATGCAAGTTTTTTTGGCTTGATTTAAATGTCTTGAGATAAAAATGAAATGGAAATTGAGATTAAGTAGAGATTAAAAACGGAGGTTGCTTTACTATTGGTGAATGAATGCGGTTCTGTTGATATGCTTTTTATTTTAAAACTCTAAAGACACTGTAGTTAGTTCTGACGTATTTTGTTATCAGATATATACATTATGGCGTATGTGGTCTACATTTAACTGTTTGTTATTCTGTCTGTTTCTCTAGCACATTTAGAGCAGACTGCCAGCATATCAACTTATCTATGGAACATGGTGGCCCAGACTTATATGGCTGCAGATATAACTGACTCACTTGTTTTTGTTTTTTTCTTTATTGGTAACGATATTGCTGGTGGCAGCAGCAGCAGGACGAATGCTGCAGTCTACAGAAGCATCTTTACACTTTCAGAACCAACAAAAGGCTTTAAAACCCAGTTCACAGTGCTTCACCTGGCAGCATGGCGATGACCTGAAACGCAACTCAGTGGTTGGAAAAGTACAGAGAATCTCAACTTAACTGAAAGCATGAGTATGTGTATGTCTGGAGCCAAATGCTTAGAACATTTGAGTAAAATAACATGTTTTAATAACTGAATGAAAACTTTTATGGGTTGGTGATGTGTGATCAGCAGTACTTGTGCTTACACAATGATAGATTAGTTTAGTTATCAGCAGATTCATTTGATATACATTTGGTTGGATGTTGTAACAAAAACAGTGAGTTGAAATGTACAGGGACTCACATACACAGATTGGTTGACAAAGAAAGACTCTTGGCCTTTGAGGTTTGTAATGAATGAATGTACTTTGAAGGTCAAAATGAAAGTATAAGAAGTATGAAGTATTTCTCTCTTATGAATGTAATTGAGTAAAGGTACTAATCTTCCAAAATAATGCTTGAGTATATTAACGAAGAACAATTTTCCACCCATGATGCAACTATGGAGTTTCTCAGGACACAAAAAGTATTCTTGGCCAGACAAATTAACATCTTGCTAACTAAATACAGGATGGAAAGCAAGATTAGGAACTGAAAATAGTTTCATTTTAGGCTGGTTACAGCATCACCAGGGAAGATACTGCCTGATGATGTCTGTGGGTCACAGGCTTCAGACAGTCATTGACTGCAAGAGATTTGCAGCCAAGTGATTGTTGTATTTAAAATTCTGTTCATTTGTTTGGTCACTTTTATTCCTGAATGCCTCATGTAATATGGAACATATTAAATAATTTTTAACAATTTTTTTTAATGATAATGAGCAAAATATATACAGAATCATTATGTATGGGGTATTCTCTATGTAGAAGTGGCTGTGCCAAACCCCAACCCCTGAATTTCAACTCCTGAAAGTAATTTTATGATGACATTTTTCATTATCTATAAAGTGAAGTTAAAGGTTTAGAATTTCATGAAATGAATACAAATGTCTTGCATTTTAGAGCATGAAGTGAGACTGCTGTTGGATCCCATTATTTTGAAGTAAATGAGCCTGAACATCAGTCATATTTTCTGTAGTTAAGTCTGATTTTTTTTATTGGGGTTTACATACATTTTTGAAATATAAACCATGACAATAAGTAGACTAAAGAGTACATTATATATCCATGGTTTCACTACCAAAAGCAAATGGCATAACATTTCACATAATCACATTGGAAATATATAAAATAATAACAAAACAAAAACAAAAACATAACAAATAACAACATAACATAAATACAAATGCTTACAGCATTTCCATATGTTTCTGTATCTTGCCATTTAAGAAACTCTAGCTCATACTTTTTCTAATTCTCCTGCCTTTCCTCTGGTTATATAAGTCACTCTTTCCAGTACGATACAAAATGCCATTTCCTATAACCACACAGATTGAAACGGTGTATCAGTTGTTCTCCAATACAGAGCTATCATCCTTCTGGCTTGCAGGAGTCAATTAGAGTTACCTGTTTTCAGTTAGCAATAAAATTCTCTGGATATATTCCTAAAACACACAGTTTTGCTTGACGAGGTACCTTCACACCAACAATCTCAGATGTCATCTAAACAATTACTTTCAATAACAATGTTATAATAATGTCTATGTAAATAAAATTATAATATAATAAGCTGTTTGCTTAGATATGTACAGTTATGAGTTAAAAGAGCAACTTGTTGAATTCATACTCCAAATAAATAGGGGGCAACATATAACCAGACAGTTGTGATCTCACCCCTATCGTTAGAAACAAGGGAATAGACAGTCCTCCTCCTCCCTCTTCACTCCTTACCAGTCTTGCTGCTAATGGTAATATGATAATAATTACTTTCCAAGAGCTTCAGCCATAGTTAAGTTTAATTGGCTGCTTCTCTTTCAATGAACTAACTTGGAGCAGTAAAATCAACATGACTAACGAGTGGTTAGAATAACTGTTGGGGCAGCACTACTTGGACAGATTTGACTCAAAGTTACAGTGATTCACTCTCATGGTACTAACTGGTATTATGAGACAGGACAGGCTAAGGCTAGCTGGTTAGCATACTTACTTCATTAGATATCTCTGCAATGCGATACATAGGCGTCTTTGACATACCCATTCCATTGATCGTTTAGTTAACTCTGGAATGTTTTCAACTGAAACATTCACTAAAATTGTTACTGCCAGAATGTTTGGTAAAATAAACATGATTTAGACTTTATTCTACGTCAGGTTGATATCAAGTTGGTTCTCTGACTGGCAAATCAGTAGAATGATTAATATTTAGTGTTGTGAAAAGGTTTTAGGCACTTGGGGACATTATTATATTTAAAAAGCTTTCCACACAGAAAGATACTATTTTTTCAGCAGAACGTTTATTTAAATAATCGAGGAGTATTAATACAGTAAATAGTGCTTTTACATATGTCAGCGTGTTTATTAAACCCTTTCCAAGCTTTTCCTTGTAAAAAACAACTAAGTATTATTTACAGTTATCATCTAATACCTACTTTGACTGCTCAGTACTTCATTAAGCTAAAGCAAGATTGCTGCTGAAAGAATTGAATAAATTCATACAATGTCTGGAGCGTCCAGAAGAAATCTGAAACCAAACTTTGCTCTTCAAACTGACGCATAAGATATTATCTACTTCTTTTAAAATAAGCTATTTATGCTGCTTTGTATTTATGTTTCTTTTACATCTCTTCTAATGATATATGGTGTTCTTATTGGTGTCAAACCACTTATTGCTAAGATAAAGGCTTTTAAACAATGAGCCTAGGTGCCTAAAACCTTTGCACAGCTGTGTACATTTAAAAATATATGCTGACTTCTGCTTGTTTGCAGTCATTCTGCTTGCAAACGATTTTTTAGACAAACTGTATGAACAATAAATTAGACTGTGAACCAGTTTGTGTCAGTGTCAATACATGACTGATGCCCTCCAAATGGTCTGAGTTTAGTCGGTGTAGAAAAATGCAAGTGTTCTGCTGTGAGAGCCACCTGCGAGATATAGGGATTTTCCCTGTGCACTGAAATCTGAGATTGTATGAGGTAAGCATTTCAGCCAAACAGACAGCAAGTATGTAATTAAGCAGAGCTTCTCAAAGATTATGTTCCACCAACTGTCTCCTGAGAGATGAAAAAACTATTACCCTAGCATTATAAGCCTCTGAAAGGTCTCAAGTCTTTGCAAGAATAGTGAACTTGAGGAAAAGGCTGCTGTAATCTAGAAGTAAACAACGACAGGTCCAAAGCAGTGCCGCTCAGTCTCTCAGTGCAGCTGCTGGCTTAGACGTTTGATCAATCAGACTGTCTGTATTCTATGATATTAGCCTGTTTGATTTGATTGAGACTCTCTCTCTCTCTCTCTCTCACACGTACTCTGCCTGTGCGCTGGATGAATGTAACCTGTATGCGCTGTAATCTGATCTCCTAACTTCCTCATTCTCCTGGAGAGGCTTGAAACTCACACTGAGCAGGTTTTTGAGATGTGGCATCATAAACTCATGCGTGTGTATGCTTACTTGTGACGAAGCACCAGGGAGGAGCTTGACTGGAACTGATAGAACTGATGAAGATTATGTTGTTTGTCTTTGCCCTGGCGTCGTTCCAGGGCAGAAATACTGTTCATACATCCCATAGTGTTTCGTTTAGTCATATAGACAGTACCGTAAACCTATAGTGTGCATCTTTTCCTAGTCCAGCAGTCTGTGTAAGATGAGATTCATACCCTAGCTGCAAGCTATTCTAATTGCCCCTCACCCCCTCCCCACCTCCCACACAAACATGTACAGCAGAAAGTATGCCAGAGAGCAAGGCCAGAAATGTGTTACTTCATGGTTAGGACAGTTGGATCTAGCTTAGACCAGCCTAAAACACAAACCTAGATCACAGACTCCGATTAGATTTATCCTGAGCTTCATCTTGCAGTAAATCAAGGGGAATCCAATCAAACCTCTTACCTTATTTTGGTTAAATAGCAGCCACTGATGACTCATGAAACCAAGAATCGTTTTTTTTTATTCAAATAAATCGTCCATATCTTGCAGACGAGAACAAAGCAAAGGAAATCCCTCAGCAACATCTTCGTCACAAAAACGCAGGAAATCTATACCTCGCTGTGTTTATGAGCTGCACATGGCTGAATTGTGTTGCTGTTTGTGGTTAGCTTTGCTACAGGCAGACAGGAAGCTACGAGTTTAACCTGCAATCTTCTTGATAAGATGTAAAAGGAGGCAGACATGTGTGTCCTGTGTTCTCAGGTATTGACGTATTTGTAGGGAAGAGACTTCTCACCTTTTCTGATTCATAAAACAAGAATTACACGAGAACAGTATATCTCTGCATCATTTCATTGTACGCTACATCCTTAATGTAGAGAACAGCTGTAAGAAATTATTACAGGACAAGAAAAAAGGAGGCCCCACCCCCTTTTTTCTTGTCCTGATATTACATTTTAATTTACAGCATGTCATTTTTCCTTCATGTGCTTCAACCTTTGGCCCAAATAAGGCGTGAAAGCTTGCAGTGCTCCTTGATTCACAAAACCACGTATTCAAATCCACAGCACAGGAGACTATTAGACAACATGCCAGATCCTGTTGTGGAGATTCTGAGGATGGTGCGTCATAAGAACAATCACACAGACTTTAATGTCTAAATGAGCTTGCATATGTACATCAAAACAACTGGTCTAGCAGAAGTAGAGGTAGTTTCCTTTAAAGAAGCCAGTCAGCATTTCATCACATACTGGCTATACTGCAATATTCAGGATAACATATTATTTTTCTGTTGATAATACATGAGGTTTCTGGCAATTGAGGTGTATTCTTAAGCAAAGGCTTGTTTTAACCTTGTGAGCAGCCTTGTGAAAAATGATATAGGTGATTGTGATGTTTGTTTTTCTTTTGCCCTGGCAGCATTCCAGGGTGTTTCAGGCTATTCATAGTAGAACTGAACATAATGATGTAAGCACTGGTATTATGTTCACCCTGGATCGATGCCAGGGTGAACATGCAATTCATAACAAAAGGTTTCTTACAATATGAAGGTGAAATGGATGGTACATGACACTCACTGGTGTCACCAAAATGTTTGTCATTAATTTTAAGAAGTGTTAACAACACAGTGTGTACTCCTATAATTTCACTACCACACCCAGGCATGATTTCTGTCAGACCAGTTGAATCTAAACATCACTGAATCTGGCAATGTGAAGCAGTTAGTGGTTGGTATAGTCTAGTATTTAATTAGAATTCAGTGAGGTCCAGTAAGAGGAAATTTTCTTTTTTCTTTTGTGTTATGATTCAGTGGTGTATTCTGTATACTGAAGTAGCCTAGTACCAGCATCTTACCATCAGCAACTGAAACACATCACACATACTGTTTAGAATATTTCAGTATATATACTGTTTAAATGCTGGACTGAATTAATTATTTATAAACTTCCAATTGTTGTTTTTTACTCCCAGGGCTACATTAAAAAAAAGAATGCTTTGAAAAAAGTGCATCTCAAAGTGTTTATTTATAGAAATAGTAAATAAAGCAGCGTCTTCTCGGTAACTCAGTTTCACATCTTGACCTGTTGGTTTGGACCTGACTGTGGGAAGAATAAACATACTGTAAAAAACCAATACTGAAATATCGATACCTCAGATAACAGATCTTTATGCTCTAAAATCGATTCTCAAATCAAAATATCGATACTTTTGATACTTCAGTCATTTGAGGTAGTGCATATGATTAACAGGCGCACAGTGGAAAGTAACTAAACTATTGAGATCTTGTCTAAATAATACGCGGCTGGTTGGAACTACTTTTTCTTCCACCTGGGTAAGTGCGTGATGCGTAAGCGCAGCGGCACGCTGCTCAGTCAGTCAGTCAGTCACTCAGTCTGGAAACACAATGGCAGAGCGTAAATGGAGTCATTTGTGGAGCTGTTTCAGCTATTTCAGCTACACAAACAGCCAAGACGAGATTTTTGTGGTTAAAAAAAGGTAAGGAGTTGTAGCAACACCACAAATACGTATAAACACATAAAACAGCAGGAAAAAGAGAACTCCGAGCTACAAAAGAAAGGAAGGGAGGAGCCTAGGTAGAGTGTATAGGTAGCTCATATAGTGTTTAAAGTAACATTACCTCATGTCTCTGGTGTGGCTGAATATAATAAATACATTTAATGTGAACTGTGAAAGAGTCGCTATCCACTCCTTCAAAGTTTGTTAACAAACGTGAAGTCCCAGAGCTGCGAGCGCTGCTTAGCAACAGCAGGTTAGCGTTTTCCCATTGGCTCAGCAGCCTAGCGCTAGCAACAGCTATAGTTTAAGATTATTTCCCGCTCATATGTTTTCAAACTGATTACTAATCTGGCAACGAGTTGAAATGTTACTATTTTCTATCTGGATCACATCCTTTTATTTATGAAATAGGAGACGGCGATGACTGTTGTTAAACTTGTATTTTCTTGTTTTATGAAAATAACAATACAAACAAACCATACTATCATAATAATAAAAAAAATTAATGCTTAAAATAAAAAATAATAATATTAATTAAATCGCTTCTAATAGTTTATCGGTTTGGGTCCACATTGGACAACGTCTGGGTCTGGGTCTGGACCCGGACCGCGGTCCGCCTATTAGCAACCTCTGGTCTAGTGGATTACACATCTGCCGTCTATGCTGTCGACTGGGGTTCGATTCTCTACCAGCTTACACTATATCAATAAGAGTCCTTGGGCAAGACTACTAACACTACCTTTGCCTCCCTCTATACATAAACTGTGAGTCGCTCCGGATAAGAGCAAACGCTTTACATGTAATGTAAGCTAGAAGGTCTGAAAAAGCAGGGCAGGATGACGTTCTGATGAAATTAAAATACGGATGTGAAGTCATTAAAATTTATTGTCTGAAAAGGTTCACATAGAAATAGCTAAAGTTCTTGGACTCCAGCGAACCACAGTAACAGCCATTATCCACTAATGGAGAAAAGGTGTAAACATGGTGAACCCAGGAGTGGCTGTGCTACCAAAGTTTCAACAAAACTGCATTGTTGACTCATCCAGAAGGTCACAAGAAAACCCAGATGAACATCTAAAGAACTGCAGGCCTCACTTGACTCAGTTAAGGTCAATGTACAAGTTTAAGAAAGTCGCTGACCACAAAAAACACAAAGGCTCATCTCGCATTGGCCAAAAACATTCAGATGGCCCCCCCAAAACTTTTGGCATAATATTCTGTGGACTGATGAGTCAAAGAAGGAACATTTTGGAAGACATGGGTCTATTACATCTGGTGTAAAGCATACTAACAGTCAAACATGGTGGTAGTGTGATGGTCTGGGGCTGCTTTGTTTCTGAATGACTTGTCAGAACTGGAACCATGAATTTTGCTCTTTATCAGAAAATCCTGAAAGCCTAAAGCTTAAGTTTAGTTTGGTTATGCAGTGGAAAAATTATCCAAAGCATATAAGCAACCACCTCTGAATGGCTCAAAAGAAACAAAAGGAAGGGTTTGGGGTGGCCGAGTCAAAGCCCATAGAGATGATATGGCAATTTCTGAAATGGGCAGTTCATGCCTGAAAACACACCAATCTAGTCAAACTAAAGCACCCCTATAAAGAAGAGCCACTAAAATTCCTCCACAGTGATGCAAAAGACTTATGGTAAGTTATTGCAAATGTTTTTATGCAGATGCTACTGCCAAGTTATTAGGTTTAACGGGGAAGTTACTATTTCACATGGATGATATAGATTTTTTAAATATATCTTTAATAAATAAGATAATAGTTTAAAAGCTGCGTTTTGTGTTTAATTGGCCTGTTATTATTTAATAATTAAATTAGTTGATCTGAATTAAATGATCTGTGTTATTTTAATGTAATAAATGATCAATAAATTGAGCACTGTATATATAAATAAATACCACAGGCTTATTTTACTTTTACAGGGAAAATATATGTAAATATTTGGTGTTTGCTTGTTGATTGTTGTTATATTTTTTATAAATGCAACTGAAATATCAAATGAAAGAGAAAGGAAAAGGAAAACATACTTGGGTTGCTTTAAAATTGTCATATGACAGACAATCCAGAATTGCGAAAGAGATTGAGCCATAATGTTAGACTTTACTTCATGACTAGAATAGAAAAAGTGCAAGATGTCTTTCAGAGTACTTCAATTACAAGTACAAATATGTGTCAGTGCATATAGCAATAGCACTTGTTAAGGACTTCATTATGGTCTTTAAACTCCCAAGATATTTCACTGTGACCTTAATGGGTAGAATAAATATGTTTTTAAAGCACTGCTATGAGCATTGTTCACATATGCAGTTAGTTCAACAGTAAATACAAACACACACCATGGATTTAATGTCAATTTATTGTATAAAAATAACAAAGATTTATAAAAATGCATTAAGAAAAATATGAACTGATTTCACTAAGCTAAAACAAGTACCACCGAAACCAGAATAAGCAACAAATTAGAATCTTTGCCAGTGAATAATATAAAATATCAAAGGAGAAGTATCAACATCATGTTCTAAAGGCATAACATAACTTCAGTTACTTTGGAAAGGCTTTATGTAAGAAACTAGTTTCTTTAGACATAATATTTTGAGAACTTTGGATGGAAATATGACATAATATGACATAGCCATTACGCAGGGTTGGAGGAGCCCTGCAAGTTCCAGAGAACAGAATTACTTCGACACACTTGGGAAGGCTTTAACACTTTTTCTAGTATTCCCAAATATGACCTTCAAAATCTATGTACATACACGTTTATTGAAATCATGCTGCCTTTTTGGTATGACAGTGATGTTTTACAGTAATAGTTGCCCCATTCTTAAATGAGTTCACATGATCTTGAATGAAGAAAAAAAAAACAAAGCATAAAATGGAGCCTATATTCATAGCAGTAATGACATTTCGGCTATCAAATCTCAAGACTGCAAGACAATAGCATGCATATTGTACCCTCTGTAATTCAGTGCAGTGTATTATTCTTTACTGAACTATGGATGTTGTTACTCTGGAAAGTAGAGCCAGTTCAGTTCATGGACCACGCTGCTCATGGGGTAAGATGGGGTTTGTGTGTTCCTCTGCCCTGGCCCATTGGTCCCACTACTGGCTGCCTGCCTCATGGCCTCCTGAGTACTGCCATTGGCTGATGGGTAGTTAAGCATGGTGAAGGATTGTGTGCACTCAGAGGAGGCTGGGTTGGCCGGTCCTAACATGGTAAGGTTACTCTGACCTTGATGCTCCTGTTTTAAATGCAGACCCATCTGAGGGCTCACCAGACTTTGGAGCATCTCACTTCCATCCTGGCCCTCTGTGTATTGGTAGCTCATCATACCACCTGTGCTTGTTGCCCCATTCTGTGTCCCTGCAGCTCCCTGGAGCTCATAGTTAAGCCACAGTGTTTCTCCAGTAGCGACAGGTTCCTTCCTTTGGGGAGGCTGCTGGACATGCTGCACATTCTGGTCTTGCTGTTCCTGCCGAGGCTGGCCGGTTGTGGGGCCCTGGGTGTCAAGAAACTCCAGGTCCATTGAACTCAGTAAAGGCAGGCTGTTTCCACTCTCACTCGTGGTGTTAAGGGCGGGAACGGGGTTAACTGGGTTAACTTGTTGCATGCCCACCCCATTACTGGGCCCAGGGCTGCTACTTGCTGTGTTATAGTGAAGTGAAGAACTGGGCCATGGAGCTTCGGCTTGACTGAACGCTGCAGAAGGTGCGGAAGATGATGGCATCATGTAGGAGCTGTTGTACATGCTCTGCACGGTGTGAGGATTTGGTCTCATCATACCGTGGCTGGGGTACTTTCCAAAGATATTTGTTGGCTCTGTGGAAGATAAATGTTGATATGCTTAACATCATAAACAGTTCTAGAGGGTGCTTAGGGGTGTAAATTTCATATGTCTAGCCAGCTAGCAGAGGCAGCTGAGTTTCCCCTTTTGTTTTTCTTTTTCTGATCAATACAGTAAAGCTGAGTTATGGACCAGATCTTTTGAGAAACCCTCCATGCCACCATAAAATTAAATTCCACAACAGTCGAGCCAACAGCTTTAACACTGTGTCATCTTTTCAGGTGAGCTGACAAGTTTGTGGTATTAAATGAGTGTCTTATATTGTCCCATATGAACAGCAAGGGTCTTTTTTGTCTGTTTGCTATTTTGTTAAACCAAAATGCGTTCACATCCACGATTTGTTACACATGAGAACATCTAAAACATATCTAAAGCACATAAGCAAGGCTTTATTTGAAGAACTACAACAAGTTTACATTGCATGCTCTCACAGAGGAGCCTACAGAAAGGCGTAAAATTGATGACACCACATTGTTACATGCATAATAGTGCTCAGTACTCATTAATAACACAAACTGAAAAGACAATTTCTTACCGGTTTTAATTCTGTGGGCCACTGGCTTTGTCCGGCCCATAGGGCCCATAGCTGTGGAGGTAAAGCTGGTGAAGGACTTCATTAGATTGTCTATTTTTCGTTTCTTCTCTTGACAGCCATAAGGATCTAAAAGAAATACACACAATTTGAACAAGGAAGCAACCTACGTCTAGCATGCATGGAGCAAAAACTCAGGGTATTTAATAGGTGCCTTATTCTTTAGTTATAAATGTGTAACAAATGCGTAATAATCATATATTTGGCTTTAAAGGTATATTCATATATTACTTAAAGAGTGAAGTTAAAGTAAAATAATTCAAACTCTTACCTTTGTCATCAGGCAGGTACCTGAACTCCATGGGCTCGCTCACTTCTTGGTCTGTGGGGCGGCGCAGCTGCATGTGTACAGTGATGGGAGATGCAATGGAGGTGTCACAGTAGGCAGGCGTACGGAAGACGATGGCCACCTGCCTGTGGACATCTGCCTGAGAGAAGGAGCCTCTTGCCTCCCAGGTCGGGGTAAAGAAGCGCACCTCTATATCATCTGTAGCGTGATGAGGGGTGAGGTGAAAGATGTTTGAATTAATGAAAAGAAATGATGAGGAAAGCACTATCGTATGAATTCATAAGTGAATAGCTGAGGTAGGTCATAATGGTAGGATGAGTGAATGAATGAAGAAATGAACAAATGGACAAAGGTATGAAAAGTGGAGATTAAATTGTGCAAGTACTTGTGAGACCATACGTATAATTTTTGAGAGCTTCACAAAGAAGATATCTACCTTTCTGCACTTTATCACAAAGCAGGAAGATTTCATCACCGCCCTTCACACTGCCGCTATTTTTGTTGACCCTGCAAATGCGTAGCTCTGCCGTGTTTGGGGCCCCTGGAGATTGACAAAGGCAATGAGGTCATAGATTAAAAGGTCAAGTCACTATTCATGATACAAAAAGGCCCATGAAGTCATGAAAACAGAGAGCAATATGAGCTCTGATGAGAAGATTAGGAATTCCTATATGACTGACTCTAACTTGAGCATGCAAAGGTGTCTATGAGAGTGGCAATTCAAAGTGTCTTAATAGCAGTGTCGGCCAGGTTGTAGATCTGTCCTACCATGCTTCATATTCTCCATAAAATAGAATATTTTCACCTGGACTACAAACACTCCTAATCTCCTAAAACATTAAACACTTGAAAACGTTTCCTTCCTGTGCTGTGACACCCTCTCTAACTGCATGTGTAGTATGGACAAGCACAGTGGCCCATAAAATGCTCCGTGCAGTGGCTTCCGCTGTGCACTGTACTCACACCGCTAACAACTCAGGAAGTGCTGAATGGGGCCATGCTCACTTCCTGTTATATACTATGCCCCAATGACAGCTCTTTGACTTCTGAAACGCCGCGGATATTGTAGCACGTTGCTTGAGATCGTCTTCAGTTTGTGGCATCCTAAACTTTTCTATGTGGCCTAAAAATGGCCCCAAGTTCCTTACTCCCATAACTACATAGCATATGTAGAGTGAAACTGAATAATTAAATATCGTTACTAAATTATTCCTAGCTGAATCATAGGGGTGGTTGATATAACAAAAAACATTATATCATGATATTTTAACATTCACGATACATGATATGCAGCGTGACAATTCTTTTTTTTTGAGGTTTAATAAGAACCCGTGGTGCAACATGAAAAAATACTATAATAATAATAATAATAATAATAATAATAATAATCATCCAGTGAGTTATCAAACTGTACCGCAGTATATCCAATCAAACAGATCTAATCATGCTCACTTTGCAATGAAACATGTAGTTGCTGACGATTTAAAACAAATCCTTATTAAACATAATTTATTCCAGTTGCGATAATGGGGGCAAACTGAAACCCCGTCCCAACACTCCACTTTTGCATATGCTATTCTGGAGACTAATATTGAATTTATTTATTAAATCATTCAAATTAAAGGCCTCTTCTTGCATTGGTCACAAAGATTTCACGAAACTGCCAGATCGATTCACTTCCAGTGCTGCTCAGAGACTGCAGTACAAGTATTTTGTGGGCACTCACGGTTGTCATAGATGGGATTAGAGATGACAGGAGACAGTGCAATGCTGTAACGTCCAGTGTCGTCCTGCATGAAGACTTGGAAACACAGACGCACCACGTTTAGGTCATACTCTTCGCTCATCAAGAGCTGCTCCCGAGGAACTGCACATTCAAAAACATAAAACAGCACAAGCATTAGTATGCACTTTCTGGGTTGTATCACAATACAGTGCTTCATTGTTGTATTACCTTCTATGCTGTTTTCCATTTTCCTTCTAGTTCTCCTTCTCATAAAGACTTAAATACTGTCCCACAGATCGGTTCCTCACTCTTATGTCTACATAACTATTCATTTTATTGCAGTTACCATCTATCTCCAAAATGATAACTATCGTGCAGTAGGCATAAATGCTCATAACTTTCAATGTAAGTTCATGTATGCTAAATAATTGTGGAGCATTTCTATTCTATTTTCTATTCACCCATTCATTGTGAAATTTAAACAGTGCACAATGTTCTACAGCATGTGGTAAATCATACTACCAGTCAAAAGTTTGGACAAACGTAACAGTAAGTATATGTGTTGATAACTATATATATTATATTATATATATAGTTTTACCTTTAAATAATACCCCTTAAACAGAAACAACAACATCTCAAAATGTATGCTATCTTCTTCAGCCCCATTAGAAAAGCATCTCATGTGCAACTCATGGCGAGAATGATAGCAGTATGTACAACTGCATCAGTATAATTTCTAAAACTATAAAACCAATCTTTAAACCACAACCAGTTTTTTAATACTAGTCCAGGAGTTAGTTTAGCGTTTTGATGTTTTTACAAATATTTGCTAATATTAATACAATTAAAATAAGGTAAAAATAAGAAAAACCTTTGTAGGTGCATCTAAACTGTTGAGTGAGTAGTGTAGAAAATTGAACAATGAAAAAAGGCTGTTACTGTTATTACTATAGAGTACAGAGAGTGATATAACACTATATCACTGTATTATCACATAATTTGGGGAAGACTTAGAGTCAGAAGACAAAACAGCAGCAGACTGCATCACCACGATAAAAAGAGTGTGATAGACGAAAACGTCTATCAAAGCCTGATTAACATCTCTGAGTGACTCTCTCGCTCTACGTCACTGCAAATACTATTTAGTGGTATTCCCTGGTAAGTGACTGAGCCACGCGACCACACACATAGACACATCCCACGCTAAATGCGTGTGAAGACGTATCTTGGTGCGCGCACGTTAGCCCACTCTTTTTCGGGAGTCTATCCGCTGCTCACTCTCAGTGGACTAGCCCGCCCACAGCCGACGTGACGTGTGGCTGACAGCCTCAAGTGAGGTAACAGGTGGAAATATCACAGCGAAGCGAGAACTCAGAGAGGTTTAGGACGGATGACGACTCTGTAACGAAGAGGCTGCTAACCTGACGCTTAGAGTGCTGCCTCTGCTCAAACCACAAGGGCCCGAGGAGGGAAAAAGAGAGGGAGAGGAGGATAGATGCTGAAATGAGAGTTGAGTGTGCCGACACAAGGGGAGAGAAGCAAACAGAAAAACAGCTCAGCAGACAGATAGTTGATACATAGAGAGAAAGTGGGAGGCAGTGAGTGGGCGTCGAAGATGCAGGCAGTGTGAAAATGAGGAGGTGGTGTGCGTGCATGCTTTTTTGCATATACATGTACGTGTGTGCATGAAGGGACAGAGAAGAGCACATCAGGCTTGTGGGTGCCAAGAGGGCGAGCATTTGGGTTAGCGTGGGCAGACGTTGGACGAAACCCAGAGAGAAGAAGCTGAGGGAAAGGTAGATCCTCCATCCAGTGGGCATGGTGCCATTACCAGCACCTACACATGTCTCCAGCCACTGTGCCATCTAACACATTTTCTCATCAGTTCTTTTTTGGCAATGTTTTTCGCGACATGGCCAAGCCGAATGCCATCATCAATCTAAATAATGTTCAGATATTGTTCAAATAGATGTAGAAAACCACTAGCAAACCATTTACACAGTCACCACATGAGTCAGAAAGGCCAATAACAGTGGCACTGCATTAGTGAAAGTGAGAGCATTGCATGCCTGACCAAACAACATAACTAATATCAAAATCATTTTCACTACAATGAGGCAGCCAGAAGAAATAACCCTTAATCTGCCAGTGTAGACCTTAGACTACCACTGTAGGAGTGGCCGATATGATGCCAAGTCCCATAAATTACATCACAGTGCGAGAACCTGATGATTATCGCTGCCTTACTAGAACAATTACCAAACTGCATCGACTGTAAATAAAGATTTAGAGTGGATACAATTATGCAGAGCCTGTAAACACCAATAACGGTGTACAGGAACTGCATCACCAGCATAAACCAACCATTAGCCACATGAATTTCAGCCCAATATACCATTGTCTAATTGTATTTATTTATCTTTACTGATTACTCAATAGTTTAAAAAGCAACATCATTATATCCAAATGTTATACCCTTTTTTGGCAAACTCCTTTCTAAAAAAATGTGATATTGTTTATCTTGAAAATATTACCCTATGGCCCACCTTTTCTTCATATGCTAAACTTACTGCATGTGAACATTCACAATGGTGTTGGTTTTAGGAAATAACGGAGTGGGACACATCATACACATTCAGGAAGCATGAGGCCTCAGAGCGGAAGTGAGAGTGAGCACCAAATCACCTTGGAGACAGGCTAATGACCAAGGGGAAGTAATAACAGGACAACATAGTCCATTGTGAAATGTCTAGCGACAGTGACCAACTGTCAATCTGATTCTCTCACAGTCATTTCCAAAAGAGGCAGCGAGGGCCTAAGGATGCAGCCATCCATGCTTAGGGTTCCTGTCAGCACGGTGAATGAATGCTGGAGCTTCAGCCACCCTATCTGAGCCTCAAATCCGTTTCAGGAAGGTCAAAGGCCTTCATCTGATCTGTGTTCATAATTTTAGTCACCATGAACAAAGACCCATATAGCAGTTGAGATGGAACAATAACTTTTGAAGGTCTGGTGAATCATTTAGTGCAGAGACCCCACCCAAAATTACTAGGTGGTTCTGAATACCAAAGACTCGTAGAACAGTTCTCCTCACAGGAGTGCGAGATTAATGATGTACAAATACCTTGCCAAGCGGTAATATCTATATCTCTGCTGTCAGAACAAAATCTTGTATTTGCTTTGCGTTTAGTGTAAGCCAGTGTAACCAGACTTTGTTCCCAAACAATTGTGGGCCATTTCTTTTGGTCCATTTATCATTGGACCAGCTACTTTCATATTTCATCAATTACTAAACAATACAAGGTTTGGTTCTGCCAGCAGTGAGATATTACTGAAGCTTGATCATGTAGAATACATCCTATAGGTTCTACTTCCTCTTGATTTTTTCTACTTTTTTTTTTTTAGGAGAGGGCCTCTATTCCTGCTCTGAATAAATTCCCCTTGGTCACATGCAATGCAACACCGCAGCCAGTTGTGCAACAGCTTTGCCAAAAAAAGAGAAGTGCCTTTTTTCTCCTATCCTAATGATACCACTATAGTTTGAAGTTCAGAGGGGAAGTTGCTGGTCTGTATATTGTAGTGATTTACAGTGAGTCACCTGTTTATGTACTTGATCTCAAATCACTCTTATTTTAACATTCGTTCTTAATACGACTTGTAAAGGCTGAGCACTGGCATACGACTGCAGGGATCATAAGAATCAGATCTCACCGCTGAAAGGGTTGATGCCTCGGTTCACTCTCTGCATGATGGCGTCTCTAACCTCTCTTCTCCTTACACACTGGATGCCCAAGTTCTGGAAGCTGTGAAATAAAGCAAATGACAATCAAACTGACCAATTAATTCTGAGGGCTAGGCAGAACACTGCAGCTCTAAGGTAATCATTTTGCATACCAGGGGAATCCCCCTCACTGCTTCCCCTCTCTGGAACATTTTTTTATATTAATAAAAAAAAATGAAGAGACCTTTAAAGAGAACTGTAGAAGCATGCACACAGCGTGTGTACATGTGGGGGTGGGTAGGCGGACATATGTTATTCTGACGTTAAACTCCACAAAGGCGACAGGCAAGCAGAAATGACTTTGATGAGAAGCACAATAATGTTTTAACTTTATTAGGAAAGAAACAGCGACAGGATAATAAAAAAAACTGATCCTAGAACAAATAAGCAGTCTATACTGACTGTTGCATCATGACAGAGTGTTTGGCTTATATAGTTTTAATGCTTTGATGAGATGAGTTCACTGATGGTGCAGACTTACGCGATAACCCTACGTTCAGGTCCAAATTCTGCTTCATAGTAACCATCCTTACAGTCTTTTCCAACCAGGTCATGTGGATGTGGTCTGTAGGGTTCATTCTTGGTCACCAGGGACACACGCACTTTTCCTTTTCCACAGGTATTCAGAATCTGAGAGTAAAAAAAAAATAATAATAAAATAAGAGCCTTAAGAAAACCTGTCACTGCCTACCAGAATGAATGAAGATGAAGAGGACCAGAGGCCCTATCGATACCTGAATGCTTGGGTAAGTCCTGTTATTATCGGAGCTTTTCTCTCCAGGTATACTGCCCGCTGAGCGGCCCTCGCACTTATACCTGAAGCGCATGCCTCTTTGTTTGGGCTGTTCAAAAATCTGAACGCAGGGCTCTCCCACTGATGAAGAAGAGAGAACAGAGGTGAGACAGGGAGGCTTGTTTGCAATCATCTACAATAATACACATCAGTAAGCTTTAGAAGACACCTTAACCAATCACAGACACCTCTGAAAAAAGGGCAAGACACAGTCTTAGAGCAAGCATCAGGAGACAGAATGCAGAGAGACATTGTAATGCTTTCGCAAACAGTTTGAGGTCATGAGTAGAACCGCTGAAATAGAAAACATCTAAACATCTGCAGACCGCAGCATTTTCCTCAGAGCCTGCGCAAACCACCCCAAACGTGAAATAATTTCCCCCTTGATACACCTGTTAGGCCACTTCTCACTAGCTCTCCCGTATCAGTGGACCACAGGGGACCACAAAGGCAGATTCTGATTATCAAAGCTGCTTCAAACACCTGCTCTGATGCAGCTGTGTGTGGCACGAGATTTTTTCTTTCTCACTTAACCAACACCTCAAGGCATTACGCTTACACAGGGCCGTTTCACCAAAGCCTGCAGTGCAGAATTCTAAAACTGCACTCGTGGGGTGAGCATGTAAGAACAACCCTGTGTAGATCTCCATCTCGGTACACAGAAACCGACCGTGTTGTAGAGAAGTGAGAGAGCTGACCACACTCCCATCTACCTGCTCTGCATGCACAGGAAGTGACACCGTCACTCTAAAAACTTAAACTCAGCAAAGCACCCATAGCAGAAAAGGGGGAAGTAGTCAGAGACGAAAAGGTGATAAAGGCGGTCATAGACTGCTATAAGCATGTAAGTTGAGGAGAAAAGCAGTGTTATTAACTTACTGTTCAGTACGGGAAATGGAGCTGTGCAGGGAAAGACGAAGAGGGTGAGGAAATTAATACGCTGAACAAACAAATGCAGAATCAAAAGACATTTGCCCAACAGTTCTGCTAATGGGAACTTGAAGTCAAAACCAGTAGAAGGAGGTTCCTCATTTTGATTTCCTGGTGCAGATTTAGCCGTCATGGATCTCAGTCGCTCACGTAGGTTACATTGTAACCACCAAACCTTATGTTTAAAACGCGAGGGCAGTCATTTATATGATTTAATATATATTTTTTTTTAAATAAAAAAAAATATTATTTCATGTCTTTCTTTTTCAGACTTCCTTGTCTGTTGTGAAATAACAATCAGTCGTTGTTATATTCACGGACAAAACAGGTTATTCTAGTCGGGCCAAGAAGCTTCGTAGTTACTGGAATCGAAGTACGACATAAATAATCTTGAATCTACTGTAACAGAACAATCCACTAACAGACGACTGATAACTTCGTGTAATTTAATATCACCTAAACTAAAACCTCCCGCAGCTGGACGAAGTCTAATAGGTCAGTTAATACAGAAAAGCTGTTAAGGCGGGAAAAGAGAATTAGTTTACACAAATTGTTAAACACTGTTACTCACCATCCATTTTGGTGGACACCCTCACTGCACCGTATTGTATAAGTGTATGAGCTCCGAAGTGTATGTGCTCCGAAGTGAATGAGTGAAGTGTTACTCCAGTGGGGTGGGGAATTCCCCTCGGAGCTTCTCCTCCCCTCCTAACACGCCACCGCAGCCAATCACACACACAGACAGAGAGAGTTGGTTTCTGGGTAGTACGCATTTATTTTCTTATTAATATAATAATGTTTCTGTCAATTTGCTCATTTCATCTTTTCCAAAGCTCTTCTGGTTGAAGCCCAATAAGAAGTAGAACTTGTTATGATCCAGACCCTAGTTTGGCTGAGGAATCCTTCATTAGACTAAATCAGGTGTGCTGCTGCTGGGTCTGACCTGGCTGGAAAAATCTGGAACACAAGCAGTCTATTTCTAAACAGCTCAAAAACCTATAAAAAAAATCAACAAAACAACAACAACAACAAATTCTTGTTATTTTTTATGGCATTAATGTTTATTTGTACTTACAAGGATATTAAATTTTGTTTGCAACCTAATAAACACACACATACTTACTGCCAAAATAATTAATTTCTATTTAATTTCTATGAAAAGTTACAAATTAAAATAATAATTAAATTAATTTGGTATAATAAAAACTAAAAAGTTGACATAACAATATAAATAAATTTATTAAATATTTTACATAACAATAAGCCTGTTGACCAACGTTGTAATATTTACACCATGTCAGAAAGCATGGAAGAAGGTGAAGATCATTGATTTACATATTTTGAAATAAATTAAATACAGTGCATAGGTTGAGGACTTACATATCTGTACTTCAGAGAATCATTTATAGTTGGTGTTAATATTGCCATGTCCAGAATTGTCATATTAGTCCTGATTACTTAAGAAAATACAAAATAACGGAGTAACCTAACTTAGGACAGTGATACCTGTATACTCTGTATTATACATATGCTTACATAAATGTTAAGCTGAGTAAGTTTAATGCAGTTTGCATGGTTAGTATAGTTAGTATATCACATCAGTGCACCCAAGAACTCTGGCCCGAAGCACGAACAGACGACACTGGACATAGACTATAATGTAAAATAGCAGTACAGCGTAATGCCAACAGAGAACCACCAAAACTGAATTTGTGTCTTTTGTCATGTGAATGTATGTCCACTCTGTTTGTCACAGAAGGCAAACAATACATCAAAAAGATCAATTTACTCTTCCTATCATCCCTTCTGTCTCACAAGATCAAGCTGGTGTAGTAACCCCAATGAATGGACAGAACTTTTCTATCTGGACATCTCTTTAAAAATAAAAAAATATTTGCCTTGTTCACTCCTGCTCTGTATATAATATACTAGCTAGCTTTAGTCCTGTGTTCCCACAACTTACCTACATAAGCCCGGTCTTCTAGTCTGAGCCCCCAACCAGGACATGGCAGAAGTTTTTAAATTTGTTGTTAGTGCAACCAACCACACAGCAACTCTTCAGCATAGGGTTGTTAATTTATTGGCAGTTCAAAGTACACATTTAGAAACAAGCTTAAACTCTTTGTTTTGCTATTGTTGAATATGCAGGACGTGAAACTGTTTTCCCTCAGAAAGGCACCTATTGATGAGAACCTACTCCAGATAGAGAAGCTATACAGGCAGGTGCTAGTCTCTGGCAGCTTGTGATCTATGAGGGTCATGGAAGATACACCCCTTCCGGATAATCTAAGTGGATATGTTGTTTAAATGTTGTTGTCTTAAGTTGTATATATATGTTTACAGTGTTTGTCTGTGTTGTAGAGGTGGGTTGAGAAGTGTATAGCTAATGATGACCTTCCATAGTTGTTTAATGCTCTGTGTATGGTTTTATTGACAACATTGTATACAAAGCATTGAATGTTACTCATTGCTTTTTGCCAGTGTCGCTCTATGATGGCACGACAATACATATCTTATACACCCAAAAGTTTATACCAACTTGCTAATTTGAAATCATGGGTATTATTAGGAAATTTGTTCCCCACTTCTACTCCTGTGGGTCAATGTTATACTAAACATTACAACACTGCTGTGACGATTTTATTGCATTCAGTTGTAAGAGCATTAGTGCGGTCAGATAACCGGTGCTGGGTGATTATTTGTGGATCATGAACACTCCTCCATCTCTTGCCAGATATATTTGATGGAGCGCCGTTCCTTGAGTCTTCTGCTGCCCTTTCTGATCACCCACGACTGCATGCCTCTTCATAGCTTCATCATCAAGTTTGCAGATGACATCATAGTGGTCAACATATATCCTTCATATCCTTACAAACCCTTATCGAAGCAATGTTCATACTATCCTGATCAACGCTATTTCAGTCTGGTATGGCAGCTCCACTGTGACTGACAGGATGGCCATGCAGAGAGTGGTAAACATGGCTCAGCACATCATTGGTGCCCAGCTCCTTACCATTAGAGACCTGAACACCGGCAACAGTGTCTCCATCTCCATCATTCCACCCCAACCACACCCTGTACAAACTGCTGTCAGCCAGGAGGAGATATACAGGAATATCTAGGCCAAAATTAGGTTTAGGTGCAGCTTCTTCCCAGTAAGCATAACGCTGCAGCAATCTACACATACATCTATACATATTACACTTGCACTTTTTTCTTTTTGCGCAATGCTATTTACCTCCCTGGTAGGCCTACACGCTAACTGCATTTCGTTACCTTGTGCTTGTACTAAGTAAGCTTTCAAAGCTGAAGAGAGACTGGCCACTGGCTCTAGTCAGGCTCCTGTGAAGCTGCTCTAGACGTCCCCTTCTACTGGAACAGTGTGTACACAGTTTACAGAGCGCACTGCCGAATAAACACACTTCAGAGCGGTTGAGGTACCGAATTAGAAAGGCGTCTGAATAACTTTGAACAAACTGTGTCTCGACCCTGGTCTGGTAAAGGTTGAGGCAGGAGCGCAGCGCGTTAACAGCCACAGCCGCCGTGTTGAGTGCAAATGGGCTCGTCAGGGGTAATCCCCCTCGTGACGTCACTCGCATACGCCAACGAATGGGAATCTCCCAGAAAACACGAACAAGGAAGTTTGGTTCAAACAATAATAAAAAAAACACCCAAAGGTGATGCCAGCTTCTCAAATACCTCGTAGTTTATAAACGACAACATAGAAATGAGTTTGTAAACCACAGGTACTGTAAATGGATATACAGGAGCAATGCGCGCACACACGCCGCCCTGAGTGGACTTCTTACTCTAATCACTTTTATAAAAAGAAAAAAAAAAAAGAACTAACTAACTAACTTAACTCCATCAGGCAAAACGGCTAACTATTATGAAAGACAGAAATACTGTCAGCTCTGTCTATAATGAAGCGCAAGAAACTAAACACCAACTATTAACGCATTCTAGTCCCACCAGTCAATTACATGTGCCCTAAAAACAACGTATTTGGTGCTGAAGAGTAACTGTTCCGTACTTCACACCGAGACCTCAAAAGCTTCGATCGCCTCCAAGTTATCGGCAGCTGTTCAGCTTTCTTTCCTCTAGAGGTTCACGCACGTCACGTTCAGCGCAGGAGCAGAAAAGGATTATTCCACCAAACTTCCTACGAGGAAACGGACTACCGGGTGCAATACAATGGAATTTACATACTTCTATAAATCAGCTAGGTAAGCAGGAAACACACCAGAGTCATGATGGGGTTTTGTGAAATTTTATGGTCTCATTTGAAAGGAGGCAGAATACATTACATACAAAAATACGTTTCGAAAAACCTTTGTGCCCTACAAAAGAAAAAAGAAAGAAAAAGAAAAAAACAGGACATGTAAACTTATATATATATATATATATATATAAGTTTCCCTAAAGCAAGTTCAACAAGAAGATTCAAAACTGAGTGGTGTAAATGACATTCTGAAGAAAATTCCAACTGCAATGCCTGCGATATAAAAATTACATGGTACAAATAAGCAAATATAAATAAAAGGTTAAGGAACCCCAAAATTAATAGTAAGCCTCTTTTATGAAATAATACATATTGATGCTTTTCTGTACAGCAGGGGCAAAACAGTGGTTTATGGAAAGGAGGGGAGGGAAAAAGGGAAAATGCAACATTTTGCTTTTTTGTTCTCACTGAAAATTAAGACGCTGCCAAAAGAAACCTCCATGGGAGGCGCAGGGGTGAAGCCCTAAAGTCAGGGAATAATTCTGTCACTCATTCGCACGCGTGCACACACACACTAAATTCACTCGGAGATCATTCAGCAAAGCTATAAACCATTTCAGCAAAATACAAGCCTACTCATAACCTGCTCAAGTAATTCTGGCCCTACCAACCATACCAAACAGCAGCCCTCTCACTTTGTTGCTGGAAGGATAAATACGTCTGTAATGGGTCACTGGGTTGATATCAGTAAAGGGGTCCGAGTTATGACAATGCAGGTCCATTCACTCCCCTAACCCCCACCCACCACGTCCTCCTCAAATCCCCATCAGAGCCTATACAGTGATAACAAAAGACTGTGAGGAGGAAAACACTTTGACAAAACAATGGGGATTCTCTTTTACAAGAACAAACAAGACATTTTTTTTAAACTTTTTTTTTGTTAGTAAAAACTACATTAGAATGGTATAGAAAGACTAACAATGATTTTAAAGACATTATATACAAACTACATCTACTGTACAAGTTACGCTCCAAAACACTCTCAGATAGGTGTTTACTTAGCAAGCATTTTGACACATTAAGGCAGCACTTAAAAAAGAAAAAAAAAGAAAGAAAGAAAAAAATTCAAGAGTCTCATACTTTACAATGATACCGCTTTACAATGTAATCTGGAAGATCAGATGCACGCCATAGGCAGCCAGAGCACTCTTGCTGGCCACAGTAGTCTGGCTCTGTGTAGATAGCCGTCTGAAAGAAAGTAACTGAGAAAGAAGAAAAAAAAAACTGGAGTGGCTGCCCCAATAAACATTACCTGTATAGAATTCACTGCTATCGGTTAAGAGTGAGCCTGATTGAGTTCTTAATGACACGCAGGTTGCTTGTGGGAACTGGAGAGGAGGCATCTGGTAGCTCCTTACTGGGCAGTCTCTGAAAGGACATCAAACTTACATGTCACAAATCATCAGGTTTAATCAAGGTCCCAAATAAAGACTATGAGAATATGCTAAATACCTGTGTCCGTGATGTATCAATAGTTGGAATGGGCATAGGTTTTGTCATAGCAAGATCATCCTGCTGAAAAGGTGGGCAACACAATGATAAATCACATTATACTGTAACACTACTTAACATTAGAAAAACAATGTCACATTACTGGGGCATTCAGTCTGTGATGCAAATTGTGTATTATGAAAATGTCAATTTTTACTATATCACCTACCTTTAATTAAGCAACCTAGACTAACTGTGGACTAAACTCACCACTGCAGGGCCATCTCCTTGTTCCTGTCCATTACTAGAAGGTGGGTATGGTTCTTTAAACGCAGAATCATCTGACAACACCTGGATTAAAAAAATACAAGAGAAGTACTTGCAGGCACCTCAGTTAAGTAAATAAATGAAAACTTTATAGGGGAAAAAAACTGTTAAAAGAAACAAACGTGAATTAAAAAAAAAATTGCTGATAGTGACGTTAAACCTCTCCTTGGTGCATGTTTTAGATAACTAACCAAATTAATTAAATAACACAGACAAAACATACTACACTAATAAATCTTTAAACAACTGCCAATGTATGCAGACACTGAGTTTACCTGCTCTGTGTCTTTGAGTTTCTTGGGTGGCTCCTCCAGTGAGGGTGAATGGGGTCTCTTAGGGGCAGCTCCATTTAGGCCATTGGACAAGTCAGATGGGCTGGAGTTGGGAGAACCCATACGTGGGATGACGTTTCGACCCACCACAGTCGGTATAGTGCTGCCCACAGGGGGGGTGGTGGACATTACTGTGCCTGAAGGTTGAGAGGTAGAGAGGTGTAGAGAGAGAAACACATAGGTACCCCAATTATACAAACAAAACATCAATAACAAAACTGCATCACTGCAAAACTAAACACGCAAAATACTCACTTGCTCCAATGACTGGTATGGACATTCCCAGCTCATTCTTTGGGGGAGAGGACTCTGACACGGGAGAACTGTCCACATACAGTGGGACAGGAGGTTTGGAAGGGGTAATACTGCTCAAAACACAAAGCAGGTTTATTAAAAAAACAAACAATGCACACTAATACTCTGAATGTCACTGGCTGTTAAACACAACCTGAATATTTCTAGTCATGATTTTTAAGTTACCTGTCATCAGGGGTGGAGGCTGATTTGCAGGCTTTACTGACTGGGGTGGGTGAGCTGAAAGGGGTGCCTGTGTCTGTATCTCTGGAACTATCGAGCTGACTGCCGTCCAGTGAACAGCGTTTTGAACCCCCACTGTTAGAACTGCGGTTCAGGTCTCCCAGGCTCTGATATGATTGCACAAATTGGAACATTTTGTCAGTGCAAAACTACCTACAGTCATTGTTTTAGTCAAAATATTAAATTTAAGAGCTCCCAACCTTCTTCTTGCCCCTGTGCACCAGTTCAGCAGGCAGATACTGGTGTAGCTGCTTCTTCTTTACATGTGTAGCTTCAATGGTCATCCCATCCTTCAACATGTTAATATTGCTGGCCTGCCTGTAGACTGGCAATTTTTTTATTCTTTAATGTCATACTTTATTTAAATAGTTACTTAATGAGAATTAAGTATGGAAATAAATGTTAATAAAGAAGAGAAAACTATTTACCGGTGTCTGTAAAGGACTGGATGTCATAAGTTAGGTCAATGTTCACACAATCAGCATTCTCCAGCTTTTTGAAGTTGATACCAATGAACCACATTGAGACAAACTCATTCCTGTAAAACCAAGTTTACGTTCAAAATAAGTTCTTGGCTTATTTTGCATATACTGTAAAATGTTCACAAAAGATTATGCCAATAGGTACAATGGCAATGACATAACACTTGGTGAAACCCCACAACTAAGCCCACGACTTGGTTAGCATTTAAAATGCTTTGACGACAAGAAAACCTCTGTGTTGAGCAACCCCCGAGATGAAGCGCTGAGTGCAATTAAAACACTTACTCGCTGCGGCTCTCCTTTGACCAGGGGAAAGACTGTGGGTTTACGTGTGCAAGAGTGATGTATTCATTGCGCTCCAAATTGCCAACCAGAACTCTGATCTTAGACTCCACCAGACCAACCCTAAAAACAGGAGAGACACATCAAATGTCTGTGGGGCTACTGACATGGGGACAAGCCCTACCTGCTGGGCTTTGTTAAATAACAGCAAGTGTTTCATGCAAAAGTAGCAATACATGTTTTTCTGCTTACCATTCTAAGTGGTTGTCCTCAGTGGATGCACTGGCAGTGAGCACAATATAATGCCTGTAACAAACACAAAAAACAGGTTCATTCTTAAAGCCTTGATACGCGGTAATACAGTACAGTAGAAATGCAATAAGATGATGCAGTCAGCTTCTTACTTGTACTTCTGGAAAAAGTTTGGTGGCTCAAACAACTTAGACCAGTCAGCTTTGCCCAGAAGGATTTCATCTGTAACTGTAAGGCCTGAAGGAAGGAGCAAAAGGTTTAAATGCTGACAGACAAATATTTGAATGGAAAGGACACTAGGCAGGGCTTTATTCCTTAATACAAACCATATTTGAATTCCTCGCTCATGATGGTGCGAGTAGAGGTGGAGACGTTGTAGGTAGAATTCTGTTGGGGGTATGCAGGTGTGATAATTGGCATCAAATGGTATCTGTCTGAAGGGTTTACCTAGGAGCACAAAAGGAAGTCATTAGAGATGATGGTGGAATGATGAGTAGCACAATGTATACACTGGGCTTTACCATTTACCCATTGGTATCACCCCCCCAACTCACCCGTGGGTCCCAGACTGGCAGATTCAAATTGCTGTCTTCAGGCTGTTTTAAAAGCACAGGGTTTGGCCATTCCCTGCAAACAAATTTAAAACTGTGTGTAAAAATCTGTAAAAGTAGGTAAACATTTTTTTTAAAAATAATTTTGGCCTCAATACACCAATTTTCAAGAACCTCACCATTTGGAGAAAACAAGAAAGAATTTGTGCACAAGGGTGGCAGCCACAGCATTTGGGTAAAGCTGACAGGTTCTGGCCACCAGCATCGCCCAGGACACACCACCAAGGAATCCAAGCATGTTGGAGTAAATCCCACGACCTGCAAGAAATATTTCACAGAAACTAATAATAAATATACTTAGACCCAAGAATGATCAATCTTAAGGCAGCATATGGAATCGTATGCTATTTCCAGTCTTATAAACGCTATGCTGTACAAAGGTAAATATTCATTAATTGCTTAGAGATACATCAATGTCCCTTTACTACTTACCTACAGTTGCACCCAAGTCTTAAATTCTTATTTAGATAACATATAGCCTATCTGTAAACAGTTAAATGACATGCATGCTTACAGAGTATAGGGCAATGCTGAAGTTGTACTCTGCAGCCCCCTAGTGGGCCTTAAAAGGTATTTTTTTAATGCGGGGAATGCTGCTAACTAGTACATTTTCTCTTACTTAATCACCCCAAAGTAACACTCCTCAAGTAACAATGTGCCTCAAAAATGTAATTTATTTAATTAAACTGAATAAAGAATGGATATTTTCTGTCAAGAAACAAAAAAATAGAACAGCCAAACCACTGGTCTGTAGGCCCTACACAATGGCTGTAGAACCTTCCTTAAAAAAATAGCTGGCTATTTTGACTTTAACAAATGTTTAATGTGGAGTGTGGTTTGATGCATTTGTTAAGCCAGGTAACGTTAGGTACCACATAGTGAAATAAACAATTACTTTAAAACTGTTCAAGTTGATTGCCAGTTCAAGAAATAGAATTATAGAATTACCAAAAGTAGCTATAAGACACTGTCTGAACTTACGCTTAGCCCACAGTTTGATAGCTCTCAAGGTAAGTCTGAAGTTCTCTTTATCAGGAACCAAGTACAGGATCTCATCAGTAACACGGCAACCTGTATAAATCACCATTTGGGGGTCAGGGTGGGAGCAACCGACTGAGTAGGTGCAGAAATTAAACAGCAACAACTGATTTTAAACACATTGAGAAGAAACAGAGAATTACCGTTTAGACTGCGAATACATCTTATGTCCAGGTTTCTAAGCAGAGAATCTCCCCTAAGGTCGAGGTTATCAGGGATTGACTGTAGGGCAAGTCTCGCAAAAAGAAGATCAATCTGTGGACACACAGTTTGAGGTTGAAGACATGTGAAGCCTACTATCATTCTGCAAGGCATCTTGACCACAATAGGCACTCTGGATCTAAGCTGATTAGGCCAAAGAAAAAAATGAACATGGTTTAAAACTTCAATATACAATTACAGGCTACCCCAAACTGCAGGCCTGAAACTGCCAGAGCCTCCTAACTACCGAAACAGAAAGTCTGCCTGTATGCACAGGATATGTTCATGAGGCTGCCAGTCTAATGATGTCCATTTACAGTCGCGTTCGGTTCCTTAAAGAGCTCATGATGAAGACGATTTAGTAATGTTCTAAGGAAAGACATCCATATAGTATAACCATTTTTTGTTGATTACAGTGTGCAGCAGCATCATGGAGAAACCACTTTTAAACCTGGATTTTCTAATTTGGGCATGCTGCCACTAGGGACTAGAGAGACATGACATCAGAAGTCCATTATAAAAAAAAAAAAATAATAAATCTGATTACATTTTACACATTGCAAAGCATGCTTATTTGGACCACTTTACCTCAATACCATCAAACTTGAATTTGATGACCGGTACAAAGGCATCTTCTACAGCCTGAAATAGAAATATTGAGATGCCTGAAATAACAGAAGCGTGCAATTTGTAGATTTCTGAAAATAAAACAGCAGATGAAGTACTCACTCGTAGGTCTCTGATCTCATCATGCTGCTTCAGTTTTTCAAAGAAAGATGAGAAAAAGTCACTCCTCTCAACGTGACGAGGTGCTACGCAAAGAGCATCTATATCCGCACCTGCACCGCAACAGAAAGTTGAGGGTTAAAGCAATAAGTCAAGTCAAACATCACAAGCGTGTGCAGTACAGGCTTGAAGATCATTTTAGTCCTAGCTGATCAACATGATCAAGGATACCTTTTGTATGTACCCCTAGTCTGTAGGACCCAAAAGTAAAGATTTTGCCTCCAACATTCAGTACAGCTGAAGGTGGCAGATTCTGTAACAGGAGACATTTGTTTAGTAATTGTTTATAGCCCAATAAAAATATGGAAAAACACCATAAGCAGGTTTACCTTTGATTCACTGATTTCTGCAATCCACTCTTTCACAAATGAATTAAGTTTTCCAAGAACTGCAAGCCTGACAACAGAAAAATTTACAAACTAATCTTTAGTTTTCACCATGACAAGCAAAAGCTCACAGCCAATACCATAACGCCATATAAAAAGCCTCACAATCATCAAATTGCAAACAAATAAGACAACAACAAAATAACATTTTGCAACACTTGACTAAGTCGATATACCCTAAGCTTTCTCATTCTTTGACTCACGTCAAGTGTGGCCACAATTACATGCAGTACTTATTATTACCAGAAGGCACTTGGCAAAACTGACAGAACGAAAGGTCCACATGATTCTAACTACAGGCCAGTCAGTAGAACCCATTAGATAACAAGCAGTTGAGAGATGAACAAAGTGAAAGTAAAGATTTATTAGTATGAGTAAAACTCACATATATTAAAATGAATGCATGCATATAACAGAGTTTCAAGGGTGCTGTTTTGTCTGCTCCTTCACAGCCTCACCTGTGATTGAGCTCATCTTCATCCTCAAACACTCCAAAAGGTTTCATTGCCTCTATGAGCTTCTGAGTGTACAGGCGGTCAATCTCTCTGGGAAAGGCCAGACTGATCGAAGAGGTGATGCCATAGTGTTTCTGAGGCTGCTGCCCACTAAGCATATTATTACTGGTTCTGGTTGTGGGAAACAAAGAGGTATAGTTGGGGACACATCTTTCTTTCTTGTCAGTCACACTGTACCAAGCCACCAATTAGCTGAGTATAACAGCAACTCAAAGGACTGTTGAAACTGAGGAAAGAGCTAAAGTCAATGGAGAGAGGTTTAAGCTAATTTGTTGTTTTCACACCCTAAAACTGGAGAAAACTGCCTCAATTTTGTTGTGGTGTAAACCAGAGGCATGTCATATAGATAAGGCAAGACCATTTTCTTTGTGCTGAGAGACTAACCAAAAGCATGCGCATACACCACATATCCAACAGCTTGTAAACACCAGCTCAGCCAACATTTCCTCTAAAATCAAGGATATTAACAGGGATTTTGTCTAGAACATTGCCAAGAGAACCCAGAACATATTACATATTGAAGGCGGACGGGTATGCCTGGTCCACAAATGTAACATAGACCAATAACAAAGGTATTGTGATGTGCCATCAGTCATCATGAGGATTGCTCCACAGTCCAGTGCTGTGGGGCTTATACCCCTCTAGCTGACACTTGGCATTGGGCATAGTGACCTCAGGTTTGCATATGGCAGCTCTAGGGTGTCCCATCCTGTGGGCAAAACCACATACTAAAATAATAAATAGCATGTCAAAACTAGCAGGCCACACTTAGAAGTCAATTCCTTAGAACAGTACGTGCCAGAGAAGCGTCCATTAATGGAGACGTGGACTACGAACTAATATGCTAGCTACAAGCCGCCTGCTGACAGTTAGAAAAATAAAAACAAAACGTTTACTAATAGCCAAACGTGAACGACCACAGAGCACACTGGCTATGTCGAGAAGGACATGTAAACATGCCATCGTTACCATAAGGGGTATGTGGCGTTACACTCTATTATCAAAATATGTTTTCTAACACTGTTATAACAACATTTCACATAGAGACCAGATGCTGACAAAATATATTTCCCAAAACCTTTTAAAATAACGCCTTATCTAAATAACTGTTAATTTCTTAATTAAGCAGGGCTCGTTTGTTTCGAAATGATCAGCAGATGCGAACGTTACTTTTCGAGCAGTGACAGATTTTTTGCCTCAACAGTACCAGTTAAACCTGACATATCTAGTCACACTTAATATATAAGAATGATGTATCAGGATCCGCCAGGAGCCTTGCTGTGATCGACAGTTACAAACTACAAAACAAAGTGTAGCTTTGCAGACCTCAGTTCCTTTATCCAACTTAGCGAGCCGAGCTGGATGGTAAACAAAAGACAGTTACTGGCCTAATTCAAAAATAGACACCGCGAATTCCTCTCGCGTTATATTCCGGGATTGTCTGTATTTTTAAAACGCTATTAGCGTCAAGGAATCGGAGGAGGACTGTTTTTGTAAACCACAGTTTCGTCGGTTGTTGATGTTCTACCTGCTAGCAAGCCGTTAGCGGACACAAACACGCTAGCGGGCTACATTAGCCTAGCTGTTTTCATACTGTTCACCGGTTATTAACAGAGCGGAGCAACAACCAAACAGTCGACGCACAAGTGTGTGTGTTACTTACGCTGACATTTCTCTCATGACCTTTCGTAGAAAAGACCCTGTATTTCTAGATCGCAACAGTAGAAAATATAAACTCAGCCAGCAGCAGCCCCCCCTCTCACTCTCCTTATAACAATAGTCTCACTCCAATATGGCGCCCACCGTGTCCCGACAGGCTTTGCGCCTGAACAGCGATGACGTTTTATGTATTTATTTGTTTATTTTATTTGCATCAATATCGCTACAGTGAAAATCATTGTATACATACAGACTACAATTCAGACTGTAAATGACAAAAAACCCAAAAAATTAAATTAAAATGAAGTACAACTTAATCTATAAACAAACATACAACAAACAGCAACATTTAAAAATAAACACGCTAGAATAGTAGCTAGAATAATTAATAAGTTGGTAATTAAGTTCTTTTTATGCTTCATTTATAAATAAAGTGGCTGAACAAGACATCGAGGCAGTCCAAAGAAAAACATGTTTCTATTTTCTACATTATTTGAACATAGCAGTTGTCATTTGCATTGTGGGAAAATTTCATAATAAATGGATCAATAGAAATGTTCCAAAATCTTGGAAAATCACTTGGGAACATAAATCTGGTTCCACTGACTTCCATTAATCGTAAAGTATTGCCCTCTCCTGTAAAGTTGCCATTTTAGAGATGTTTGTTTTTTTTTTTGAACAGATGCGATATAACAGATCTCAATAAGAAGTCGTACATTGTAATTTTATATTAAGAAGCATTTCACATTTACATAATTTAAATAAATATAAAAGTGTTTTACATGGTAGCATGTGCAAAATTGTTTTTAAAGGAGATGCACCTCATCTCATTTGTGATGAAATGTCTATGCAGCAACAATCAAACCAATTCTTTTTACCCACAAAGTGATTCTGATATGTTACAGCATAAAGTAAGGAGACAACTGCGTTTCGAAAAGTGAATTGTTGTTTTATTCTTGTTACAAAAACAAGCTGCAGTGAAATTGTAAGAGGAGCCCACTTCAAGTCCTTGTTGACAACACAGTTCCCAGAGCCCAAATAGATTAGACTCCCGTGTTCTTGTCTTTTTTTGCAGAGGATTTTTTATGCTTTTATTTACTTGAACAATAAAAACTATGAACAATAATTCTCTCATTTACCAGATGGTTCTGTAATTTACTGCTGCTTTTGTTTAACTCCTTTTCTTACAGATATCCCTGCAGACCCCCACCGCACTCTTTGGGCTTATCTATATTTACAGGATCTGAAGGACATGCCAGGCTTCTGCTATGGGTCTGGAAAAGTGTGGAATTTAAAACCACATAATTCCAGACCAGAGTGAACGATATAACAACAGCAAATGCTCAAGATGCCAACTTTCTAAATCTGCATAAGAAAAAAAAACTAAAAACGAGACAGAAGACAAAACACTTCTCAGATAAATAAGTTCCAAAAATGAAACCAAAAATAGATCCATCAAAATCCCATTACAGCTGCAAATTCTCTCAAATCTGTCCCTCCATTCCCAAACAAATACACTTCAGTGAAAGTTATATGTATATCAAACTAATTAAATACATGACTTCTTATTTGTTATATTAAAATCAGAGCTCATTTATCATTATCAGTATATCTTGACTGGTATTGACAATAATACTAATTATACTATAATACTAATGAGTTCATTTAAGATCCTTAGATTGCATTCAATAATATCTTGTTGCTCAGTTTTGATGACCACAAAATGCTCCCACCATGTCTGCTAGAATAGCTTGTAGGTAGACATAAATAAGTTCTTATCTCATGTCACCACGTCCTTCTTGAATCACTGCAAAGGACATCAACATAAGTTTTATGTTGGACATCAACAATCGTTTTAAGTCTCTGTAATGGAGTAATGGCAGTGGCCTGTATGTGACTTTGCGCTGCACAGACAGAGGAGAGCTACCAGTCCGTCACTCAGACAGCTTGTTGTCTTGTAGTCCTTTATGCTCCACTGTCTCTATTACAAAGCTGTTCAGTTCTGCCCAGCAGGGGTGCCTCCCAGCACAGCACCAACTTCACTGCTGCCGTCTTCAGGGTCTTATCTGTTGCAGGCTTCAAAGGCAAAACACACAACCTCACAGCTCCTGAGAAACACAAAACAACACAACAACACAGCAAAGAGATCTATAAAAACAAAATAGGATGTTTTTCAAATCTTTTGTAAATGAAATGTCATTAGGCCTACTAACATACCAAACAGCAAATTAAAATCACGGTACAGAATATGAATTCCTATTTTATTTGCAAACATACAACTATTTTTTATTTATTTTTTTTTTATATCGTTGCTGCCCAAAGAAAGATATGCACCTCCATTTTTAAATTTTCTTCAGCATTTGAACATGGCAGCTACCGATGTGTAAAGAAAGAGTGAAAACATAAGACGGCCACAAATTCATAGGGTTATGCAAAAGGACTCCCAGCCGTGCATTGCGAAGCAGTCATAGACTGAAAATAAGGCTAGTCTACACTAGCAAAAATATAGGTCATCAAGGGGTCTTTAGTAAAGGGATGATTCTGTTTCTGTATAAAAGCATTTCATGTTTAAATAGCTCTTTGTGTGGTGAAACGGTTCCTCAGATTGATGGAGAATGTACCAAAAAGTGTTCTATTGTTACCAGCTCAACATTGAAACAGCAGCAGAACATTTTTGGGTAACTTTTTGTTTTGAAAGGTATTTACCAGTAACAACAGCAAATGCTGCCCAGGAGCATCAAACAGGCTACAAAGGGCTCTGAGCTGATCATTTCAGTACAAGGCATTTAATTTATATGAGTTACAACTGATTCGTATATAACATCAGAGTATCTTAATTAATATGGCAAATTTCTTTAAAACATATCAGGAATTTATTTCATGCTAGTACCAAGAAGGAGTATTTCTTTTTTTCTTGTTTTAGTTATAGGAATTAGCAGGACATCCACTAAGACTGAGTGTAAAAGATCACATGTACAAGTAATAAAGCAAAAGCCCTAAAACGTACCCTTGTGGTACCACAAGAGATCGTGCACTGTGAGCTACTGTAACCAAAAACAAATTCATTGTATGTGTGAGCTTACTTGGCCAATGAAGTCCGATTCTGATTCCGATTCCAATTAAGCCTGAGGTCATTGACAACATAAACCACTGCTGTCTCAGTTTTATGCCTAATTAAAACTTCTCATATAACTTGATAGATATTAGTTAAAAATATGATTGTTTGAAAACAACTTTTTATAAGACCTTATTTAAACAAGTAATGTTTGAAATGGGTCTAAAATGATTTAGGATGAAAAGATCCATAATACTCTTCTTTTATTAGAGGCTTCACCAAGGCAGCCTGTACAAGTCCGGAGACTTCGTTTTGAACACAGAAGGAACCATCCATCCGTTATCTGCCAGACAGTTTGCTAGTCCATTGTATGGCCAACACCTACGGGCAATTTAGAGTGACCAATCAACCTAACATGCATGTGTTTGGACTGTGGGAGGACACCGGAGTACCTGGATGAAACCAGACTGGGAATTGAACCCAGATCATCTTGCTGTGAGGCAACAGTGCTAACCACTACACCACCGTGCCACCCACAGAAGAAATCATCTTATGAAATCAAGTAGAAACTGGATCAAGATCATGTGTTGATGTACTTAAGTTTTAGATCCTGATAACAGGAGAAAGATATTGTTACTGATGTACAGTAGTTGGCTTAGCAGGAAGGTTATTGGAAGCATTAGGATTAACTAGTCGGTCTTCAGTGAAGAAAAGGACTTTAGTGTGATTTCTGTGGCACTGGCATTATTGTAGGTATACATCTGCTTTTTGAGAATACTATAATGTGCCTGCAGTTTAGTTTTGTAATATATGGAGCTCTGATTTACATCATTTTCTCTGAGGCTGGTGTACTTCCTCTTTCATCCTTGGATTTTTGTGGATACACAATTTTTTATTTCATTTGACTGGTAGGAGTATGTCAAGAGTTTCCTTTAATCTAGCATTTAGATCAAAGACCTGATGATTACCAGGAGCCAAATATAAATATTTCTATACTAAATTTTTGAGTCAATTCGTTTTTTAGGCGATTGCTTTCTTACTTTCTCACTAAATTGATTTGAAAGAATATACATGAATGGTCTGACATAAAGAGATTTAAAGCTAAATGTAACAATCAGTGAGCAACCACTGAAATGTGTGACCTGTTTAGTCAGTTTTGCCAAATACAGCTTTACATATAACCTGTCTTGATTGTGTTTTTAATGGTTGTAAGAGCAAGTTCATTCTTTACTGCATGGACTGTATTTTGAATGGTTCAAATCTATTACAACTTATAGGCTTCATACCAAGAGGAGGAAAACTTTATCCTGAGTGAGACAGTGTACTCAACTTGTAAAGGGGTCTGCCAGAGCAGCTGATTGTGGTATAGTTACATATTTACAGGTAAAAGATCACCAATAACTTAATAGATGAATTCACACCCTCCCACTTCCTTACAGACTTGCTAACTTAAACAAGCTGTGAGAGATGTTTAATTGTAAATGTAAATGTTTAATTTAAATTGTGGTTGTTATTGTGTGACTTTATTATTACTGCAGCAATTTAGAATGACAAAAAATGCAGAATATTTATGTAAGACAGAAATATAGTGTTTTTACAATATGTCTGCTATATTAAGCCATAGTTATAATGATGCTGAAAAAAATATATTAGTGCTTTTATTATTGTTGTTATTATTATTAATCCTCGGGTTGGAATATGAATAACTTGGAAAAGACGTGATTTAATGGACAATTATTGTCCACCTACCTTGGAAGTACTAGGCCTGGGCATGATATTTTGTAGCAAAAAAAAAATCACAATTACATAATCAAATGCGACAGAGATAGTGAGGAATTTACTTTACCATAGTATATGACTTTTACAAGCCCTTTAGTTTGGTTTGGGTTGTTTTATTGCAATGAGTTACAGATCTAAAACATTACAGTGTCATTCCATGTCATACACTCCAGCTAAAATTAGCATACAGTACAAGAAGTAGAATAGAATGAACTGTAGGTAAAACACATACATAAACCCAGCAAGTTCTTTTTCCAACATTATCACTCTTTCTCCACTGCCATCGGATTACTTATAAATCATCAACGACATCCAGTTGCAACGCCCTGTTGTCCAGGTCTAGTACCTACCCGCATTGGCCATTTTATCAAGTATATCTGATATATAGATGAGCTTTGTAGGTTTAGATTGATTGACTTCAGTTCATCTGTTTCTGCAGTTTGTCACCTTACACTCTTGGCACAGCAGTGACGCCAACATGGAAGTGAAAAGTTGCTGGGTGTATTGCTGGTTTGAGTTCATCAGACAGCATTGGTGGGCACATGATGTGGCCCTGCCAAAGTTTCTAAATACTTCTTTCGTTTACCTGTTAAAAATATTACAGGCATATCATAACAATATTCTATGCTTATTGTTGTGCAGACACAAGTTCAGTTTAGTGGAATAATGCCCACATGTTGCTGTTTTTTTGGGCGTAAGCACATTTTGTCCCCTTTTATTTAGGTGCTATTTTCATGACCCAAAGTGTGTGTCTGCTCAGAGGTGGGTGGTGTGAAACAAGAAGGAGTATAGAATTAAAGAAAACATGAAAATCAGATGACAAAGTCAAATGCAGCATGAACTGACCAAGTTTTATTGTCAACAGCATGAAGAAAAATGGCACAGTGTAAAAGAATCACATAGTACTGTAGACATTTCATAATTAACGATTGTAAAGTAAAATTCAAGAGTACAATTAACCCACATTTGATTTGTTTGTGTTCAGAAGCACACATTAGATAGGCTGAAACAAGTAGATGCCAGCTGGCTAATAGACTACAACAACCATGTTTTTCATGTTTTGTTTACCATCTACATAATTGTGTATAATTCATTTGACAGCAGAATTGGGCGTAACACCTTAAACACACCAAAGGGGTGTATTTACCTGTAGGCATGCAAAGTAGAACACATACTGAAAAAAGGAGTGCACGCTTGTTGTGCAGTGATTCATAAGTGTATGCTGTTCACTGGGAAAACATGTTGTACCTGACATTTCACATTATGTAGGATTATGAGCAGCCTGCAGTTCATGGATGAGTAAAGTTTTTTTTTTCAGTGAGCGGTGCATGATCAATCCTCTGATACCGAGAGCTGCTAGGAGATGAATTCTGCCCAGGTAAACATATTGAAGCAAGTGGATTCTGTTTCTGCAGACATTTCTAAATAAATACAGCACCAATCACTGTGAATCCCTCAGCTGGCTAGTGTTACTCTCACTGCTAGCTCCTCTGTCTCTCTTGAAAGTTCGTAGTTCTGTATTCATGCTCAAACATGATCATATTTCTGTACGTGTCAGAAAACTGCCCAGATATTGTTTATCACTGAGCTCACAGCAGGAAGGGCCTGGGTTTGATTCCCCCGGATGACCAGGGTTCTTTCTGTGTGGAGTTGTTCTCCCCATGTCGGCATGTTTTCCTCCAGGTGCTCTGATTTCCTCCCACCATCCAAAGACATGCAGTCAGATGAACTGGAGATGCTAAATTGCCCCCAGAATGTGTGTGTGTGCCTTGCCATGTGTACAGTGTGTTTCCTGCCCTCTACCCATTCAGCGCTGGAATAGTCTCCAGCCCCAAACCCCCTCAACCCCCATTGGTGACCAAGAAGTTTAAAGGGTTTAAAAGATGGTGAATGTAAGTGTGAGGTCTGTGTACCGTGCAGCATAACACAGTGAGTAACAGTTTAAAATGCATAAACCATAAAATGAAAAATGCCTTAAAAACATGGAAAATACCTGAAACAGAACATCCAACGTCCTAGATACTCCTAGAAGAGTATGTTCTTACTTGTTCGTCTGGGTCTCACACTAAATCTGTCATTTGGTGGCCAATAATTCAGCACTAGCACAGGAGACAACCTGTTCATCCCAACCGTGCTTGATTGAAACTCAGTAAGCAGTTTATTGCAGGCTACTTGGAGAGAGAAGTGTGTTTCTGTTTATCATCTAAAATCTCACAGCCTGGAAACAGTAAAATTGCAGAGGTGGTGATGTAAATGTACTCATCACAAAGATTTTGGAATTATACCTGTTTTACCGCCCTTTTCTCTGATTGTCTTTATAACTGATAGATTAAATTTGACAATTTGAGTTCATCTTTTCTGATGATATATTATACTGTCGCCTCACAAGCTGTACCACATCATGATGTCCAGTGAAGCCTGCATTTGTGTGCTTCTAATGACAAGCTAGCAATATTAAGGTTGATAAACAAGAGTTTGTTTGTCTATGAAAGTGTGTAGTTTACACATGTGGTAAATATGTAGATTTTGTACATTTATTTTTAATATATTTATCAAGTATTCATTGCAGCCCCAGTGCAAACCAGAAAAAAAGTGTTGTTGTTTTTTTTCTAAGATATATTTTTAAGTTAATGTTATTGCTGTTAAGTAATATGATGTGTATTTTTTGCAGACAGCAAAGCAGTGGCCAAAAATGAGAAAATTAAATGAGGTCCCTGCCACAACCTACAGGGAGCACAAGCACAATGCACTGTTAGTCAGTGGTAAGATCATTACCCAGTCAAGGTGGTCAACATTTTATGCAATTTGGACTGATAAACATGCTAAAAACATAAATAATGAAAGTGTTGTTCAATAATATCTGTAAATATAGATTAATTGTTTTTTTTTAGTACAGAAACGTAATTTATTAAACATAAATATCATTCTTATGTTATATGTATTATAGGTTACACTTTTGCATGCTCACAATAATGATTAGAAGTCATTTGTGTTTGGGGGAGGGGGGCATTTATGTGTTTATATTTAATTAAATACAACATTTTCCATCACACAAATCTGCCTGATTTTGCTGAGATTCTTGGCTGAGAATCATTTGCCAAATTAAAGGTAATGAAAGTGTTGGCTATTCCTTTTTCATATCTTTTTTTACTTCACTATTTTTATTTACTTGTGGTATTAAACGCCCTTGACATGCTAGAGGATGTTCTTCAACATCTGATACATGTCTGTAAATAATTTTGTGAATGATTCAGCTAAAAAAGAACATTTTGTCTAACTAATCAAGATCAACTCAGCAAATTTCTTTAAGCATTGTTGACAGCCATTCAGGATGTGGAGGAGACTAGCCTAGCTGATCTCCACCGTGACTTGGATGACCCTAAGGATCAGGTGATTAGCAGGAGGTGATAGTCGGTCAACAGGAACTTTGAACTACAGTGGCTTTACACAGAGTCATTCCACCACAAATAATAAAACACAGACAAGGTGTAGAGGTGGTCAGGTCATATGATCAACATACTAATTCTCCTTCTTAGGCGGTGCTGCAGAACTTGAAAAGTTTGTTCAGTCACCACCAGATTTCAGAACACGTCCTAAACAGAAAGGGACGATATGGCACAAATATAATATCCATCAATCCTTCAATATATCATGATATTGTTTCAGACACCTGAGCTGTTCTAACAGAGAAGAAAGAACCAGCAGTGCTACATTCTGAAACATACTAATAAAAACTGAACACAAAAGTTTTTGTTAAGTGTGGCAGGCTGTGTTGCAACAGGACTAATTTTGCTCTGTTCATAATGGAACATGCAGTTGGTCAGTGCTGTACAAGTACTTATGATGTGCACAACATGTTAAGAAAAGCATATTGTATTGCTTTGTGACGTAAATTGTCATGATACAGAAATATAGTACTGTACAAGTGTTTTAGGCATTTGAGGACATGATTTTTGAAAAAGCTATTTTTCCAGACATGAAGCTTTCTTTTGCACAGCAAATATATTAATATTACTTTATTAAGCTAAATCAAGATGGTGAAGGAGTAATAAATTCAGAATAAATTCATCTAATGTCTGGGGCATCCAGGAGAAATCTGGAACTAAACTTCAAACTGGCTTATGAGATAGTATATGCTTCTTTTAAAATAAAATACTCTGTATTGTATTTATGCTTATTTACATCTGTTCTAATGATATCTGGAGTCTGCACTGGTGAACATACACTTATTGCATTAAAGGCTTTTAAACAATGAGCTTAGGTGCCTAAGACTTTTGCACAGTACAGTGTGTTGTCCTTTTGCTCAGTCCTAATCCTAACCACCTTTAGCATTTCTGAGCATCATACACAAGCTCAAACATCTTTTGGAGGAGTGGCCCAGCAGCAAGCAGCACCTGTGCATCTCTGATTTACTGAAAGGCAGAGAGTAGATGTTGTCATGACTGCCTTTCGACTCCCAGCAAAGCAACAAAGTAAATGTAACAAAATCTTTGCTTAAAACTGTTCACACAGAACAAGAGCCAGCTTGGTCAAGCAGCTTCAAGTATAAGGAGTTTGGTCACCTCTTCCTCAGCTTCAGCAAGGCCACAGCATTCACTCCCCTCAGTAGTTTCAATGGTGAGAAGTATGGATGGGACCTTTGGTGCCAATATCAGATATTTTTCATGTATATATCTGCCAGTGCTGATAGTTAAACATATTGTGCGCTCCACAAATAAAAATATATTTCCAGCAAAAATGCTTCAAAATGGCTTGGAAAAAAAATCTGGTTCCATTGAATTACATTGCAATTGTCCTCTCCTGTAAAGATACTTTTTTGGAGACACTTTGGACAGTGACTATAGATATAAAGTAGATATCTACCTGGATTAGCATTACAAAGTAATATGACATTTATTATAAAGTGTTATAAATACAATACCCTCCATAAAGTGCACATATTTCAAGTGTCAAATATCAGGTTAAATTTTGGTCAAAACTAAACAAGTAATTCTATTTTTTAAAGAAAATATGTGCCAATAATGATATGATCATTGTGAATTTCCTTTTTTGGACAATGAACAAAGTAAAAAATGTTATTTTGACTACTGGTAGAACCTTCTGATTAGAATTCTTGATTTTACAGGTTCTTGTCATATGTTTAACATAACTATAATGACTGATCTTTACCTGTCATCGCAAGACACAAAGATAAATAATCTGTACAAATAGTCAGATTTTATAGGACCATTGTTCATACTGGTGACAAAAGTGTGAGCATGGTTTATTTAACCCCTTCTATTATGTCATGGGTCAATCTTACCTGTCTCCACTTTGACTTCTGAAATACTGACTACTCTCTCTGAGGAAAATGTTTTTTAAACAGTTGTTACAATCGTAAATATACCATATGTTCTCATAATTTATCTTTCTAAATCTTCTGTGAGTTTATAATTATGTTTTATTGCTTGACTTCACCCTTTGCTTGTTTTTAAGAGCACTTAAACAGTGCAGGTCAATTTGACACTTAACATTACGAATGTATTTTTTAAAACATAATAGGAGGGTTAATTTAAGCTTCAACCAATAAAAAATCAACCAATAAAAAAACAAAATTGTGTCTTTCATTTGATTTAAAATATAATAGTCTTTCAAACTAAGAAATTGATATAATTTACCAATAACATTAAAATAACTTTAAAATAACTTTAAAATGCTGTACCTGACTAATTTTAGGAAATTGATTTACTGACAGAACTTAAGGTGTATGTAGGCTCCTCCCCAACAAATTCATAAAACAGGCTTTTTTTTATCTCCAAAGGACCTTCAATACATCAAATACATAAATAAATAAATACACACATTTCCATACTTTTAATTTGTCTGATTTTTTAATTTCTCACAATATAAACAGTGTAACAGAACAGGGCAGTTTTTTTTAAAGTACAGCAGTAGCTCTAAAATAAAGAGGGAATTTCCCAACAAACTGCTAACAAAATTCTAGAGTTAACAAAACACTGAGCTCGCTAGTCATGCATATGCCTTCATACCTCTAACTCTAACACTGAACTTGTCATTAGCTCTGTGCAAATGATATCTGGTAGTCACTAGTTTGCATGCCAGCGGTGAAAAACAGCACGTTAGCACCACCACGTGGTTAATAATTGTACAACATTCACTTTTGTCAAACGCTCTCATAAAGCGAACTGTCCCGTTTCAACAGAACTGTTTATTAGACTCTATTATCAAATGTAAACCGGGCATGTTTTTAGTGTCTTTGTTGTGAAGATAATAACAGCAGCTGCTGCTCACGTGGCTCCTGGAACATAACAACAGGTTGACAGTAGCACTAAGACACAAGTGAAGATGAGCGAGGCTTCTCTTGGGTGGGTGAGTGGGGACGGCGGAGGGTGTGCAGACGGATTTATTAACTGTTAGTATACGCAAATCTCAAGATCTCAAGAAAAAAACACTTTGTTTCACAACGAACTAACAATCTTACAAAGTTGGATTAAACACACAGACACACATATCGCTGAGTTTTTGTGGATTTCTTCTCAACAGAAATTACATGGAATATCGTTGCATTTATTATTATTTATTATTTTTTTGTATTTATTACATCTTACCTGTCTTTAATTAAGTTGTGTACTGATTTGTTAAAGTTTCCTATTTATTTAAATATATGCAAGTCTGTGTAGAATATATATAATATATTTTTTATATATTTTAACTGCACATCTATGATGCTGTTTCATGTTGTATAATTAATTTAACTGCGATAATCACTTACACACATTTTGTAATGCAGGTTTAATCTCTCTAAGACTCCGTGTTGACATGCTGAAAGAACACAAAGAAAGAGAGCGTTTATTCACACTCCGGCTGCTCAGGAAAGTCTCCTCGGTCACACCCTGCAGTTCTGCGTCTTTGCGCACGTGCAGCGCTTTTGAAAATCAGGCGGTAAGACACACCCAGCAGCCCAACTTTTCAACGTTTCATACGTTTAAGATCGTACAAGCTTAACACAGAGCACTCCTTCACTTTTACAGTCTCCTGTTATGTTCTCCACCTCTCTGTTGAGGTAGGGGTCTGCTCTTCCTCCTTATTCCCTTTACAGCGGGATCCTCCTCGAAATAAGCTCTCGGGTGATTTTAAGGGAACCGAGCTGAATGTTTATCCGGATTTCGTTTGTATCCTGAATACGTTTGTTTGCGTCGTAGTTTAGGCAGATTTTGCAAATGTTCTTGCTTAGTTTGGGGATTTAAAATGTGTGCAGAGCTTCTTGTGGATATGAAACACGCCGGCTGCGTGTGTGTTAGTTTGTAAGGGTGTAAATGATGTGTGTTTAGCGGAGATACTTCGCGGCGGAAACACTTGTTGGGACGGGCGCTGTCCGAGGTCCTGAAACGCTGCATTAATGAACTGGACGCCGTCTTAGAGCTGCTGTTGGTCCAGAACAGGTTTATTTAAAATGAACAATTTAAATTAATCAACTAGGGAACATCTTGGAACGAGAAACTTTTTTTTTCATCTGGCTCGTTTTTAATTCCAAAGACGTCTCAATTTATGGTTATAATTTTTGTTTCTTTTTTATTTTTTTAAGTTTTCTCCCCGTTTGTCATGTTAAATACTTTCCTGAGACATATTCAGTAGTTACCACAGTCAGACAACATCTGAAACATTAGCACAGATTAGCCTGTTGAGGTTCCTACAGTGGCCAATGTTTTTAAACAGTCTGCCGCCATTTGAATATAATCATAAACAATTTCCAGCACTTCGGTTATTATTATTATTATTATTATTATTATTATTATTATTATTAGTCCATTCTGATATATAAATATAGGCCTACTTAAATTCATAAAAATTATTTATACATACGAATTGCGTCATCGCATGAGAGCCAATGCAGAAACAGGCTGATTTGTTAGGATTGTGCTGAAAGTGTAAATACTAATCATCATATTAATAGTGATAAGGAGGGAAGAATAATACGGTGAACAACCGTGTGGTTTTGTTTTTCATGCTTAAAAAAAAACTTGCGTGACGAAAGAAAAGCATAAAAATGTTACATTGCCACCTCAATTATACCCTATAAACTACTTCTCCAAGTTAAAGTGAGATTAAGCAGAAGCGTAATTTGCTTAAAGAAAGTGGTCTTTACTCGAGTCGCTGTAGATCTTATGAGACCATTTAAAATATATCTTTACGGTCAGCTGAAAAATATTTCAGCCTATTAAAATATATATATAAAATGTGGAATTTTCTCACTTTAAAATAACGATGAGAAGCAACTTTAACCACGTTGCGCTGCCGGCTGCATCACTTCACCACTCGCGGCTGGTGTGCATGTGCGGACGGCTTTGGCTGCGTGTTCGAAAGCAGAAAAAACTCTCTCTCGCTCTTGTCATAATATATTTAGTCACTAGAGGGGGCTTGGACCACGACTGATTGGTATCATAACGCCACGAACCTGCAAAACACTTCTCTTTCGCCTTTCAGGGGATGGTACGCATAAGGTTCTACTTATTCTACCGGTGTGAAATAAATTCACTCGCTTTCATGGACTTAAAAAAAGGTACTCTTTTTAAAGACACCTCGCGTGGTCTTCTACACGATTTGGAGCCCTGGTGATTATCCCAGCCTTCTGCTACACGATTAATTTCAGTTATTGGATAAGGGAAATTGGCATATTTATGTGTACCTGCTTATATATAACCAAATATCTTATTGTGCCTTATTTTAAGTATCTGAGGGTGCACCTGAATATGAGGGTACAGATGCATTTTGTGCACTTTTTTCTAGTCTGAAATCTGAGACCATAAAAAGAAAGCAGGGCTGTGCAGTAGGGCTGCAGATAAACGTCCCCAGTGTGCTATCTTGGCCTTCTCATTCATCATCATAACTACCGTTTAGTGTAAAATTAACAACGACTTAACTATTATAGCAATAAACACGGGCATGCATTAGCCTCTACCATAAATTGATGAGCGCTTGACAGATTCCACAACCCTACACGTACGATGGGCATGTGTGCTACTGAAACTTGTCTACTTGAATTAAGGACGGTCAGATGTAATCAGAGTATCATAGAGCTCGTGCGTATGGGTTCGATTTAAATTCAGGCACATATTTTAAAGTAAGCTTTCTCTCTCTCTCTCTCTCTCTCTCTCTCTCTCTCTCTCTCTCTCTCTCACACACACACACACACACACACACACACACGCACACCATTGCTTTTTATATAAGAACTAGTACTCACGTTTATAATTTTTTTCCACAGACACCTAATCCCTTTGATTATATCTAATACCTGCCAAACCCCAGATGGCATGCCCACCCATCGCTCAGTGTGATAATGCCATTGTGGGATCTACCCATTAATATTAATTTTCAGTCTCTGAATCTGTCTGAACTACTAAAGCTTGAAATTTCTCTAAAAAGGCAAGGCATGACTTACTAGGGATTTTTTTGGATAATTCCCATTCCGCTTCTCTTTCTTTCCTTTGAGGTGAGACTCACTATATTCACTATTTTGGCTTAGGGTGGTTAAAGGTTTCCTTTTTTTCGGTCTTTGGAAATGCACGTCGAGTCCCTGCAGATTTTCATTTTAAGCAGCCTGTTGATTAAAATGTTTATCACCGTCAAATAGCCTATTGGTTTCAGCTCCGACAGAACCTCGTTTTAATGATCTCTCTATAGTCGCCCATTTGACTCCAGGCCTGTTACGCTCCCAGCCTTCACCACGTCCCGCTTAATTCGACGATTGTAAAGCAAAGGTCTAATCGAGCATTTGTCACCGGTTTCCATGCTAAGGTAAAGCCTGTTCAGTACAATCTTTAGCCTTGCCTATATAATAAAGGTGATAATGATGATGAGGAGGATTTTGGCAACCTGATTATGGCGATGCATGTCATATAGAAACACCAGCAAGGCCAGACTGATTCAAATAGCCTGGGAGTCCTCGATCTCCATCTGCGCCTCTCCACGGGGCCTTAACGTCCACCAACAAACTCAAGTGTTCTGGGAGCGCGGGCGCACACAGGTGTTCACACATGAACTGTCCGTGCGTTTGGCAACTAAGTGATACACAGCCTAAAAGCGTGAATCATTGTCTTGTTTTCTCCTCAAAGAATGTGAAGCTCCTTTCTTACATGTTGCAATAAATATAAACGACGGGTCGCCTCTCTGCGCCTGAATACAACGAACTAGAAAAGGCTTTCTTTACAGGGGCGTCGCTTTTTAAACAGTAGTTTGCAGACTGTTGAATTAAATGCACCAGAAAGTTACATTCGACTACTTATACTCCCTAAAATAAATTGTCTTCGAGAATAAATGCATACATAGCGTAAAGTGGCCTACATGCACGCCCAAACAAAACAGATGTATATGTACACGCATACTTAAACACAAGTCATTGAGAGACTAATTACGTTTACGCATTACAGGCATACGACAGTAAAGCAGACCTGTTTTAATAAACTGATGACCCCTCCGGCTGACCATCCATACACCCCGAAAAGTAGCATTCGAGACTGCGCATGTCCAGATAACTTCACGTACATAGAAATCAGTAGCCTGTTTGCGTGATCCGAACCATTTACGTTTTTGGGCTGTATCTGAAAGACAGAATGACAACCTGGCAGATCAAGTGTGCCTGTTAATTGATTAATTGTAATTATTTTTTTTATTTGTTTATTTATTCATGCATCTATTTATTTGTTATATGTCAAGTAATATATACAGCTTCAAAAGATTTTAAACAGAATGTAAACCACAAGGGAATTAAAAATACGAAATAGGTGGCTGGAACTTTTGGATCACTGGGTCTACATAAAAACCAGACAAACTGGCTGTGATTGAATATTATGTTGATTTCAGATGAAGACCTTTTCCTGTGACAGCCAAAAGAGAAGCGCATGGCATGCACCCAGTTACGCGCTGTAGAGACGTATGGTTTAAAAAGTAAAAAACAAAACGTGGTGCGAGAATTGTGCACAAAATGTAATGAGAGTAGAGGAGTAGAGATAGAGGGAATGAATATGCAAGCCGTTAAACATGAACAGGATGCTGCGCTGATTTATCTTTTCCCCGGATAGTAAAACGCGCACATGCGGGCCAGTCGGTCACTTTCCTGCACGGCGTCTCTAGTGAAGATGTGCTCGCGACTCTGAAGCCTTTCACTGAATCATGGCATTTAAGTTTAAACACATTAAGTCAATATTGGTGTGTAAAACGGGTTCCAGTAGTTTGCTATGCTTTGTGAAACTGAGATTCTGTTATAGTACAGATCGGTCATCGGTCACAACCCCCCACCCCCCAACACACACACACACACACACAAACTTTCAACTTTCTATATCTCTATCTCTCTCTCTCTCTCTCTCTCTCTCTCTCTCTCTCTCTCTCTCTCTCACACACACACACACAAACTTCTCTGCAATGAGCGAAAAGCGGTTGAAGCATGTCTGGAGGTGCGCTATTGGCGACACTGAGGCTCCAGTGTGTTTGATATCGGTGTATGATGGGCTCAGTCCCGCCGCCGCTCTTTCCCGCGCAGGGCTTTGTCTGCCTTATGCTCTCAGTCCCCGTAGGAGGCGTATCGCTTCATCTGCTTTGATCAGTGTCCGCCGTAAAGGAGCTGGGCTGGCGAGAGAAAGAAGGAGGAAACGCGGAGAGAAGCGGGGGGTGTGTGGAGGTCAAGGTTAGCCTTGTACCCTGTCTGTACAACGCAATACAAAGGGTGGTATTTCTGCACCACAGAACTAGTTTTTTGCAGTCGACCTAAGTTGCCGGTTGCAGGTTATTATAGCAGCTTCCATAATCAGAGCGAAAGAACGTATTTTGTCACGTAAACTGCTGCTGTATTATATCGGTTTATCATGCAAAAACGTTTTCTGCATGCATTAAATATGATGTTATATTGTTTAATATTACCAGGTTAAGACAACAAACTCCCAACAAAGCATGTTCCCAAAGTCAGCGGCTCGGTATCTAAACGCACCTTGCCACGCACGAGGCTCCCGGCTGTCACAGCTTCGTCTCGCTTACTGCATGCGGAATAACTGCCACCGGCACGACTTCACAGAAACACCGAGAATCCTAACAGCGACATTAAACACTGCTCTCCCACTCTCTCCTTCTTGTTTTTTTTCAGTTGGGTGGACATGCTACCGTCCTGCAAAACGTCAGTCTTTGAGCACGTTCACACATTAAAACATGCCTGCGCAGGTCCAGGCATCACTTTGTTAACATGAACTGTGTCTGCAGTATTAAGATGGTTCTGTCCACTCGCTACCAGCTTCTGCTAAAAGTTTCTGACACTTCGCCGCTGAGCCCACAACTATCCCGCGCCAACACACCGATCGATTCTTCTCCAAAGCGAAACACACCAATAACAACGTAGCCCGTAAAACATTGTCACTCACTGACCACACCTTATCTCGCAGGTTCGTCTTTCCATCCCAGCTCCTCTCACTCCCAGAGTCCCTCCTGCCTTTCTCCCCTTCCCCGCAGACTGGCGCCTGCATGCTCGCTCTCCCGTGATTGTGTCGCGCAGCCTGGCTAAGACTAGTCCTACTTCATCTACTTGGCGGGGATGTGTCTCTGTCTTCCTCCCGCCTCGCGTGCGCGCAGCCTACACGCTCCGTGCCTCTTTACGTGGCGTTATTTGAAATGTTTTAAGCATCTTCTAGTGGAATCCGCGTGGAAACGCTCTCGTGCACCCCCTCCCTCTCCCCCCGCCGCCATTCTGACCTGAACACAGCTGAAACTTATTAAACCCCAGCCCCCTTTGTAGTGGGCTGCTCCCATCATATAGTCGTCACTGTGGTATGGGTTTTAAAACTAGGCTGCACTTGTGTAGTATTTAAGTCCCACCTACATCATTCGTACAAGAAAAAAAAACTGTGAGTGCCCAGTTTTACTTGACGGATGTCCCTCACGTAATATTTAACTCTTTTGGGGAGGGGGGTGGTTCCTGTGGCCTGGCTCGGGGACATGAGGAGCTCCTCCGGTACGCCTGGTGCGGAACCTGTCCGTCTTGTTCACGCGCAACCTGATCGTTTGTTTTTCAGCACAGGTTCGCCCTCTCTCAGCGTCCGTTTGAACTCTACTCTACACTTCTGTTGGACCACGCACGAGCTGAACGTGTGTTTCAGCCAGTGTTCGCACTCGCTAGCCCTGGTCAATGTCCACTGAAGCAGCTTCTATTAAAGGTTTCTTTCCCCCTCCCCTCGCGTAGCGCATGTCCAGCCCCCCTGAATCTCATGGCCATTGGCTTTTCGTGGTCCGTGTTCCTACGTCCACCCCCTACATACACACACACACACACGCACACACACACGCACACACACAGAGCACGCTGCTTTCATTAAACTCTCTCTCTCTTTCTCTCTCTCTCTCTCGCTCGCTCGCTCGCTCGCTCGCTCTCTCACTCGCCTCTTGTCCGGCCCCCTGATCTTTCTGTCCATTGGCTTCTTCGGGTCTATTTTTCATGTCCAGCCCCTAATGAGTGTCCATTGGTTTTGTTATTTCCACTCCCTCCTCCCACTCCCCGGCTTTGCCCTGCCCATGTTTTGTATGTCTGTGTCCATCCATCTCCTGACGTTCAAGTTCGCAGGGACGTCACGTCCGCACTTGAACTTGCAGCTCAGGGGGGCTTTTGCCATTTTTTCATCTCTCTCTCTCTCTCTTTTCAAAAAAGCCATGACGGCTATCCCACAATCCATCTTCCCAGCGCCATCTTTCTATTATTTCTAATTTATTTTGGATGTCAAAGGCATTGATGAAGATATTTTCTCTGGAGTCTCCCTTCTAACCCGGCTCTCCCGATGTGAACCGAGCTGAAAGCCACCACCAACCACCATGTCTCGCCGCAAGCAAGGCAAACCCCAGCACTTAAGCAAACGGGATTTCTCGCGTAAGTACAGCATGTGTGTGTTGTGTCCTCCTTTCCCTCACCTTTTTCTCGCTGTCCGTGTGTAACGCGCGGTAAAGAGGAAAAAAGGCAGCTATCGCGGAGCGAGGCACACTGGACAGTGGACAGCGAAGACCGTGGTCAAGTGGACTTCACTCTAAGGAGCGTGGCGAGTCGCTCGCCGATCGTGAAACGTACCTTCGCCTGCTGAAAGTTTGTTTTCTGCTTTCCTCCGTATACCGCCCGCTGAAATTCCCAAGAAGTTTAGAGCGCGATTTTCTTCGTAGCACGTGCGTTGGCTTCCGTGCCCCCGTCCGTCTGTGTCTCTGACCACCTAAGACCCGTTAAGGTGCCGGACTGTGGTAGGTATGCAGCTCCAGCTCTGGCTCTTAGCGCTGTGTTGTGGAGTAAACCGTAGCAGTCGGCTGCGAGCGATTCTGGGCAGGATTTCCCCCCTCGCGTACTATTTTTGGAAGATTTTCAAAAAGTGGAAGTGGATTTTGATTGGGAAGGGAAAAAAATCTCGTGTCCGACTGTTTACAAGCGCGGCGTGCGCGGCGCTACCCACCGGCAGCAGCGCTGCACCGGAGACCATCATCGCGTATTTGAAACTGACCTTACAAACTCGAGCCTGCATACACAGAGCCGTGTTTTTAGAACTTATCGCAGTTTTCAGACAGAAAGCACGAAGCCGGCTGTAGTACTCGAGCACTGTCGAGCTTTAAGGCAGGAGCAACAGGAACGCGGCTAGAGCGCCGGTGCTCTCTCTTTCTCTGTTTTTAGTATTGATATTATACGTGGAGAATTTTGATTTCCGTTTAATTAGTCATAAATGGCAGTGACCCAAAGACACATCAACATGGTACTGTAATTTTTAACTTTTTACACACACACTCAAAGCAGTTTAAAATCCAGAACAAGACTGACTGAATGTTTTCATGCGTTCTTTAATAAATAGACTCTAAAAAAGTGTCCGCACCGAATCGTTAATAATTGCATTGTTATGCAGAGTGGGCCTGTTTCATATTTTATAGCTCCATAAGCAATGCTCGTGAATGTGGCGATTATCCTATACAAAACCGCAGCATTATTGTTCCTGTCTGGACTCGTTTTCTTCAAACGACACCGAGCTTCAAAAGAATTAGGCTCCCTTTTACGTGATAAACATGCTTGACACAAATCCCACGTTGTTGTAACGTTGTAACGTATCGTGTAACATTATTGGGTTTCCCCCCCACACATGCACATACACACAGGCTGTTGGGTTTCAGTGCCGTCTCCAGGTCGCACGCCAGTCTCTCTCTCTCTCTCTCTCTCTCTCTCGCTCGCTCGCTATGTCTCTTTCTCTCTCTCTCTCTCAGCCGTGTGTGTCGTCCGTCGCTAGGAGGCACACTACGATCAGAAACTGGAAATGAACTTGAACCTGATCGATTTTGCCGCCACCTCTATCTGCATATTTGACGATAGGTTTGGAAGAGAGGGAAACTTGCTATGCAGACCTGCAGCCCAGTTCACACCCGGAACCACGTGCGTTGTTTGGCGAATTGTAGGTGAATTAGTAAAGAAGTGGGTTAATCAGGGGAGAAGAAGCTCCACGTATGCTTAGAGAAACTTAACAAGTCGGTCACACTGGCGCTGAGATGGCTTTTGACTGTCAGACACCAAAACACCAATCGAGCGCTGAACGTTTCTCACTTTAATATAGAAAACACGAAAACACTTCAGTCTTCAGTAACAAGTATTGTAAAGTATTTATGATGTGTTTATTCATTTTCTCAAACACTATGCGATCTGCTTTTTAAAAGCATATATATATATATATATATATATATATATATATATATATATATATATATATATATATATATATATATATATTCCCTCTCTATTTTGTAATATAATAGATTTCGAGAAAGGCTGGGTTAGTTTTCGAGAAAGCTTGGTTAAAATTCTAGTTTAAACGGTCCTCTTATAAATAAACTCTTTAACTTTAGACTGTATGGGTTGTTCTCTTTACTACACTTAAGTGCAGCTCCACTCCACAAAAAAAAAAAATAAGAATAAAATAAATTGTGTGACAGAGAACAGTGAACGTATTTATTAAACGTTTTTAATTACTCGATCTCTGGTTGTTTATATAATGAGGACTAGTTTTCCGTTGACTATACGTACAAATACGTCAGCCAACTAAATTTGCATTTGAATTAATCAGCCTTAAGCACTGAAAGGAGAACTACAGTTAGACTATAAAAAAACCGATGTAAGAATATGTACATCAATGAAAAGGCACCTACAACTACCCGAAACTTAACATTTCTTAATCGTTGAAGTTCCTCTTTAAAGAGACGTTGGGGAGTTAAATCCACGCAGGTAAAAAAAAAAGCGCGCAGGGCGCTACAAAGCCCCCCGCTGTTCTCCGGAAAGAGCCCACGTTTAAAGAAGTAGGCTACGGACCAGGCGGCTTTTCAGCCCGTGCTATCGTTTTGTCCGCGATCAGGCGCACATGTGGTGAACGTCTGGGTGCTCAGTATGCTAAAATCATTTAGCCTCATTCTCAAGAACAAGAGCTCAACACATTAAAAAAGAGGGGGAGGAAATCAAAATCCGCCTTTATCAGTCTTCACTAACTAAAATGAGAATCTATTTTTTGATCCTCTGCGGTTTTAAGTCCATTAAAGTGCGAGATTGGCAGCTTAGTAAAGAAGGTCAGGATGCTTTCGGGCTGGGAAACTCGCAGAAACCCTTCGTGCAAACACTTCCTAAAACACTGCTCTTCTCCTCCACTCTGGTAGCATCGTCCCGCGTCCCCCCTTTCTCCTGCTGGAGGAAACTTTATCACGAAAACAGAAAGAAAAAAAGTGCAGCCACCGATGGCGCGTTGCTGGAGCCAGTTGGGAAAGTGGTTATGGAGGAAATAAAGTATCGCGCATGATCTTGCTTTGGTTTGCATATCTTTGGTTCTTAGCCTACAGATGTGTTAACCACGTCCAAATGGGTTTTTACTTCACATGTGCGCCGAAAAAAAAAAAAAATCTCAACTTGGAGCGAAAAGAAAGGGAAGCCATGAGCTGAGTGGTGTTGCCTTGCACTGTACTAAATACTAAATCAAAGGGTTAGTAGAGAAAGATGAAAGAAAAAAAGGATGTATGTAAAAAGCAGATTCTGTCTTTAAATTGAAATATTCTGTCCACTGTGGTATTTGTTAATGCAAATCTTTGCCACTTAACTGGAGTGCAGTAATCACTTTTCCACTTTTCATTTGATAAGGAAACAAAATATCATTTTTATGTCCAATTTAATAAACGGATAATACTTGAATCTATCCAGAAGAGGGAATTTGAAGAGGGGGGGAATTAAAAATGGCTCAAGTTAATGAACTAATTGTGCGAATGTAATCATAGCAGAGAAATTCTGGTGTGAAGATAACAATAATCTGTAATATTTGGTTGGTATGATTTCTCTGTCAAATCGGTTGCGTTCATCTCAACACCCCTAATCGCTATGTTTCTCTCTGTCCCTGCTTCTCTCTGTCTCATTCCCTGTGTCTCGCACGCCGTCGCTTCCCGCGAGCAGCCGAACCCCTGTCGTCTGTGGTCTCAGAGGAGAGGCAGGAACAGCACGGGCTGGTACAGGTCGCTCCGGAAGGGGACCAGGACCTGCTTACTTGCGGCCAGTGTCAGATGAACTTCCCTCTGGGGGATATCCTGATTTTTATTGAGCACAAACGGAAGCAATGCAGCGGCACCCTGTGCATGGACAAGGCAGTGGATAAACCCCCTTCTCCCACACATGGCGAGCTGAGGAGAGCCTCCAACCCTGTAGAGGTGGGCGTCCAGGTCACACCGGAGGATGATGACTGCTTGTCAACATCGTCTCGAGGAATCTGTCCTAAACAGGAGAACATTACAGGTAAACGTAGCCCGAATGACATGGCAGTTATTGGAGAGGCGGTAAATGAATGGGAGAGATTTCGTGTCTTTTAGTTGCATGTCGTGCGTGTGTATGTATGTGTGTGTGTGGGTGGGTGTGTGTGCTCAGGGTGTCTGTGATGCACACTTTTTTACGCTGTGGAATTGAGTGGATGTGTAGGCCACATATCGCACACACATGTTCCATCTCCGTGGGGTTTCTCGTCCACCACTCTGGAGACACATATCAGAGTGTTGAATATTTACGAGCTGTGGGGTTGGAGGATTGGGGGCTTATATATCACATCATTGCATGACTCTGTTAGAGCACGAAGATGAAGGAAAAAAAAAAACATTCTTTGTTCTGATTTATTGTCTAGAGCTCATCGCAGTTTGGAATCAGCCTGGCTCTCACTCTGCACTGTGACAGGGTGGGATTTTGCTAATTAAACTCAGTCTTACCGCATACATCATGTATCTCAGACATGCTTGTGTTGGCACATGAGCGAGTCTAGTATTTTACCTCTCTTCTCTCAGCCATCATTGGCTTTTCGGGGCAGCTAAACAGTTAACCCTGCTCAGGTACTACCCTGGGATTCATTCTGGTTTAACCAAGTGGTGCTTTTTTTCCATAGTAATCAGATCCAGTCCAGTGGTGAAGAGGCCCATCGAGCCTTGACTTTAAGTTGCCATTTTGTGATCAACCAAAGTAGAGCACCCAGGGTGTGTCAGGAGGACGGCACATCCACGCCAAGAGAATTAGGGAATGAGAGAGAGAGAGAGATAGAGAGAGGGAGAGTGAGTGAGACAGGACAGTTTGGGCGCTGGAGGGCTGGTTGGAGGAGATCGTGGTGTGACAGGAGAGGCCATCCCCTCAGTGTGTGTCCACAGGCCCGTGGGAAATGCCTTTCTGCGCTGCTCATGCTCTCTCATGTGGTTTCCACAGATGCATCTTGATTTCACTGCGGTTTTTACACGGCCACATCTTATCCGTGTAAATGTATGCCTGCACATTTTCACTTTCTGACCAAAATGAAAAAAAAAAAAAAAGAAAAAAAGAAGGGTGAAACGGAAATGGAAGACCGTCCGGTTATTTTCGGATGTTAGGGGACAGTCGCTTATTTAAAGGATCTTAACACCACTAATTATTTGTTTTAGTTTTTGCGTATTTTAATTAGAACGAGTTCCAGCGGTTGACTTCCTGCACTAAATAAGGCATGGGAACACATGAAATACTGCAACGGAAACAAAGAACCAAACAAGACAGTTTATCACTTTGATTGTAAACAACCTTAAAAAAGAAATGTCTGGAATCCATCGTGTTAAAATGTGACCCAAGGTAGTCATAAGTCTCCCCGTGCCCTGAGTAGCTAGCTTTAGTGAAGTAAGCCATTATTGTTCTTCGTGTAACATTAGAGATGTGATCTTGGAGGCTATATGAGTGAGTATGTGTGTGAGAGTGTGGCTGCTGGAGGTGATTTACAGAGAGCGTTTGTTGGGAGAAGAAAAAGTGTGAGTGAGTCTCTCCAGCCTGTTTTTCTGCCCTGGCCTCACATTGGGCCATTCTCTGGTCTGCTTCACGGATCAGGTTCCGGGAAGCGCCTTAGGCCCAGTCAGTCTCATCTACAGTCGTTTGGGCCTCGCCCTCATCGAGGGCTAATTATTGGGTACACAGTCGTATCATCAAGCCGTTTCTATTCCCGGGTTCTCTTTTACGTTGTGGAGTCAGTGAATCTTAAGGAACAATGAACTCCCAGGTGCTGTGAATAGAGTTATATGGGGCTTGTGGTCTGCTGTGGTTCCAGTAGCCAGTGCATACATTTCATTGATTTAGGTTTTAATGGATAAGGGTGGTAAGCAAGGTCAGCTAAGTCTAGTTAACCCCTTTGTTTTAAAGATGTTGATGCCATTACAGCACAAATTATACAACCCCTTTATACACGCCAGCTACCGTGCACACGTCTCTTGTTTCTGTCAGACGCTAAACTGGTTTATTAAACTCATTTACATCATAATGTAGCAGGGTTCAGCTGATAGCGCTGGGTCACTGGTATTATGTGTGCTTCTTATGTTTTAAAACAGCTTTGTGGGAAAGACTTTAACAGCTTTTGTGCGTGTGTTACAGAATGAGCTACCATCACTGGTCAAAAGAATTCTTAATTAGCCCTGTTGCTGGTTTTAGCCTAGACTGTAGGTTACGGTGGATGTGTAAACAAAAAATGATGTTAATGAGGGATAGAAGTAGGTTGCCTCGAGACTTATGGAACTGTTATTATTATTATTATTATTGTCTGTGTATTGTGATTTATAACAGGAATAGTATTGCTAATGTCAGTCATATAGCTATGCAGGTTCAGGGTGTTTTTCAAACCACCAAATATGGAGAGCTGCTTGTGTGATGTAACATCACAATTTCCATATAGAGCAGCTCACTGAGACGAAAGGCAGTACCTGTCACAGAGGAATGGACTCTGAAAAGGGGCAGTAGAGAGGGGTGTGTACGTGTGCACGCACTGCCCCAAATAGGCCATGTATCCTGGTTGGGGGGCCCAGCCAGAAAGCACAGGGCTAATCGACTCTGCAGCCTTCTCCCTTCTCTTCTCTTCTCTTCTCTTCTCTTCTCTTCTCTTCTCTTCTCTTCTCTTCTCTTCTCTTCTCTTCTCTTCTCTCCGTTTATGCCAGTTTGTGCTATGGTCCTGCTAAATTGTACTATTGTATTATATTCATCTCTATCTGAGATTATATTAGATCCAGTCTGGCAGAGAGGCTAAAATCATGTCGTGTTTTTCAGAATTTTTTTTAAATTAATCGTTTGTTTGTAAGACATGTCATGTACTTTGTTTTGGAAAAAGATCTTATTTTTTTAATGCTCAATGCAAGAGTTTGATTAAATGCAACAGTTATGCAAATAACATCATGCAGTCTCCTGTTTTGAGACACATTGTCCAAAAATATGTCTACATGACAGATTGAATTTACTTTGGCGCCGAGTATGTGGCCATTTGGAGTGGTGAAGTTTTTTAACAGGCAGTTTTCAAGACTGTCTCCTGCCATAGTGTCGCTTCAGAAATTATGATTGCTCTGCAATAGATCAACCGATTAGTTCAGACGCACGCTGCAGCCATGCAGAATGGACCTCAATGCAGATAATTGTTTTTTAAATGGTCTTTGCTAGCCTGGCTTTCAACGCTTCCAGTTTTTTTTCTCTCTCTCTCTCCCTCTCTCCATCTCTCTCTCTCTCTCTCTCTCTCTCTTTCTTTCTTTATACGGCTTTAGCCGTCAGTGTAAATCAGGGGCATCCAATTAATATTGAATCAATTACACTGTGTGCGATTGCCTGGCGTATGAGCTGCCAGCAATTTTCTGTGCCAAAATGTGACCTGGATGAGTGGCTTAACAAAGACCCCTGCAATTTGAGCATTTCCCCTCCCCTTTATTCTTTATTGTCTAGTTTTGTCTTTTTTTGGAATCACCTACTGTTTCAAACATGCTCGTCTGTCATGATCGTAATTATCATCAAGCCGGAAATCTTCAGGCTCAGGAAAGAAGCCTGGCTAAAAAAAAAGAAAACAGAAAAGAAAAGATAAAAAAAACCCTTTAAGTGGATGCGAAGCTTGTGCTGTTTGCTGGTGGGCTTGAACATTTCACAGTGAATACAATCGACAACACTCACAGGAATCTCTCTGTCCCTCTGTGTTATTGCATGTGGATGCGAGCGCGTATGTGTGCATGGCATCATTGTGACGACAGACATGATAAATGGGTAGGGATGTACTTGCTGTAGAGGCACTTGAAGATGTGGAAATGTGTGTGTGTGAGTGTGTGTGTGTGTGTGCACGTGCAGGGCTGTCTTGGCATTACAAGAGCGAAAAAGCCCTTTTATTTGTGCCGAGGCTGGGGCAGAGAAGTATGTGCATGTGTGTGTACGCTGTAGTGCTTTCACCCCTGAATACACACAGCCACCCATACACCGCATCTTCCAGCATGTCTTTTTTTTTCCCCCACTATCAGGAAAATGAATTATCAGGAAGTGGCTCGCCGCATGACAAAGAAGCATGTCTTCGCCAAGCCGCGATGGTGTGCAGTGCCTGCAAAGGTGCTCTTTATGAATATGCATTGAAATGGAAGCTCCCCTCTAATTTTCCAAAGAATGTGAGATTTTATTTCTTTTCACTGGCATGATTGCTCCACAGACTCGGGCTCTCAGAGTCCTGTCCTCCTGTCTAAGGAAGCTGAAGCTCCAGACCTTGCTATTATGGGTTTTTGTGTATGCGCGTGTGTGTGTGTGTAGGCACAGATATACCTGCAAGTGTGTTCTATGTATGGCTGAGCATTTTAAATATACTGAAAGACTATGTGTATGTGTGTGTGTAAGAAAGAGAGAAAGAGAGAGAGAGAGAGAGAGAGATGCATGATGCTGTCCTCAGGAATGATGTTTAATAATGGCGGATGATAAGGTTTAATTCTCTACACCAGTAGGGTGTTTGGGTGGATCTCACTCTGAGCAATGCTCGCAGATGCATTGATATCCAACATCCTCGGCATTGATTTGCATGATCAAGTCAGCTGTGTAGTGTGAAGGGTGCATGGGCTTCGTTCATCTGCTCTTTCATTCAGTATACCATGGCACACACACATTTGTGGGGTAATATATTTCTGCCTTAACCCCTCTTCTACCCCCTGCCCCCTTTTGCCCCCTATAAAAGAAAATAAAAAATTACATTTTCATTCATTCTATGATACTCCCGTTCTTTATTAATTGCTTGATTTTTAAGGAAAACACAAAAGAAAGCTCAAACCTTTTGGGTCTTTGAACCCCAAAATGGTAGATTTGTTCTCATCACCTGGTTCTGTGGCGAAAGCCCGCTTGCGGGAAACAAAGGTATTTAGCAGCCAGACGGGCACTGCCTGGCACAGTGCCACCCTCTCTCTCTCTCTCTCTCTCTCACCACCCAGTGACGCTTCTTCCCCGAGACCCTCCCACCCCAGGACAATGGCGGCTTCTCCGTAGTGAGAGGAGAAAGGCTCGTCTCTTGTAGCCTCTGTTCCTCTTGCATCACCAGAACAAGCGTGTAGTGCGTTTCTCCTGTAAGCCTTGCTGCTTCAGAGCTATTTAAAGAAAATCTGATGAAATAAGAGACCCCTGTTTTCTAACCAAGGCGGAGACCTGAGTTGTTGCTTTCTATTAATAATAACAGGCGGTACTTAGTCAGTGCAGGTAACGACAGCCTTTCTCACTGCACAAAAAAGGCAAACGACGGGTGTTCTTGCTAAGCTCTGCTGTGTGCGTGTGTATATGTGGCTTAGCCCGCTCACATGTTCGTGTGCATGTGGATGGATATGTGCAGACCCACCAGGTTCCATCATTGTGTAGCTCTCAAATTATGTCAGATGTTTCAGAGAATGAGTCCATAAAAATGTTTATGCACTACAAAGTGTATTTATAAATCCCAGTGGATTACAGAGTGGGCTTTTGGAAACACCGGGGGAACGGTATAGAATTACCGCGCTGCGTTTGCGTGTGTGCCTGTGTGTCCGTACATTTGCTTGCGGTTACTGAGAACGGTGTGTCCGCATGTGTGCGTTTGTGGGTTTGTGTCTGTAAGTGTATGCGTCGGGTGGGACGCAGCACAACATGAAAGACTACGTGAGTTGGCAGTGTTGCAACAGGACATCCCTCAGTGGACGCTGCCAGAGAAGAGTTGGCACAGAGCAGGACTGGCGGCCTAGGGTGGGCTACAGTGGGGCCAGCTTTTACTACTGTGTTTACCTTTACTGTTTTACTGTACACACACGCACACACACACACACACGCATTCGATTATGCCGCTTTCATCTTGTGGCAGGAGCTAGCCTGCAGAAATGTAGGACTGTCACAGCTCTGTCTCTGTTTGTCCATGTATTCTGTACATTCCTCTTGTTCCTCTCTCTCTCTCACTCTCCCCCTCTCTCTCTCTGGTTTCAAAGGGCAGATGAAGCTGCACTGAGCGTGTGAGGTCACCTTGACCAGCAGTGCCACTCACTTTCAGCTTCTGCCAGCCAAGACGCTCAATGCGATCAATTCATCCGGGCTATAATGGTTACAAATGGCTGAAGTTGAGTCTCTGAAGACACCTTCAGGGCCGTGCTTTTTTCTTTTCTCATTTTCCCTTCTTCTTCCGGCTCTGTTTCTCTCCATAGGCCCTCTCTCTGCAGTGCTCGGCAGAGATAAAGGCGGGATGCTGGCTACCTGCTTACAGTCAGCCAGTTACGTAGCTTCAGATTAAACGGACACTGAAGTGTTAGGGCCTGTCAGTGAATCTGGACTGATTCCACCCAATGCTCAGGCTAAAGAGGCTGAGCCTCACTCCACTCAAGTCTATGACACACCCCTCACACATGTGCCTGTTTAAAAGAGTGTGTGCCAAGACTGAAATGTGTGTGTGTGTTTCTATTTGTGTGTGAACTGGTTGATTGCCTGCTGATGTTAGTATTGGGCACTTGCCTAGTTTTCGCGGATTTCAGTGTGTGTGTGTGTGTGTGTGTGAGAGTAAGTACATATCCATGGTGTGTCTGTGTTGTGGCCTCAGTAGTGGAGGTAAACAGAGGCGGCGTGTCGACTGAAAAGCTGCAGAAAGAAAAACGGATCTTGTACTTTTGAGAAAGAGTTATGACAATGGGAGAAATGTTTTTTTTTTTCATATACACAATGTATACACATAAAAACAATGCCAAAGAGCATTTTACATCAGCATCAATAAAATAAAGCATTCATATGTCCTTCCAAGATTAATACTGTTTTTGTGGCTGTTATGTATATGACATGAAAAGCTATGATCTCAGCCTTTAACAGAACCAGCTGCATATATTTAAACTGGGTCTCTCTATAGCTGTATGTTATGGGACGTTCAACATTGACTGAAGTGTGAGATACACTTACTGACCTTTGAAATAAGTACACAAACATGTGTATGCTTTATTTTTGAGTAGTAGTTCTAGGTCCATGAGCCTTGTTAGAGCAGCAGCATAATCCTGCAGTGAACTGGCTGGGCCTGTTAGGGTCATGACCCCTCACCCAGCTCAGGAATGCCTGTCACATACCCCCCCTCTTTCCAACACCACCACCACTAACCCCCCTGCTCACCAATAAGTTAATTGCTTTATTTTTAGATGATCATAGACTGAAACAGGTCAAACCCTGTTGAAGGTTGAAGACAATTTAATTACATTTTTATATTTTAACATAATCCATGTTTTTTTTCTTCAGTGACAATGCTCTACGCTTTACAGAATTCATTTTCAGTGTCTATGAGTTCTCTTAAGTTTTCATTTTTGTGCATGTTGTAGCACTACTAAAATCTATACCTAGTCTTACTAACTTAGCCATAATCTATATTGCAAATACAAAATCTAGATATTTCTATTAATGTTATCACTGTAGGTGCTACTACTATTAAAATATTAATTTACTGTATTAACTTAATTTAACTTTTAGTTTAGTTATGCCATACTTTTCTATGCAGTCAACTTAAACATAAAGATAAAGTTCAGTTCTCTACAGATAATTTTTGCTCATTCTTTAAAATGGATTTCCATGTCATATTTATCCATTCGACAACACGGTTTATTAAACTAGTCAAGTTTCAGTCAAACAGCCCCAATGTTTTTTTTTCTTTTCTTTTTTTTTGACTGTTGTAATGTCCTGTTGCTGCTTTGTCTACTACCTCCACTCTACTAGTCACTCTCATTGCATATGCGCTACTGTGCAGAGGATTATTGAATACTTTTCAGATTATCATTCACGATGACATCATCTCAGCGCTGGGAACGAGCAGTGTTAATGAAACACCGTTTCACCATTCTGAAAAAGTTGAAAGGATAGGAGAGGAAGTCTAGGTAAGGTAGATAAAGCCTGGCTTTGCAGGGAGTCTGGAAGAATGGAGACTTGAGAATTATTGAGCTGAAGATTCTTTGAACATACACACACATGAACACACACACGTTGGTGATTACTGTTTTCCTGTGAACAGAACTTGAGGAAAATGGTGCAACATGCGCTTTAAAACACAGAGACAAATGTGAGCACATGCCAGTGTACACATACACATGCACACACACACACACTGCTGCTGCTCTCTCTCTCTCTTTTTCTCTCTCTCTCTCACTCACACACACACACACACACACACACACATGCATGTGCACACACACTCACATACATACACATAAAGCCCCTACTTCCTGACTGAATCTTACTGATAATTTGCTCGGGCTCATTTGAATTTTAAGCACTTCTTTAATCTTCAAAGCCTAAATTGCTTTATGAATATGCATGGTATGGGCAGACTTTAGTTCATTACCTAGTTGTAAATTCTAATGACCATTAGATCCTCTCAGTAATTGCCAATTGTTTTGCATTTTTGATTGGCCTATTACCATGTGCATTCCGAACACATCAGCACGGCCTGTCAGACCTTCTGCAGGGAGCAGCGTGTGTGTGTGCGCTTGTGTGCGTGTATGTGTGTGCGCCCTCACACAGGGGAGGGGATACTACAAAAAAGAGAAAAGGTGGAAATTGCTTATACGGCTGGCATTTTTTTTTTCTGCAAAAAAATGGAGGATGTAAATGAAAGCAGCGTTTTGCGTGTGAAGATTGAAAGTTCACCAGGAGATTTGACATATTTAATTTACATGATGACTCTGCAACCCTTCATTAATGCGCTTTGCATACGGTGCTGCAGTTAATCACTGCTGATCAGCCTCAGCATGGCAACACACACACACACACAGCAACACACTAGCTCTCTCATCTAGCCTTTCTTACTCCTAACACCAGGTTCTACATTCTACATTCTCCATGGCTGGGGGTTGGATATGTGTAAAGCTCAGCAGACAGCCAGACCTTTATGTACCCTCCCACTTCTGTGTGGAAGCAGATGTTGACCAGCCTACACACACACACACACACACACACACACACACACACTCTCCCACAGCATTGCTATGGTTCTAATCTTTTGTTCGATTTTGTGAGTGATTTGTCTCTGTTAACTTAGTGAGACCTAAAAAAAGTGAAATTCATTCATTCTTTGGTGTTATTCTTTGCTTATAGGCTATAACTTCTGAAAAAAACTTAGTTGCTCCACCGGACCCCCCCCCCTCCACACACACACACACATTCACACGCACACATACCCCCACATGCCTTGCTATGTATCTGGCTGTGCAGTTCCCAGAAGACAATAACTTCCATATGCAATAGGACCAAAGGAAAAAAAAGACAAAACAAAAACAAAGATGCCAATCAAATGAATTCTTGCATATTCTATAATGAGCTCCAAAAAATGAAAATGAAAGAAAGCTCAACCAAACAAAACAAAACAAAAACAACAAAACAAAAACTCAAGGGGGCAATTTTTCCCTTTATATTTTTTTTCTTGCTGTATATTTCATTGTTCTCTCTCTCTCTTTCCTTCTCTCTCCCTCTTTCCTTTCTCCTTACCAGTTTTCTGTGAAGTGCTTCAAGGGAGTGCTGAAACCTACATTGCGATAAAAAGGAATTTTTAATCAGGGGAAAAAATAAGTTGTGTATGGTGCGGTGGAGCGCACTGCGTTTCTCTAATGGACACGTTGGCGGAGGGCGGGAGAGACGGAGGGAGGGGAAGTGGAGGGGGGGGGGTGTCGGGGGGTTGGGGGGGGGTGAGTGCCTGGGCCAGGGGGACCCAGCAGGCACTGTTTCCTCAGGACTCTTTTAGCCCTACCCTGGCTGTGAGCACGCTTCAAAGTTGTTAATATTCAGCTGGGAAACCGTATCCAGAACACAAATAAATTATTAAGTGCATGAACTTTTTAGGCAGTAAGATGAACTGATGGGGCACATCTGTGAGATCCAGGGTCTTTTTTATTTGTGTGTGTGTGTGTGTGTATGTGTGTGTGTGTATGTGTTGGGGGGCGGAGGGTGGGTGAGGTCCTATGTCTGTGTATATTTGCCTGGTTTGTAGTGGTGTGGGTTTCTTATTGCGTGCAACTGTGTGTGTGCATATATGTGTGTGTTGAAGTGTGTATTATATGTGTGTGTGTGTACACGTGTCTGCTGAGTGGATCTGCCCTCTTCGACTTCCCGGCCCTCTGGTCTCCGGCCAAGGGCATGCATAATTGATTCCACACACGCTATCATTTTCTTGATGTAATTGCCTTAGTAAGATATGATGAAATCTAATGGATAATTTATCGTTCCAAAATGGGTAAAGAAACAGAGAAATGACGCTGGAGGTTTAGAGGGATGAGGGAGAGAGAGAGAGGACAAGGTTCTGTCCAGACTCTCGTACTCTCCGCTGCTGATCTCTGTATTACAGCCTGATTAGCCCTCCGTGCTCCCTGATTAGTTGACTAGAAAATGGATCATTCTCTCTTTCTCTCTCTCTCTCTCTCACTCACTCACTTACTCTGCTCATTCCTTCCAACTTCTCTTTGCTCTTTTCCTTGCCCTGTCTGTTTACCTATCATTAGTGTGCCTGTCTTTCTTACATTTTTCAGTCTTCTTTCTTTTGGATTTCTGCTTGTTGAGGGAACCCTTAGGAGTCAAGTTATTATTGTTTTATTGCTATTCCTTCAATTCACATTACATGTATACTTAATTACACTATTATATGATACTTTACATAGTAGGGAAATGTGGTTCCCTTACTTTTAATAGATTTTCTCTTTTTGTATTGAGTACTTTCACACTTTATTTTTAAAGTATTCTAATAGTATCAATACAATAAGCAGTGCTTTTACATATGGCTGTGTGTTTATTGAAAGCTTTCCAAGCTTTTCATTGTGGAAACAACTCAGCATTATTTACAGTTCTCATCTAATACCTGCTTTGACTGCTCAGTACTTCATTAAGCTAAATCAAGATTGCTGCTGAAGGAACTGAATAAATTTATACAATATCTGAGGTGTCCAGAAGAAATCTGGAACTAAACTTCTACTTTGTATTGTATTTATGCTTATTGTTCGTACTGGTGAAAATGCACTTATTGCTGAAATAAAGAGTTTTAAACAATACGCTTAGGCGCCTACGAATTTTGCACAGTAGTGTACAGGTGAGAAGTCACTTTACAAAATACAAGAAGAAGTAATTACAGGCACATACATTGTAAATGAAAATGGTTATTTGCTTGGAGGCGTAGTTCTAGGAGCAACACTGTACATTCTTTTTTTAATGAACATTAAAAAGGTTTCTCTCACTCACACATCTCATTAACAACAATGGTTCTCTAAAGAACCACCCATTGAAAGCTTTATGGAACATAAACAGGTTCTTCTCTGCTATCGCCCTTTGGGCTCTTTTATTTTTAGGAGTGCAGGTGGGTTAACGCAGCCGTGGAGGTTGAAGAGCCTTGCGGCTCTGGGGAAAGCTGTTTGTTTTGAGAGTGGCGCGTCCTGCTCAGAGTCCTGGACTGCACGCAGTTGTAGCAGCAGATCGTAGCGTGTGTGTGTGTGTGTGTGTGAGAGAGAGAGAGACAGGTTTAGATCCTGGCGAAGGCTCCGGACTGTTTGTTTCACAGCGGTGGGTTGTGAACCGTGTCTGTTTGTGCTCTGAACAGGAACCTATCCCCAAAGGACGCTGCTGCCTCCAGCCTGTTCCCTGAGCTTAGAGCGTGCACACACACAGGCACATAGACACGCACACAGAGACGGGACGAACTTGTTCTGTACATTCTTCCCTTCTACTCTCAGAACACACACTACCAGTCTGGAGGACGCTTTATGTTGTTGTTTAAAGTACAAGGGGTGCTTTATGTTTTTTCTGCCCGAATCCTTGTTCAGTATCAGATAGCTGCCTGAACAATAGGCCCAGTGCCATGTCAGCCTCTGCTTGTTGACAGCGGCCAGTAACAATACTCAGCACCGGCGTGTCCCGTCGTGAGCATGGCCGTTTAGAGAAAGCCTTGACCTTTTTTTGAAAACTTGCCAATTGATTTAATAAGCATTTATAGAAACAGAGACTGTGTTGGACAGTAGCACCAAGAAAGGGACCTGTAATGCCATCACTGGTTGCCAGATGAAACGAAAAATAAGTTGCAGTCAATGAAAAACAGGCCTGGCTTCTTAAATCCCCGTAAGCAACTAAAATTCACTTTAAAGCTTCCTCTGGCGTCCTCTTTCGCCTCACGCACTCCTCTCTCATTCCCTTGTTCTTTCAACCTTTTTTCCCCCCACACTTAAGTCTCATTCTCTCCGTTGCATGTCATTCCCTGGGAAGATCCAGAAGCTGCATGTGTCTCAACATGTCCGGGACTGATGCTAACCGTTCTTTCTCTCTTTCTCTCTCTCTCTCTCTCTCTGTTCTTTCTTTTTTCTCTTATTCTTTCTATCCGTTTCTCACTCCTTGATCATGAATTTGGTTGTGTGGGCTGAGAGAGAAAAAGAGAGAGAGAGAAAGAGAGAGAAAGACGAGGGATATATCCAGACCTCAGAGGGACTGGTCAAGCACATCTGTGTCTGTGAAGGGCCATTGAAATGGGGGCGCTGGAGCAGAGGGGGCAGCCACACAAAGGCAAAATTGTCCAGCGGTCCCATTAGTCTCCTCAGGCTCAGTGTGGTCAGACTGGCTCAGCCAGACAGGATGATAGATTGCTTTGTCAGGGGTCCCAGGGTGTGCCCTGAACCTGAAGCACTTTGTTTATCTTGAATAGAAAGGGAAAGGCACAGGAATAATCTATGTCTAGCTTTTTTTTTCTGGGAGAAACGAAGGGAGAGAGAAAGAGAGAGTGTTTGGGTGAGTTGGAAAGAGTAAGGAGGGGAGGGAAGGGGAGGAAGAGGAGTGTGTCGGTTGGAGGGGGAGGGGTGGGGCCTTACGGTGGTTGTCCATTAACAGATGAACTTGGCTGAAGTCCAGACATTTGATGAGACAGTGTCATAGCCTGTGCTCTTTCTAGCCTTTTCAATCTCTCTTCCGCTCTTTTCTTTTTCTTGCGTTCGGTCACACTCTGCCTTCACTTTTTCATCCCTGTTTATCCGTACCTATTCCCTCTTTTCCACCATCACCCCTTCTTTCTCGCTTTCCTCCACTGTACCTGCTGACGATACATCAACGGCTCCTTTTTGGCTAAGGGCAAAAAACGACGCCACACTTCTCTCTGCCAGCACCCCCACCCCCCCCAATGCCAGAACCAGTTTAGACCGGTTAGCTGGCCTTGTAGCCAGGGCTCTGTCATCTTGCCTTACCTTGGAGGACTTCTGGAGAAGAAAAACAATACGCAAAAAAGAAAATGAAAGCCTAGTTCTGATAAGGGTAGTAACCTCTGGATCCCCAACAGTGAATGAACAAAGGAGCAAGAAAAGGAGGGACTCAATTTAAAAGGCTTATGGGGAGGAGAAGTTACTTTGTAAAAATTACATTTCGCGAGTGCCCGAGGTGCAGCGGTTTTACTGTGAGCATTTCAAGTCTTTAGAAACTGTCAGGCGGAGGTTGGAGGCTGGAGCAGGAGAACACACAGGACACGACCGGGCTTTAGAGCCATGTGTGCTGAGCTGGAAAGGGCCACATATTGAGCGTGCCCTAGCTGGGGCATTTCCTCTCTGCTGCCTGTCACTGCCGGCTGTGCTCCAGCATGACTGGCTGCCTGGCTGGCGCTCGCTAAGCAGCGCTGGACCCCTGGACCCCTGATGTATGACCCACTTACTCCCGTCAGTGGCGGACGCCATTGATTTCTCCTCTTCCTCTGAGGAATGGCCAGTGAACCTTAGGCCAGTGCTGACCCAAGCCCAGTTATTCATCAGCCCAGTCTTCTCCCTCTCCCTTGCCAGGTCCAGCTGGAAGCCAGTTTCATGACTCAATCATTTCTTTCCAGCTCGGGCCTCGGCTTTATTTGGGATGGAAGACGCTCAAAGGAACCCAGTGCCAATTTGTAGTTTGGCGAAGCTTTCTGTTATTGGTTGAGCATGCCTGCTTCTTTAAGCATAGGCCACTTAACCTCTTTCTCTGGCTCTCTTAGCTTTGTGGTTGTTGATTAATCAGGTCTGGCTCTGACCCTCTGAGGGCCATGCTATGGTCCTAATAGCCACTCAGTTTCCCTGGCATGTGTGGTTCAGTGGATTGTCTGTGGTCAGGCTCTGAGTGGAAGGAGAGGTCATATGGGGTGGGGGGGCAGTGTGGGGAGGGGCGGGGGGATGCGCTGGTTCCTGTCTTCAGGAACAGTGGGTCATAAATGCGCTCCCTCTTATCACAGGCACACCCCTCATCTCCACCTTCCGCAAGCTGCGTATCAAAGGTGAATGGCACAGAGAGGGCATAGGGCACTACTGGCCTGAACGGTGGTAAACCCCTACCTTATTGCTACATTAAGTGCTATGTTATTGCCCTGCAGCCTTCCACAACCTACACTCACACATACAGACATTGTGCTGACAGTCCCCGACTGGTAGATTGACAGCGATTGACTGGTTCGATTGTTGACGGGTTTGTTTGTATAAATGACAGAAGTAATGCTTCAAATGTCCAGACCCGTTTGTGGATCACACTAGAAAGCTCATAGGATGATATCATTATTCTTTTTGTCAGCTGATGAAAAAACATTCTAGATTAGTAGTACAAATGATTTCTTTAACGTGTGCTGGACACCAACCGCATTTATGTGTGCAAGTGTCTGAGTGCAGACTAAAAGGGAGCAGTTGGTCCAGAACATTGATACATGGTGGGTTTTTTTTAGATAATCTTTTTAGAACCAGCTAAATTTAACCGCAGCATTCTCTAGGGGCCAGGGCTAGCTGACCAGCATATTAACATATCTGTGTTCAGACCAACTGTGAAATGGCTGTAACAGGGTGAGTGGCTGTGAAGGTGTGTAAGCTATAGAGCGGAATGCATTAGTAAGTGTTAGTACAGAATGACATTGGCTAAAGGCAGGTCTACATAGGGACGCAGGGGCTTTACAGCTTTGTACCGAGCTGGTGCCTGGCTGCTGGACGTGTGTACCATGCCTTTACAATATATGTTAAAGTTGCAGCGTGAGGAAAGAGTGGCTACATTGCTGCTGTACATGTAACGTGATCAGGGTTAGAGAACTAGCCCCCACCCCCCACAACCCCTCCCGGAAAAGATGCAACCACAGGACAGATACAGTTCAGCAGGCCTGGCCGGACAGCCAAGTGGACATGTGAAGTTTGTTGCAAGAATAACAGTTAGGAAGCAAAACTTCCTGTATTTATCATTGTGTCAGTTTTGTGTTTGCTTTCTAAGCCAGAATCGACTGATTTCCTTTATAAGTATGTATATAGTATGTAGATTGGCAGGTGCTTCTTTCATCTACCCAATGAATGAAAGCCTGTGAGAATCTGTGATGCAAAATATGTGAGCCAAACTGTGCCACACGCCCTTGAGTAAAAACATTTGGTAAGACTTTTGCACTGTTTTGTGCCTTTGTGTCTGAGTAGTTTACATCCCCTCCCCCTGATTGGATCAGCATTGGCTGATTCTTCATTTAGAAATCGAAACGGGCTCAGAAAATGTGGATTGGTTCATCCTTGCAATAATCGCAAATAAAAAAAATAAAAGTATCTCTGCTGCCACTTCTACCACTCTTGTTCCCATGGGTGTCTTCTGTTTGCTGAGACTAGGGTGAGAGTGGAGGGCAGGGAGTGATCATTGTCCACCGCTCCACTGTGGGCCAACCGTACTTCTGCTAATGCCAGGAGGGAGGTTGGGCTAATGGGGTCGGTGGTAGCAGAGGGTGATGTATGGATTATGTTTACTGTGGCATATTTTGTTTCGGCGCGGGGGCCGAGAGGTAGGGTCCGATGATAAATGTACATGCCCTCCAGATCCACATGGCCACCTGTGGTCGCTTGCTGGCCACAGTGCAGCCTGCCCCCTTGCTTTTCCAGCACAAGGGCATTCACCGAGGTGTAATTGGCTTGAATTTAGAAAGGGGTGAAATTGCCTACTTCTATTCTGGTTTAACTTTTGTGTTATTCTAACCTTTCTGCGTTATTTACTGCCGGCGTTTGGCAGTGTTACAGAGGTGTGTTGGTCTTGGACACTGGCTCATCCAACGTTAGATGTTTCTGTTTATACAAGCAGAGATGAAGTCTCTCACTTCTAATGTACAAAATACCACAATGTACCACTGCATATTTCCATTGGAGCTTCTCTTCATTCCTGGAGCACACTAAATCTGTGATGGAGTGAGAGAAGTTGGACAAGGATTTTAGTTTATTTATCCTTTCCTTTTCTCCATTTCGTTTGTGCGCTCTCACTCCCTCTCTCGCGCGCGCTCTCTCAACTTGCTAAGACGAGTCTGGGGAATGGCTGAAGTATTTGCAGCATGCCTGGTTTCAGCTGCTTTCAGAGGCCAGAGGATCTGTAATGTTTGCTTTGGGCGGTGTGGTGTCTTGGTGAAGTGCCTTTTATTAACAGTTTGCCCAAACGAGGCTTCGCATGCGTGTGTGTGGCGCTCCCCTGCTAATCGCCCCGCAAAAAGGCTATCGGGAGGCACATCAGTGTCCTTAATGGAACCTGATAGCTTTATCACATCTGCCAAAACACTCTGATCTGGCGTGTGAGAGTTACTTTTATGCATATTCAGATGTGAGCAGAATTTGTTCAGTTTCACCGTGCACACTGGGTTCTTTTGGTGAGCGGCTCAAAGGCAGACTGAAAGGACTGGAGCTCGGGCGATATGGTTTGAATCAGAGCAGGAGCCGGTGCCAGTCTTTGTGGAGTGGTGAAGCAAGTATGTGAGTTTGATCCTGCTCCATTGTCCTCCCCCCTTTCCCGAGTGTTCTCCAGCGAGGAGTAATCAATAGCAACAGTGGCTGACTTTCTGCCTTTGTCTGCATCCCTCTGTAGCTGCTGAGACAGTTTTGACATCTTGGCGTGCCGCGGGCAACTCTTCCTCCCTCCCTTTCTCTCTCTCTCTCTCACTCTTTATCTTTATCTCTCTCTATCTCCTTCTTTCACACTCACTCTCTCTCTCTGTCTCTCTCTCTTTCTCATTTTCTCTCCCTCTCTCTTTCCTTCTCTCAGCGTGCCAGCCTGGCTGCTCTTTGTTCACTGTTTTACGGCTCCGGCTTCCCGGCGCACACACAGGGGCCTGTGTAGGAGTGTTTCTCCCTCTCTCTCTCTCTCTCTCTCTCTCTCTCTCTCTCTCTCTCTCTCTCTCTCTCTTTCGCACCCTCTCTCTCTCACTTTTTTTTTTTTTTTACGAAACTTTCCATTTTTATAAGCATGCACTGTTAAACGCATTACTCTGATTCCATAAGCCACGCTGCTCCGCTCTCCAGAACTGACAGCGTGAACTCCGACCCCTGCCAGACTTTATAGCCTTTTAACAGAAAGTTGTTAATGCCTTTGATAAGTTGCCGGTCGGCCGCATGTGCGAGGCGGCGGGTGTTGGGGGGAGAATTCTGGGTAGACGGTGTGTGTGTAAGGGGGGGGTGTGACCTCAGTGCTGGAGCTTATGCTGTATCAGTAGCCGTGCAGTCACTGCCTCTCCAGCTATTTTTACAGCTGTACTAGTGCTTGTGTGGTAATGCTGTGCCTACAGTGACACAGCCACGAGCACTCTCGGAGGCCTGCAGTTAATGATTATTACTGTAATCAATGAATCTATTGGCCATCATTTGATTAATCAGTCAGTTGAACCGTTACGCCTTATGCTGTTTTGGCTCATTTTCACTGTCACCATTTAAAGTTAGTTGTGTGCAACAAGTGATTTAATGTTTTATGGTGCAGCCAATCAGTAGAATTTGTTTCACCTTACAATTTCCTGTCGTGTCAATATCTTGTATTTCCTTATAGAAGACTCTAGTGTAGTTCAATGTAATAGCAGTTTATTCTAAGTTAACTTAGATAATTTCTATTAGTGACTTCATCAATATGTTCACTCACTATAAGGGGCAGCAGCTGCTATTTTTTTTTCCAAAAGGTGTTAAAATATTAATTAATTTAATTAGAATTAGCATTAATAAAAATGTGATATGTTTTATTTCTATTGTTGTGATATGGCAGCTACAATAACAACATTATAAAGTATTTTAGCAAGTTTTTCTTAAGTTAACAGACAATTTAATGCATCAACTCCATATAATCACTGCCATCTACAACTAATCGACTTTGTCGGCTAATAGCCTTCCTCTCTGACTCGGGAGCTTTCTGGCCAGGGATTGAGGAGATGGCTGCAGCAGATAGGCTGAGGGAGTCCTCTCTCTGAGCTGGAGCTGCATGGCTGCCGTGTTCTCCGGTCTCCAGCCCTCTCTGGCCCTCTGTGGCTGGCGGCCTGTTTGTTTGCGTTGTGTGAGGCTGAATGGGGCGGCAGCAGTGATACTGGCCCCTTTCATGTCCTTAAAGGCCAACTGGTCACTGGGGCCCAGCTCTGTGCCAGAGAGAGCTCTGAAAGCCTGTCTGAAACTGACACCAGCCATCACACTGCAGAGCTCACACACACACACACACACACACACACACAGCTAGCACTGCACATAGACTTTTTGCAGCACTTCGGACAGTGCCAGCTTTAAGCAGTTCTCATTTATATTATAAATTGAAGCTTTCGGTTTACTCCAATTTGAACGTCTTGTGGTTTAGGCAGGTGTACGGTCCCCTTGGGCCTTCAGTATTTGTGTTAGGGTGAAACAGACACACACATACACACACAGCTGCACAGGATGCTGTTCTGATGTTGCACATGGTTGATTCATGATGACCACTGGGGTTTCACTTGCTCTGAGCTTCTCCTCTGTGCTGTACCTCTTCCCTCTCTCTCTTTCTTGCTGTCTCTCTCGCTCTCTCTCTCACTCTCTCTCTCCTTCCTCTGTTTTGTTTTGTTCTCTTGGCCTTTTGTAACATAAAATACCCCTGTTGCCACACACAGATGCACCTTTCTACTTGACCAGGCAGCTCTGTGTGAGCCGTGTTAGCAGAGGAACGCTCAATTCTCTGGTGACCCTCTCTGCCCTGCAGTCTAAAGGACTGGCTAATACTCTTCCCTCGCCTTTCATCCCCCCTCACTTCTTTCTTTCTTTATTTATTTCTTACACAGAAATGGGAAAAAAAGAGGTTTAATCTTTGACATTGAGTCCGCCCAGGCCCTGGCGCAGGTGAGAGCGAGGGGGAGAGGGGAAAAGAAGTGATAGAGTAAGCGGGCAGGATAAAGGAAGTGTACTGTGTATGGAGCTGAGAAGGCTTTGTCCGGCGGGACCAACTAACTGTTCAGCTGGCTGCCTGATCAATAGGCTGTGGGCCATGTCCCCTTTGCCCTTCAGAGAGAGGACTGACCTCATCCATCCATCGAGCTCACACACTCACACACAACCACAGGTGTGAGCAGTGCCCTAGGTCAGCTGGGTATTCCGTACCGGGCACTTAGATCTCAGAGGATGTATGCCATCGTGCAGCTCTGCAGTAGTAGCACGAACAAAAAACAGTAAGAGCTAATATGGATTCTTAGGGCAGACAGAGTTTGTGATTGATTTTTTCTGTGAGAGAGAGAGAGAGAGAGAGAGAGGAATAGAGGTAGAGAAAGGGGGGTGGATTCTCCCAGCCACTCAATGGTGGTAACTTTGCTCAGACGCTTTTCTGTTTATGAGCCCTGTACTGTATTCATAATTTAAGTGGAGACCTTAGCTGCTCAAACGAGGGTATGCACTCCTATCATTATTCATGATCCTCATCAGATAACCGCTAATAACGGCCCTTCTATGCTGGTCGCTCTCCGCTCTCCAGCAATATTCATTGTGTAATAGACCTAACAGCCTTAAGCAAATTATCTCTCATGTATACATGCCACAAGGCTAATATAGCACAACAAATTTATAGCAGGGCCGAGTAGCCCTCGCGCCTTCTAATGCAAATAAATCCGGCCTGGCCGCTTCTCATTAGCCGGCGTGTAGCACACGCTAAATCCTGCTTCTATCATGTACTCCTCCCCCCCCAGTGACCACGATCTGCCAAGTTGGAGAGGCAGGCTGCCAGTATTAAGCCTGTGATTCCTCTCAGCCGTCATGTGTCAGCACAGAGAGAGTGGCTGGCTCGTCCACTGCCAGTGACACTGGTTTAGATGAGGGAGGTTAATTTGCGTAACCCGGCTCCCCCCACTCTGTTCACTGTACACTCCACAGCCCCACCACAAACACTCACTTCTGCTATTCTATATATACCAGACCCCGAGCCTGGCTAGTGTTACCCAGCTGAGGCCTAGGACAGAGCAAAGAGATGGAGAAAATTTCAAAGGACCAGAAGCACTGCTAGATGAGTTAGTCAGGGGACTCTTAATCACTTACATTGTATGTTTGGGATACTTTCCACTGTTAACTGACCATGGGTTAATCTGGCTCAAGGCTCAAATCATGACACCACCTATATGAATTATAAAATTGATAGCTCTGGTCAATCAAAGCCATTATAAATGAACTGACATACACATCATTTAGAGCACGCACCACCAGAATTATATATTATATATACTCTGAATCACCTCAGTTCTGTATTAAAGCCCCGGCCCAAGCGCCTAACAACTACAATATGTTCATGTGGCTGTATATTTATACAGTGTTTACGTGCAAAATTCTAATGTTATATTTATCTCTAATTAAAAGTATACATTTATACTTCTGGTGTGGACACTCTCTCTTTCTTTTATTCTCTCTCTCTCTCTCTCTCTCACTCTCTCTCTGTACTCCCCCCGCTCTGAAACCCATGGGGAGAGGTTTTCCTGCCAGACGCGTCCACTCCAGACGCCGCTGCTCTGAGCACCTGAGTGGCGGAAAGCAGAAAACAGGTAGTGAGAATCAAAACAGAGAGTGCAGTGTGTGTGTCCACGCAGCCACTGAGCTGCAAACTTTTCTGCTTGTTGTTTCCTCTGCCTTTTAACAGCGTGTGCGTTTATTTTTCAGTCGCTGGGTGTTTCCTCTCTCTATAAATACTGCCCCTCTTTCTCTCTCTCTCTCTGTCTTTCTTTCTCTTGATGGGAGAGAAATTGTACGTGTGTGTGTGTGTGTGTGTGTGTGTGTGTGTGTGTGTGTGTGTGTGTGTGAAAGAGAGAGAGAAACTGTGTGTGTGTGTATGTCTGCTGGGCATTTGGCTCCGAAACACACAACGGTTTGTGTGTGTTGCTCCATTGCTCGGGGCACAGCCCTGGACCTGCCGGGCCCTGTCTCGGATTCCCACGCTGGGCGTGTTAGGACCTTGTGTAATGACACCACACTGCAAAAAGCTGCTCAACCTGTCCCCCTCCCTCTGTTGCTCCTTGACCCTTTCTCCATTCCCCCCATAACCTCTCTGGCTGCCCTGTCTTTCTCTCCCCGTATACCCCCCACCCCCACCCCTTCACCCCACTGCTTCTGCACCAGGTCTAGCCCTAATCAGCACCACATCTACCCATAAGATCACCCAAAAGCTTCATCCCACATACCCTGAGATGTCATGCTGTTTTCTTCCAAAAGGGTAATGTTTTGGATCACCTATCCTTTTTTTTTACTTTCCTTTACTCCTCACCCTTTCTCTCACCATACCCCCCAACACCCTTTCCCTCTGTCTTCCTATCCTGGCTCTCTCTTTTCACCCTCCGTCTCCTCCTTGCCCCCCAGACCTCCAGACAAAAGCGCGCAGGGCTATTGTTGCATGGGCGGCTGGGGCTGAAAGAAAGGAAAAGGGGGTCATTGGTGGTATTAGCAGTGGCTAATCAGGCCGGGGGGCACAGGCGGGTTTGGTCGAGGGCCTTGTGAGAGGAGCCCAGTGGCGGGGGAGCTGAGACCGTCCACTCCCCTGTTTCCCAGGCGCCCACGGTCCCCTCTACGGTTACACAAAATGTCCGCCGCGGCTCCCCTGTTGCCAGGGGTCTATTATTAGCAAGTGTCAGTCAGTTATCTGAGAGTAGTGCTTTTAGCTGCCATTTAAGTGGCTGACACTCAGGTTTTGCAGCAGATTAAATGAAATTTTAGGCGCAGTTTGGCTCGGCTGCGAGCGGACAAAGGAGGCAGCTGTTGTTGGAAATGTAATCTGGTACCACCGGGGAAAAAGGGTGCCACGGCCTGTGCTGCCCACTGCCCTGCTCTCCGGCTCTCTGCCGCCTTGCTTCTTACAGAGCGACAACGAAAATAAAAATAAACAAATAAATAAAATAACCTGGGTGCTCACCAAGCAGAGCTGCTCGTCAGTAGTGTTTGTGGCGGTGGTGCGTTAGTACTCATAGGTTTTTTCACATACTTTGCTTTTCTTTATGCTTCATTTACAGTCGCAAAATTAAAAAAAAAAACAAGGCAAAGTCTCGCCAAAGTTTGTACAGGCCTTTGCACCTCTTTCTGCTCTCTTCATGTTTTCCTCTGCTGAGCGGTGGCCCACGCCCTGCTGATGAGTGAGGATGTCAGGACACCTCCTCTAGCGGCAGATCCTATTCTAGTCTTTTATGTGCAGAAGCGCTTCGTGCCGCCGTGTGTGCTTGTCCAGGTGAAAGGGTGTTTTCAGTGGACACAGGCAGTAGTAGAAGGTGTGTGCGCTCATGTGTGCGCTCGTGTGTGCAGCGTGGGGATTTCCTGGCCTTCTCTTTTATACGCTACCTAGAACATGCCAGTGTCATTCACAATCTCTTACTTTCCTCTTAAATGTGCGCCCCTGCTCTACTCCCTCCCTCTCTCTGTACAGGACGGCATGTTGCCAGGACGGTGTGTGTTTTCTGTCTGGTGTGTATGTGCTATGCGTGTGCTTTTGGAGAGGGGTCCGTAGCTGGTGGAGAGTCTTATCTGTGCTCCTGCGGCCCGCTCCTGCTCCTGCTAAAGGTGTGAAAAGTGACAGTTGTAAATGACTGTGAAGAGTGGTTGGGGTTTGAACTGTGAATGGCATCAATTTTACCCCGCACACTTCCTCTAGCTACTGCGCAGACGAGAGTATTGATGTCAGCCGGCGTTTGAAGCCAGACTGCACTAAGTGCTCTGCTCTGTGACTGGAATTTGATTGTCTGTTTTTAATGAAATGCATTCGTTCCACTTGTCCACTATGAAACGACATCGCTTTGCTCAGTTCGGGACAAGGTGGCTTGATAAACGCTGTGTGATGCCGCGCAAAGCTGTGGTCTTTACGAATAAATGCGTTGCCGGTGCTGTAGCCTAAATATATATTATCAGCTTGGCTGTTGGCCACAGAGTGCTGCAGTTGCATGACTTGTGTTCTGCTCTACTTATAGGTCCACTTATATAACCGTGCATTCGGTGGTGCAACATAGGGGTCGAGGATCAAACTCAAGGGTGCAAGTATCTGGGCTGCAGCTTAACTGTGATCACATATGCAGAGACAAGTAACCTCCACGCGCCCAAAGAGAGCGATATAAATAAGGTTGTCTCGTTTATGGGGCGACATGAGCTGTGTTTGCATGCACCATAAGCCACGTTAGGCAGCATTTGCGTCAATAAGTGCTGTCCCGTTCAGACGAGCCTTGTAACCATTGTTACAGAGAATTGTAATCTTTGCGGCCTTTGTTCTCCTGCAGTCCGTAGCGTGTTAGTCACTTTTGAATACATTTGAGAAAACAGACCCCAGGCAGGAAGAACATATATCCTCAGCTATACGTTGCATAAGTGAACTAGCTACGAAGGCCCTAGTAACACACCCAGTTTCGCTCACCAGGCTGAGCTAAAACATTGATGTCTTCACTGCACATGTTTCAGTTTATATCAGTCTTACCAAATGTAATCACTCTCTCAAATTTGACGGGGTGGTGTTATTCTCTGCTATTCCAACTTTGCTCCAGGTGGTTGAAGGAAAAAATGTTTTTCCTTTTTTTTCCTTTTTGGTCTGGGTAGTTGAGATAAGAATCTGAGATATGCTCGCTCAACCCGAGTGACCTGGGGAAAAGAACGCTCGGCCCTCCCTCTCTCCGACCCCGGCGTCTCATGCTTCCCCTATAGATCGGCCCTCTGATCTATAGGGCTCTGGACACATTTTTGGCAGGGCGCGCAGGTGGCGTTCCAGCACGCTCTGAGGTCCCGCTCTTTGCCGTGTTAAAACCTGATTTATTGACTTCAGGTGCCTATGAGGGCTTACAGGTACAACCACCTTAATTAACATTTTTATAACTGTTGTGTAAGCACCTTGAACTAAAACGCCTCTGTTGGCCCTGCTGGCTTTGTTGCTCCTGGGCTTCTGAAAGCGCTCCAGAAAGCTCTTCAGACTGAACTCGGCCTTGCGCTCCGGTCACAGCGTCTGCTTGGAGTCCGAGCGGAAAATGAAGGAAGACAAAACAAATGATAGAAGCTTGTTTAGAAAGGAGCCAGGCCTCTGCCGGGACACACACTAAGGGGCAGTGTTTTGCAGTCCCAGTGCTAAGCTACCGCTGGTAACATATGATGGCATGATATGGATTGGAACACTTGTATTGAATTATGTGTGGGGCTGCGAGAGAATGCGGGGAGAGGCTCCAGCGTGAAGAATTAGCGCGAACAGCAGCCGCCACAGCACCGCACGCACTGCATCCATCTTGCAGCCCCGTTATTGATGGCAAATGTAATACTTTAGTATTAACGGCTGCTTTCTGCACCATTTTAGTCCTGTTTCGCATTCTCTCTCTCTCTGTCTCTCTCTCTCTCGCACACACACAGACACATGCACACAATCAAATGAGGTGATATTCTGCTGGCCTGTGTAACAGACAGCATGTGGGGGGGGGTTCTCCCTATCATTATGAACTGTGGGCTTCATTCATTCTCTATCTCTCTATGTCCTGCTGGCTTTTACATCAGAGTAGCATGTTTTTAACATTCATACATACTCATAGACGCACAGACAGGTCTGTCCGCCTCACTATCACTGCCCTCTGATTATGCTGTGAGTGTATTGACACATGCGCTGGATTGCTTTATGATCATGAGGAAGCTGTTTGTTTCCTGCCCTCTGCATTTATATCTCCGTTATCACTTTCACACCCTCCTCCCTGCGTCCCAGTTCTTTTTTCTCTCCCTGTGATAGATTCCTCTGTGGCCTTGACCCGAGGTGAGTTTTCGCCAGGGTCAGAGAAGCTGGTCCATTCTCACTCTGTCCTTTGGACGCTCATCTAGCCACCACTCTCGCACCTTTTTTTTTTTACTCTCTCAACTCTCAACATCTCCAGCACTGTATATTCCAGTTACTGCATATGTGGGATAGACTAGTGCAGCGTTTGGAGTGGTAGCTAGTACATTTATAAGATGCTTGAAATGAGCACGTAATAGAGTGGAATGCATTTCAGCCTTACAGCACAGGCCTGCAGGAACTGGAGACGGAGGGGAAAGTGCACGTATCAGGCCTAAAAGAGAAGAGGACGAGTCTGCAGGCCTGGACTCGAAGCACCCGCTTCAGATTCTCCACAGCCAAGCGCCCGAAGGGAGGCATGAAATCGGCCTGTCTTTCGTCGCCCTTGAAACAGTGCGCTTTTTGTGCATGGCCGTGTAAGCTCCGCAGCGCGACTCGCACACTCAAGTGCTCTCTCTTAGAGGCATGGGTGTCACATGCACGAGTCACATAGCAGAGTTTGTCTGTTTGGCTACTGACACAAGTGGAGGAACTGTGTTAAAAGTGCAGGGCTTTCAATTGATACCATACTGCTTTTATAAGTGAAGGAGGAGATACTTTTTTTTGAAAGAAGGTTGAATTAATAACTATTCTCTATTCTCTGACAGCGTTTAACAATGTCTGTTCTAATGGTTAACTTCTCTAGCTTGTACTTTATACATGTTGCATGTTTATAATAGCGGACTTCCATGAGGTGGATAGGCTGAATAGCCTGGCTGGGAATGGGGAGTGTTTTGTTGGACTGGTAGCGGTTGCTGGGTGGGTTTTGGCTCTCTCTGGCCTTGACTGACATCACACAAAACCTTGTTCCTGCCCCAACACATCCAGCCTGCCCCCCACACTGGCTCCCGGCCCTTACGGAAAGCCAAGCAGGGGAGGGGTAAACACAACAAAGAGAAAGCGCATAGTAAACATGTGGATCCTAGGTGTGAAGGGGACAGTAGGAGTGAAAACCTAGCGAGGGCGGGTAGAGACGCTCCAGCAAGAATGCTATTGAAACCCAGCGGAAGTGGGAAAACGTTTAGGCTCCAACTTGAGCCTTAAATGTAAAGCGGAAGGGCATCTTTGAAAGAATCAGTTAAGCAGCGCTAGCCCACACACTATTAGCGCCGGAGTCCAAGCGCTATCTGAGGCAGGCTGAATTTACGTGAATAGCTATTTAATATCCCGGTTTTAATGGGATATAAAACCCCTTCCCGGACAACTGTCCTCTAATAGGTCTTAAAAGTTGTTTGTTGGCGATGAGATGGGGGTAATTAGTGGACCCGTAGCTTTGGGAGAGGGCGTCGGTGGTTGGGTTGGGCTCTCCCATTCGGCCGGGCCATCTTTTGGGCCTGGCTAAAAGGCGCTGGCCGCTCCTCAAAGGGAAGCATTTGGAGGTCTTGCGACCGCTGCGCTCTGGCAGGCGAGGGGGGGGATGTGCGGTGTAGCACTTAGACTCCCTCTGATGGGAACATTAGCCACATTAGGCCACTCTCAAAATGCCCTAATGGAGTACTAGCTCTCAAGCACACACATACACACATACGCTTGCACACAAAACCGAAAAAAAAGGTTGGCAAATAGTTTTCTGGAACTTTTAATGTGTGAATTATATATTTCTTTAATTTGCTCGCTGCCCTATCTGGTTCTCTTTAAGTAAGATAAAAACTAAACCAGGACAGGAGCTCATTTCTCAGAACGTGGAGGATAATAAGTGAAGTGGGAAGGCAGTTAAGCTAATGGATCTCCAACACCTCTCAATCTCCTTACATGCCTACTCTTTAAATCAGCGCGGATGAAATGAACCCGTCCGCGCTGTTTGAAAAAGCTTCTCGCTGAAACTCTGCCTTCCTCCTACTCTTCCCTCTGCAGGAGTGAGTGAGGGTGCAGTGGGCTGTCTTTGAAGGGCGTGTGTTTGGGGATGTTTGTTTGGTGCTGGTGGCGAGGCCTTCATGTTTGTGTAAATGTCAGAGGCTGTGTCGTTATTGACTGCTCTGCTACGGCCCTGTGCCTCTGTGTTCTGTTGCACAACTGGCCCCAGGCAGCCTTCTACTGGAAAACTGCCTTTCATCTGCTGTTGATCAAACTTGTGCTTCTCTCTCTCTGTCTTTCTCTCTCTTTCTCTCTCACACTCTCTTTCACACTCACTCTCCCACTCCCTTTCCTTCTCTCTCTCTCTCTCTTTCCCTCTCCCTCTCTCAAACACTCTCTCACTCTCTCTCTGAGGATATGTTCTTTTAGGACAGTGCTCCGTAGATGGCCGTAGGTGGCCGTCGTGGCCGTCCCCTCTGAATAATTTAGAGAACTTTTTGTCCGGCTCCGTGAGACGAGCCTGGGGCAGGGGGGAGTGATGGGTCTGGATCTGTTCAGGCTTGTCTTCTCCTCTCCCTGTTCAGGCTCTCCAAGCCGGCTCTCCAAGCCCTGCTCTAACAGTCAACTTCATGGACAAGCGCGAACCTTCACACGTCCTGCCCCAGTGTAGCTGCTTTTTTCCTAACTGCTAATAGTACATTCCAGGAAATATTTATTACTATTGGTGACTATTGGTTCACTCTCTTCAATTATTAGCCTATCATATCCAACACACTGCTGCCTCAGACTGCATACTGCTGCTGAACCAACATAACCTCACTGTTTTAAGAAAACTCTGTTTCACCAACTCTCTATGAGAAGGAAAAGATGTTAACAACTGACCTAAGGCTTGCTTTTCAAACTTTCTGCTTGTCCATTCAGCATGAAATTGTCCACATCATGTAAAGAGCAGCTGGTGTCTTTTCTTTTTTTCTAACGGTTTGTTTTTTTGTTTGTTTGTTTTGTTTTGTTTTCGAGCCAAACTATGTTAAATCAGAAACTTGCCCGTGTGTTAACTCTCCGAAAAACACAGATGCACTCTCTCTGGCTCCCTCTCTGTCTCACACACACTTCCTCTCTCCTCTCCCTCTGTCTGCCTCTTTCTCTCACACCTCTCTCCGCATGTCTGTCAGCTCTTCAGACCTAGAGAAGAAAGGGTCAGCAGCACCAGGAGGCAGTTTGAGGCAGCAGCGCGAATAAACTCCTCTATCTTCACTCTCCCCTCCGCTATCCAGAGAGTCACACATGGGGCCTTTTGTTGATGTTATGCCTTTTTTTTCCCCGTTGATGTTATAAATCTGTGTTAAAAATATCCTCTTATCGATTGAGTGCTCTCGGATGAAAATGCTTAAAGAAGGTTTCCTCATCAGAGGAAGAGGTGGAGATGGAGCTGGAGAGAGCGAGCGAGCGAGCGAGAGAGAGAGATCGAGGGTTTTCTGGCAGGGTGAGGTTGGAGCAGCGTCGCTGCCAAAAGCACAACAACTGCAGCGGGCTCCATGTTTTCCTAGCAGCAGGTTCTCAATGACTCAAACCCTGATCATCTTCTTCACCTCCCATCCTTTTTCCTGTCCTCTTCTCTGCTGCTCTCTTGTTCTCTCGCTCTTTGGCTCTCTCGCTCCCTCCTTTACTTATTTGTTATTTTCAGAGCTCTGGACGGCAGCGAGCCAGAGAGAGGTCTCTTGGCAATGGTGAGGTGGAGAGGTGTGTGTTTGTGTGCGTATACAAGTGCATAAGCGAGACAGGGGTGGCGGGGGGATGGGTGGTGGGGTGGGGAGGGGGTTGAGGTTGGTTGGGGGGTGGGGGTCACTCTTCCCAGGTTTCTTTCCTAAAGAGCTTCTCCTCTTGAGACAGCAGTGCAGAAGAGGCCTGTGGGTTAGGGGTTGAACTTCTCCTTTTGCCCCCCCCCATCTCTCCCCCCCGAGGCTGAGTCAGAATGGGCCTGCTGCCTGGAAGCTGCCAACTGAAGCCTGCGCCCGCTCCAAAGATAGTCAGGGTCAGGAAAAACAAACACCTGTACACAGCCTCTGATGGACAGATGGAGAGCGTTGGAGGGATGAGAGAAGAAAGCGAGAGAGAGGAACAAGGCAGGAGAGAGAGAGAGATAGAGCGAGGTAAAAAAAAAAGTAATATGAACGCCCTCCCCTTTTGTGACACACGTATGTTTGTTGAAATAAAAGGAGAGGAGATTCGATTGTTTTGGGGGGGTTTTCGGAGGGGGTGCCTGTTGTCAGATGGAAAGTATTTCTGCGGTTTGTGTGTGTGGCCAGCGCCCTGTGTTTGCTCTAGGGGATGATGATGGTACACAGTGCTGTAAAGCTGATGACTGATTCCCTCTGGCCAGCAGCTGCTGGGGCTAGCCAGGTCTGCAAGTCCTTGCAGGTCCCCATTCTCTACACGGCTCTCCTACTGCTGCCTTCTGTTTTGCGTCTGTTTGTGTCTGTAATAATTGACTTCTTCCCAAAGCTGGTACCATACATGTTCCTTCTTAGTGATGTCTGTGCATGCGTGTGTATATTTTCAATGTGTTGCCTTAAATACATATAAAACATACAATAATAGATCAAGCATACACTCTCATAACTACATACCTTGTATATTAGCTTTACTGTAGTTGCAGAATAATTCACAGTGGTTGCTGAATAACAAGGGTAGTCCAATTGTATTATCTAGCTCCCTCTGCTACTTTTAAATCATCTGTAGTGTATTCAAACTTAAAGTATTCTGACTGTTGCTACACTAAAGGTTTACAGAGGCATTAAAAAAATCTAAAATGACGAGAGAACCTCCAGTTGTCTCTGAGTTTGTGTAAATATTGTTAGTAATAGTAAAATAATAGTAAATCCCAATATTATAGGCCTTATTTATCAACATTTTCTTATTTGGGATTTGTTTGTAAGTAAGAAGGAAATCTATTCACACCCCAGAGCACAAAAGTGCAAACAGATTTAAAAACATCTCATGAATCTTACATAGACTTTTTTCCTAATTTCTCAAGAACAAAATTAGGAAAAAACTTTAAAAGACATTGGTGGATGAGGCCCATTTGTCTTTGGGTACTGCTTTGCCTTATAACAACCCATACTTAAAAAAAAGTCCAAAAGGTTCAATAAAACAGTGTGTCTGACATCAGCCAGCATAACCAGTATATGTAATAGTTTTCTGTGAGGTAGATGTTAGGATCTTAGAGGTATTAAACATGTCCAATTCCAGGACAAAGGAGAAATGAACAACAAGAAAGTTTGTGAGATACATACATAAAGTGGATTCTAGTGCCTTTACTGCACAGTTCCCCTCGCTGGGCAATATTCCATTCCAGCGTCCTATAAGAAAATATATTCAAATTGAAAAAGCTAAAAAAAAAGCCTTAATGGAAATATGAATTGCCAAAGCTGAGTGTGGAAGGGACAAAAAGGGTGAATATGCTGAGTGAAGTGCAATTATGTGAAAGCAAATGTTATGGAGCCTTGGAACTGGCTTTGGTCCTCTAATTAAAATGGCTGAAAATGTTTTGACAGTGTCTGAAGCCATGCCCCAGGCCCCGGCTCCGCGCCGCTCCAATTTCTCCCTCTTAGTGATGCAGCGATACATTTATGCAGAACGTGCCGTGAATATCTCCCTCACTCCCTCTCGCTATTTCGCTCCCTCGCTCCCTTGCCCTGTTTCTCTCTCTTCCTCTCTGAGAGTGGAGCTATGATCCCTGCAGCAGGAGTGCGAGTGCTCAGGCCCCAGCTGTAGCGCCACGCTCATAGCTGTGCCTGGCTCTTCCTCTCTTTGATGATAATGTATGGCTATTGGAATTTTTTGTCTTATGTAAGTAAGACTTCTAATGTTTCCTGTTTGAACAAGTTAAATGAGTTGTCACACTTAATTATGGCCAGATTGTTAATGGTGAAGACGTTCTGGACCTTGAATGAAACGGAGGGCCGGCCTCATATGCAACAGCCATCCAGCCGATATAATAATTCTGCGTTTTTAGCATTAATTTGTCTCCCTTTGAAAAACCTTAAGGTTGCCAAGGCCAAGTGTTTTTTTAAACTGTTTAGGCCTTAGACATGCTCTTGCTTTATTACCTTTTCATGCAGTAATAGTTTAAGGTGTGAAGCCTGTGGTTTTTTGCCGAACTCTGTGCGGTGCTCTCTACATGAATAAATGAATCTCACTCTAATTAAATGAAGCATGTGGAGCAGTGTAGTTGGTGCAGTGATTAATTAGGCTATTTATGAGTAAAAATGTCTCTCTTGTATTCTCTTTCAGTTTTTTTCCCTCCTGCCCTCTCTTCTCTTCTCTTCTCTTCTCTTCTCTTCACTCCTCTTCTCCTCTCTTCTTTTCTCTTCTCTTCTCTTCTCTTCTCTTCACTCCTCTTCTCTTCTCTTCTCTTCTCTTCTCTTCCTTTCTCTTCTCTTTTTTCTTCTTGTCTCTTCTCTTCAATTCTCTTCACTTCTCTTCTCTTTGCTTCTCCTCATTTCCCTTCTCTTCACTCCTTTCCTCATGTCTTCTTGTCTCTTTCATTCTCTACCCCTCTCTTCTGTTCTCTTCTCATGCCTTGTTTATATAGTCTTCATATACTGTGTCTGTGCATGCGCAGGCAGATGCGAGAGTGTGTGTGGGATGTTTGAGTGTAAATCCTGTGCAGGTGTGTGGCAGTAGTGAGGCCTCTTTTTGGTATATTTTATGCAGCTTTAAGGGAAAAAATGGAAACACACGAGCCTTTCATGCTGTAATTTGTGTTCTCTGTAATTTTGACATTTTGGTTTTGGTTTAAATGCTGGCTAAAGTTGCCACCATTGGTAAGAGAGAGAGAGAGAGAGAGAGAGAGAGAGAGTGAGAGAGAGTGAGAAGCACACACACCGTTATTCGCTTCAGCGATTATATAACGATTTGGCCATTTAATTGCAATCATAAACACAGTTTAGTAGACTCTGGCTGTAATATTAAAATTATGTTTACGAGCTAAGGCAGAAAGCATTTTTTCCCTCTCCTCTCTGGTCCGTTTAGTGTTTTGGATATCCTTCTGCTTCCTTAAGTTCATGAGTCCTCGCATCAAATCAAGCGATCGTTCATCAGTGCTTGCTTCACACACAAACACAAACATGTACACAAACACAGTCGCACTCAGTGAAGGACCGGTGGGGCTGGGGACGTTACATTAATCCGGGTGACAGAGGCAGTGTTTTGTTCATTGTTCACGGGTGTCTCCGCCAAGCGTACTCCCCCATAAGAACCATCTGTCCCTCTCCAAGCTCACAGCTCGGCTCCGCACACACACACATACACATACATGCGTGCATGCAGTCCAGCCTCGGCCCAGTTCAGCCCAGTCCACTGGCATAGCTCTCTACCTTTCTTCAGTATCCTGTAAGCCCTGCATTCACACATGTACGTATATACACAGAGAACTGATCTGACTTAATTAAAGTCTTAAAGTGCTGACATTTAAAAGCAACTACTAAAAAGCACACATTGATAGTGCTGATAAAGTGTAAACCTGATAAGAAAGGGCCACAGGCCCTTCCTGGGCCACATGTCCTGTATTGCTGTCAGAGCTGAGAGAGAGTAGGGGAACATGGTCTGGAACACAACAGGGGGCCAGAATTATTGACATTACTCTCCCAGGCCCCACACATACACACACACACACAGACTCATGCATTAAAAAGCAACACACACATTGTCACTGTCATTAGAAAGCCTCAGAACTCAGCCTATCACGTGGTGTTAATATCTTATTATGAATAAATGAATAGAAATGATATAAAATTACTTTTTTCTTTACTGTATTACAGATACAGGTGATTTTCTTTTACCGTACCAGTGATATACATAATATATGTGTGTGTATGTGTGTGTTTGTTTGAGTATATATTCCACCACAAATCAAATCAATATCACTTCCATATCAGGGGCTGTAGACGTCGCAAGCTAATTGTGTTTTGTCTTCCTTCGTGCACTGCAAATTGTAGTGCCGCACTTCATAACACACCAGAAATTAGTCTCATTGTTGCCTTAAATACTGAAATCATTTTCAAGTGTTCCACAATTACAGAGTCTGTGCTTACAGTAAGCTGTTCCCTCAGTACAAAACGTGCAGGCTGACTAAAGCTTGGTCTGGATGCAGCTGTAGTGGGAGAGTGATACATGCATTGTTGCGCTGTTCTACCGAACTCTGCTGATTTCTCAGGTTATCTTTAGCCAGGTGTCAGCAGTTGCGGTGTGTGTGTGTTTGTGAATGCAGGGGCCACATCTCTCCTCGCTGCAATAACAAGGAAGGGGAGTCAGGTGTGTGTAAATCTCCCCTGTTCTTAATTGCATTTGTGGTGCAGCAGGCATATGAGAGGGAGAGAGATGGAACGCAGGGGTATATGGGCAGGATCCAGCTATTGCAGGGATTACATGCATAAGACTGAGAGGAAACACCATTAGGACACAGATCCTCCAATGATTCCAACCCCCCGTTTCTGCCTTGGCTGACTCACCCTGTTTACAATTCCAAAATAAAATGGTGATGCTCACTGTTTCACACCTTTTTGTTAAAATAACAGAACTGTAGGCATTTGACTTTTGTTTTAGGATAGCATCACTGTCATAAGAAAACCTCATCCCTCTGAAATGATAACCTGGCCTCACTTTATAGTAAGTGTCTTTAATAACTGGGTACGTACACATTAACAATTCATGAAAAAAATAATGTAACTACTGCTGTTGTAATCATTGCTACCAGTGTATTACAGCGTATGTAATTACACATGTGTATCTTAAAGTGTATGAAAACATTTACATAGATTGTAATAAGTATAATAAATGAAAATAATCATTGTAACCTACTGTTATATTCAGAAAGTTTCCAGCTGTTGACAGGTTTAATGTTTAATTACATAAGCAAATACATGCTGGGTTATATGCTGTATTAAGGTACACTTGTGTAATCACATAAGTATGTGCATAAGCTTTACTTAACCCATCTTCTATTGTTGTTGCACATAATTTTATTGTGTAACTATACAGCCATTAGAGACACTATAATATATATATATATATATATATATATATATATATATATATATATATATATATATATATATATATATATATATATATATCATTATTACCATTGCATAACTTTGCATCAGCATTTGTATTGCGCACATTTGTCATAAACTGTTCAAACATTTTAAAGGGGAGCTTTTTTAAAACTGTGGAAAAAAACAGGCTTGGAATTTTTCTCATGACACGGACAAAATCATTTTTCTTTTCGATAATCCATCTTTACTCCCCTGTCTGTCTCCCAACTTGTTTCTGTTTGATGAGTGTCTGGATTGTGTGAAAGGAGGTCTGGGTCCAGGGCCCTGAAGGTCATGTTGCTGGACACACAGGGTGGGCCACAGCGAGACTGACACTAAAAGGATGTTTTGCTCCCTCACACTTCTTGCTGGATACGTTGGATATGAGAAGGAGAGAGAGAAGGAGAGAGAGAGAGGGAGAGAGAGAGGGAGAAAATGGCACAGTTTTACATCCTTCTTATCTGGGTTCAGGAAAGTGAAAAGTAATAAGTGCGAAAGTCAGATTTTTGCCAGCCTGCCCAGGTTAATTACTGGCACGCGTATGCCCAGGAGCGTTAGCCTCAGTTATCACAATATCTCTTTCAAGTGATTTTTTTTTCTGCTATTCCCTCTCTCTCTCTCTCTCTCTCTCTCTCTCTGTCTCTCTCACCCTCTCTTTCTTTCAGTCTCTCCCTCTCTCTGAGTGTGTAGTTAATAGTCAGACTCAAAGCCATATTTATGTGTGTTTTCTGGCACGGACAGAGAGAGAAAGAGAAACGAATAATGTTTGGATTGTGGACGGAGACGGAGATAGAAGCGATTCAGACTCTTGCGCTGGTCTTTAAGGCACTTCCTCCGTCCAGCTTTGTCTGCGAACAAGTGTTGGTCAAACAGGCCTTTGTTTGTGGTCAGTCACTCGGCACACCACAAAGAGTCTGGGCCAGGACAAAGAGCCGAGTGTGTGAGAGCAGCGCTGGGTCGGCTGGGCCGCAGTGCTCCGGAGAATACTGATGCAAGGCGGGCAGACACACACACAATCACACACACACACAATCACACATCCGTAGCATGGATACACACGCTATACTGCTCAAATGACCCGTGCACTAACATGCACAACCTGAACATGAACATGCGGTCTCATACAGGACCAGGATAAAGGCCGAACATACATACACTCACAAACACACACAGCACAAAAGAGTGGACTGATATCAAAAGTTGCACTAGGACCACCAAGCAGATGATTGGTCATAGCCACAATTAGCCAGAATTATAGAAATAATGGTGGAACATCTGGTGAAATGGTCCATCTTGGCTGTTGGAGGTGTAATGCCAGCTTACTTAACACCCTATTTTATTTAAGACCTTATTCCACAGAGCAATATTAGCAAGCCTCAGCCAGTGGAACAGCACTCGTGATGCTAGGTGGACTGTTTGATGAGGGGGACTATGTCCAATCAAAGAGGTTTGTTATAAGAATATCCGAGTGTAAAATGTTGTGGCCAGGGGCACCAGGCAGTACACAGTGTCTAGCCCTTCTGCACTCACTAAAAATGGATTTCACAGATAGACTGACCACTGATGCATCTTCATGGTAGATGTTGGTAGCAGCTGCAGTCTGCCATCCTTTCACTAGTGACTATGATTAGGAAGAACGAAGAAGCAAATTTCATACAAATCATCAATACTGACTACTTAGTACACACTAGTTCTCATTCTGTACCTAGCCAGGGCGTGATTTTCTTCAAAATGATTGTTAAATCTGTTTCAGAGTTAGCAGGTGTGAACGGACAAATCACATATGCCTGTATGTAGAAGCTCCTGAAAGCATTAAGCTGCTGCGAAATTCTGAAATGATTTTACATGACATTGTCCTGTCTCCCCCTCTATTCGCTAATCCTGTTACTGCGTTGTTCCATTACCCCAATAACTATTATCGCTGAGTGCTGTTGAATCTTAACGCAATCGCCAAGGACGAAACAAAAGGAGTCAGGCTGAGTGAGTGACAGCGGGATCAGCACAGGAAGACACAGCATCGAGGAAAAAAAGCAGGGCTCAGAAGATGCCAGCAACTGTCCAAATGTCCTGGACTCTTGTACATGCGTTTTTGAATAGGTGTGCGTGTGTATGTGCATGTGTCCGACGCTTTTGTTTGGTGTAGATTGTGTCTATGTGTGTGTGTGTGTGTGCAGGGGACAGAGGGGGGGTGGTGGTGCGAGTGCGAGTGAGGTGGGAGGCAGATGAACAATGGGTGAATCTGCATGTCGGGGATACAGGGCTGCCCAAGCTGTTTTAATCTGGCATCCATCTTAGTCTGCTGCCGCCATCGATCCAGACGGCACACACACACACACACACACACACACACAAACGCACCACGCTTTCTCAGTGAGGCCAACTGGAGACAGAGCTCCAAATATTCACACTTTTCATTTATGTGTCACACACACTCTCAGAAATATGAATCCGCACAGAATGCCTTTTACACAAGCGTGCACACTTTCAGGCAAATAATAGGGTTTTTATTTAAATGGAGAAATAATTTTGTTTCTATGATGCTGTTGCATAACTAACATGATTCCAAATATCAAGAACAGGTTGTGTGTGTGCGTGTGTGTGCATGAGTATGTGTGTGTGTGTGTGTGTTTGTGCTTATATCAGATAAGATTCAAAGGCAGAGTTAACCCCACAGCAGTTATTAAAGTTCTACAAAATAAGTCAGTAAATAAGTGAACAGATAAATAAACTTGCAGGAAATTTGCAAGTGTTTCCTTAGGAACATTTTTTACGCTGCAAATCTAGATTTTTTTTTTCTTCTTCAGAATACTGCAGTTACTGAGAGCGAGCGTGGGGTGGTGGTGGGTGAGGTGGGTGCTGGTGGGAGGGAGGCGCCTCACAGCATATTTCCTTCCTCCGAGTGTCGCGTTTCACCATGGGCACCAGTCACTGTGTGCCAAGCCATCACTGAGCTGTAACACAGCCGTACTTTTTGTCAAGAGCATTTCAGCGTGCCTTTATCTAAATGCCGTTAAATGTGTGTGTGTGTGTGTGTGTGTGTGATGTTGCTGGATTAGTGAGTCCTTTGAGGATGTGGTTGTGTGTGTGTGTGAAGTGGGTGGGGGTGGTTGGACTGCTCCTGTTTTCCGTGTCTCCATGCTGTAACATCGCTCTGACATTTCTCCTGTGTTAAAACTGGCTGCAAACCACCAGCGTACACTCTCCTGCATGTGTGTATGTGTGTGTGTGTGAGCGGCTGCGCGGCTGCCAGTGCCTGCGGACCGGTCCAGAGACTGTCACCAGCTGCCTCAGCCTTGCAGCCTATCCACGCTGACCTGCATTCGCCTCAAATTGGAGAGGCTTTCTAATTAACTGAGGAATCGGCAAATTAGAGCAAGCCCCGCTCTGTGACTTCCCCATAAACGCTTAAAAGTGTCAAGCCACAGATTATCATTACGTCTAACAAACTCCTGGATCCAGCAGCCGCTCCGAGACCAAAACAGCATGGAGAAAATCTCTCTCTCTCTCTCTCTCTCTCTGTCTATACTCTCTCTCTCTATCTCTCTCTCATTTTCTCCCTGTCTCTCTCACTCACTATCTCCCTCTCTCTCTTCCTCTCGCTCTTCTCAGTCACGCATATTAAGCAGCTGGGAAGCCGACAGTGCCTCCCCTGCTTTTACTGCTCGCATGTCTCAAATGCACAGCTTTCACATTCTCCCCTTATAAAGACAGGAAATGACACAAAGAATATTCTTTTCCTACTCTCCTGAGAAAATTAAAATTAGACTAAAAAAAGGAGGGGCTAACTTCCTCGGCACGCCGTTGCTCTAAAAAAAAAAAAAGAAAAAAAAAAAACGCCTAATAGCAGATTATTGGAGTACCTGTCTGTGGCTAGCTGTCTCGCGTCATTAGGACAGATTATGACAGTTTTGTCAGCAGAGGAAGCTGGATGTGAGTATGCCAGGCACAGTCCCGGCATGCCACGCGCCAGCGTCTGCCAGAGCCGTGCCAGTCAATAATACCGCTGCCTGCACAAAGCTATCAATTATTGCCGCAATTATTTGTCTAGTTGGATATTCAAAATGTCATGTGAAAAAGATGATTACACATTCTGCCGAGCCTTGCCATGTGTAATCAAATGAAGCAAGCCCTTGTTAAACATGGCGCTGGAGTAACCCGTCCCTCAGCTGCGTCTCAGCCCGTGGCCAGAGAAGACACAGCTTCCGTAGGACATGCTCGTTTAGTTGCCACTGGTGTACGTTGGGTGTACGTTGTGTATCGGATGCTTTATTGAGATGACAGCAGCAATGGATTAAGAATAAAACAGAAAACTGTTCCTGAATAGGGACCAACTGTCCCTCAACCTTTAACAAGAAACAGCCATTGTAATTCCAGCAATGCAGAATTGTGTAAAATAGCCTCTGCATGATAATAGAAAAATGTATACTAGGTTAAACCCTTGCAGGTGGCAACAATTAACTGTAATTTCTGCAGATTGTAATGATCCATAATTTACCGTCCGTAGTTGGCCTTCGCATCAACCCCCTGATATAAAGTTGTGTGCAGTCTTGATTTGGCGCTGAGCTTTCAGCTGTTGGTCTTTAGTTCGATTGTCAGGAGGCAGTCGTGGGTGGCAGAGCCGCAGAACCGCACTGTGCTGTTATTTCTCTCTCTGTTCAACACCACCTCTCTTTCTCTCTTTCTCTCTCTCTTTCACTCCCTCCCTCTGTCTATCCAGTGGGTCCTGCTCTTTGTAGCATGTGTTGAAAAATAGTATTGATCACTTTCTCGCCACCATAGCATTAAACACAACCTATATATTTTTCTGCATATGATGTCGGTTCGCCGTAATGTCATTTGAATGACTTCATCTGAACCTTGAGCAATTATACTGTGTTTACTTTGGTTGGGAAATTTTTGGGAGGTTTAGAATATCCCGTGCTCAAATGATATTCCTCAGTTTACCATGGTCATTCATTTTTGTCTCGGGTTTCTCAGCCCTGTCTGTAGTTTGGGAGTGGGAGCGCTATGCGTTCCTTCACAGAATAGGGCCTGGACGTGCATACACACACAAACATACACACACACAACGATGACAGCACAAAAGCGTGCAGGAGTGTCTGGAGGAGGCTATGTGTGCCACTGCGCCGAGCCTTCCAGAACCGCCCCTATTTGTGTGCATTAACAGGATTATCCCGCGAGCCCTCGGTGGCTCCGGCCTGCCTCCCTAACACACAGCAGCACTGCCCGCTCGCCTTGTTACATGCTTTGCTGCCTATTGAAGACTTCAGAGAAACCCCCTCTGAGGAAAACAAACGAGGAGATGAAAGAGTGCGCGCTGCCTGTTCAGCTCCGTTCTGCACCTCTCTCTCTCACTCTCTTTCTCCCCCCTTACATCCCTCCATCTCCCGTTCTGTCTCCCGCGCACTCTCTCTGGTTCTCCCTCGTGGGATGGGCTAGAAAACAGTGTATGATAGCAGTTTAAAGACCTCTGGCTTAGGAGGAGAGTTCGGTCCTTCACCCATGTCCATTTTCCCTCTTTGTTGTTGGCCGTGTGTTTTGCTTTTTTTTTTTTTTTTTTCCTTTATGTGGACAGGCTTTTTTTTCTGACCGCTCGACCTCATGCTTTTGGAAAAAGAGCAGATAGCTGCGGAAGTGAAACATAAGGTGCTCCTTTTAGTGGTGCTAATTTGCGCAGTTCAAACTGCCTCTCATTACCCTTTGATAAATATCCAGTTGTCTGCATTCTCTGAGTAAATAGAACAGGTCTTTTTGTCTGCGGGCTTGCCGAGTGACCCGACCTCTGCTTGTTTTCCTCTGATGCTGTAAATAGTATTTATCTTTTTTTTTTTGAAATTGGGAATTTATTCAGCGTAACCTGCAGAAACAATTTCGTAGCCTTTTCATAGTTCTTATTCTTGATTTTCGAGCATTTTTATAGTATATGAGCAAACTACATTTAGGATAGACTGGGGCTAAGTTAACATGGACTAAAATTAAACAGGAGTGCGCTTTCAGTCATATACTCCTAGAACCAAATCATCAGATATTTCAAAATAATTTTTTTTTACCATAAAATCTTTTTTTGCTCTGAGCATTTTTCATGACTGAGATGTATGTAAAAGTCACACTTACATTATTGTAAACACTCCTATATTGTTTTAATCACTCTTTTTGGTGGATGTAATATAACACTATTTTGAAGGATATAAATACCTCACAGTGAGAGCCAGCCAAGCGAGTCCACAGCCTGCACACGGCAGGGTTAGTCATACGCCCCCCATGAAAATTTCAAACAGTCCATTTTTAGCATTTTTTAGCACTAATTAATCCAAAACATAATATAAATGAAATCTAAATAAAATATATCTAAAATGTACTGATGTTTGTTCTTTTATTTTGTGGCCACAAATAAATGAGCCTCTTTACGGTAATTGTATTTATTTTGATGCTGTTATTTTATCTATTTATTTTAGAAAGCCTGCCCGATTCAAATAGATTAACTGTGTTTGCATTGATATCCAAAACTTTTTATTGACTGTTACAACTAAGCCCTTAGTCTGTCCCAGTTAACCCTGCATAAGGGCTAAGTTGTTGATGCTTGCCCTCATGACACTTTTTGGCTTGAGTTGTTCTGAAATATTAGCTGCTGGAAACAAAGTTTACTTTTTCATTTATGGGAAAGATATTTAAGCTGCTTGTATAAAAAATATAAATCTTGCTCAAATACTTTAAAAAAAAGATGTAAATTTAGTCTGTTTTTGAATAATTGTAGTCAAAAGTGACAATTAGAGCTAGGGGATATGGGCTTTAAAAAGTCATAGATTTTTTTACAAATAATCAGATTTTAGATTTTAATCGATTTTTTCGATTAAACAGGTGTCGTTAACAAAATGTATCGTTAAACTCATGGAGGGCTGCATCGTTTGGCAGGACCACAGGTGGTCAGCATGATACGAGATGTCCTCTTCCAGCTCTTTAGTGATTCTTTGGCGTGTGTTGTTATACAGCTGTGGCACCGTCAGAAAAATATTTGAGGCCTGGTAGCACGAACTTCTGCTCTAAAACTTTTCCACTGTATTTTTCCACCTGTCTGACTTTCACCGTATATATGGGCACCATGTCTTTTGCAACAAACATCGCTATAGCATCTGTGATTGCCTTTTAATGTCTTATCATATAGCATACAGTTGGAATAGTGTCAGGGACGGTTGCTTGCTGTATTTTGGGTGGTGTGCTAGCGGAGCGGCTGTTTTCATTCCGCTGGAATCAGCGCTTCTCCCACTCCGCTGCATGCTTCTGTTTAAGGGGTTTACGATAAGTTTCTTATGCTGCTCCATTTGGAGGAAACCATTTTCAAACGCACCTTACAGCGAGGACTTGTTCGGTCTGTATCCGACGCCACAAAACCCAGCCAATTCCAGATCAGAGAGTTACTCCTTTCTTGGGGACAAATTCCAGCGTTCCCCCAATCGCTAACATGTTGTTTATGTCTATGGCAAGCATGGGGGAATGGGGATCACTCTGAACTACGGAAGGCCAAAGGGCGGCGTTGGTAGCGGAAGTTAAAACTAAGAGAAAACCGATTTTCATGAAAACACATCGTCCTTAACTATAAATTCGAAATAATCGATAAAATCGATTTATCACCCAGCTCTAGTGACAATAGGACATTGTTTGTGAGGAAAGAGTATTTCTTTAAAGACGGTCTCTCTCAGTAGTTGTTTCTGTGCATGAGCTGTGGAGAAATTTTCAGACTAACCCGTCGAGAATGGAGATCAACTCCTGTAAATGAACTCAGAAGAAAAAATTCACTTCCTTTTTCGTCACTACATCGTCCTCTTCCTCTTACTTTTACAGCGGAAAAAGAGATCTGTGTGTAGGTGTGCATGTGTGTGTGTGCGAGTGAAAAGAGAGGGAGAGAGAAAGAGACTGAGAGAGAGAATTAATATGAAATAAAGAGAAATGTGTTTTTAGGCAGCAAGAGATCAGTGAACCATCAGTCTCTCTATTGAAAAATCACAGACAAAGAATCTTTCATTGGCGTGCAGTGTACGGCGCTTGGCTGGTGTGTGTTTAATGTTGAAACACTCCCATTGCCTGCCTGCTTTATTATCTAATCTTGTAAATGAGTTGGTGGAGGAGCTGAGTACATTTAATGAGATTACAAATGAATTGTGAAGCAAATCATAGGTCATTGCCGAAGTGCCATTGAAAGTCAATTATTGTTTTAAATGTTCCTTTACTGTCACAACTGTCTACATACTTCACTGTCCTGCTTCAGAGAGAGGAGCTCCCCCCCTGCCTCTGATGCCCAGTCTTTTTTTGGCCCATGGTTTTATAGCTATTGCAAATGAACACTCATACGAAAACACTGGTTCATACTTGGGTTCTCTAAATATGTGGCTTATTTCAAATGGCTAATTTATATTAAACTCTAGACTCATTCGGCAGAAGGAGCATATGGAAGTCGTAAGTGCAGTGCCTCCCCAGGACTTGGCCAGGAGCTTACATGGTTCCTCCCTGGTTTCAGTGTGCTGAGATGTGCCAGAGCCTCAGTAACGGTGCCGTTAACACGCTGTTATTCATGCTCTCCCTGCTCCCTCTCCAGCCCTCCACTGGCACTACTACAGTAGTGTTTTCATATTGTGTTTGTGCCTTGCACTCGCCTATTTCTGTACATGAATGAAAGACAGCGCTCAGCTGGGAAGGCGCTATTGTTTGCTTTTACAGCCTTGCTGCTGAGCAGCGCTGCGAGTGGAAATGCCTGCGCACAGAGCCAGCCTGAGCAAAGCGTGGGGAGGCTCGGATTCCCCACCGTGCTTCGAGACCGCGCTAACCCTTACCAGGGCGTCTTCAGCCGCGCTGCCCGCGCTTTGTTTGGGCCTTCTGAAAAGCCGAGCTCCGCCGGGCCTTGGCCTGTGGTGCCATTCGGGAGCATGTTTTTAATAAGAGCCGTGTTTACTGCCATGTGATACTTTCATTAGACGGCGGAGCGGCTGCCGTGGGGGGCGTTTGTGCAGGCGGCCGTGCCGGGCCCCGGGTCTTGGGCTGGAGAGGAGGGAGGGAGGCTTCATGAATGATTAAGCCCAAATCGGTAGTGCCTCTCTCTGGCCAGTGAGAGCCAGCGGGCTGATGAGGGAGGGAGTGGGAGCAGACATAAAGAGAAGCTCCGTGTGTGTTCAGCTTCTTAATCATTCTCTCTCTCTGCACTTTCTACAACCCGTGGTCCTCTAATCATTTTTTTAATGGACTGCAGAAAGATTTTGCCTTCTGGTCCAGTTGGCTTATTTATTTAATAAGATTTTTTTTCTTTCATTGTCCACAGTGAGACATTTCACCAGATTTAGCCATAATTACCATTTGCACTCTCTCGCAGTCTGGACTAACTGAAATTTCTCTCTTGTCTTCCAAAGGTAAAGATGAGCCCAGCAGCTACACCTGCACGACCTGCAAGCAGCCATTCAGCAGCGCCTGGTTTCTGCTGCAACATGCCCAGAACACTCACGGCTTCCGCATCTACCTGGAGAGCGAGCGCGGGAGCCCTCTCACTCCCCGGGTGGGCGCCCCATCCGGGATGGGCGCCGAACACGCCTCCCAGCCACCCTTACATGGCATCCACTTGCCTGAGGGCAGTCCTTTCAACTTGTTACGGATACCCAACTCTACCCGTGATGGCCCCCCTCTCCGGGAGGGACGGTTTCCACCGACTCCTCCACTCTTTAGCCCTCCTCCCCGCCATCACCTGGACCCGCACCGCATGGAGCACCTGAGCCCGGAGGAGTTGGCCCTGGCCACCCACCACCCGAGTGCCTTCGACAGGGTGCTGCGCCTCAACCCCATGCCCCTGGATCCCCCAGCCATGGACTTTTCTCGCAGGTTAAGGGAGCTGGCCGGCAACACCTCAGGGTCAACTCCGCCCCTTTCACCCAACCGGCCCAGCCCTATGCAACGGCTGCTGCAACCATTCCAGTCGGGAGCCAAGCCGCCCTTTCTCTCCACTCCTCCCCTTCCCTCCATGCAGTCCCCATCTGGCTCCCAGTCCACTCCGACTCCACTGCCACAGCAACCCAACACCCCTATGAAGACCAAGGCCTGCGAGTTCTGTGGGAAGACATTTAAATTTCAGAGTAATCTGATTGTGCACCGGCGCAGCCACACAGGCGAGAAACCCTACAAGTGCCACCTGTGTGACCACGCCTGCACCCAGGCCAGCAAGCTGAAGCGCCACATGAAAACGCACATGCACAAATCCTCACCCATGACAGTCAAGTCTGATGATGGTCTGTCTACAGCCAGCTCCCCAGAGCCAGGGACCAGCGACCTGGTGGGCAGCGCCAGCAATGCCCTTAAGTCTGTAGTGGCCAAGTTTAAAAGTGAGAACGACCGCCTGATTCCAGAGAACGGGGAGGAAGAGGAGGAGGAGGAAGAGGAGGAAGAGGAGGAAGAGGAAGAAGAGGAGGAAGAGGAGGAAGGAGAAGAGGAAGAGGAGCTGGAACGGGAGGGCAGCCGCAACAACTTCCATTTTGGCCTCAACCTGGAGGCTGCACGGCACCACGAGAACAGCGGGGGACGGCTGGGTGTGACCGAGGACGGTATCCCACGGTCCCTGCCCGAGGTGATGCAGGGCATGGGCCTGGCGGCCAGTATGCAGCACTACAGTGAGGCCTTCCACCAACACAAGCGGGGAGCACTCAATTCGGACAGTGACGCGCACAGGGACATGTGTGATGAGGACTCAGCCATGGAATCGGACCGTGCACAGGAGGGCTGTGGCTCGGCCATCAATGGCCGAGGCTCATCCCCTAGCGAATCAGCTTCTGTGGGTCTGTCCAAGAAGCTTCTGTTGGGCAGCCCCAGCTCCCTCAGCCCCCTTTCAAAACGCATCAAGATGGAGAAGGACTTTGACCTCCCCACACCCACCATCCCCAACACCGAGAACGTGTACTCCCAGTGGCTGGCTGGCTATGCTGCCTCTCGCCAGCTCAAGGACCCCTTTCTGAATTTCGGGGATTCCAGACAATCGCCTTTCGCCTCGTCTTCGGAGCACTCCTCAGAGAACGGCAGCCTGCGTTTCTCAACGCCCCCTGGGGAGCTGGACGGTGGCGTCTCTGGCCGTAGCGGGACAGGCAGCGGGGGGAGCACGCCACACCTCGGGGGGCACGGTCGGCCCAGCTCGAAAGACGGCCGCCGCAGCGACACCTGCGAGTTCTGCGGCAAAGTGTTCAAAAACTGCAGCAACCTGACAGTGCACCGGCGCAGCCACACAGGCGAGCGGCCCTACAAGTGCGAACTCTGCAACTACGCCTGCGCCCAAAGCAGCAAGCTCACGCGGCACATGAAAACGCACGGGCAGGTGGGCAAGGACGTTTACAAATGTGAAATCTGTCAGATGCCTTTTAGTGTGTATAGCACCCTGGAGAAACACATGAAAAAATGGCACAGTGATCGCGCCTTGAACAGCGAAATTAAAACTGAGTAGTGATGGAGAATGGAGGCACCCCTGCCAGTTAACAGCAACCCTCTCCCAAACCCCACCCTTGTAGATTTTCCCTGTTTGGCTAGTCCAGTGGAGGCTAAGACAACGTGCTTGGCACCACCAGCACACCCTTCTTCATTTACCGTTGAATGCATGTTCTGTATCGGGGCAATACTATTGCATTGACGCAAACTTCGAGCCTTTCTCTTGTGCAATAATTTACATGTTGTGTATTTTTTTTCTTTTTTTCTTTCCCTTTTTTGATAATTAGACAGCATGCATGGTATGTTTTGGCTATTTTTAAAAAAATTGTCCCTGGTTGGTTAGTTGTTGAGTAAATGTGTTGCTGTTTTCTTGTTCTGTTTTTTATTCAAAAAATGAGAAGAGAAAAGAAAAAAAAACAACCATGCTGCATACATTCTGTAATACATATCATGTACAGTTTTGTGTTGTAACATGGAGGACAACAGTCTATTGCTTAAACCCTCTTTGGAGGGGCTGGGAATCGCACTTAAACTAATCTTTCAAAAAGATGTTCTGTCCACATAGGGTTATAAGTATGAATTGGCCCCTATCATGGAATATAAAGTATTGACAGCCTTTGAATTTCTTTAAAAAAAAAAAACAAAAAGTGATCAAGATTTGAATTTGTACTATCATTTGGTAAAACAAACAAAAAAGAGTGCCTTGGATCTTGAAACTGCATTGGTTAATCTTCTTATCTGCTATAAGCTTGGAATCTCAGCCAGATACTGGAACTGGATATATTTGATTAACATAAGGTTCTTGCATCAAGTACCTGACTTTGACGGTCTACAAGGAAATGATGATAATCAAAAAGCTAAAAGCGTATTTGTAGTTAATCATCATTAGCTACCTATGACACATGCATCCTTCTGTTGTGGTATTTGTACTGTACACGGTACATCCAGTATTGTGTGGGATTCAACCATGTTTACTCTCCAGTTAAAGGTACTGTACTCAGCGGTACAGGTTTTTATTCCACAATCATAAGCTCTTACATAGTTTGTGAAGATTCCTCTGTTCTCAGTAGCACAGCAGTTCTTTTTTGTGTGTGTGTGGGTGTGTGCGTGTGTGTGAGAGACTGCGTGTGTGTATATCAGGTTGTGTGAACGTCCACTGCATAGGTACTGCACATGTGGGCCTATACGATGAAGAAATGCAGTGTTTCTGAACATTTCTCTTTGAAGAATGCATTCTCAGTGATGATTAACTATGAATTGCTTACAGGTTCGAGTCAAAATCCTCACAAGAATATCTCTAGCAAAGACTGCAGTACTTAATACCTGTGTTCCCTAAATGATTCAGTTAACCTGGGAAAGAGAGGGCAGAGGGAAAGAGGAATGAACAGTACAGATGACTTGTGTGTAATATGTGTTTGGGGAGATTTTTTCTTTTCTCTGGTGATTTTAACATCCGACCATTTTTGACAACCATATTTTCAGTGTTTAGATAGCACTTGTCACTCGGCCCCTTCAGTCTGTGTCTGACGCTCTGATTGGTGGGATAGTGGTTGAGTATAAATTAAGACTGCTTGCTTATACAAAAAAAAAGTGCACTGTTAAAGTTTCCCAGTTTACAGGTATTCACATGAGGGAAAACTTCCTATAATGCTAAAAAAAAATAAAATAATAATTAAAAAAAATTACAGTGTCATTGTTTAACATAATGAAGCCAACTCTCCCCCCCCCACCCCCCACCACCCCAAACCCTCTTACAGAAAGCCCAACTCCAATATGATGTTCAAGCGTTGGGGCGTAGACCTCCTTTCAAACAATGGACAATTGAAACTTGCTGCTTTCACTGCAAGAACATTTTTTTTTGTACAAAAAACGTTTTTAAGTATGAATATAAAACAACATTTTTTAAAAAAAATAGCAATTCATTATCTTAGGGGAAACTGTATTTAAGTTTGTTGATGTTTCTCTTTCCTCTTTGTCTTGGTGGTGTTCAAGACTTGATCACGATATATATAGAATGGGAAAAAAATCTGTGATTTTTTTTTTCTTTTCTTTTTTTTCTTTCTTTTTTTTCCACCGTGGCTCTTCACAGCTCTTCAGGTCAAACGTAACTTGCATTGGGGAAAGGTTTAAGATTATATATAAATATATAATAGAGAACTTAAATATAGGAAAATGCACACTCATGTTCAATTCCTATGCTAAAACACATTTATGATCTACTTTTTTTTCTGTATTTCTAGAATGGTATTTGAATTAAATGTTCACCTAGTGTAGGCACTATAGTATTTATATTGAGGCTTGTATTTTTAACTGTTGCTTGTTCTCTCGAAAGGTATTATTGTACCTTTTTTGGTAGTGGAAAAAAACAACAAGCTGCCACGGTATATTTTTTTAATTTGGCAGGATAATATAGTACGAATTATTTGTATGTTTAAAAAAAAATGAAATGAAAAAAAAAATTCAATAAAAAAAAACCTAAAGTATGTGGCATTGTATAAAGGAGGCCATCTAATGGTTTCCCTGAGGAGTCTTTTGCGAATGTCCACACTAGCTAAAACAGGTGGTTGTACATATCTTTTTTTTCTGTTCTTTTTTTAGACTCTCCTCTTCTGCTGCCATTCTGTATGCAGTAATGCAAGCTGATGTTGGGTTCTTCTGTAGTGTGCTTCTCTGTCTTCTCACCTATCTCACCTGACTACATTCCAGCATCTTAAAGAGAACAAACTTCATATGCAGTAAATACCAGTACAGAAATGAAAATTGTTCAAATAAATGAATTAAAAATAATCAATGTTTTGCAGGTTTTTTTTTTCATTGCCAAATACTAAATGGTGCTTTATATTTAGATTGGGATGACTTTCATATGCAAAGCATATTTAAAAATGAAATGGAAATAATGGAAAAGCCCGCTTGAGTTCATACTTTTTTGTAAATGGCAATGCGGAATATTTTGTTATCAGCCTTTTCTATTCCTGTTCTGAAAGCTGTTTGTTGTAACTTGAACTTGAACTTTATCTTTTACAATGGGAGTCACTATTTATTATTACTTAAATGCTCTGTTCAGAACGGAGACATGGAATGGATCTTTTGTTTGGTTTTTCTTTTTGTTTCTTTTTTTGTTTTTTATTTTTGTTATTATTGTTTTCCTTTAAAAATGACCAAAGGTCATTGACAACGTTTGCTTTTTTTTGTCGTATTTGTTTCTGGTCTATGTTGAGTTTTATTGGAGAAACCACTGTCTGTGTTTTCTGGCAGTTGTCTGCATTATCCTGTTCACACACCCATTTTGTCCCTTTATTGAAAACAATTAATAAAAAAAATTAAAGTATCAATTTGTCAAGAACATTTTTGTGAAGCTAGGAAAAGATAACTTCGCTGTGTATCCCTCAGTCACCCACACGAACAGTAACCGAGTGCTGGAAGCTCTGATATGAGGCTCAGTCTCTCTTGCCCTGGTCTTTGCTCGGATTTGCTTGGTAATTAGGCTGAAATGAAACTGCAGCTCATTTTGGTCATGTGACTTGTGCTGTGTCACCCTACCTGTACCCTCAGATCAAAGCAGCAGCTCAGCAGGCTTATGCACTGTCTCTCAACACACACACACACGCGCGCACATGCACTGCTCAGAGTACATATCTCACATTAGAAACAGGCTATAGCATGTTTTTCCCTTCCAGTAGTCACAGTGAACATCCACCCAAAAGGGGTGGTACAGATGGCCAGATTTAAACCTTATAGTGAATATTTAGTCTGACATTAGACACAAACTAACTTGACATTGTTTTAACTATTAGAATCCATTAAAGTTAAGTGGCACAACATTGAACTGATGCAGACCTGCCAACCTCTGAAATTTTTTTTTTTTGAGTAGAAAAAGTATGGGGGGTCGCGCTCAGCACATCACGGCATGGCACGGCGGTGGCGGTCAGGTACATGCACCCGGGCAACAGGAATCCGTGAATGCATGCTCATATAAAACAAAACCACCCCAATCCAATAGTTGAGCACGAAAAAATGGACTCGAGCACAGAAAGCATGGCGACATGATGATAAACACGCGCGCAGGACTTCTTGCTGTGCTCACGAGTTTCACATTCACACTCGCGGGGGAATATTTACACACGCGAATTGCTAAAACTTAAAAAAAGGTTTATATTTTGCATCTTAATTTTAGGTCGCCTAGTTTTGACATTGACAATTGACAATTCCCACACACTGCCAGTTACATACTCTAAAACCAGTTCCAGTATGAAGATGGACTGAGAGGGATAAAACCCGATTTCGTTGTTTTGACGTCTCTCCGGCTCTCCGCTCGTAGTGTGAAGAGTTTAAAACTAGCACTCTTTTTCGGACGGGTTGTTGTCCAATGCGGTTACACCCATAGACGAGTTTCCTAGAGCGCGAATTAACAGGCTGTTGATCTGAAAGCCGTCGACAGCTTTTCTCGTATTTTGAAGTGATAAATCGTAGCAGCGTAGTTTGATGTATAAATGCGTATCTGCTACGCAAAATGCGTAAAGGTTGGCAGGTCTGCTGATAGTTTTAAACAGTTCAAACATTGCCAAGTCAGTTTCCGTCTTTGTCTGCAAGCTTACCCATAGAACAAGTCACTTTATCTGTTTAATTATTTGTTGATAAGCCCATTAAAAAATATGTTTTGCCATTTGGGGCTTGCCTGGGAGCTCATATGTGGCAATAAAACATGTAGCTTTATTGTTGTTGCTATTATTTAAAGTGTCAGGAGGCCAGAACTCTTTGTTGGTTATGCCATCTTGTGTATTTTACTTCAAATTTGACTTAAAGTCCGAGCCCATTCAAATCAGCCAAGAACTTACATGAAGAAGTCTACTTGTATTTAGAGAGCTGCTTTTGTTTCCTTCCAGGTGGGTGAGACCTGAAACCCCTACTCATCCCTCACCAACACCATTTTATTCCTCTCTCGCAGATCCATTTTCACCCAGTTCAAACAATACCTCTCTACATCGACACAGAGGAGAAGACAAATAAACTTATCAGAGCTATATGTCTGTATGTGAAGTAAATTAACACACTAATAAACTCTACAGCTGCAGGACTCGCCACAAGTTTACTGGAATTCAGTACCATGTTTATGTGTGGAGCAGAAAGCTTTTGTCAAAGAAGAAGAAAAAAAACCTACACTGGCCTGGCTTTGCATCCCCATAAAGGGGGTTTAGCTGTTTCCCCCTCCAAGTGTTTTATAGCACAGGGTTCTCGACTGACTTGAAAAATGTATGCTGAGAGTTTTTGTGTCTACGCAGAACTGGCCCGGAGGTGAAGCTGTCAGAACCGCTTGTGTAAAGTTATGTTTAATTAGACTGGCTGGAGGAAGCTCTCACTCCTTTACCTGCACCATTTGCATAACTGCTCGGCTGAACAGCTAAACAGAGATTAACGTTAAGTTAACATGAAGCCATGTAGAGTTTCTCGTAGCTGCTCTGCTGCTCTTTTATAGCGGGTGGTAGTGGCACTCCACATTAATGCTCTGTTGCTGGGGCCTGAAATAGCCCTGCCTCGTTTCCACCATGGCTGTCATTTCTGGCTTCGCTCTATTCATTCTGCGGCACAGGAAGGTGAATGGGCCAAGAGCACAAAGTAAATGCATCTTAATGGACACTGACCACTGAGTTAAAGTCAAGATAATATGGCTTCCGGACCCGAGCGCGGCTACAGCCTGGTGCTCTGCCGGACATTTACAGTAGAGCGGAGGAAATGGGCATTAATCATGCATTACCATTGACTGTGCTCTTTCGCTAGCACTGACCTCCCTTGCACTAAAGCTCTTGGCTAAACCTTGGGTTCTGATTGACCTGTCCATGTGGTCAGTAGGGTTAAGAGGCCAAGTGTCATTTTATCCTTTTCCCAGTGAACCTTGGTGGTATCATATCCCTTTCACACCCACCCCCTTTCATTTTTTTGTCATTGGAAATGGACACCTGCTTTGTGAATGGGGGTCGAGCAGTGCCACTGCAACTTGTACCCCGACTGCAATCTCATTAAAGGAGGAATCATTCTCTTCACTGTTGTGTTTTCCCCCTCAAGCACAGGACAATAGATAGATAGTTAGGAGCAACCATGTGTGTTCCATGATTAGATTTGTGAGGGATAATTAATCACAAATGGTGCAAAGGAGAAACACACACACACACACACACACACGGTTGCAGCATCGTTTGAATATGTGAGTGCTTTAATAAGCTAAGTGATTGATCCCAGGTGAACACTTTGTTGTGCAGATTGCAATGCCCTTTAGGTTTGAATAAACAGAGCCTAAAGCATGCATACACACTCACTCACACAAATACACACTTGCACACAAGCATAAGCATAAGAACTGTGTTTGGAGATATGAGGCTGTTTGAAAATTGGGAGCTGATTTCTGCAGGGTGGGTCACTCACTGAAATACATTACATATGGAGCAGACATGCTGGGTTTTCATTGTTCATATCGGCAGGTCCGGGAGAGAAGTGAGTACAGAAACTATTACTCATGTACTTCATGAAAGTCATGAAAGTGTGATTGCAACTTATCCTGCTTAAGAAAATTGAGGAATACGTTCTGAATCATGTTGTATTTATACTTTATATAAAGGATCCCTAATTGTTAACCACCAGACGTCCTTTCCTCAATCTTAAACAAACTTTACAATAAAGGCTATGTCTGGAACGTCACAAATGCTGCCTTCTAAGGCAGAAAGGCACCCAGTCATGTCTGAATCTGAGGCTGCCTGCTGAGGGTTCTCTGTTTCAGAGTTTTTATTTTTTGAAGGCAGTGTAGATGTATCATTCGCTGCCTTACATATCTCATAATCCTCTGGGTATGTGGCTATGCAGATGCGGTAGAAAGAAACCCAGAACTGATAGAGTGGACAATGCTGACTTTTAAGGCAGTGACTTATGAGGCAGCAAGACAACATGACAACTGCCTTCAGTTTCAGAAACAGCCAAGTTGCCAGAAGGGGTTGTTTGGAATGATAAAAGCCGTTTAAGTTTGAACTATATATATTTTTTCCTAGACAAATTAAACTATACTATATGAACAAAAGTATTCAATTCAGTTCCCTGCTGACTGCAAAGTGAGTAACTGCAAAGTTCCAAACCTCCATTGGCATTAACATCAGCACAAAAATCACTGGACCTTCATGGAATGGGTTTCCATGGCCGAGCAGCTGCATGCAAGCCTTACATCACCAAGCACAATGCCAAGCATCAGATGGAGTGATGTAAAGCATTGACAGAGGACTCTGGAACCATGGGAATGTGTTCAGTGGAGTGGCGAATCATGCTTTTCTATCTGGCAGTCTGATGGACGAGTCTGGGTTTGGCGAATGGGTTTGAATGTTACCTGCCTCACTGCATTGTGCTGACTGAGGGGGGATAATGTTATGGGGCTGTTTTTCATGTTTTTAATTATTTAATTAAGACTGCCAGTAACAGTTTAGGAATCAACCTCTTTGGTAAATGTGGGATTTGTGTTTGAAGGAAGACCAACAGTGCTTGAGGTTCACGGTCAGTTCTATGTGCTGAACTCTCCATATTCAAATATGGCAGTACACATTTTACACACGTTGTATGGCTGGTATGGTTTTCCAACAGATCTGAAGAACAGACGTATATGCTTAGAACTGGTTACTGCTAAGAACCTTTATTAGAGGTATGCTAAAATTATATACAGTCAAAGACGACAGTTTAATTCTGTTTAAGTACATGTTATCCCATCTTCAGCATCAGGTAAAAAAGCAGAAAGCATATCATCTTTGTTGTCTTATTTTTGTCTTTTTCTGAGAAACAACTGCTCGACAGCTACCCATCTTTTAAAAGCTATAGCATTGAGTTGTCTTCTCATAATGGAACAATGGGCAAAAACACCAGCAAGAAACAATTTATCTGATGTTAGCACTTTTGGTGGTCTAGCAGATCTTGTACAGTTGTTAGGAGGTTCTTCATGTCTTTTAACAGGGTTTGAACTCCAAATAAGTCTTAGAGTGTGGGCATGAGTGCACAAGGTTAATCATGGAACTAGCTATGGGACGAGCAGTTTACTTACTGTAGGTAACACAAAGATACACACACACTTGAGTACACACTTCTTGTAGGTTGAACTTGGGTTATTATCAGGTGCCTGGGGTGGAAGTTCAGTGTCTTATCAGAGTTTCTAGCATTGCATGGTCATCTGTGTCGGCCACTACCATAAACCCAGGCCCCCCTCCCCTACTCTTGCTCTTTTTTTACTGTTTGGTATGTCAGAGTAATAACTGACCTTGTTCTAGCCTAGGCTGTTTGCAAAGCTGAAAAGTCTAAAGTCTATAGATAGACAAGGAGGCTGGAATGCAAGGTGTGGACAACTGAGATAATGTTGAGACGGAGTGGATTGTAGGCCAAGAGGAGGGGTGTGCAAGGGGGTTTTGGGGGCAGGGAGGCCCTGCTCTGGTTTAAAGTTTAAAGGTCAGAGAGTCAGGGCCACTGCCTGAGGAAAAGCAAGCCCTCTCTTCTTTACTCATGCTCTTTCTCTTCTCCTCCTGCTGCTCTGTCTGTCTCCGATTTCAGCTTCATTGTCAAATGTCTGACGGCAGTGACAGAGCTGAAAGCAGAAACACACTCATTGCCTGGTATTGATGATTCTCAAATACCAAAGCTTTCTATCCTCTCTCAAATACTTGCACTCATGCTTTAGCCAGTCAACAGAATGGAATAACTCATAGGCACTGTGTGCATGTGTGTGTGTGTGTATTTTGGAAGTTTTAAGTGAAGTGTTATCTGTTTCTTCCTATCAGAGAGGCATCCATGGAGGTTCTCATACTAAATTAAAACTCCTGCTCTCATATGGAAACACACATGTCAGCTCTTCTGGTGCTGTGATCTCTGGAGGATGCAAGAAAATAATAAAGCAATGAAGTTTACCTGGAAATGATCAAAATTAGCCATATTCATGTGTAACTGCCTCTTGTATGCATGTATATCCACATGATCTATTATCTGTTTTGTGTGCTAAAATATGATCAATGTCATTCAGTCTTATACTGAAAACACCTGTGAGTCAGGCATGCAGTGTATATGATACACACATTAATTAAGCCCACCAGAAAACCACTAGGATTTATGTACACACATCTTAAAATTTGACAAAGATATGATTTGTGGTTTAGTGTCACTGCAAGCATCTGACACCAGAAATAAAAAAATAACACTGGAACCCAATTTGAAACATAGACAAAACTCTACCTACTAGTAAAGGAAAACAAATCTTAAAGTGGGTTACTCACATGGGCATAATAATACTATGTGCACTTCTACATAAAAAAAAGCTGCTGTGCCAGATACTGTCAACATCTGTTCAGAATCCTGATGCCCCCCGTAATATTATGGTTCCACAGAAAAATGTGGCTTTCCACTTTACTGCAGCATGTTTTCTGTTTTAACTATTCTTGAAGGTTATAACGTAGAGGCGCCATAGAGTGAAAACTGTATTGACATTGTTACAGTTGAATAAAAAGAGTTTGGTATATGGAATTAACATACCATGAAACTTAAACACACTGTTGTCTCCTCCTTCAAATACAAACCCCACATTTACAAAAGAGGTTGGTAAAACGGGCCAGTTCCAAAACCCTAAACTGTTACGTTACAGTCTTAACTGTCTTAACATATTTACACAACAAAAATTTACATACCAGAGAAGTAATGACAAGAGATCAACAGCAATAGAAATGGCAAACTGTGAGTGGAAATTCTTTCCAGGCTGTGAAGAAAATGTTGGTACTGAGTTGTTAATGTTTATGAGCATTAACAGAACATTAAGCAAATAAAATATGGATTGAGTATAACATCATTGGTTGTTTGGGAAGATAAATAGTATTCTATGCTAAGCCAATACATTTCCTTGGTTTGGGTGAAAGATCACAGCACTGCAGGTTGGCAACTTAACTTGGTGTTTTATGTGTTTAAGAATCTTAAGAGTTGTTGTTCTTTTCATATTTGCAGGGTTGTTGTTGAGACTGTGAATGGACCGCCCCAGAGGCCAGAGAGTTTGTGTGCAAGAGTGTGCAAGAGCTATTCATTCAGTTCATCATCTGCAGTGGACTGTCTGGAGTCTTTGAGCAGCTTCAGGCTTTGTGTGGGGCCCCCTGTGGCCCCTGGGTACTGGCCCCACTGCCTTAGTCAGTGGCTAGAGTTTAGCAAAAAAAAAAAAAAAAGCAATACAAGGCAAAACAATTTTCCCATCATCTCAATTGTAGTTGATCAGCCAAAACATATTGGGCGAAGCTTATTTTTTTGTATTGGAGCTAATATGGTGATAGGACTACCAAGTAAGGGACCTCCACCAAATTACATGTCAAAATCATTGGATGCTAAACAGGTCCTGGCTGATTGACTACTTTAGCAGTAATGAGAAAATTTGTGCAAATTTGTTTTTTTTTCAGTGAACTATCGCTTTAAGATGAACGCAGCACTGCTCTGGGTCTGAGGGACCAGGTCCAGGCGCAGCAGGGCTGATATGTAGCACAGGTAAAGCCTGTCTGTGGCCACTGCTAACATGCCTCGCTCCTGCTCAGCCGAGGGAAGGCCACAGGGCGGCCCGGGTTAATTGCTGCTGCAGAGCCGAACCGGCAGGGTCACCTTCGCTATGGAAAAGAGAGAGAGAAAAAATGGTAATCATAGAGGACAGCTGAAGTTGAGCCACAGAGGCTTTCGAGGCCGGTTGCTAATGGCTGCAGGGGGTAGAGGGAGAGGAGTTTTGCGTCCATGCTCTACATGGGAATGCTGCTCCATGTGTTATGTCTAGTGCGCCCACTGTTTTGTGTTAAGGTGACCCCCATGCACTCTGTCTGCAGCCTCAGACTGTTTTGACACTCGTTCTCTAGTGTGTGCACACAAGCACAGTACACACATAAGCATTGCACACATGAAGGAATACATCACAAATGCGCTGCGAACACTTTTTCATGTCCTGTAATGGCTTCCAGAGAGGCATTGCATCGTCCTTTTACAACTCCGGGGTCTTTCTGTGGGTGCCCCTCTTTCTCTTTTCTTTTTCTCCTTTTCTCCTACACTTACGCACACACACACACACACATATGCACACACACACACACATGCAAATCTCTGTGAAGCAGCTACTTACTTTCCTTGGTTCCTCTTCTCTCTCTCACCACCCCCTCTCCTCTCTCTCTCCCTCTCTCTGTCTAAAGGCAGTTGAGGTGAGAGGTCAGTAGTGGCTGGACTGTAGATTAAGTTTCACATGACTGAACACCTTTGTTGGTGCAGCCCACTCGAAAGGAAGTGTCTGAAGGAGCTTGCATGTCTGAATCTGGGGGAAGGATCATGGACCTCCTCCCCCAACAGCACAGAACCCCACAGATACTGCCCCCCCTGCCCCGGATCAGCCGACCCAAGACCCCGACACTCCTCCCCCCCACCCAGACAGCCCACACCTGGCCTGTTTGCTCATCTGTGGGGGTTGTTTTGAACTTGGTGGACATCATGATCAAGTTTATCTCCAGTGTCTCACAGACTGAACAAAGTTCTGACAATTCAAACGTGTTCTTCTGCATTTCCAGAGGAATAAAAAGCTTTGTCTTTTACTTTGCACACTATTTTCAAAGCCGTTTTTCATTGCACTTTTTCCTTCTTGGTTTACAATACTACTTCCCATGGCTTTTTCCATCGCATCCCTATAACGCATCTGACTCATACATGACCACCGCTAAGTGGCAGAATTTGTTTCCCAGTTTTCTACCAGATTTTCTAATTTCCACCAAATCCAGTTCCACCAGCTAGCTAGTTCTTCCACAGCACACAAAGTTCCCAAGCTGGGAGGGTGAAGACCACACATGCTTCATCTAAGTTATTTGAAGCGAGCCACTGAAGAAGAAGGAGGGCCATTATATCCACCAAGAGAGAGTGAAGTCAATAAGCTCTTTGGACTCCCAGCCACAGCTGGATGCAGCAGCACTGGGAATCGAACCCACACCCCAAATATCTGAAAAACCTAAATAGTGTTAAATATGTAAAAATTTATGATATATATGTCATCAATAAATGTAACCCCTGAAACTAAAGTACTTACCCATCAGCTAGTCTAGACTTCTGGTAATAGTTTGGTGGCAGTCTAATATAGAAGCTTTGTAGTTGTATTGTATTGTGTAGAAGGTAAATAAAAACAGAATGCAAAGTGTAAAGCCTATATTTCATTGAAAATAATACAAAAACAACATATCAAATATTAAAAATAAGAAAACATTTGTTTTTGAAAAATGTTAAATTGAATATTTAAATTCATGTTTTAAATTTAAAAGCTGGGACAGGGTAATGTTTTTAATGAACGACCAGTCTGGACAGCAGGCAGGCCAGTTTAGCATCACACTTACTTTGGAGCCATGCTGTTGTAATACATACAGGATGTGAAGTTGGCATTGTCTTGCTAAACGAAACAAGGCCTTCCCTGAAAAAGACATTGTCTGGATGCATCATATTTTGCTCCAAAACCCATAAATATTAAGCATTAAGCATTAATGTTGCCTTCACAGACGTGCACGTCACCCCTGGCATGTGCACTAATGCCCCCCACACCATCACCGATGCTGTCTGTTGAACTGTGTGCCTCAGTATCCCACAACTTTATCAGCCAACTTTTATTAAATGTCTTCAAATTCAAAATGTTTTTCAAAAAGCAATAAAATGTCTTACTTTCAACATGTATGTTGTTTTTGTACTGTTTTCAATTCAATATGGGGTTTAAAGAAGTTGCTCATCATAGCATTCTGTTTTTATTTACATTTTGCACAGAGTCACAACTCTTTTGGAAATGTTTTTGGTTGCATAATAGATTTTAGCATATCCAAGTCTTATTGACACAATAACACAATAACTGTTGGTAATCAGCTACGCTTCACCAGAGAGTGTGATAGGAACTAAAGCATCTGCAGATATCTCCAGGGGATTCTCAAAATAAAGTGTGGCTAGACTTCCCTATGTTAGTCTCATAATCAAATATCTCTTCTGTTTATTTCATAGTTAATAAAAAATAATCCATAGTAGTAAACAGTTTTTGGTAGTGCCCGAAAAACCAATAACTGAATAGTAATAATATTAAGTAAATGGTTTAAATGTCGGCTGTGAGTTTTACTCCCGTCCTGACTACAACAGCACAATTCTGGATTTCCTGTCTGCACTTTAAAGCAGTAGTGGTTTTGAAATGCATTTGCATGAAGTCGTCTGTAGTTACATACTGCTCAGTTATTCCACGTAATGTAAATAATATTTAATAGCACACAAACACATGCCATTTCAGAGCCGCTGCATTGAACACGTTGCAGGCTTTGTGAAGAGGGAGGAGTTCATTTGTTCCGGGTAGGAGCTGACAGGAAAGTCCCCCAGCTGAAGGATATTCTGTTTACACACACACGCCGTGACCATTGGGCCATCATGGCCGAATTAATTTGATGGATCAATACTTCCTTCGTCAACATTTTCATTTCCTGCCATTGCTGTGGGTCGGAGGCCCATTAGTCGTGGTGTCCTCAACGTTTGCTGCTGGTGAGCATGTTTTTCTGTTTGTGTGTGAGTGTATATGTGTGTGTGTGGGGGGGGGGGGGGGGGGGGGGGGGGGGGGGGGTTGATATAGCCAAGGTCAGTGCGGCCAGTCGCTAGCCAGAGATCAGTGTCTGACAGGTGAGAGATATCCATCACAATGAGGGCCCCTTCCCATAGTCCTTCACCAAACACACACACACACACACATGAATAGCCCTTCAGGTGTAACCTGCCAGAAGTTACTTGCATATGTGTTGTGTGTTTGAGTTCAAGTACAGTACACACATGTAGTTTTATTTCTGGCCAGGGCTGTCTTTAGCTTTATATGCTTGTTGTCTTTCTTCTGCAAAGCTGTGTGTGTGTGTAGACTCCTTGACCTCAATGCTCCTGGGCTGCTGTGCTGTGTTTGGAGTAGCTGATTGTATCTCATGGTGCTTCCAGCCCAGAGTGGAATGCTGAGGGGTGGGCACAGGTGTCCATTACTTATCATGCTAAATGGCTCGGGTCAGTGTGGTCAACATTCCGGAACCCTGGAGGACCCAGAGGTAAAGAGGAAAAGCACCCCAATGTTAAATTCCCCAAGACCAGCTACTTTGGCACAGCACAGTCTTTCCCTGATTGCTAGTACGGCTAGTTCTGATTGAAGCGGCATTCAAAGCCATTGTAAAGCTGTGACGTATGTCACATACATACATTCACTCAGGTTCCACATGTGGATTCGGTTCTGTATCAGTGTACCAGTGCTGTAAAGAACTTATGTAAATTTGTAGAAAATACTGCTACTGTATTCCTGCAATGTATATTTGGAATGTGACCAGTACTTTAGAATATGATTAGTTTTTAATTATGAACATTTTCTTCTTTTCTTCACGCTCCTCCCATCAGTATCTGCTATTTTATAGACAAAGTTGATATTGTTTCAGAATGGTACAGGCTTTTTTAGACATATACTGGCAAAGTGTCTGATTTTAGTTTACATCTTGTGGTACACTCTGTGTATTTACTTCTCTTGATTTGTGTTCCTCTTGATTGTTGACACTGACACAGATAGTTCAGTCTCTGGACAGTGTTCATGATTTGGCCAACTGTTATGAATATTTTCTCTTCCCCATTTAAAGAGTCATCCACCACAATTGTTTTCCATCTTCTTCTAGGCCTTTTTGAGCTGACCAGTCCATTCCTTCTGTTATTGATTGTCCCAAATAGTTGGTTGGGCTGACCTCACACTCTTGTTAGCTACCTGATGTATTGTATTTCAGCATAATGATGCCATTCTTCACTGGCAGTGAAGCTCTTTGGACTAAATATGGGAAGCTAACAGCAGCAGATTCCAAATGCAAATTTAAAATCACTTGAAATCAACTCTAGACATTTTATCTGCTTACTTGTGAGTGGAGAACTCATGTGATGGGGGAAGAACATATACTTGGCCATGGAACAGCTAAGCAGATAGCTGTCCGATTGTTTTCAAGTTCCTAAATATGTATAAAAATGGTAGTAATTGCTACATCGTTCTCCTGCTTTGGATGTAAATACCTTAAAATGAATGGCGTTTTCACACCTGTAGTTCGTTTCACTGGTCCGGATCTGTTAAGGATTTAGTTTACTTAGAGCGTTTCTCCCCTTGGTTTGGTTTGTTTTCACAGGCAAAAACCTAAACCTAAACCAAAATGTGCCCCAACAAACCACGTGAGCACGTTGTCTCCTCTGATTGGTCAAAGCTGTCTGGCGTGGGAGCAAGAAAGTAAACACAGTGAAAAGATCTGCCTTCCACAAACTATTGCACATTTCTTGTACAGTGTAGCACAGAGCAGTGGCAGAGACAGCATCTGTTCATAGCTGTAACAATAATCTGGGCAATATACCAAACTACAGTACACCTGCAGAATGGCAAACTCACTTCAAATATCAAGTAGGCAACGTACCTTGTTGCTAATTCAAATGAGACCTCGGTTCATTGTCAGTGCCCGGTTAGCTGCTAAAGTTATCTAATTCTCTGTTCTCTGTGATCTGCCACATCCCATAATGCACCTGGCTACAGGAGCAGTTTAGCTCAAACTTGTGGAGTACACCTAATACTTAGAAGCGTGGTCGGATTGTGGTCGGATCACGTTCTCACCACAAACAAACCGCTCTGGAGTTCGCTTGAAACCGGCACGAGACCACCTCCTGTCGAGGGTCTCAGTGCGGTTGTTTTAGCCTGCAGCCGAGTGGGTTTACTGTTTTCACAGTGGGTATACTGTTTTCACACTTTTATATTTTGTCACTGATATCATTGTAATCTTAATGACCAGCGCTAAGTAAAGTGCTGTAAAGTGAGTGAGTTATAGTATGACTGATATGTGTAATGACTGATAAACAGTTCTATGTTTTTACAAATAATAGCATCAGTCTTTCTTAACCCTGTGAAAGTCTTAATAAACATTCAAGCCTTTCTAGCTGGCTTGCCCTTGTCTTTACATATTCAATGATGTAGCAAAAATGTGGGCCTAGTACAGCAGATGGACATTAGAACACAAAGGAGCTGTACATTGTACCTAAATACAGGGTTACCAGACCAAAACTGTGGCTTTTCGCTTCATTTTAATATACGCCTCTTTCTAGTACAACAAGTGACATGACTGCAGTTCTATTCTCTTTGCTGGCACTGCAGCTCATTCTTGATATCCCAACTCAGCACTCTTCCTTTTTAGAGTCTTGTTATACTCAGGTAAGCCTTCGGGCCCTCAGCGCGGGTAATTTTTAACCTTTCTGTGCTGTGACTTTATGAGTACAATCCCTACACGTCCTAATTATTTCTGAACTGAGTTGGGGGAAGAAAGCCTCTATCTGTCTCTCTTTCTTTCTCTTTTTCTCTGGGCATGTTAGTCAGGCCAAGCTGGCATTAGGCTGATGAGAAATCGGCCCTGGCAAACCCGTTGATAGGGAAGCAGGGAAAATGAAGTACAGAGGAGAAAAAGAAAAGAGATGGAGGAGAGAGGAATGAAATGCTACTGTACAACCCTATCATTTCAGTGCAAGTGCAGTACAAGTGCACTTCTAATATCATAATATTATTAGTGACTTCTAACAGGAGCATGCACTGATTTCAACAAAGTTGATCTCCAGTCATAATGGCTTAAAACATGGGTCATCAGTTCTTGTGATCGAGGTACAGCAAAATTCAGTGGTTTTCTTGCTAACGCACACCCGATCACCTGATTCAACTTATCAGTTCTTTACTTTTACTTTGTGTCTGACCAGGGATAACCAGACCAGGCCAGGCATCAGGGGGTCAGTGAGTGGGCAATGCATGCCAAACAAATTAGGCCCTACCAAACCCACTATTCATGCTCCTATAGCTGCAGGTGGCAAAAAACAAATGAAAGTACACTTCATGTACACTACTATTGCTTACCATTGTCTAAAAGGCTATATCAGTTATGTACTGTGCTTTCATGATCCTACAATGGAAACTTCTCATGGAGCAGCTGCCTGGGGCAGTGGGGGATTAAGTGCCTTGTCCAAGGGCACAAGCAGGTATACCTAGTGAGCCCAGAGATTTGAACCTGTGACTTTCCGGTTCATCTCTCCAAGTTCAAATACATCGATCTGAATGTTCTGGGAAGATAAATTGGCACATTTCCTAAATGGGCCGACTTTTGCTGTAAATATGCCTCCACTGTGAGTTTTCTGCAGAATGTGGGGTCCTCTGGACAGATCTAAAGTACTATTTTCAAGGCCTTCCAGAACTGAAAACGATGACCCTGGGCTTATAACGTGGGTGTGCAATATGACTATGTATTCATGCTCAGCCAACAGAGTGCTCTTCTTTCTTGCTCAGGAAGACACTAATGGGTTAAGCAGATCAACCTGAGAGAGACCTGACCTGCCAAGTTGCTTGCGAGCCAGAGGAACGCACCTGAAGGTGCTTGCATGTGTGCGGTTTGTTACCTCTGGTCGTCCCACCCCCCAGGCACACTTTGTACCTGCCTCTGGCATGGAGCCGTTTGGCCCCTGCTCTGCTTATCTTCCTCTTGCTCTTCCCAGAAACCCCTGCTCCCTCCACGCCCTCTACCCTCCGGCACTGGTCACATGCTTGACCTGCTCAACTGGCCTGGACCACACCCTGCCTCACATACCTGCCTCACCACTTCTCTCCACAACACACACTGAACTTGTGCAAGGTACACACGAATACACACTCACACACATACATACATGCATTCACTTGTGTTCACTCAAACACAACACCAAACGCTCACTCTGTGCGCACACACAAAGAGCCACACACAAAAGCCTCTGGAACAGTGTGTTTTGGGAGCAAGGCAGTCCAGTCCAGTGTGGTTTATTTGCTTTGCCTCCTGTGTGAAAAGTGAGCAAATGATTGGCTCGCCTGTCATTAAAGCACATCAGCTTTCCTGTTCAACCTTCATCCGCTAGATTAAAAACACGGCGAGCCCTTTTATGTCACTGAACTTGCACACTGGAAACAATTACCTAAAAATAACAAAATTATCATAACCCCAACTCCTGCCTGCCAAGGCAAAGGCCAAATAATTAGTTAGAAAGTGTGTTTTCATTGTGTAAAGCTGCAGAACTGTCCAAATTGCCTGTATCTGCATCTCATCCACTTAATAAACAGCAATGCTGGTGTCGAAAAACAGCAAAATATTGTTTTTATCCTCAGCAAATTATGCCTCCTCACTTTTTCCGTATCAGTTTTTCCACCATCGTTCTACTCTTCCATTTTGCCCTCTCCTCACGATTCCAAGGCTCAATTAACTACTCTTGTAATGATTGTTTAATGAGAACTCTTTAAAACAAGAGCCAAACCTGATTTTATTTATTTGTGCTTCCTCTCTACATTCTAAACATTCTCATGTGATTGATCCCACAGGGCGGCAGAGAGAGCTACTAGAGAGAAAACTCTCTAGACAGGGGAAAGCCCCTCTATTAAAAAAAGCTAAGCATCTTCCTGCTCAGCAACTAAAACCTGTGCTACACACCCATTACAAGCTACTGCTGTCACACCTGGTCACTGCAGGCATGAACTGCAAAACTGTGAAGGGAAGGCCAGCTGGGCTTGAAAAGCATGAGGCAAAGACTACCAGCCTGTGGCAAAGCCTACCACTACATCAAATCCGGATCTGTTCACATATATATGCTTTGTGTGAATTTGATATTCTGACCATGCTTAGCGTAAGCTATGTATGTCTACTGGCTCTGTCAATGCAGTAGAACTAAACACTTAATAAAACTAAATAAACTTATAGATAAAAGTTGAATGATTTGTTGTCACAAGATGTGTTGTCACAACTGGAGGGTGGCCGGGAGTGGAGGGGCGCTGTTGCCCTGCCCCATCTATCAAAAATATGTTACATAGTCCGCCTAGTCCCGCGAGTGATCACTAAGGAAGAGCACCTCTGTCCAAACGCTGGGAGTAGGTCTGTGAGGGCCGCAGTGCATGCTGGGAAATAGCAGGATGATTGGCACGTGAGTGCACGGTGTGGTGGGGAGGGTCAGGGGCAAGCCTGGGGCATTGGAGGGGGTTTTGGGGGTCTGCCACTGCCTCTCTGTGTCCTCCAGGCCTGGGGTTTGAATGTCAGTTTCTCTAATAACGGGATTCGGTGAAAAGGTCAGCTCCAGTTGTCTGACCATGAGAGGGAAAGAGAGGGAGAGAGCAAGAGGGATGTAGAGAGAGAGAGGGAGAGAGAGAGAGAGAGAGAGAGAGAGAGAGAGAGAGAGGAACGCTATGTTATGCCGGGGGCAGAAATTGATTGTCTGGCGGAGGGAAAGGAAATGAAGAGAAAAAGAAAAATGGAAGGCTGGTGAGCGCAGAGACAGGGAGAGAGTAAAAGAGAGAAAGAGAGAGGGGGGAGGGGAGAGGGCTAGAGGACAGAAGGGTGTCATGGCCAGCCTCAGATATGCATGCCTGCTTTTTAAATTACCATCAGCTCTTTATTACTCTCTCCTCACTCCTTAGCTGGCCTCGACCGTCCACCACACCGGAGAGAGAGACAACACGCTCCCACTCACACATTCCCCCATCACTGCCACCAAATCCCTGCTAAATAAAACCAGAAGCCTCTAGTATATTTGATTAAATCAGCCATGGCCTCCACCAGCTGTGCCGTTACCACTGTGCTTCTATAGGTGAAGAGCGATGGCGTATGTTTGATACTGAAATGGGAGATAAAGTGTATTTCTTCACTGAGAAGGGAAAAGTTATTTAATCTTAACCTGCTTTAGCTACGAAGTTTATAGAATGGTGCGAGGATGAGATCTCTGAATGAAAACGGTATATCATTTCTGTCATAACAAACGTTTGTAGTTTAAATTGTGTTAAAGTTACATTATGTAAGTTTTGGGGATTTGGAGACCTCTCAGGTGTAAATGTATAATTACAAGCAGCATGCGGCATACATTTTGATATGTTGGTAGTGCTATGGATTCATTCACCAAGTGGATGAATCTGGTGACTATACAAATGTTGAAAAAGTATCAATTAATCAATCAATCAAGCTTTATCTTGATTTTGCATTTCAGACTTAAACACCAAGTCTATGTGTTTGATCAGATTCCTCTGACTTAAAAAAACAAGACTATGGATACTGTATTACAGCATGTTTTTCCCCCATAGGCAGTAATGGTACTTCTTTCAATTTAATTTTTTTTTTTAAATAATGCAGTGTTGATGTATTAGGTTGTTTGCAAATGACATCACATCACTGTGTTGTTAGGAAGTGAACTGCAGCTGGAGGGCAGGAAGCGATTTTTCATATAGGGAGCTCCATCACCCACTCTCAAAATGCCTATGGTTTATGGGTTATAGTTTTTATAATTTATGGTTGATCAAAATCCGTTTAATCGAGAAACCACAAGGAGCTTTTATTAAACACAAAAATGTGTCGTTCATGAGGGAGAAAAATGAAAGAAATTGACTGAATAACATCAGTTTGCGAGCCTTCATCTGTGGCCAGGATGAGGCTGAAGGTAGCTTCTAGTTTAAGTTTGTTTTTATCAATCACAGCACCCACAGACCAACTGTACACAATACAATTACTCACTCCTACTGACCGCATGAGGGTGAAGTCAGCTCAATCGCCAGTTTTCCCATTCCACCTTAAATAGTGCAGCAGGCAGCAGAACATACAGGAAACAGGAAAACCGGTGAATAAAAAGCTTATCTTTTTGTTTTCTGTGAAAGTGAGTATTGAATGGTGATCTGTGGGTAATTGCTGGTGATAGATTTAAAACATAATGTTACATTAAATAAACGGCAATAACATTAATGTTGGGAGGTGCTGCAGAGTTTGTTGGTACAGTAGGTTAATCCGCAGGACAGTAAAAGAAAACCAAACAACAGACATCGTAGAGCGTCTTTCTATCAGGTTCGAACCAACAGCTATCAGTAAAGTTGTATGCCTCAATACTTGTGTATGTTTTAGTTTGTTTTCTTTGTAGTTATTATATCTGCTACTTTGATTACAGCTAATTTCAGTTCAGTGAAAATCATGACATCAGGATCACATCTAACATATGTGGTGATTTTCTGTTTGTACCTTTCTTATGTAATATTGTTTAACTCCATCTGGATTTCGAACTTCGGCAGAATCACATGACTGAAAACAACCTGTTAGATGTTATTTCAAGCAATGTTTGGAGCGTGTCAATTAGTCTAATTTCTCTTTATCCAGAAATGTTAACTCAATGGACAACAGGAAAAAAAATCATTAGACATGTTGAGATTTATTATAGAGATGTTGTGATTTATTATAGAGATGTTGAGGTTTATTATAGGGATGTTGAGGTTTATTATAGAGATGTTGTGATTTATTATAGAGATGTTGAGGTTTATTATAGAGATGTTGAGATTTATTATAGAGATGTTGTGATTTATTATAGAGATGTTGAGGTTTATTATAGGGATGTTGAGGTTTATTATAGAGATGTTGTGATTTATTATAGAGATGTTGAGGTTTATTATAGAGATGTTGAGATTTATTATAGAGATGTTGTGATTTATTATAGAAATGTTGTGATTTATTATAGAGATGTTGTGATTTATTATAGAGATGTTGAGATTTATTATAGAGATGTTGAGATTTATTATAGAGATGTTGAGATTTATTATAGAGATGTTGTGATTTATTATAGAAATGTTGAGGTTTATTATAGAGATGTTGAGATTTAGTATAGAAATGTTGAGATTTATTATAGAGATGAGATTTATTATAGAAATGTTGAGGTTTATTATAGAGATGTTGAGGTTTATTATAGTAATGTTGAGGTTTATTATAGAGATGTTGAGGTTTATTATAGAAATGTTGAGGTTTATTATAGAGATGTTGTGATTTATTATAGAAATGTTGAGGTTTATTATAGAGATGTTGAGATTTATTATAGAGATGTTGAGATTTATTATAGAGATGTTGTGATTTATTATAGAGATGTTGAGATTTATTATAGAGATGTTGAGGTTTATTATAGAGATGTTGAGGTTTATTATAGAGATGTTGAGGTTTATTATAGTGATGTTGAGATTTATTATAGAGATGTTGAGGTTTATTATAGAGATGTTGAGGTTTATTATAGTGATGTTGAGATTTATTATAGAGATGTTGAGGTTTATTATAGAGATGTTGAGGTTTATTATAGAGATGTTGAGGTTTATTATAGAAATGTTGAGGTTTATTATAGACATGTAGAGGTTTATTATAGAAATGTTGAGATTTATTATAGACATGTTGAGATTTATTATAGAGATATTGAGGTTTATTATAGAGATGTTGTGATTTATTATAGAAATGTTGAGGTTTATTATAGAGATGTTGAGGTTTATTATAGAGATGTTGAGATTTATTATAGAGATGTTGTGATTTATTATAGAGATGTTGAGGTTTATTATAGAGATGTTGAGGTTTATTATAGAGATGTTGTGATTTATTATAGAAATGTTGAGGTTTATTATAGAGATGTTGAGGTTTATTGTAGAGATGTTGTGATTTATTATAGAAATGTTGAGGTTTATTATGGAGATGTTGAGGTTTATTATAGAGATGTTGTGATTTATTATAGAAATGTTGAGGTTTATTATAGAAATGTTGTGATTTATTATAGAGATGTTGAGATTTATTATAGAGATGTTGAGATTTATTATAGTAATGTTGTGATTTATTATAGTAATGTTGAGGTTTTTGAAATGAAAGAAATTGCAGTATTATTGCAACATGTCAGCATGTTCTAAAATGTAAACAGTGTATATTCTCTGTTCAAAATAATATAAGTTGAACAATTATGTTCTGGTATCTGGCTCCCTTCATCATTTCTCTCTCTCTATCTATCTCTCTCTGCTCTGTGCACTGTGCCAATCACCTGCAGGATTGGCACTACAAGGGGTCAATTGTTCTGGCCAAGGTCATGGACAGCAGTGCTGTGAGGAGACTGACCTGGCCAGTTTGGTCGTGAGTCTCAGTGCTGTAACAGCCATTAGTTATGTAATGTCAAATAAGATGCCAACAACAGAGGCTCTTGATGACTGTTTAATGATAGCTTGTTATTCCTTCTTTTAGATGCTATTACATATACAATATTTTTATTTGCTCAGTGTAAATACTCTTATGCTATTACAGTACTGCTTCAACACGCAGATACAGAGGATGAGGTGCAAAGACTACTGAATAATACCACCTGCTGTTTTATTTGCCTCTGAGGTAACTTAACCCTTTAATGCCTCCCTTGGGTTGCTAGGGCCCCTGATATCACTCACTGATGACCATGACCACATCAAAATTTTCAGGTAAGTGACAAAATATTATGAAATAAACTCCTGTCTCTCTAGAAGCCCATGATTTTCTAACCATTACTGTTACAAACCCTATCAATATGAATGATTTATATATATTTGTTTTTCTAAAAAATAGTAGAATGGTTATTAAAAAACAACTAAATAGAGTTTGGTGTAATAAGGGAGGGGGCTATCTCAAACACCACAGAAGAGCCTCAGCTCTTCACTTCAGTCGCTCAACTCTTGCTATCTCAGACATTAGATTTATTATCTAACGTTGTTTTAAGAGTGTAGCCAGTCAGAATTAAACATGTACTGTGACATGTGGTACTGTTTGGGTCTGTAGCCTAAGTTAACATTAAGTTAGCTGATCAGGCTACAGATTTTACCTTTCTGTCCCTTTGAATCACCTAAAGCCGGCTCTTCTGTTAGTGAGTAGTGATGGACAGTTAATTCCAAAAGAACCGTTACTCCAACATAAATACGTCTAGGAGTCTGGGTGAAATGAGCTGAAATGAACTCTTAAATTCTCTGTCTGTTCATTGCAATCATCTCAAAGGATGTGTAATATAGTAAAGGGTCTGAGTGTGCAAACTACACTGTGGTATTCAGAGGGTCACATGTTCGCTGGATACTCCAGCATTGGCAGGCTGCTAGCTCACTCGCCATAGCAGTACTGGTGCCTCAGTGGTAATCTTTGCTTGTGGAAATGCTCTTTTGCAGTTTGGTAATACACTTTTGTACTCATCAGGTAAGATATTAAATATCTCCTTTTTGTTTTCAGTTTGAAAAATGAGTAACAATTTAAAACATTTTCCAAGATTTTAGATTGACAAATTCCACATATTGTAAAAACCACAGACGTTAGCCTGACAACTGTGGGTGAATCAGGCTTACCAATAACCTGAATTTGTGTTTTTAGGCTATTGTTTTACCCTAACAGGCAGCATAACATCATAATATAATATATCAAATATTTTGTCTCAGACTTTGCCTCCCTCCAACCCAGGTCACCCTGAAATAAAGCAATAAAATAATATTAAACGACTTTAAAATAGCTCCTTTTCAGAGAATCACTTGATTGAGCTTCTCCACGCTCCTCATTATGTGAAATGATTTTTTGTCATTGCACTATAATGTGTAGCTACTGGAAAGTAAACTACCTTTAATATTTACTGTATGCCTTTATTGTCAACTCAGGGGCTGTCTTGGTTAACATTAAGTGGAGTCAGTTCCATTGATTGCAGAGTCTGGAGTACTGCAATCACTTGTTTGTTGATAAAGCAGGATGATACATCACAAAAGCATCATAAATGTTTGTTTTCTGTCACTTAGAATGAGTTCTTCTAAGTGCTCTTCTACATGGTAACATAAACATCAGTGGCCTATCCGGCTATCAGTGTGAGAAGGCCTCCTGACCGGGCAAAGAGGAGAGAGTTGCTGCGTGTGTGTGTGGGTCACGGGTCAGTGTGGGAGTCTGTGTGTGGAAAGTCAAAACTACTCCGGGTAAACACACAGCAGACAGCACCCGGTTCATCAGAGGCGCCCTGCTGACCACAGGGCCAGCAAGAGAATGAATAAGATATGAGAAAGAAGACGGTGAATTAAAGTAAAAGTGTGACAAAATGACTAACACTCCCCTGCGCGCAAGCTATGGACAGGATATTAAAGTGGGGAAATAATTAAACTAACAAGTGAGTGGCTCTGGCTAAGCTGTCTCCTCAGGTCCGATATCAATACATTAGCTAAGACAAGCGCAATGCATTTTGCATGGGACCCTGCAAGGATGATTGATCAGGCTATAATAGCAGCCTGCACTGCTCTTCCGTCATTAGCTGGGTCAAGCTGGCAGGCCAGGCTGTCTGGGCTCAGGTCAGAGCCATGCAAGAACGGCACAGCCGCCATTACCACTGAGCCAGTGTGAAAGACCACCATTAATTAGCATTACACAGTCTCTCTCTTTCTCTCTCTTATACACACACACACACACACACACACACACACACACACACACACACACACACACACACACATGTATTGAACTCACTCATTGACTACAGCACTGCCAGAGCTGTGGCCCTTCTCACTGAGTGCCAAACACAGGCACACAGCCATCTTCTCATTTGGGCAGAGAGAGCGAGTCTCTGTTAGGAACAGTGGGGAGAGAGAGAGAGACAGAGAGAGAGAGAGAGAGAGATAGAGGCCCAGGGTCTGCTTGCCTGCCTGCCTGTTACTCCTGTTGGTTTCACTGGCTAATTGAATTGGCTTGTCAACAAAGCCGTTGTCATTCAGTAAGTGAATTTGTTGAATTATTGCGCGTCACAGCTGCTGCAAATCGCCTGCTATTTCCTGGAGGCAAAGGCAGTCCCCATGCCCTGTCACAATATAAAAACAACAGAGAGGAAGAGTGACTGACCAAGAGACAGAAATATAAAAAAACCCCAAAACATATAAGAGTAAAAGCTTAAAAGAGAGAAAACAAACAGAAAGAACAGTGCTGGCATGTCGGCCGATTGTCCGAATAGGGATACAGGAGGCTGGCTATGTACTTGCAGCGTTGGTCATGTTTCATGCTTCACCTCTAGCCACCTCTACTCCTAGAGCTGTCCACACAATAGCACACATCACCTATTTAAACAAGCATGCCCATCCCTCATACACTCTAAAAAGTCAGGCCCAAATGTGGCTGCTTTCATTATCCATGCGGCCTGACAGTCTGTTAATATAACAGGGCTTATCAGTCAGATGTCTGGCTGAATATTTTTAAACTTATAGTTTAAAAAAAGATCTAAAACGGAATTAAAAGAAGCATTACAGGGTAACAACTAAGATTTATGCATGTAGCGAAGCACATTTCCACGAAATTCATAATTTTGTATAATTTTCATGATTTCTTTCACTACATTACCCAGCATGCACTATACAAATACATCTACTGGGGACCTTTACAGTGCTCAACAAATCATAACTGCTAGAAAACTGTTGTTAATGCTGATATGTTTTGAATATTTATTATTAAATCAATGCAAACAAATTTAGACAAATGTAATAAATGTATTTTGTGCTGCTGGTTAGCATTAGTGGTACAACCCTTCTCAGAGGAAAGAATGTCTTTCTTAAGATTGTCTCAAAGAAATAAAGCAGATCTCAATATCGTATTAATGAAGGATCACTGATTTCTGAATTCTTTCTCCTAAAACCCCCTTAGGAGAAAAGAGGAGATCAACAGAAGCATTTCATTGTAAGAAGTTCTGTTGATGAATGAGAAAAGCCTGAGTTCTCCTCCTACTATTGAAAGAGTTCTGTGATATAGAATAGAGCTACATAAGAAAACGATGAGATCTGACACTTTTCTTATGGAAATCTTATTCAGCTAAGACTGGGGTCGGATGAGTCAGACACAAAAGAGGTAATCCATATGTGTGACCATATTTTGATCAAAGTGAGAAAATCTGAAGGTTAATTTCAGAAAATGTCCTAAGTTTTAGTCTGATTTTAAGCAGAACTTAACCACATGTAGGAGAAGTACATGAGATTAAAAGAAGATCTCATTTAGAGATATTTCTTTCTGCTGGGTTACCTCAACTGGTCCTGTAGCAAGATAACTTCTTTCTTTACCAACAACATAATTCAGCTGAAGAATGCCTGTGGAGTTCCCCGTACCTAAGTATAGAAATAAGAAGAGATCAAAGCTGTTGTTTTTCGCTTACTTTGCTTGAAGGAGATGCAAAATGTGGTTGGTCGCTATAAATGATGTAGTTATGCTACAGGCTGCACTTCAAACTATATGACTACAAGAGAGATTTAATAATGACAGATCAATTTTTTTAAACCCAAAACAAGATCCCTATCCTCTCCACCTTGATAACTTTGCCTTCATTGTATGTCCTCTCTGTCAGAGATCTGTCATTTAGGCAATAAAGTGGCTTGCTTTTGCACTAGCCCATAGGATAACTAAGCCACCAAGTGTTTACCCTAAAGTCCTTCAAAATACTTTGTCATCAGTAGATAGATGTCCCAGTGTATAGATTCTAGTGTTTGTGTCACAGGTGAGTAGACTGTTTTGATGGTTATGTTTCTAACTTTGTTTGGCATCCTCTTTTGAATGAATTATTTCACAGAACACATACATATGCATGCTTTGTTTATGTGCATAAATAGCACTGGGACAGAGGTTTCATTCTGTGTGTATTTTAATGTGTGTGAGCTCATGTGCAAGTAGCAGACGGTCAGCCTGCAGAGCTCTACCATGTCCTCAGGTCTGTGCATGTTGACCTGCAGTGCTCTATAAAGCCATGAGGGCCTGAGTGACACAGTCAGCTGGGTCCCAATCAGTGGCCTGCCCGGGCCTCCAATCCGTTAGTGCGTCTGCCACTTCGACTGCCCTCCTCACTCCGCCCAACTAAAGCCAGCACACACTCCGGACATGTGCTCACGTCTGTTCAAGTGCAACCTTTAGGCCAGGTCATGAAGGCCATGCAACCCAACTCTGCTGGACGCTGTGGTATGAAGGACTCATGACGTAAGGCTGCGTGCTGTGACCTTTGTGTGAAATTGGACTGCATTTACAGTAAACGCAGCTGTGCTGGTACAGCATGCACGTGAGTGTCTTTTGCCTGTTTCTTTGATCGTTTTAACTCCACACTTCAGTTCCACTGTGACTACATAACCACATAACTGAATATTAGGGCTGCATTTTAAGGAGCTATCATTGACGTAATCATGTCTGACTGTTTGACTGTGTGTGCATCATTGTGTGCTGCCTGGATACTGTTAACATCAGTATGTGCATGTGTGTGTGTGTGTGTGTGTGTGTGTGTGTGTGTGTGTGTGAGAGGTGGCGGTGATTATGTGCTGTGGGATCAGTGGGCTGCTCTGCCATGGTCACTCTCAGATGAGCCGCTTCAGCGGATGGCTTTTAAAAGGCCCGCAAGGCCATGGCACGATTACTGGCCACTCAGACACTAAGCTGCTGTGGGTGGCCACATGACACCGCTCTCCTCCACTGTCACCCCTCTCCCTCCCCCTCCTCCACCCCTCACCCCCCCCCCCCCTTCTCCCTCTCTCTTTTCTCCTTCCTGCTTTTTTAGCCAGCGTACCCTTGCTCGGCCCTGACAAGGTTATGCCACTGTGTTCTGAGTATCTATTGATTTCCACCATCAAAGATCCCTGCAGCCAGAGAGGGCTTTGCTGCTTCAGATAACACTCTGTCTTTCTTCTTTAGCTCCTTCCCTGTCACACACACATCTCACTGCTGTCTCAGCTCCCTCGCTCATGTCTCGGCCTGGTCTCTGGGTTGTCTCATTCTTTCTAGTGTCTAACGTCCACTGTGGACGGTTGCTGGTTTCGGTCTCAGACACTGGCTCCCCTGGGGCCATGTTCACACTGGGATTGTTTTTTTTTTCTTCCCATTTGCTGGAGTTTGCTATAAAATGTATACAATGTTTATCGCTGCCCTTACACGCAAATGTGTTTGGAGAGCGAAATGAAAGAAACGGTTTGTAAATATTAAGTGAAAGGTGCAATCATTTTAAAAAAAATGCCACTGTCCCTGTTCGGAGTGCACAAAAGGGAAAGTGTTTCCATATTTAGATTTAGAAATTATTCATAAGATTTGAAGTCATGGCATCATTTGCTTTTAGGAGGGAAAATGAGATTTTATTATGCGGTTGCTTATGAGTGACTCCCATCCCAGACAGAGGAATGAATGGCTTAATGCCAAGGCCAATTGAGAGGCGCTGTTGAGAGCCAGGGGGAAGATTTTCATAAATTATTCATCATTATACAAAATAATCCTTAGCAGGATTGGGAAGGGGGCTGGGGCGTTGGTTGGGAGCGGGAGCCGGGGGTTTTTGGGCTGGGGAGTTGTGTTTGAGGATTAGGCGTAAATATGTCTTTCATAACACTCACCACCAAGCAGTCCACCTTGACGTGCACGTCCATAGAGTTCTGGAGACAGTTGCGGTGGTGGACGAAGGGTAAGGCGTCAGGGTTCGGAGTGGCGTGGCGTGGGTGTGCGTGGACAGACAGTCGGGTGGTAGGGGGGTGGGACATGTTGACCTGGCTGGGCTGGGTGCACTCTCTCTGGGCTGAAGGAGACGGACAGAGGTACCCCCCCCCCCACCCCCACCCCACCCCACCGCCTCAACACGCACACCCCCACACCAGACCCAGATACAGACACACAGCCTGAGAGACCAGACACTTCATCACGACCCAGGGTGAGACCCAGACACACCCGTCACACAATCGCACGGACACAGACGCACTCGGGGACACACACCAGGACGCACCCTCGCACACAATCACACATGCACAGACATGCAGCAGGAGGGGCTTTTGAAGGAAAAAAGAGAAAAACTCCTCATGCCAGCGGCTCGAGTTGGAGGCCAGCTGATAGAAAAGCAGACTTAGACGAGGTCGCCCATTAAAATCTCTTTAAGAGGGTCTGTGTTTAAGACGGAATGTTAAGGTGGAATTCTCCAGACAGTGAATTCTCTTGTCCCCCTCCCCCAAGGACGCTGAGGAAAAGTTCTTCTTATTAACACTGCAATTTAATTCAATTTAGAGCCATCTGCCACTGCAAATATGCACACCAATATGCAGCGCTGTCTCCACGTCCCTCGATAAGTCCCTGAGTGGGGACACAAAATGATATCTTAAATGTCCTTCAGCTTTGACTCCAGAGCTAATGGACTCTATAACTCATCAATGCTGTCTTCTTGGATGGAAAAAAAAACTTTCGCAATGGTTTATCTAAGTGGCCTGTTTGAGGACAAAGCAACAGAGGGGCAGAAAAAAACCCTTTTCTTTAGGATTTATGTGCAAGTAAAAAAAAGGAAGAGTTTGCTGAGGCGGAATCATATCTATTTTACTATGCTGTCAGCATATCCATACTCTTCATGAAATATATTTGGAAATCATGCCCCATGGTTTATGGGACATCTATAAAGGAGGCTCCATCAAATCCAGGTGCAGCGCTGTGCGAAGAATGCAGCCTAGATCCGACGGTAGCTATCACTAGCAAAAGTCTGTCTGAATTTCCTGAAACTCCACTCTCTTCTCGCTCTGGACTCCAGACAAGACACTGGACATCTGGCGATCTACTCATATTTGACATCCATGCAGAAAAAAATGGACAGCTGATAAAGAGTTTAGGGATGGGAACAATGGGTGTTTGGGCCTGAATCAGATCTTTTTCTTCTGTCACCTGTCTCGCAGAGTTATGATTTCAATTTTTCTCCTGAGAAAAAAATCTGGACCCATAAGCCTTCCCCTGCCGGCTCACCTTCTCCTATCAGGCAACAAATGACCTGCGAGAATGCCGAGCTCCTGTGGCCTGCTAAAGGGCTCTTGATTTATAAAATTATTGCAAACATGATTGAGGTAGCGGTGATGATTATTATAATAATACGGGTGCTTGATGAAAAGGAGGCAGCTCTGAAGCAAGCATACCTAATGAGGACTTGCAGAATAGGGAGGCCTAATGTGAAAAGTGTTTAACATGAGAATGAGAGGGTCCATGCCCCTGGCTCCCCCCTCGCTGTGAGGGAACTGGGCCGGGCCTGGTCGCTGGGGCTACAGCTGACCACCGTGCATAAATCTATTGGGCTAGACGGGCTGCAATGTGGGAGCTTTCAGATCCCCAAAAACCTTTACCCTCCCCCAAATACAATACCACAGCTCAGACTACCACCAGACCCTGATCCCTAGGCTGCCATTTTTTTCCTACCCCTTAACCCTCAGACGGCGGGAGTTACTTCTGTTGTTTGCCATGCTGTGCAAAAGTAATGATGTAATTACATGTTGTATATTATTACATAATTACGAGTATGCAGTCAGTTATATTTACATTCAGTTGACGGTCAAGTTCAAGTCTGTACCATTTTTGTTTGTTTAAATGCGATGCAATGACAACAACTCAGAGAAAAGGTGAAAGACAGTTATTCCTTTCACTAAAAAACAAGTAAAACATTTAGAATCTACACTTTTAAAGTATCTTTACTTCTTTCAGTGAGTTAGGAGTGAGAAATAATTACAAAATTCTTATTGCTGTTAATAGCTGCAACTGCTAACCTAGACCTCAATGTTTATTCAAAGACACCCCTGCACCGCACTTCACTTTTTCTGCTGATTTTGCTATTTTTTTATTTTATATAATCTCATTTTGCTTAACTTGGAAATTACTGATTCTCCTCACATTGGTTCTCAAGTCCTAACTCAAACCTCTCCCAAAGTGAAAACCCTGTACCCCCCAAAGGGCCACCCCAGACCCTCCCCAGCAGACTGGCCCATGGCCCCTTTCCCCAAAACTCCATCTCCCCCTCCTGTCCTGGCTGGCTAGGCCGGCGGTGTGTGTTAAGTGCTATTGAATAATAGTGACCTTTAATAAAGAAGGGGATCCCGAGACTTCTTTCCCAGACACGCACTGACCTTTCAAACCAGACGAGGGGCCAACGAGGGAGGGGGCAGGGGGGCCAGGGGCAGGGGGGGTGGTGCGGGCGGTTTCTCCAGGGTTCACACTGTGGACTTTGAACCGGCCAGTTCCCGCTGTCCTGCTGGGTGTCTCGCCCTGCCAGAGCACTCCCCCCCCCCCTTCTTTTTTCCTTCCTCCTCTTTTTTTATTGTGTCAGAGGGAGCATTCCATATGCAAAGAGGCCCAAGCTGCCAGGTCTGAACCTTTGCAAATCAATTTGTCTGTGAAGGCGAGGTCTGAGGCACGACACAAAATGCACCTCACGCTCTCCGACATCATTGCCTTTGGTAGTCAAGTCAGTTTAAAACAACAAGGATGGAAATGATGTCACAAAAATAAAAAAACAAACAAACATGATGAATACCCACACCGCAAATAAAAACAGAGCAAGGTGGCAACACCTTCGATCGCATAACTGCCATTCCGCCCTTGCCATTCATTTAGAACACAGCAGAAGTGGGTTGCCATGTCCCTTTGTTATCTGCCCCCTTAGACAAAACAGCTATGCACACTGTACACTAGGGCTTAATGAATACCTATTGTCCAAACACTCCAGCCAGCGCAAACAGCTCTTTAAGATGCCCATGAGTTGGAGATAAAGGTTCTGGTCTGCGTGACATTCCCTGTTTTAAAAAAAAAGGCAAAAAGAAAGCAGACTGCTTGAGTCTAAACAGACACTGAAGGTCAGGGGAGGATTTTGCATGATTTTCTCTCCACACATATCAAAGTGGGTGCATGCTGGAATGATGATGCTCTATTTATGTCCATTTTTAGTTTTCAGCTGCTCCTCCCATTGGGTAAGAGTAGAATGATGAATAGACCAATACAAATAAGTCAGAATTCAGTAATGTTTCAGATAAATTACATTTACATTCATTTACAATGAAAGTTAAGAACATTTTGCCTCCTTCTGTAAAGTTACTATCAAATCTATCATTTAAGCCCAGCAGCTTCATTTTATATTATAAGACCATCATGCTGAACAGACCAAAAGAAATGATGCCCAAATTATGACAAAATGTGAGTCAGTACTTTCCTATATACCACATTCAGTATCCTGTAGTACTGAACATACTGAACGTGTAACCAAGGTGTGAAATACAGGGGGTGCTGGGGGGCCCAGGGCTTTCTAATGAATTTCTCAAATGTCTCTAAATCAGTAATGAGTTGGTACTTAAAAAAAATAATATATATATATATATATATATATATATATATATATATATTATGACATTGGCTTGACCATTAGGGAACAAAAGGACGCTCAAATGTAAATGCAGGGAAAGGTCACTGTAAGGCCTGCTGCTCTCACAAAAACGTATTCTTAACTAAATATATTAACTAATAGTATGCAGGATGGTGCTTCAGCAAATTGGCTCACGCAATTGGTCCTTCATGGCCTGGCAACTGTTACTATACCTGGGACGCCTCTGTAAAGCTCTGCAAAACATCAAAGCATATTTGTAAATCTGAAAACTAATAATAAAATTACATTTTATTACATAATTATGAGACATGCAGTTCATTTTATTTCCTTTCAATAGACCATCAGGTTCCAGCCTGTGCCTTTTCTGTTCGTTTAAATGTGATGCAATGACAACAACTCCGTAAAAAGATGAAGGATATTTATTCCCTTCACAAAAACATTGTATTTATAACAACTTTTATCAAAATCAATACAAAAAAACTTGGAGCAGTCAGCCAACTTGTGACCCTCCCAAGTACCGGGGGGCTGTATTTCACACACTGTGTATAATCTTTAGGTTTGTGTGTTGCTATATTTAGTCGGTATGTAAGGAAAAGAGTCTAGTCAGCAGCCTGTTTTGTTCACTTAACAACACTTTCTGACATTCCGAATGCATGCTTGTGCCAATGCGCGGCTGTCCATGTATTTGTATTTACAGCAGGTGTGTACGTCATGATGTAAACAGCTATAAAGCTAACCCCAGTTCCTCTCTGGCTTGCTTGCTCTGTCTCTTTGACCTGCCCTCAGCACTGCTGTCAGCCCAAGGACAATTCCACACCCAGTGCTCAGTTTTATTTAAAAAAAAAATCAAATGTATTGATCGGGAAAAGAAAAAAAATAATAACAGCATCTTTCATCTGGCCCAGCTCAGGCTCATAATGGTTGGAAAGCTGGCCCAGTATCTTCACGCGAGCCGATGCCTCATTTATTTGCTTGCAGCATGACAATTGAAAGGGAGAAAGGAGAAAATCTTGGGGCTTATTGATCACATACAGTCTTCCATTTCATCAAACAGCAACCCCCTCTCTCCTGATTCTGCCCTCTTCCCCCAATTTACACCCTTAATTCAGGTTTCTCCCTCTGTGTGTGCACGTGTGTAGCCTATGTCTGTGTGTGTGTGAGTGTGTGTGTTTGATCCCTGATCAATATCTGTCCCCTTGTGAGCCCCTGTCTAGCCAGTTTCCTCCTGCTCCTCTGGAGTCTAATGAGTGGCCTTGGCCATGGTGGGACGGGGCAGGCAGCCAGAAGCAGCCCCCTGCCCGAGACACAGAGAGAGACAGACCCGTGACCTTAGGCCCCATCAGCTGCAGACTCGATCAATCTGCACCCCCCACCCCCACCCCACACACACATATGCAAACATACCCACTACCACCACTGCCGTGACCTACCCATCACATACGCTATGTGTCACCATCATCACAAAAGTGCTGCCAACACATATAGCTGACCTGTGTGTTGTTAAGTATGTGCTATGTGAACGAATGGGCCCATTCAGTGCTCATGGCTTTAATTTGCCCAGAATGAAAGCACAACTGCTGAGCTGCTGTTATTGTTGCTGTAGATATTACTCATGTGAGACATCAGTACGAGCTGAAGAAGGGTAGTTTGAAGTCAGGGTTGTACGTCCTTTCTATCTGTCTTGCTTTCCGTTTTTCTCTTCACTACTTTCCAATTCAACCGATTCATTACAAGGCTGCACCATTCTTAAGACAATCGTCTTGATTTTCTGTCTTTTTCAAAAGAAGAAGAAGAAGAAGAAGAAAAAAAAACACAACATCTCTTGTGCCCTGGTTTGACTTTATAGTGTATCTCCTAAGCTAGTGGATTATCTCTCTCCAGCCCTTTTTTTCTCGCTCATGCACTCTCCCTCTTTCTCTCTCCCTCCTTTTGCCGAAGCAATCCAGGAATACATTTCTAATCAGACGGTGGAAAAAAGCGAAAGAGAGGAGAGAAGAGAAAAGAGAAAGAAAAGAAGAGAATGACTAATTGAAGCAGGGGATTTCTCCTGATCTGTGCTCGGGCTGCCTGTACTTACAGCTCTGTCGAGTTGCCCTTCATTTCCATGCCTTTATCTGCGAGCAGAGGCAAAGAGTCACCAGAGAACGTTCTGCTGTTCTACCGCTCACGATGCGACCCATTTTACTCTCGCGTTCCACACGCCGTGCTGACCGGTGGCTTCAGTTGAGCCAGCAGAGAGAGTGCCCGTGTGTGTCTTTGCCTGTGTCTCTGTTTTAGTACGAATTTAGGACAGCCAGAAAGAATTGCGATATGCAGACCAACAAAAAGACCACCTTGAGTTTACAAAACCGTTATTAATAAGGGCCCATATGCTACGTTTTTCTTGTATACTAATTTTGCCCCTAGTGTTCATTTAGGATGTTGGTGTGGTGAGTTCAGCTTCTCTTTGCCTAAAAATACACGGGCTGTTTACTGTACACATGTATGTCTTAATGCAGAGCAGAACTGTCTGTGTCATTCTTGCCGGTCTGATTAACTGCCCATGCTGTGCATGTGATGCTGTTTCTTCCTCTTTTTCAGTGGGAGCCCCTGCTTGCCTTCGTTCATTACCAGTTTACTCAACATAAGACTTTTTGCTTTCTAGTGCTAAGTAGAAAGATTTGTGTGCTCTTCAAACTAATCAGACATTTCTTCCCCAGCTTCACAAACTAATCAGACATTTCTTCTCCCGCTTCACAAACTAATCAGACATTTCTTCTCCTGCTTCACAAACTAATCAGACATTTCTTCTCCCGCTTCACAAACTAATCAGACATTTCTTCTCCTGCTTCACAAACTAATCAGACATTTCTTGACCTGCTTCACAAACTAATCAGATATTTCTTCACCTGCTTCACAAACTAATCAGACATTTTCTCTCCTACTTCACAAACTAATCAGACATTTCTTCCCCTGCTTCACAAAGTAATCAGACATTTCTTCTCCTGCTTCACAAACTAATCAGATATTTCTTCTCCTGCTTCACAAACTAATCAGACATTTTCTCTCCTACTTCACAAACTAATCAGACATTTCTTCCCCTGCTTCACAAACTAATCAGACATTTCTTCTCCTGCTTCACAAACTAATCAGATATTTCTTCTCCTGCTTCACAAACTAATCAGACATTTCTTCCCCTGCTGCACAAACTAATCAGACATTTTCTCTCCTACTTCACAAACTAATCAGACATTTCTTCCCCTGCTTCACAAACTAATCAGACATTTCTTCTCCTGCTTCACAAACTAATCAGATATTTCTTCTCCTGCTTCACAAACTAATCAGACATTTCTTCTCCTGCTTCACAAACTAATCAGACATTTCTTCTCCTGCTTCACAAACTAATCAGACATTTCTTCCCCTGCTTCACAAACTAATCAGACATTTCTTCTCCTGCTTCACAAACTAATCAGATATTTCTTCTCCTGCTTCACAAACTAATCAGACATTTCTTCTCCTGCTTCACAAACTAATCAGACATTTCTTCCCCTGCTTCACAAACTAATCAGATATTTCTTCTCCTGCTTCACAAACTAATCAGATATTTCTTCTCCTGCTTCACAAACTAATCAGACATTTCTTCTCCTGCTTCACAAACTAATCAGACATTTCTTGTCCTGCTTCACAAACTAATCAGACATTTCTTGTCCTGCTTCATAAAATAAGCAGACATATATTCCTCTGCCTCACAAACTAATCAGACATTTATTCCTCTGCCTCATAAACTAATCAGACATTTATTCCTCTGCCTCATAAACTAATCAGACATTTACTCCCCTGCCTCACAAACTAATCACACATTTCCTCCCCTGCCTCACAAAAAACATTCTCTCTCAGCAAAGCGCTGCAGTAGTCTATGATTTTTGAGTACCTGTGACTGATTTTAATCTGATTTTTAGATGTGTTACTCATTGGAACTCTGACAAGTATCGATTATCACTGGTTAATCTAAATACCTCTGTCCAATCACAGGCTGATTTTATATATATTTTTATACATATTTGTAAAATCTTATCCTTTTCATATTGCTGTTGAGCTGTTTTGCTCTCCGGTGTGGACCAGAGAATGATGAGTCTAGGTTCCTCTCAAGGTTTATTCCTCTTGTTCTGAGGGAGTTTTTCCTCGCCACTCTCATCATTGGCTTGTTCACTGAGGGTTTGGACCCAGATTGTCTGTAAAATTGTTTTCTGACAAAGTCTGTCGTTAAAGGCCCTATATGAATAAATCTTGACTTGACTTGATTTGTAACTCTGTGCCGACTGTCTGTCCCATATTGTGCTTCATTCAAAATAAGCAGGTCTGGACTGAAACACTCCTTCAGCATAATGATTGGGGCTTCAATGATGATATAGCTTGAATAGGCAGATGTATGTGAATATGCTGGCTTTACTGATATCATGAACACAATGAAATTAAGCTTTCGCAGCTTAATTCCTCTGCACAGTCTGTGTGAACTCAGGATGAACTTTAACAATGTTTACACACTACATTGAATGGTTCTGTTTTAAAAATTGAGAACAAAAATCACTTTCCCATGATGCCATTTAAAACTGACAGTACAAAAGCATTTCATTGTGGGTGCTGGAGTAAAAGTAATGGTTAGTTTTAGTATTTTTGCATATGACATATACAGTCATATGCAAAAATTTGGTTAGGTTAAATGTTTTGATGATCTTCTTATGTGCAAATTTGTACACATGCTCTACAGTGAACACATCCCTGCACATGTTACTCCACAATTACTGTGAATTTACAAATGTAAAATATTGGGAACAAATAAAACATAAAAGCTTTTGTTTTTAAAAGTTTTTGTTTTTTCTTTGTATGTTAAATTCAAACTAACATAAATTATGCACTTAAACTTTTAAAACAAGGCCATATTTAAGTTTATTTCCTGTTTGGGGATGTGTTAACTGATTTCCACTTAGAAAATAAACAAATGGGTAAAAAGGGATTAAGAAAGTATGCAGAGAAACAGATGGACTACAGTCTGTTATTGTAGAACTACAAAGTGCACCTATATGGTAATTGGAGTTAATAACATGGACAAAGAGTTATGTAAACAAGGAGGTGTACCTAATTAAGTGCCCAGTGTGTGTATTTACAATAAATGCTGTTGGTCTCATAAGAAAGCATTCTAACTACTTTTTTACTCACCAGCTGTCCTTTCCATTGTACTTTCATAATGAATGGACCAACAGATATCGTCCAAAATGACTTGAACTAAAATGTCATTACAATAAAGTACATTAAACAATAAACTGTTCATTTTTCCTTCTATTATAAAGTTACAGTTTTAGTGATAAGAGTTTTAATGATTACAATACAAATACAACATATGTGTGACCACATGATCTAGCATTATATAAAAGCAACTGCGTGTGTATTGGTGGGCGAGAGAGAGTTCTACAGCCTCAGGAAGTCACGTAGGAGTCCTGGGGTCAAAGAGTACTGAAGGAGGGAGAGGAGGAGAAAACGGACAAGAGAAAGAGAGAGCAAGGAGGAGGAGGGTGTAAAGGCAAAGGGTTGGTCATCCTTGAGCTGTGTGGCGAAGGGCGGAAGGTCAGCCGGTCCCTTCAGATAAGACGTTTCGTGGAAGTCTGAGGGGTTTCAGCCGTTTGTAACTTCTTCCCCCTTTTTTTCATCATTTCCTTCAGAGCACTTACTCAAGAGGCCATGGTCAGCCATGACAGGCCGATAAGGAAATAAGGGCCTAGTTCAGAAGGCCTGATAAGAGTGCATGAGGGGCCGCGGGGAGGAGAAAAGGGAAGAGAGGCGCGGGCGGAATAAACAAAGAGGTGCCCTGCTCTCTGTTAAAGAGATTAATTGTGGCAGTGACACCTTTGGCGCTGACAGGAACGAGGCGGGAGGCGCTCTTTGAGTTTTTGCCCTCATTGCAGGGAGGAGGAAGCCATGTTAGCTCATTCAGCGGCTCTGTCCCACCGCTCTGGGAACAGATGTGACTCGCTGGCAGCCTTTCAAGTTGTATTACGAAGGTTAAAACTCACCTATCAAAAGGGTCAAAAAGACAGCTTGACAAGACTTCCAAAGGTCCCAGGAATTAAAGATTGATATTCATTCACCATTGACTTAAACCAGTCTGGAGTCCTTGCTGGTCTCCACAATATAGTTTCTTGTTTTTGAGGTCTTCCAGGGAGATGCAGAATAGCTTTACAGCTATTGAGTGTCTGAAGCATTGGGTTTGAAAACTACAGCCAAAAAAACAACAGAAAAACAACAGATTTCTAAAAAAACAGTTCAACAGGAGAAAGAAGAAGGGTTAGTTCCCCTAAAGCAAACACTTTGAGACATTAAGTGGTTACAGTAAAATAAACGCTCAAATACAAATAAAAGCAAAAGTTGTTCAGCCTACTTCACCCACCAATCAGCACACTACTGTCTTTGCTATGTTTAACTAGCTCGAGCTACAAGACTCTGCCTCAGGGTGGCGCTGTAGCACATTGGTTCACCCAATTGGTTCTTCATAGCCTAGCAACTGTAACTATTCCCAGGCAACCTCTATCAAACCTGTATTAGCAAGTCAACATTGGACCCCCCACCCCTCAAAATACTAAGGTGAGTCTTTCACCCAGATTCAAGTTCACATTTCAGTCGTGCTATGTGCCGTCTGTAAATGGGACCAATCCAAAACATATCGGTAAACACATCGGTCTGCGTTCATGTTAAGTTAAAAAAAAGCTCAACAGGGTCCCTCCGTCCTCCACTAGTGAATGATTTAAATTCGCCATCTGCTTTATTGCATGACAAAGGTGGCTTATTATTACTTTACTGTATGGAGGAGCCTGACAGTGCTGTATGGACTGTAGTATGTTCCACAATCAAGGCATGATGGCATCGTATAAAAAAGATCCTCTGCTCCATGTTCCTGTGTTGGGAACTGTCTAGCGCTAAACAGAAAGAAAGATTTGAGGTCATAAAAAAAAGAAAACATTTGAACAAGATTTTCTGTTTCCTATTTGTCAAGTCTTCTCGTCCATTGAAATGTCAAAATATGTCTGCTGTGTTATTTTCTGCTCGTATAATTTCACTCAGAGAGTAATGTTTGGAAAATAAACCCTCTATCCATGGGACATCCATGTATAAACAGCAGCCTGACCGGCCGAGTACAAAGAATGACTTATATTATTGAAAAGGCCTTATTTCACCCCCTGCACTTTTCAGCAGCCTCTTAAAACACTTTGCCTTCATTAAATAGTACGGAGGCTGGCCTCAGTGCACGCTATTTATTTTCGTTTTGTAGGCTTGTGAGAGCGCAAGAGCGAAGAGATCTGCTCTGAGAACTGTGTTGGCAGGGGGGATGGTGAGAAACTGTTTGATGGAGCCACTGGCCCTTATTTCCTTCCTTCCCTTTTCTAAGGAGTCTGTATTGTTGCACCGGCCCTAAACTAGCGCCCCCGCACCCCCCCGGCTAAGTCCCATAGCCACCACCAGCACCAGCTCTGGGGACGGTTTCGCTCAAGCTGTCCTCTCGACACTTGGCTGAGCATGGTGGTCGGCGCAGGGTGCTCTAGTTCCCGATTCTCAGAAAAAAAATAAAGCACCTGTGTCACGCTATGAACATCCTAAAATAAACTCCAGACCCTTCAGTCGTCCACCAGCTCATTGCCCGCATGGTATCGCATGCAAAAGAGGGCCTCGGATTAGTTTCACAGCTTCCTCTCAGCGAGAAAAAAAAAGGTCATGTTTCACACGAGAAGCGGATGACCTTAACAATATCTGGCCAAAAAGCTTCAAAACGTCCCCTCCGACTTTGACACATTTTGGAGCCTCTGTAAGTAACCCCTCAGATAAGATCAGAGTATGAAACCCGATCTCTCGGCTTTGGGTGCAGCAGGCACATTTCAGGTCAGAGAACTATCACATTGCCAGTCGCCTTTCCATGCGAGGATCTTCATCAGATTTTCGATTGCAATTACAATGCCTAATTAAATAAAATATGACATTATGTAAATAGTTGTTTCTTTGCCATATGGCCTCGGGCACAAGCAGTCAGGCATTTACTGTGCAGGGAGCAGAGCATGAGTGTCTGTGAATGTGCGGAAATGAGTTTCACTTACAATAGAGGTGACCGCTCAACACACACCTGCGAGCGTATGCAAAGGTTTGGACGACCCTGTAGAAATGACATGTTTTGTAGGTTTTCTTAGTGAAAATAAGAAACCCCTTCTCCACAGAGAACTGTACATGTACTGTCCTTTAGCTAAATTTCCAACATGGTAAATATATTGCACACAGATTTTTGTTTTCATATTGGTCGCTTGAAGACATATCAACTTCTTTTCAATTAGACCATCAACAAAACATGTTATTTTCACAGGGCTGTTTAAACTGTGTACACACATCCCAACATTCATCTACACAAACACACTAGGACTAGAGCAATAAGCACATATGAATGGAAATGCTGGATATAATATTGGATATATTGGATATATTACAGTTTTGTAGTAAATCCATCTTGGACAACATCCATTTGGGCCATATGGGGGCAATAAAGACATTTTACAAACACACACACTCAGGTTTTGAAGAGGTAAACTTTAATACTAAACTTAGCACATGCAGCACCTTCTGTGGAATATGAGTGTAAATCAGTGGATTGTCCCATACAGCTAAACATTGTGTTGACAGGATGGACTGTTCTTTGTCACTGTGACTATTTGATGAATGTATTTTTCTCACAATTAGAGTTCAAAGGTTTTAATGCATAAAACTCACATTTTGATTACATAGTGTAAAATAATCTCATGGCAATGAAACATTAAACTAAAATTCATAAACAAAGCGGCATGCCTTTATTGCCTTTATAGTTGTTTTGACATACATCATTCCGAAGAAATTCAAACGGAGGGCAGTAAGTGAAAAACACAATGGATGAGATGGAGGTAAAAAGCCTGTACTGGGCTAGTTTACACAATATTACAAGAGAGGGGTATAAACACAAAATCTCAGCATAATTTAGATGTGATTCTAATGTAATGAAGAGTGATTTTAACTGAAATGAATGAGTAGCTGCTAACAGGGCAGCAGATACAGGAACCACTTCTTCCTCTATGTGTTCTTTTGCTCAGGAAGACATAGAAAATAAAATAGTATTGAGGTACAGCGTCTGTACCAAGGAGCTCCACAATTTCTGTTGTTTGGTTTTCTTTAACTGTTCTGTGGATTAACCAGAAACAGTAGTTAAACTCTGTGAGATGTCTTCACGTTAATGTTATGGCTTTTTACTTAATGTAATGTTTTAAGTTTAAGGTTTTACATCCATCACCAGTGCACAGCCACAGATCAACTGTACAAAATACAGAACTCACTCTTGGGTGAAGCTTATTCGCTGTTTTTCCTGTTCGACCTTATATCTTGTGGCTGTTAGAGAACATTATTGCACCTGAGGCACCATTTATAACAGTGTTAAACCATTTTTCAAGCAATAAATTCTATGTATTGATTTCATGTCATGGTCAATACTGATAAATATCAAAAAATCAACATGTACACACACAACTCCCTCCCCCAGATATATAAGTATACACACATGTACATAGACACTACACTGCCCCCGCACAAGCACATCTGGCAGTGGTCTCCCTCCTCAGGTCTAAGGAGTGTCACACACACATTGTGTTCATATGTTGGCCATAAGCACTTTGAGGCTGAATCTTATCTGCTGTTATCTGCTCCTCAGACTGGCCTCTGAACACTACGCCTGCTCCACCGAGCCCTTATCTGGCCCACCACCACTCTCCCAGCCCCTGCTCACACTGACACAGCGCTACAGTGTGTGTGTGTGTGTGTGTGTGTGCATGTGTGTGTGTGTGTGTGTGTGTGTGTGAGTGTGTGTATGTGTGCTGTTAACTCCCAAGAAAGCTGAGGGTGATAAGATATGGAGCACATAGCTGCATATCTGGCCCATCCGAACCGTTTCTATCCTTTTCCCAAAGAGAGAGAGAAAGAGAGAGAGAGAGGGAGTAAGAGAGAAAGAGAGAGAGAGATGACTGAGAGATGGAAGAAAGTTTCAAAGAGATGGATATATAGACATAAAAGGAATGAAAGATAGAAGAGAGAACACGGAGAGAAGGATGAAGAGAAAGAAAGAGTAAGGGAGATTCAAGAGAGAGTGATCAAGCCCTAGACGATTGAGGAAATGATAGTGAGAAAGACACAGAGAGAAAGAAGGAGGGGGGAGAATTAAGACAGAGAAAGAATCAAAAAAGAAAGAACAGAAAAGACAGAGATAGAGATACAGAAATGATCAAAAAGGAGAAAAATGGAGAGAGAGAGAGAGAAATGATTGAGAGAAGAAAAAAATTGGAGAGAGATAGATCCTTAGAAGAACAAGCAAGAGAGAAAAATAAGACAGATAAATGAGGAGAGAATAAGATTGGGGCATAGAGACAGATGATTGAGAGAATAACAGAGAACGAAAAAGAGAAAAGGTGTGAAAGGGAGAAAGAAGGAATCAAAAATGAGAGAACAGGAGATAGCGAAAAAGAGAAAAACAGAAGGAAAAAAGAAGGAAGATACATAGAAGAGTCTGTAGGCAGACAGACAGGAGAAGAGAGAGGGGAAGAAAATAAGAGATTGAGAGAAAAGAAGACAGAGAGAGAAAGAGAAAGAGAAAGAGAGAAGCTTATAAGAAAGCAAACAGACTTCACCCTCCTCCTGTCCTTCACACTCTGTAGTTCAGAGATCATCCAGAGAGACAGGAGCTTTTCCAGCTTTTTAGAGCTCTTGATGACCATTCTCTCTCTCTCTCTCTCTCTCTCTCTCTCTCTCTCTCTCTCTCTCTCTCTCTCTCTCTCTCTCTCTCTCTCTCTCTCTCTCTCTCTCTCTCTCTCTCTCTCTCTCTCTCTGTACATATAATGCATTCACTTACATACCGCATTCACCACGCAAGAATAAATTACACAAGCCTCCCTACTTCCCTCCCCCTGCCTCCCCCCCTCTCTGTTAGCCACACTCATGCCCAGAGGGAAGCAGTGCTGTCAGCTCCGTGGCCCCACATCTGGGGCCTCCTGCTGGGTTTACTCGGACCCTCCATCCTTCCGTCCCCTGCCCCCCTCCCTCTTCACCAGCCGCTGAGCCACGGAGCTGGGCATTATCATCTTCCCCAGCCAGCTCAGAAGTGGAACCTGGCACTCCCCACCTCCTTCTTGCCAAAGTCCCTTTCATTTAAATGAGATTAAACACAAATGTGGAGTGGGGGCACACACACTGGCTGGGCTGGGAGTTGAAGTGATGTTTCAGAGCACTAATCTATTCTGCGGCCAAACACTAAGAGAGAGAGAAGGAGAGAGAGAGAGAGAGAGAGAGAGAAAGGGAGACAGAGAGAGCCTTGCAGATACTGGACTGCTGATGGCTCATCTTTCGGTGACCGTGCTCGGCACCACTGCTGCCTATTGATCCCTCACTGTTAGGTGGAATAAAAAAGGGATTGATCTAAAGTCATAGTAAAACATCTTGAGAGAAGCTCAGAACTACCTCCTAGCATGAGCTACAGCACCTAACGGAGCATCGTACTGTTTGATGCATGAATGCATACACAGGGGACTGACAGATGCATATGCTCACACACCACACGTGCAAACACACCTAAATACACACACACACACACAAAAACACAGACATGTACATATATATTGAGACAGGACTAGGCCTATTTGAAACGATTGTACTAATAAGAGATAAGTGCTGACATAGTTTCACAGTGAATTACTACAAAACGCTACACTTATTTGGGTAAGAGACACTGACTTAACTGCGAGGAGGTATTTCTTTATGACCTATAACTGCTACGAAATGATCATTGTATCACTATAAAGACAACGTACCAGTTCTTTTGCCACCACAGCTCAATTACTATAACATGCTTTACACTGTACATGACAAGTGTACTTTTAATTAATGCAGGTGAAGCATTTCTACAGTCAAGATGCCCCTTTGAAAAAGTAGCAAGCTTTCTTTGTCCATGGCAAACAGTCAGCAAGGCCGTTCGATTGATTCTGTTGAACATGCTATGTATGTTCACTGATTAACTCTATTCATTACATAGCACACAGAATTTCACCATTTCTGTAATAGGGACTGATTTCCAATGCAGCTATGGACAATACTAGAGCGGAGAAAAGAAGAGCAAGAGAGACCGTACTTAAGCGAACAGATATATTCCCAAAAAAATATTAAACAAATCTACTACATTAAAAAACACTCTCTAGAAATCCAACGCCCAACCCGAGCCTAAGCCGAGCTTGATGCTGTATATTAAAAACTGACCGACATCTAATATTGTGTTGAGACCATCGGGATGAGATAGCGGTCAAATAATGCACTCACACACTTTTTGAACTTTGATTCTCTCTCTTATTCTTTTGTTTCTCTTATGCATGCATAGCTTAATGGCATCCTCTGTTCTCCAAAAAAGAAAAAAAAAAGAAAGAAACTAAACAGGCTAAACAGAGATGCTGGATGATTAAAATAATTACTGCTTCCTTTACGATATGATGCACCCTGAGCAAAGCCAGCTCCTCTCCCAGCGGAGGAGGCCTCGCTCTGCATATTCTGCATGCGAAATGTTGCATCCTAAAGTAAGCAAGCAATGCACAGTGGTGCCCTGATGCTAATGATGAAGGGGTCAGCAGGAGCAGGCGTGAGCTCTGCGAGATTCTGGATGACCCAGGTCAGGAGCAGAGGGCTCTGGCTGCAGGGCCGCTCCGGCTAAGTCCCCGGAGGGCCGCAGCCAGTCCTGATTTGCATGGTCATGTCCGAGCGTGTGAGTGCGTATGTGCGTATGCGCCGCAGCCCAGGGTGCAGGAGGTTATTCTAATAAGCCTGCGGACGGGGGATGCATGCGAAGGCCGCGCTGCCCCGGTCATCATCATCCTCATTAGAATTATTAATATTTCAGACGGAGGCAGAGAGGCGGTTTGATGTGGCCATCTCCCCTCATGCGTTGTGACAATGGTCGTCCCCTCGTCGGCGGCCCCATGTCCAGTCCCATCCTCTCGGAGCATTTGTGAGGAACTTTAGATGGAGCAGACAGAGCTGAGCAGGAGGCCCTGCTGGAGCTTGTTTAATTTTCTTTCCTGCTTTGACTGTATGATTCATCCAATTTGGCTGCTATTATTTATAATCTGTAGAAATGTGATCCCTGTAATTCTACTACTGCCTCTAGAGAGCATAGCGGTCACTGCTGTTAGAATGTGACATCATCACTGTAAAACACATAGTAGCATACCTAGGATTAGCATACTTAAAACTAGCAAACTGAAGGCTAGTATGATTACAGTTAATATACTTGAGGTTAGCATACTTAAGGATAGCTGTCTGAAGTAAGTATACCTATGGTTAGCATATCTGAGGTTAGCCAGCGGTAACTTAAGGCTCCTCATAACATCGATATGCAGATAAGACAACATTCATAGTGCAAAATCTGGAAGTCCTGAAGGCCCTTATAAGGAAGTTTAAAGAAGTAAAAAGAAGGGATCACAATATGTGGAAGACTAAGATTATGACAATGGGACAGACTGCTGATTCTCCTTTCATTGTATTTAACAGCTCTATTCACCCACACACGCACGCACATCGTGTCTGTGAATTGTGGGGCCATTACATTGACTTACTTACATTTCCTGGAGACCCTAACCAGAACTAGTAGTAGCCTAACGCTAACCTTAACCCTGACCTTACCTTGACCTTACAATTTAATACTCAATTTCCACAATTCACAATTTACAAACTTGTCCCCATCGTGTATTCCATAAAAATTTTAGGTTGAAAGATCATCAAAACGGTGGACAGCTTTTGCCTTCTCAGATCAATTATTAACAACAGAGGATCCAGCGCTCAAGGAACATGACACAGATTGACACGCAACATGGATGAAGGAGCCATTAGAAAGATCTTCTAATGCAACAATTTGTCTCTAAAAACAAAGGTAAGAATTGTCCAGGCTGTGGTCTTCTCTTTGGTTCTTTATGGATTTGAAACAATAAACAAGGGAGACAGGAGTAGTATAAATGCCTATGAACTTTGGTGGTGGCAATGACTTCACAGTTGGTCAGATGAAAAAGAAAACGAAGCCTTAGCAGATAACCTCACTTTGGACATATTCTGAGAAAAAAACAACGCACTGGAGCATTAGACCATTAAGCTTAGGAGAGATGAAAGTAAAAGAAGAAAAGAATGACCAGCAACAAGGTGGATAGATACAATCAGAGAATCTGAACCAGCCACTCAAAAGCAAGGAGACCCAAACAAAAGGTACGATATACTGGATAAGACTCATATGGAACCAGCAGTTGGAAGCAACTTGATGGCACTTAATTATAGTAAAACTATCATACCTGACTTATAGTTTTGCTGTTTCTTGACATAATATACTCATTTTCAGTGTTCATAATACTCAGAGCTACTAAAATGGATTTTCATACTTCAGTTTTCCAAAAACACATTATGTTACTGTACAAACTTTTATACTATACATCTATATTCACCCTTAATTGGGAAAATTCTGTTAGAGCTACTGTGACTTTAAGACTCTGTTCCTGTTGAGCTTGAGCGTGCTCTGCTTGGTCAGCTCGCTCACTATGTTCTGACTGGTCCAATCCTGAAAGTTAGGTAGAACAAGTCAGTAGAGCTGATCCACCTTCACAAGCTAGACTAGAGCTGGACCTTGCAGATTGGTACATTGTTACTGTTTTAGCTCTTTGTGCATTGTCTAAGGGTGTGCCAAACTTGCTGGTGGGCCGGAAATAAGAATTGCATTATGAGACGATGTCACCTTGTTACAGAGAAATAGACCTGGAATTCTAACAAGGCCTTTCAGGCAGCTGGGGAAAGTGGTTTCTGTGGGAGAAAGTTTCTCCTTCTGGCATGTACTTTAGGCTTTATAACATTTCAGATTGTTTACATGCACAAAAAGCTACAACACTCTGAGGAAAGGGGAAAAAACACAAACGAGTAATAGGTCTTATTTAAACTTTAATGTTTTGTTTGTTTGATTAGGACAAGCTAGTTGTGGAACAACTGGGTGCTTGTTTAAGAAGTTTAGTTAAAAGACATGAAATGTCATTTGAAGCCTTTTAAAGCCTTACAGTAAGGAAAACTGAGTTGGAACGCTGCCGCCCTGCAGGTTTTGGTGTGTGAAAAAAGGGCTGTAACAGGCACACTGCAGCAGAGCTACAGCCCTAAGGATAGACAGGAGAGCAGGGACAAATTCCTTTAATTTCCACTATAGAAGGCCTGCATTGTATTTGCATTAATAAGCAACATGCATGCGATGGGTTTTACATGTCATCTCTACAGATAACAATATTCATGCAGAAGAGAGTAAGAAGAAAGAAATGTTTGCACTCTTAATTGCTCAACACAAAAAGCAGCAGCTTTCCAAACAAACACAGACTGGGTGATATATTTGCATATTCATGCAGATGAAAGTTTTTTTTCTCTCTCAGTAGGCAATGGGGTGTGAAGTTATTTATTCCCGTTGACAGCGCACATCTTTCAGGAGGAGGCCACCTTATATTGTTTTTGCTCATTTATTATGAGCGCAAACACACTCGCTCACACACACCCACACACACGCACGAACACACACTTACACACGCACACATATACACACATGCACGTGTATACACACAGACTTTTATCAAGGCATTCTTGTTCTCCTTTTTTTTAGCTTTCATTGTGTTCAACAGCTCTATTCACCCACTTTCAGCTCAAAGTTACCTCATAAAAGCACACACATACGTTTGTTTCTGTGAATTGTGGGGCCATTACTTTGACTTCACTTCATTTCCTGGTGACCCAAACCCTAATCAGAACTAGTACTAGTCTAACCCTAACCTTAGCCCTAACCATAACCCTGCCCTTACCCTGACCTTTAAATTTCATTCACATTTTACACTTTCCAATTTACAAGATGGGTCCCCACAGTGTGTTTTATAAGATTTTAAGGTTAAAAGATCCTCAGAATCTTAGTATATGAACAGGTTTTGGTCCCCACAGTGTCACATAAACCTGACAGACACACACACACACACACACACACACACACACACACACACACACACACACACACACACACACACACACACACACACACACACGTGCATATTCTTCCCTGCTGCACTTCTCCTTCTCCTGCTGCTGCTGCAATGTGCATGTGTGTCCACCAGGGTGTGTGTGAGCAGACTTGCATCTTTCTGCACACAAGCTTTTGGTCCCTGCAGTTCATCATTAACTCATCACCTTTAGAGAGATAGAGAGATAGAGATAGCGAGAGAGAGAGAGAGAGAGAGAGAGAGAGAGATATTTATACATGGCACTGTGCAAAAGTCAAAGACCTCACCAATAAGGATTAAGGATAAGGACTTCCACTCCACACGGCCTTTTCAGGAGGCATTCCTGATGAGACTGAGTACGAAGTTACTTGAGGATGTGGAAAATGAAAATCAATTTCCAAAAGCAGACTTCAGGAAATGGTTAAAAGCTGTAGGAAAAATAAACACCTTACAATCCAAATCTATAACATGAGTTAAACATCAGCATCAGATGTCATTACTTTAGCCATAACAAAAAAAAAGCAAATTAATTAATATAAATAAATTACAAATCAAACAAATAATTTGCTGGTGTTCTCAGAACAGTTAACTGACCTGAAGATCAAAGAATGTATGAGAGAAATGACTTAGACTGTGAAAGGCAAAACCAACTTCTAGAACTGAACTTTGCTGGCATGGAAAAGAAGAATAGACACTATAATGAAGGCAGAACGTGAACACACTAAATACTGATATGTCTAAAGCTGCTGAGTCATTTTCTCTTAAGTATGTTTATGTCTGTTTTTTTTCTTAAAGGAGAATTCCACTTATTTTTCTAAATGCTTGCATAATTATGTTGTTGCAATGTAAACAAAGCTATTTGCAGTGATTGGAATAGTGGATTAGACAGGATGTTTTAATCTTTATCACAAAACTATCCTAAGATAATGTAGCAAATTCATATAATAACATTTGTGAAAGAACTTTTAGAAGCATTAAACTCCTCCAACATCTGGTTCCCCACCACTAGGAACAATTCTGAGTTTATCTAGAACAAAGCATTTAACACAAAATTTCTCTGAATGACTATGTTGTAAATGTAGAAAAAACTGGTGGAGCTTCACTTAAATGCCGGAAAATAGAACAACTTGTTTTTAATGGCTATAACAGGGTATGCAGAGAAACAGATGGACTACAGAGTGCATCTATGTAGTAGTGAGTGTAAGTAACAGTTACAGGAAAAAGAAAAAAAAACACTTTACCAATGGAGCTAGAGTAGTTTCAATTATATATAAATATATATATATATATATATACACACACAACTAGTCCTGATGTAATGATGTACATACTGTAAAAACAGCATGATGATAGTCTAAATACAAAGTAGGTATAGAACGTGGGATGTGAAGATGGCGAAGTTTACTAAATCATCAGAGTAGAATATACTGTTGGAACTGAGTGATGAGTGATGCTGCAAAAACTTTCACTCCTACAATCATTTATTCCAGCTCTTCAACATAATTTAGTTCACATCCATTCACACTCTGTACACACACCCGCATACACACACACGTTATGATTTATTGTGCTTATTTACAATGCCTTTTGTTGGTGTTTGGAGGATCAGGCCAGTCTGCTCCGACAGAAGGGAGTGGGGACTAACACACAAACATTACAAACTTCTCTGCTGTTGTCCAATTACCGTGTAGACTTTCCAAATGAGAATCCCTCCTCCCTCTCTCTCTCTCCCTCTCTCTCTCTCTCTCTTTCTCCAGTGTTTAGAGGGTGCCTTCTGTTGAGCTTGAATCCTCCTCTTCGCTTATTCCTTTCTTGTCCCCTTTTCTTTCATGTTAGTATGGTGGTATAGTGACACACACATACATATCCCCCCAACCCCCACACACAAATGAGCCACTCAAGTTCAGACACATCACAGACTTGCTGTAAAATAGCCCAGACTCACGAAAATGCACAGTTCCTTGGAGTGTTGCCAAGTGTAGTAGTGAGGCTTGTTTGGAAAGCTTTCAGTTAAAAAGCCACTTTTTGGCGGGAGTGGGGGTGGCAAAGCCACTGCAGCAGGTCAGAGCTGCTAAAATAAATAATGGTGTAGGGAGAGGGAACCACTCCTGTAATTATATCTGTCAGACGACACTGAGCCACCCTAACCACCCCTCTCTATCCTCTCTCCCTCTCTCTCCCTCCCTCTCTCTCCCTCTCTCGTTTTCTCTGTCTCTCATGTGTTCAGTTCAACAGTTCCTCATTGGCAGGAATGTCACAATGTCACTTCAATGCCAATACAATAACCATTAAAACAAATGAAACATTAATAGTCAAATTACTGTAAGACTAATTGAAATGTGATTGTATTGATATGGAAGTTAGTAATTGTTAGTAACAGTAATACAATTAGGGTCTTGTTTTTCAGACGGTTGCCACTAGAGTATAATCAGTGCACAGTGTAGAAGAAGCAAGCTAGAAAATCACAACATAACTAGAAAAAACTGTACAGCTACAACAACTAAACAAGCAAAATGCAACAACAGCAAAACAAAGTAAAAACAAACAGGGGCCTCGTTATTAATGGCTTTTTACTAGAGTGTTTATTTTCGACACATGAGCTTGTTATACTTACAAATGCACATTGTGTCGTACAGAAAAAAACAACATCACACTTAGAGTGCAAAAAGTGTGAAGAAAATGAAGCTGTTTTCTGTTTCTTTTTCTTTTTCAAAGTTTATTGTATATTTAGACACGAGAAACACCAGGGAAGCGTGCACGCTTATTGATTCCACGTTGCTTTGAAATGAAAACAAACTAAAGGAAAAACAAGCAGAAAAGTAGTGTTTTGTATGGTGGACCATATAATAAGATCCAGAAGGAGAAGAAGAGGGGGATCACTGAAAAGAAGACAAGACACGGAGAGGCTGTAGCTTCCAGTTAAAGATGATTAGTATAACCAAAGACAGTTTCTTATTATCTCTCTTATTATTGCCCATTCTTCACTCACTCATTCACTCACTTACTCACTCCCTCACCCTTCTCCACTCACTCACACACCCCTTTTTCACTTACTCATTAAAACCTTCTTCACTCACTCACTTACTGAACCATTTTTCACACACTCACTTTGACTTAATGTGTCTCTGTGCAGCACTGATTTAACATGATGAAACTAATGGACTAATGATGACCTTTAAGGACATGGTGGTCATGGAAATCTAATCAATTGCATGCAATTACCAGGAGATAACAGATCTGAAGTTCTTAGAATAAAAGCATAGTATACATGACACGTGTCATGTTTGTCATCTGAGATTCCTGCTTATGAGGTTGATGTTCTGACATCACAAAGCTGTAACTCATGTGCCGTAACTCATGTGTTGGATGGAGAGTAGCACCTGACTTTAGAAAGTGTGGCCCTCGAGATTTTAAAGTCCTGTGACATAGTGACGTTGTTCCGCAGCATTGCTGAAAATTCTTAAACAGCCTGCATTGTTGTTTAGAAATCCAGTCCAGCATAACGTTCTGGTTAGAAATGTTGTCTGACTTTCAGGGCCGCTGGAGGACGTCACCGTCAGATAACATTACCATCTTACACTCACTGCCTTTATCAATATCACTCACTCACTGCAGTCCTCACTCACTCATTCACTCACTAACCCACTAACGCTTTCAGAACCTTTCTCACTCACCACCTCCCTCACTCATTCACAACCTCACTCAATGCCTCAGTACCTTCCTTGCTCCCACTCACTCACTCACTCACTCGCTCACTCTCTCACTCATTACCTTCCTTGCTCCCACTCACTCACTCACTCACTCACTACCTCCCTTGCTCCCACTCACTCACTCACTCACTCACTCACTCACTCGCTCACTCTCTCACTCATTACCTTCGTTGCTCCCATTTACTCACTCACTCACTCACTCACTCACTCACTCATTGCCTTCCTGATTCTTTCTCTCACTAATTCACTCACTGCCTTCCTCATTCTTTCACTCACTACCTCACTCAATGCCTTCCTCACTCTTACTCACTGCCATCCTCACTCTCATTCACTCACTCACTTGTTCACTCACCGACTGCCCTTCTTATTCTTCTCCTCACTCTCTCACTCACTAACTCACTCAGTACCTTCCTTGCTCCCACTCACTCACTTACTCGCTCACTCACTTGCTCACTCAATCACTCACTCACTTACTCACCACCTTCCTTGCTCCCACTCACTCACTCACTCACTCACTCACTCACTCACTCACTCACTCACTGCCTTCCTCATTCTTTCACTCACTAATTCACTCACAGCCCTCCTCATTCTTTTACTCACTAATTCACTCACTGTCTTTCTCATTCTTTCACTTACTAACTCACTCACTACCCTCCTCATTCTTTTACTCACTAATTTACTCACTGTCTTCCTCATTCTTTCACTCACTAATTCACTCACTGCCCTCCTCATTCTTTTACTCACTAATTCACTCACTGCCCTCCTCATTCTTTCACTCACTAATTCACTCAATGCCTTCCTCATTCTTTCACTCACTACTTCACTCACTGCCTTCCTCATTCTTTCACTCACTAACTCACTCACTGCCTTTAGTGCTCACTCTCTCTCACTCACTTTCATTGACCTACTGCTTTCCTCACTCACCCACTTACAACCTTGCTCACTCGTTCATTCCATTACTCTCTTTTGCTTATGCCCAGTCCATCTGAGGTAAGGTCCCTGGCGAGAGAGTGGAGGGGGCAAGATTAAACAGGGGGAAAGAGTTTTAAGCCTTATCACTGTTTATTCTTAGATTTGAAAACATGCAGGGAGAGGGAGGCTGTAGTGAGACCCAAATCCCTGCTGTGTGTTCCCCTCAGGGTCTCACTCCTGCTTCCCTCCACCTGCCAATCACTCCTCTGCCCACAGGGCCACAGCACTCCTCTCCAAAGGGCTAGCATTAGCAATCTTACTCCAGCTCGCCTCTTCCCACTTGTTTGTTCCTGTCTGACGCAAACTGATGCATTTTAATACGATGGGTTTTTTTGCAATCTATTTTGCCCTTCAAACACTCCTTTTTAGAGTCTGTGTTTTGTGTGCAAGGAGGCTGTAATGTCCTTGGTTGAAGAGTTCTCTTCTCCAACTTTTGATTGGTTACACAGTGACCTATAGGGACCCTTTGAGTTTGACTTCCAAAAGGCCTAAAAGGCACATGCAAATGTGTACGACCGTGCACATGTGTGTGCGTGTGTGCGCGCGTGTTCTGTATTACGGGTGTCCAGATTTGCTCTTTGAAATCAGAAGCAAAAGGCAACCCCTTTCTTAGTTTCTTATTTCTTCCTCAAGGATGCTTTCATAGCTTAGCTCGTTGAGTGTGAAGCATATTTCCCTTCGAGTGCATTTTCCACACCATCCACTTCACATCAGCATAAATAACTTCTTTTCATTTCTTAATCTCTTAATTTTCTACCTGCTCTTAGAGCATTGGTCCACATGATATTTTTACAATAGGCATAACCTCAACTCCATCTGGCATGCAAAGGTCGACTTCAGTTTTTAAGGCATAGCTTGTAAATTACAAAAGGAACGTGTGTAAATTAGAAACCAAAATTTACACATATTTCCACTGAACCTACATGTATACGGCTGTGAAAAAGGTCATCCCTTCCATTCAAAATAGTAATTAAATACAAGTTATTTATTTGTCAATGCCAAAAAAGGTAGCAAAATCCAAGTAAAATCACTGTTTCAGCTTTTGCCTTCAGAATCACTGATAAATTTACCTTTGAAAGGGAACAATCACTGTGTAAATTGCTCACAGCCTTTTATGCCGTGACATTATTATGCTCTTCCAGTTTTCCCCTTTGCTTTTTGCCGTGTTTTTGCTTTTTTTGTCTGCATAGCCTAAAGTACATGCCAGAGGAAGAAAGTACACTCCATCATAGAAAAACTAGTTTTCTGAGCAGCCTCAAACACCTCCAGCCCTGGAATTCCAGCCCTTCCTCTCTTACCAGGTGACGTCATCTCATCACATAGTCCTTACTGTCTGCCTACTGGCAAATTTGGCACACCATCACATAACACATTACAGAGCAACAAAGAAAAAATCTGATCACCCTGAAATGTCCTGCTCCAGTCTAGCTTGCAAAGGCAGATCAGATCTGCCAACTTGTTTTACCTGAGTTTCAGGATCAGACTCTGGTTTGAACAGATGTAGCAGACTTTGACACTGTTGTAAGAATAGCCACAGCGGCTGTGTGATTGTATCACTGTTTGCTTGTTGAAGCAGATCATCTTAAACTGAACGTTTTAAAGTTAGTAACAAATTTTATTTGATTTGTTTAGCTGTGGAGAAGTAGGTTGTATAGATAACAATAGCTACTAGAAAGCTCCAAACAATTATTTAGCTAACAAAAAAGCCTAGCTCATTTACAGAGGTCTATTTCAGTTTTCTGCCTGTCAATTTTGACACAGAAATACAGAAAATATCTGTTAACAGGCATGTAAAATTGAATATACGTTCTTTTTTCCAGATTTTTTGAGTTTAGAAGTCCAAGTTGTGCTGCTCTGTAAGCTACTTAACTGCATTAAGTTTATTATTGTTAATGTTTTTCATTATTTTTATTTATTTATATATTTACTGACCATGTTGCGCTAAGTTCACCTCTTTTTAGTAGTTCAGTCTCAGTTCAAGTCTGAGCCTTACAGTCCAGCTCAAAGTCTTCTCTTTGGTGATGTAAACAATGTGTAGACCAATAGAGCAATACATCTTGAGGGTCCTTATTTTTAAACATATGCATTTGGGACGAACAATGTGCAAACTGTTCAGCACTTGGCATATAATAGAGCTAATATTTTTATATAAAGTAGCTCAGTTCAGAATATAAGCACTAGAAGCATGGTGTACCTAAATTACATGTTATATTAATAAACAAATACATTTTGAGACCCACACCCACACAATCTGATTGGTCCTTACCTGCATCACAAGGAGTCTTGGGTTAAAGGCTGCTGCTTGTGCCTGCGTTGAAATGGCCTTGGCCTAAGGCTGCAGTAAGGGCACATAAGAGGGTGCTAGTGATCACCTCCTGACTGCCAAAATAAGAAATGGGACACCCTACAGCCTCATGATGCTCAATTCCATGGGCATTGTGAATGCACCATTGGGACAAGGTTAGTGTCTGTTTCTTCAGAGCTGTCCTCATCCTCTGTCTCAGTTTTTTCACTTGATATGTCACATCTCTGCCTCTGGTCAATTCCCTTTTGGTTATAGAGGGAAGGGAGTTTGAAGTTACTGTGAAAGGTTGAATTCTAAAAGATTGAGTTAAAAAGAGCTCTTTTGTGTTTTATCTCTTCAGCACTGCTGATTTGTCATTAAACATTTTTCTGACTGCTATGGCATGACATCCTGGTTTTCTTGTCATGCAGTCACATGTTCTGTACTGTGTGTCAGATCTGCTCAGCAAGTATGATCCTTTTTTCTGTCATTCCTATCATTTTTATTAAGATTTTAATCACTGTTATCTACTTTAAGACACATCTGTGGGTTGCCCTCAAGGCCGGGACCTGGGGCAACTGTCACATAACTGTCTAAAAAATACTTCCTTCCACAAAACATATTAATAGACCGGCTGTATTTTACTTCGGATGGAGCAGAAAACAAATCAGCTTACAATCAGTGTGTGTTTTTCTAGGAAAAGCGACATCACTTCTGTGCTATTGCAGCCATGTAACAAACCAGGAGCAGATTTTGTCCTTTGTGTTGAACGAAATGACATTTTTCACACACTAAAGATTCAAGACTGTAAAGAAGTATATTGCAGAAACATAACTTTTTCCTGGCCTTATTTAGACTAAAATAATTGTGCTTTCTGTCACCATTCAGAATGTAAATCGCACCTAAAGTTTATCAAAGCTAGCTAAATCTGTACATAGGATAACTTTGTTTCCAGCCTAAACACAGCATGTTTAGCTGCAACACTTTATATGTGAGTGACAACTTTATTGCATGGATATATACTCTTGTGTATAAGAGTTTAAGCTGCATGTCTCAACACTTTCACAGCATAAACTATTTTCATTACACTGGTAATATACTGGCTTTGGGTTTCTGTTCATGGGGCCTCCCTATAGTTTAGTAGGAATTAGGAACTAGGTGTTGAGCAGATAAAGTGAATCACCAATATTCTTGATAATTTGACGCTTTGCCACTAGTATTTGTGAGTTTGCCAGCTTATGGAGTGCAGCATAATTGTGATAAACACATCAATTAAATCAAGATTCAAGAGTTTTATTGTCATATGCACGGCAGAACAGACAGTTACACTGTACAATGAAATTCTTACTTTGCTGTTCCTCCATTCACCAATAGATAAGATAACAAAAAAATAAAATAAAAATATATACAAAATATACAAAGTATAGTAATATAAGTTGAAGTAAATAAAAGTATTTTTATGTAGTAAAAAATTTAAAAAATAAATAAATAAATAAAAGTTAAATTAATTTATAAGTACCATCTTAAAGCATTACATTGAAGTGTTTTTATTTAGCATCATATGTATAAAACACAAATGAATTTCAAACATTAGAAAAATGTATTCAATAATGTTAAGAAATATTTTGATGATGTTCCATGAAACGAGCATGTCACAGGCACCAAAAGGCCTGTGGGCCACTATGCCTATACTACCAATTTCTTTACTTCCAGTGGATTTGACATTTCATAATCAGATCGTTGCTTCTGGATTGAACAGCGTTACAGGCCGGCATGTTTGTTGATGATGCAGGCCTCTGACTCAGGTACAGTGTGTGAGTCAGTGCGCTGCGCCGAAGACCTGTTCTCAGCAGCCCACTGAGGGACAGTGATAGTGTTCTGAGTTTACTGTTGTTTCACCAGTGCTGATCTTTGGCTTCATGGAGCTGTAGACTTGCTGGAAAAGCCGAGTTTTGGTCTGAGGAGTGCACGGCACAGGGCTCTCTCTCCCCCTCCCGCCTTCACCTCAGCCAAGCTACTAAAATAGCAGCATGGCGGAATGGACTGTGACCCCTTCACCCCACAGTGTTAGTCTCGGTTATGGTGCAGATGCCTTTTTCCCCCTTCAAAGGTTTGCTAATGCTTCCCTGAGGATCAGGGCCAAACTGTGTGTAGAGTGTCCTCCCTCTCTCTCTCTCTCTCTCCCTCTCTCTTTCTCTCTTTCTGCCCCTTCTCTCTTCATGGCAGCCACGGGGGGAAGAGAAATAATTCAAACTCAATGCATATTGCAAAGCGCTTTGGTCAGTGCTTCAGCCGGCAAGTAATGACACATTAGTTTTTGTGGAGTGACCCGGCCGGCTCACGCTCCATGGTAAATAGCCTGGACCTGAGGCAAACTTCGCGCGGGCCTTGCTATGCATGCCTTCAGAGCACAGCCTTCTATAAAGGAATTTTCAGCACAAAGAGAAGAGACGGGGGGAAACGTGAGAGAGAGAGAGAGAGAGAGGAGAAAGGGGAAAAAGAAAAAAAAGAAATAGCATCCCTTTAGGTAACAGACTTTCTGCATTGTTTAATATTTAATCACTTTGCCTTCCAACATTCTGATTTCTTTTTGCATATTCTATATATAAATATATAATTAATGTCTGAGAAGCACATAAAAGAAAACAAAATTCTCACAAGAGCTGGAAAAATCATTTGTTGTTCTGGAGAACAAATTAATGCAGCTGATAAAAGGAGATGCTGAGGCGATGGTTTTTTTTTTCCTCTTCCTCGCCTGGTTTCAGATCATAGATTCTTTTGTTTCAAAGGAGAGGTTGTTGGTCATTTGGCTGTTTTGATGGAGAATTTTGCTTCTCCTCTAGGTGTACCTTTCCATCTAGGTGGTCCCCAGGACTCTATTAGTTTTCAAGCCCATTTGGTATCCTATCAAGGCGAGGTTTCCGAGCACCTAGCTGCTCCCAGCTTTTTTTCTTATTCACTTTGTCCTAACAGCACCGCAGTACAATCAGCACTGCTTCTTTTACTTGGACGTCAAAAATGGGTCACGATTCTGTTCAGAAGGACCCCACTGTATTTACACCCAGCGCTGGGGAGTGCTCATTGTTTCTGTGGTCAGTGTGAGTTTACCGCAGCTGCATTACTGGAGCCGTAATCCTCTTCCTCATTGTCTGTGGCCATCCCGGTCCACGCTGAAAGCATCCGCTCCATCCCTGCCACCTCCAGTGTGCCCTGCTCTCAGGGATAGCGGCCGTCTTTGCTAATCGCCCCTATAAAGATTAATCTCCCTCCCTCACCCCGCTCCTGTAATGTTGTCACAGCTGCCCAGCTCGGATTTTAATAGGTTTTTTAGCACGGCTCCATATTCCATTCAGCACCGGTCACTAATAACCCGCTGCGCGCGCTGAGCATTGACCCCCCCGAGCGTTCCCTCGTTCTCAAAACGTCGGCCCTCCAATTATCCCCAGCATGCCCCCTGGCACAGGCCAGCAGCCCCTCCACCGCTGCCGCAGCGGCACACTGCCGCACTGCCCCCCGGCTCCACTGGCATTCACTAGTGCCCAGAAAGCCAGAATCTGACAAGAGTGTGGGCTCATTTTCTGTCTCCGACTGACGGCAGTCATACCTATATGGAACATGCCATGGTTACAGTGTCCAGAACATGTGGGATTCAGACAGCTCACATATGGTGTGTCCACACAACAGAAAAAAAAAAATCCTTCTAAACACACTTCCTATGTTAAAATGTCAAGCACATATCCGGAGTGTGGAAATATTTTAAAGTGAACAATTAATACAGCTGAATAGTCACTTAATTTATGCAGTGTTTTGACTGCAGTGCGTGGCTTTTATACACTTAGCAGTTGTATGAGTAGACTACATGGGGTAGTGATGAGTTAGTGATGTGCATTCTGTCTAATTTTGAGATTTGAGTATCCATAAGGGTTAATGAACCGATAATCAGTTAACCACAGTAAGGAAAAAAACACTCAATAAGCTTGAGCCAAAATCAAGACTGTAGGGCTTACCTTTTAGGTGACATCACTGATGTTGTACAAAATTGGATGCAGCACTCAGATGAATGCAATTAAGTATTTAAATAATCAAGGACAATCATAGGTTTTTATGTTGGATGAGCAACAGAGGTCTGCCTCTTATGAGCTAATAAACTCTATAGCTTACCAGTCCGGTATGCTTGTAGACTTATATACAGTACTGTGCAAAAGTTTTAGGCACTTGGGGAAATTATCTGTACTTTTTCCAGTCAGGAAGCTTTAATTTGCTCAGCTAAACACTTCATTCATTACAATATTCAAATAATATTCATACAATAAGTACCAGTTCAATATATGTCAGTCTTTGTGGTTTTTTTTAATCCTATCCAAGATTTTTTTATGCAGCAGCCCAGTATTGTTTACAGTTCTAATCTAATACCTGCTCTGACTACTCAGTACTTCATTAAGCTAAATCAAGATTGCTGCTGAAGGAATTTAATAAACTCATACAATGTCTGGGGCATCCAGAATTAAACTTTGTACTTCAAACTGGCGCACAAGATATTATCTACTTATCAAAATAAGATATTTATGCTTATTTATTTATTATCTGTTCTAATGATATCTGGTGTTCTTACTGGTGAAAATACACTTATTGCTAAGATAAAGAGTTTTAAACAATGAGCTGCTTTTTGCACAGTAGTGGAGTTGGTCTTTTGTCCTCAGTGGGCAACGTGCCAACACGTTAGGTTGTAAAATATGTTTCCACTGTTTCTGTATCTAGCTAACATCAGCCAGAGTAGTTGGCTGCGCCAGAGCTGATCAAGTTTCTGAAATATGAGTAAACATTTTACAGCACTGTTAACATAAACACCAAATTGGCGTTTTACTAAACTGTTGGTCTTTACATTTTCTTCATTTAACATTGTGGCAAAAAATGTTGCAACATATCTGTGTTTATTAAAAAACACTGTGAAAACTGGAACGAAACATGCAATGATCTGCTTAAATTAAAGACAGACTGAACAGTAAAATATAACTTCTTGTTTTCATTGTGATCTTTAAGGTTTCTCCAGTCCAGGTATAACTCCCACATTTAAAAAAGTTATCTGGTTAACTAATCTAATCTTGCTTTGTGGAGTTCCCCCTTATCAGCAAAGCCTCTATGTTTATGAAACACAAAATCATCATCATCATAGATTTTTTTTAATAAAGCTCAGAAAAAAAAATGTCACAGTTACACAGCATTAAAAATACGTATTAAAGATGCTACATATTTATGTAATAACTAGCCAAAGCGGTATATAACTTTACCCAACAATCCTGCACATCTGATACAAACAGACAAATGCAATTCCTGGATTCCAGTTGTTTCTCCATATTGGTCTAAAGTCAGCTTCTTATTCGCCAGCTTCCGGCTTCCATTTGCTTTTCTCTTCTTTAGCTTTCTTGCTTTGGTAAAAAGAGAACTCTGAATTCTAGCTAAATCTATTTTACAGTCAATCACTCAATAGCTCTTTTGCATTCTGGATGTTCTTGTGTTTTTTACACTGACCGCTAGTGCTGCCTCTATGTTAGACTGTCTACAACTCAGTGGACGTACCCACAGTGATTCCCACCAACTGTGCATCACGTGCATACCCTCTATATACACCACCAACGGTTATCCCATACAGATCCCCAGTTACAGTAATATATGATAAATATTTTTACAGTAAATTATAGATGTTTGATGGCTCAGGAGAGATAATGAGGATTCTTCTAACATTCCTTTAAAAGAAGTTACAATTTAAAGGGGAGGTGAAATCCAGGAAAGATAAAGGAAAGGCGAGAGTTAAAGTTATTATCTTAGCAAACCTGAGCACAAAACTGACATGTGAGGAGACACATGTAAGATCATACGCTCAGGAGAAATGTCCCAACAGCAGGAGACTTGAATAAAAGTCTACTTTTCCCTTCCATCCCATTGTTGTCTGTGAGAAACTAGCGAGATAATAAGCTGATCTCACTTACTTTTCTTTCCTCTTGGAGTTGTTCAGAAACTTTGGAGTGTCACACCATAAACATGCTAAACGTCAACTGATTTTGCTCTAGCAACAAAGCAATTGCCGGCCTACCATACCTTGCTTAAAGACCTTTGATTGGTTTAGCTAACTGTAAACGCCTGACTTTTAAAGTACATTAATATTTTAACAACGTTGGTACTGTATTGTTTAAAAAACTGAAGGACTTAGATCAGGATGGTGGGGGGGGGGTGAACTTGATTGGGATGCTCATCCTGATTTGATCCTTTATTTTTTCCTTTTTTCTGCGTCCTCCGCTCAACAAGAATGTTGGTCTTAAAAATATTTAAACAATTTCGAAGATGAAGGACACTGATAGATCTAAATTTGGTGGAGGGAGCACGATCATCTAAGCGGGCATCTCATGTAGTGTAGCTCGGAGAGAAACACAGAGAAAGTGTAAGGCAAGTCTCAGTCTAGCCGAAGCGGCCGTTCTTCCAGAGAGTGCAAATGGCCTGACAATCTGTTCTTCCTCTTTTTCATCCTCTTTTGCCTCTCTTTGAAGCTCGGTGGAGGAAGAGCTCATAGCAGGTAGCAGGGAATTTGTCCGGCTTTGACATTGCAAATGCATTTCTTAGCCCTCCTTTGAGCGCTGCCTTATCGATATGAACACTAAGCTGTGACTGCTCTGAACTTCTGCTCTTTAGAACTGGGCCCACACTGATGCTGCCAGATGCAAATTTGACCAAAACAGCCGCCTGATAATACTATTGACATTTGGGGCTTGCAGACATTGCGGCTACGTGAAAGATGGATGTGAGAGCACAACATGCACACCCACACACACACACACAGTGCATATGCAAGTACACTCACTACATTAATCTGTATCATAGTATGCTGTCCTATACCCAGACCGTATCCTTGGGGAAAATTGTCCAATTACACAATGTAAACCCCCGTAGCACATCCCTGCTCCAAAAGCCATGTCTGTCAGGTGTGGAATGCTTCAGGTACCCAGCTCCTCTATACTCCTTCTCATTCATCTTTAGCTATCATGAAAACCAGTTTTTTTATACTACTGGATACAGAGCCCGTGTGATGCAGTGAGCGGAATGGCTAAAGCAGCCTTTTTGCTCCTCTGTAATCTTCAGTGTGGGCAGTGGGAGAATCCAGAGCTTTCGCCTAGGGCTTTAGCCTGTACTGAAACGGCTAGCCATGGTTGCATAGGGCTAATTGTGTCTGGGATTAAAAAGCTCTACTAAAGCAGATTAAACTCAAGGCTGAAGTCAAAGACAGCGCTAAAACATCAGTTATAAAAAGACTGAGATTTACAAATGGGTAGGTGAAGAAAGATATCCCAAAGCTTATGAAAGACCACTGCTGAGGGAAAGCGTGTTAAATTGATCAGTTGAAACCTCACTGGGCTAAGCACGTATGGACAATGTATGCTATACTCGCAGCAAAACAGACCATGTTCGCATTATAGGCTCCCTCCACTTTGCTTCCACTTGTTTGTATTAGCAGACATTCATTCTCCAAAATGGCTAGAGCAGAGTTGAGCAGTGTAACTGGAGTGCCAGCCATGTGCTCCAGCTTGTAATTAGGGCTGCCGTTTCATTCCAGAGCCAAAGCTACCTGGGAATTGGAGTTAAAAGCAAAAGAAAGAGAGAACAAGCAAGCCAGTGCAGGAGAGAGAGAAAGAGAGAGAGAGAGAAAGGGAGGGAGGGAGAGAGACATACTCCCAATCTCTCCAATCTGACACTGACCCTTTTCATTAAAAGCTGATTAAAACTTTTAAAAATGCTGTTTGCCCTTAGTAGATGATAACCTCTACAACAGCAGACATTAAAGAATAATATCCAGCTACAAAAAAGGGACAAAGAAATTCTTGCTTAAGCTAGAAATACCCAATTGGAACATTTTAGAAAATTAATGAAATTTTAGATCAAATGAATAATAAATTAAGGGAAACTGAATTATAAATGAGAAAAAAGTGCTCCTACTATAAAACAGCACTAAAAGAACATGTAATCCTCAACAAGCTTGAAGAAACAGGGTCAGGTTCAAGCCATGCTAGTTGTGAGCCAAAACAAAGGTTTCTGCACTGCTCTGCTTTGAAGATAATTGAAGCGACTGTAGTTGAAAGGACTCCAGTCCCACTGCCTACTGCGCAGGCCACTTGTGCTTGTTGTTTTTATTTTTGCCAAACAACAATGGGATTTATTCGGGTGGGAATGCTCTTTTTTTGCCAAAAAATCACATCAAATGCACACTTGCACTCCAGTTCCTTGGTAATTAATGAAGTTCTCTAAAGCTCCATTAAAAATAAAAGTGTTGAGGAAATATGCAAAGCATCCCCATGCCACGGAAAGTTGGACCATTAAAAGTTGCCTTGCGTGGAAATAAATTGTGAGACAAACTTAGCCTGCCTCTGTAGTCACACGACATCAATCCACAACTTAAAATGGGCAATTTTATTAATAATCCAGAAAACATCTGTATTAATCTCAGCAGGTTCTGGTTCTCTTCCTTTCAATAATTAATGTCTTAATGTTGCAGCTGAATAATGCATAACGAGTGAAATAAGGCAGGAAAATAAAAATGTACTCAGTAGCCTGTCTGACGGAGTCAATGAGGTCAAGGACGATAAAAGAGGAGAGGCGAAACTTGACGGTGTTCTTCACTCTGGTGTTGATTCACCCTACCAAAGGTGTCAAAAGTATTCACGTTCATTACTCAGGTAGAAGTATAGATACTAGGGTTTAAACATACTTCTGTAGTACTACTTTCAAAACTATAGTATAAAAGTAAAAATAATGTAAGGGGAAAGGGCAAAAGGAAAAAGGTTAGGCCGCAGCACAGGGGTCTATAGTGCACTAGCCCACCTCCCTAAAAACCCCTTTCTTCTAAAAGCCATAATAACTACAATGTTATAGTAAACTGTTAATGTTAATGTTTACACCTATTTAAAATGAATGTATTTTAGTACAATGTAAATATACTAAAGAAGCATATCTGTGTACTACTGAGCATTAACATGTGTTTCATGGAGCGGAACACATGATGACTAGTTATCTATTGTAGTATTGTAATGGTGCAAAAAGTCAAACTTCAAAGGCATGTTATCTATAACTTTACTGGAATGTAAATGTACATGAATTAAAACAAGCTGTAAATGAAATAGGCGTAATAAGACTATGTTTAAAATGTAAAAAGTAGAAAGTACAGATAGTGGTGTGAAAATGTAAGGAGTAGAAGTAAAAAGTCAACTGAAAAATAATTACTCCAGTAAAGTATAAATAACCTAAATTTCTACTTAAGTAAGGTAACAGTATTTGTACTTCATTACTTGCCACCTCTGCACACTACTATATGTGTGCCTACAGTACAGCTTTTAAACTCCTGTTCAGTATGGACATATTGTCCTGTGCTTTCATAACTGTATTGCTGTCTCACACATGGCTGAGACATCACTGGACTGTTATCTGTTCTTGCCTGGGGAACATAGACTTTTATTGGACCTAATAAACAGAGCTCTTTGAGGGTGGGGCAGCCCGTGGCTGGTGGTCTTATTGGAGGGTGTTAAACGGCTCATTGGCACGCTGCTGCGAATGTGTCAAACGATTGTCTGCTTCTTCTGAGGGTCAAAGATCACTGGACAAAAGTAAACAAATCACATGCTAATCAAAGGCCACTTGCTGGCCTCGGGAATGAAGACGCCATTGGAGAACAGCTTTACAGGAGCCCTGCAATGCAAGCTTTGGTTTGAAATCATGCTTCATTCACCGGCTCACAATAGCTCAGAAGTTATTTAACTCTCTGCAAATGTCGACAAAGACATTCCCACATACTGAGGGCAATGATTGGCCAGTACAGGCCTAGTAGAAGGCCGTACTTGAAGGCCAAGCCCTTCCTGATTTCTGACTCAATAAAAAGTGTTATAAATGCACTTTGTTTTTTTAGCTTTTAATACTGATGAGCTCAAAGCTACTGAGTTCCTGCATCATTGTGGCCTTTTTACTCCTCAAATAAATAGGTCATCACCAAACTGCACAGCTTTAAAGGTAGAAAGTAAGTAACTTGGTTAACTTCAAATGTTTTACATTTATTAACTTTGGTGTTTGAAGTTAAGTTAACCTAGCAATTAAAATGAAACCAGATATTTACTTTTTTACAGTATAGCAGCTGCTGAAAATGGTGATGACCTAAGGAAAACATTACCAGTCACATATTTAAAATCTTAAAATCATGAGAATGTAAGAACCTTAATAGCACAGTTGTAGTAGGTGGTTAGTTGGTAGTAGTTGGTGGCCAACCTGCCCCAACACATGCCAAATACAATTCTGGCTCTGCTATTGTTGTACGCCAAATACTGTGTAGTGTGTAATAATGTTTGACTGCATTTCATCCCCAAATCTGTGAGCTATATTGCACAGACAGTGAATAATTTGAAGAATGTAATAGTTCAGGAATGAGCGACTAGATGCTGTTGTGACTATAGCTGATAATCAAAGAATTGTCTGAGAGCTTGAGATGCTTCAGGAAACCTTCAGAATCAAGAACGTTGGGATCAGATATCAATTTATGACATGAGCTCATCAAATGCATTCCCTGAATGAACAGACAGTCATGCCCGCACACCCGTACTCACACTTAAACACCAATACACACCAGCTTGCATGCACACACGCGGTGCGTGATGCTTACTCTGCCATGCAGTGGTCAGATCAGCATGTGTGGGCTTCTCTAAAAGAGGGTTAAAAGTAGACAACTGGAAACAGGAGGAAGTCGTCCTTACAATAGGCATCCACCGACTCACAGCTTGTTACCAAAAGGGCTTTAATAATTAATGTAGTTCCCTTCCCTGTTCGACACTCTGTCTTTGATATAAGGTTACTGTGCTCGGGGTCCTGCTAAAGGAGCAGGCTATGCGGCTGAACCTTTTCAAGTCCTTCTTCTTTTTCTCCAGTGCCCAAACATGTGCCCTGCCCCGTGCTTTTTCAACAGCAATAGCAATCAAGCGCAGAAAACACAGGCTCTTTTTTTTGGCAGCATCAGCACATTTTCATTTTTTAAGGCTGATAATTGGCTCTGCTTAGCCACTTATTCTTTAAGTTCCCTCTGCTTGCAGTAAATTGTGAGAGTGGATAGAATGGCTTAGAGGTCAGAGGTATGGAAGGCTAGGCAATCATTAGCTAAATATAAGCGTACGCTTCTGAATGTGTACATACTGTACTGTTCCCCCTCAGTTGGAGGTCTATGCAGCCCAGACTGAGAAATGCAGCCGTAAATACTTACATCCAGAGAAGCTCCTTGTTTTATGCCTCAAACAGTTCAAAGTGGGTCAGGGTTGTGTGATTGACTCACAAGTTCTAAAGGCCTTAGTGGTATGATTGGAGACGTTTATGGTTCCTTTGACTTGCTACACCCAAGCAGGGAATTCTTTTTATTTTAAATGCAAATCATTGGTGTACTGGTAGCCCTGAATTTACCTTAGATATAACATATATTCTTAGGAAAAAAATGTTGCCTGGGTTGTATATCATTGGAATTTTTTAAATGTAATCTTTTAAAGCAATGTGTTTTTTACGGAACCTTGTGTTGAATGGTTTTGTAGAATGCCCCAGCATCAGTTCTGTAGGCCTGGTCTCCAATACAGTTTGATAGTTGTATATATATATATATATATATATATATATATATATATATATATATATATATAAACGAGTGGCAATTACCAGAGTAGTTGAATCAGGCTTGTTTGAGCAAGGAAATTACCAAACTGTGTTGGACAACAGTCCCTCAGTTACAGAGTTCCAAGTAACTGAAGATGAAATATCATATTTTGTGCTGGGAGCAGTCAAAGCAGGCTGTAAGTTCTAGGTTTTGTTAACTTTGAGTTTTACCTTTTCCGTAATGTGTCTGTGAAGCTACAACTGGCCTGATGCTGTGCGCAGAGCCAAGTCCAGCGAAATATGATGTGCTGCTGTATGCATGCTGCAGTGCAGGGGGATTTTGAGGCTCGTGCCCATGCTGGGCTGGAGGTTTTGTTGTGGGCGCTGAGTTGTATGCAGGTCCATGCACGGGGCCGTGTCTGTCAAGGTGGGGCTCAGCTGTGGCCAGGCATGGGAGCATTAGCCCCCCGCTGAGCCCGCTCTCCGCACCCCCCTGCACCCCCCGGCGCGTGGCCATGCTCTTACCTGTCCGCCTAATCTGGGATTTTCTCAAGATAATGCTGTTATTTCAGACCAGAGACAGGATTCCCACAAGAAAAACCCAGTTCAGCCCTTTTCTCCCCTCCAACTAAATGTCATTCTATCGTGGGGAGATATACTGGGGATTTTTTGGGGTATGCGGTGCATGCATAGAATTTTGACAGCATTTTAATATCGGCTCCTACGGTCGTAGGAGATTTTTTTTATCTTTCAAACTTGTAAGAAAGATTCCTGAGAGAAAATATTTGCTAAGAGTCCGAGTAAGTCATTGTTGAAGATAGGACCAGAGACAGAGAGTCTGTGCAGTGCTAGGACAATCTGCACTGCAGGCCTAAGAAATAAATAGCCAGCTCTAAACGCCACAGATTGGGATATGTGTCTTTGTGTGTGTACTGGATTAGGGCTACATAGAGACCAGGGATTAAATTAGGGCAACAGATCTGTGTGGATAACTAAAACACAGTCTAACGCTGGTCTGTTTTTTTAACACAAACTCACACGTACCCACACACTCTCACATATGCACTTAGAATACAGTAGTGAATTTTTTATATATGTGCCTATTAGATTATTTTCAAATGTATTTACATTTCATTCCCCAGCACCATCTCCAGTCCTGATTAGGTAACACAGCAGGTTTCCCTTTAAATTGCAACACATTAGCAGCATTATGAATAAACCAGTATATTATTACACTACTGCTGTAAGCTTATGAGTAATATGTGTGCATGCATATGTGCGAGTGTATACGTGCATAGCTGCGTGCGTGTAGGTCCTTCGATACTAAGGCTGATTGTACTTCTTTATGAATGAAACGCTTTCTTTCATGTTTGTCCTTTTGCCACATGGTTGACCACAAACCAGCACCCCCAAATCTTTAAAATAAACAGAGAGATTGCAGCCCAGTAATTTCTCTTTGAAATGGTTTTGGATCCCAAATCCAGCCAGAAGGTCTTATTGAAGTTAGAGGCCTTAATAGGCTATAGTTTTGGCTAGCTGATTATTCCACGTTTTTATATACCTTCGCTTGAAAAAAAAAGTCCATAGGCTAAATCAGAGGGGGAATGTAAGAAAACCCAAACAGATAACCACATAATGACAGCCAAGGGCTTTCAAAGTCAGACCACACTGAGGCCGTAAAGTAAAGAGAGAAAAAAGGAAAGAAAGAAAGAAAGAAAGAATGGAAAAAATCAGGGAAAGGTCCACTAAAAATGCAGAGGTTTTCATTTAAAGTGCAGTGTATGAAAGACATTAATAATAATGCAGAATCAGGTTCTTCACGCCGTGTTCTAATCCTATACATCCACTCGTCATTACTGCAGGAACCAATAAAGGAAAGTGATACCGTGTTATGCGTAAACGTAGTCTCCGGCTATACAGGGCTGAGCGCATACCGTCTGTCTGTGCTAATCGTAAATTACACACTAGACCTTGATGTATTTTTTTTTTTCACGTGTCACATGGCTCCTGGTGCATGGCCAACTCGTGGTTTCGTCATTTGTCATTAGCGGGCGGGCCAGACCTCCGTAATCTTAGTCCAGATTTAAGGCGATATTTGGAGACAATCCGTGATCATGGAAAGCCAATTTGCTCCAGATGTTAGAGGGAAAAAAATCAGTTCCAAGATTTACCCAGATCTTAACCTCTTGGCCCTTTGTACTATAAATGAACTGAAGCAAAACAACACCAAGAAAAGCTCATGGATGTCTGTGTTCCCTGCTCTGAACTACGCTTGTATTAATTCTGCTGAATACTAACATACTAGTTGTAGATGGGTTGTCAGCACAGCAAGTTCTTATTCACCCCAAAAAAATGCAATGAAGAATGTGTAGATGACTTTGAGATGTAGTATCAAAGGCAAAAGCGAAATAATAAAACAAAATAAAATCTATTGTTTAGTAAAAAAAAAAAGCCTCACTTGATATCAGTACCCCCAACCGTTCGCCGCACACCAGAGACAGATTGCACCAAACCAATTAGTGCTCCTTTTGTTTGGCCCGAGTCAAACGCAGAGTCGTCCAAAGAAAGCTAGCGTCTTTTGATTTCTTTGAGTGCTATTGAAGATAGCCGAGGAAGGCTCCCCGCACAAAGCCCGGCTCGGTGACGTTGCACCAGGCTTTGCCCAGATGGCTCGGAGGCACTGTGACCTTGTTAGCACCTGCTCTGGAGGCCCTTTTGTGTGGGCATGGCCACGGGCACCGAGACGGGCACACGCTGGAGCCTGCGCCCCACCCAGCCTCCATCAGCCTTAATGAAGCAGCATTCTGCCCGTCATTACGCTGCCTCCTCGCCCCCTCACACTTCGCCTGGACAGCCCCCAAAACAGCCAAACGGCAGAGACACGAATTAAAATGAATCAACCATCACCGGGCCCCTCTGAAATGTCATTATAATTAGATATGTAAATCTCCTTATCATCCCCCGGTGCCATGTATTAGAATGGCTGCTGTAAGCCCTAAGGTTGCACTAAAAATATACAATTAATAAATGAATGGGTTTTGATGAACTTTGATTATTTTGGGCTGTCTTCCAACTTTACCTTATCAGGAAATGTCACCTTGATCCGGGCCTCAGTGGTCTGTTAAATGGTGTCAACCCATCCGCCCCTATCTTCTTTATTTCTGTTTTTAAAGAGCTCTCTGTATCGCCGGGCCTCATGTGAGATACTGGGACGTCCGTGTTTACGCCAGATTAACCGACTCTCCACCACATGCACCCGTATGCCTCCGAAAAGGCAATAAATCATTTAGGTTTTATTAAACTCAAATCAAAGCGAGCGATGGAATTAGTGCACTTAAAATGTTAGGCATGGATCTTGGATGTGACTTTCCTCCCTGTGGACTTCCTCTCTCTCTCTCTCTCTTCCTCTTTGTCTCAGAGTGTCTCTCGCCCTTCTCCCTTTAACTGGACATATAAAATACATACCAACACACGAGGCAAGCACAAATCAAGTACATATAATGAATGTAGGACCTTCATACATATACGCACACACACACACACACACACACACACAAATGCCCCTTTAAGAGTCATCCAGAAAAGAAGATGGGGGGAGGAAAGGGAGGAGGGAGGGAAAAAAAGGAAACAATCAGCGGCTAAGAAAGTAACAAATGAAAGCTCAGGGTGCTGGAGCTAATGTGCAAACTTGTTTCTGTCCTCTACGGCTCCATCATTTATTCAGGAGGAAGGAGCACAAGACGGCCGACTCGCATTTGCTTGATACTCAATTATACATTAGTGTACATCACTTGGCAATCTGTTCATATCAATTTAATTGGATTTTAATATTGCCTCTGATCTTGTTGTCCAATTAACAGTACTGGCTGGCAATAAAGCAGAACCACACACTATGTGACACCTTTGATCCCCGCCATATGGAGCTCCTCCATTGATTACCACATTTTCAGAAATTTCACTCTCTCAATATGGCCCGTGATGAATGGGAGGAAAAGCGCATCCCCGACGTGATAAAAATTTCACTTCCACTCGCAACTTCATTTATTTTGTTGACATTCTGCACTGATTAAAAACAATAAAAAAAGGAGCGCCATGCCCTGAATATGGTATGCAAATAGAACCCTGGGCAGGCATCTTGTGATGCCAGGGGACTGTTGCAGTCACTGGCTTGGCTTCGCCTCAAGAATTCCCTTAAAGCGACAGCACCTTTTTTTCTTTCCTCTATCCATCCCTCCTCTCTCTCTCTCTGTCTCCCTCTCTCTCGCTCTATCTCTCGCGCTCCCTTTGGCTCAGAGAGATGCTCTGCTTGTAATGGCTGTCACAACACGGCGCTGGTGGGGAGGAGAAGAAAAGAGGTTTGCAGATCATTTTCCCCTTTCATGAGGGGGCAGAAAAAAAACATTCACATTCATTTTTCATAGCAGCTTACATGATTTCAGAACTGCGTCACACGAAAGATTAAAAAAGTAGAGGAGGGAAAATGGCTCCTGTAGCAACTGCTTAGAACGCTCTCAGATTACCGTGGAGAGACAGCTGCCGTAAAGCGGTAGCAGTTGTGACAAATTTCACACCACACTTTGTAGGGTGGGGGGGTGGTTGTGGGGTGTGGGGGGCACCAACGTGCTGAAACAGCAGAGGAGCTGCTAAAGCACTGACCCAGTTCAGGTTCACAACTCACTGCAGCCACTGAGAACACCACTCACATACTGACCATCTTCTCTTCTCTTCTTGTTTCTTCTCTTCTCTTGGCGCATCTTTTCTTTGCTTATCTTCTCTGATGTCCTTCTCTTCTCTTTTCTCTTATTGTTTCTTCTGTTTTCTTCTCTTCTCCTCTCTTATTTCTTCTATTTTTCCTGTCTCTTTTCTTTTATTTTGCTCTTTCTTCTCTTCTATTGTCTTTGGTCTTCTATCCCTATTCTTGTCTCTTTGTTATTTTGCTCTCTATTATTTTCTTATCTTCTCATTCATTTCATTTCTTTTTTCCCCTCTATTCTTGTCTCTTTTCGTCTTTCCTTTCAGTTTATCTCTTCTCTTCTCTTCTCTTCTCCTCTCTTCTGTCTTTTATTTTTTCACTTCTTTTTTGACCTAATCTCTTCTTGTCTGTCCTTTCCCTTCTTTCATTCTCTTTTGTCCTGTCATCCTTTCCTTTCTTTTCCTCTATACTTTCTTTTCTCTTTTTTAATCTATTGTTCTGTCTTGTTCCTTCTCTTTTCTTTTGTCCCTTATATTTTTTGGTTTTTCATCTGTCCTGTCATTTTCAAATGTTTCTTACTTCCCCTTTTCTCCATTCTATTCTATTTCTTCTCTTTTACTCTCTAGTCCTATCTTTTCTTTTCTTTTCTTTACTTTCGTATATTCCTATATCCTCTTTTCTTATATCTTTCCTTTTTTCTTTTGTCCTCTTATATCTTTTTGTTACTTCTCTTCCCTCCTATTCCTTTTTCTTCTGTACCTCTTTTCATCTTTTCATTCCTTTGCTCTCTTCTTTCGTCTTTTCTTGTATTTCTTAATTTCATTTAATTTCTCTCCCTTATTCTCATCTCTGTTTTCCTTTCCATTACTATCTGATCTTCTCTCTTCTCTTCTTTTGTGTCTTTTCCCTTCTTCATTTCTTTTTCAACCTAATCTTTAGCGTCTTCTTGTCTATCCCTTCCTTAGTTTTATTTTATTTTGTCCATTTAACTTCTCTTCTGTCTTTTATTCTTTTTTCTTCTATGTTCTTTTTACTTATTCTCTTCCATCTTCTCTCTTCTTTTGTTATTTTTTCTTCACTTACATACTTTTCATTTCTTTTTTATCATATGTCCTGTCGTTTTTCTCAATTTTCTTTTCTCTGTTCTGTTCTCTTCTGTTCTGTTCCCGTCTCTTCTCTTCTGTATTCTCATCTCGTCACCTCCCTTCATTTCTCTTTCGACCTCATCTTTACTTTCTCTATTCTCCTTTGTACTTTCCTCTCTTCTTCTAATTTCTTTTTTCTATGGCAGTTTTGAGATGTTCCCAGACCACCTGGATCACTTTTCTTCTATGTGTGCTGTGTACAAACATCTGGATTTGTTTTACCTAAAAATTTAAAGTAGAAGGGATAAAATCTGTTTTCAATTATGTAGAAAAGGCGAAAACAAGGATCAATAATCAATATGATTACAAAAGCATTACTTTATGATTTGATTAACTGTTTGTGCTGATAGCCTGGAAAGTGTGAGCAGCGTAAGGGAGAGATATCAGCGACTGTTTCTTGTGTGAGCTCCTCTAGAGCGGCATTGCTGCTACTGCTGTGTGACACACTTCTGTGTGTGAGAGCAGCTCCCCTGTTCTGATCACCTCACACACACCGTATCTGTGTCACTTCTAACACCACAGGGATTGACTCTTTCCCCCTCTCTCTCTCTCTCTCTCTCTCTCTCTTTCTCTCTCTCCACACACAAGTCTAAAAAGCACTGTTGAATACTGGCCTATCATTAGAATAATTAATTGTGCAGTGAAGTGGCATTTTCACAGGGAAGTGCTCCAGCCGATGCTGTACTACAGGCATTAACAGGAGCCAAGTCATCTGTGAGAGAGACACCGAAGCTCAATTTTTTCTATTGGTGCAATTAAAAAGAAAAGAAAAAAGGCAAAACAAACAAATGGAGAAAAAAAGAAATAAAAAGCATCAACAAAAAGGCATCTTTTCTATTAAAATGCTGTCTTCAAAGTACAAGCGGTTCCAGACTGGAACCAGTAACACGTCCCCTCATTATAATAAATAAATAACTTAACAGTGTTCTAACGCCAGCCCTTTTCTGTCCGGCCTCAGTGGCATCAAAAAATGCTTAGCCTATCTATTACTCATGTGGTATATCATTTCTTGACCATTAGCACTTTTTCTGCATCATAGCTGTTCCTGGGGCATATTAAATCAGCGAATGTGTGTGTGTGTGTGTGTGTGTGTGTGTGTGTGTGTGTGTGAGGAGGGGGGCACGGTAGGACATCTGCGCCTGCCAGATAATTCAGTTAATTTCTATTCCCTTGAACCTGGAGGTGTTAATTTGGAAGCGAGGCAGCCGAGTCTGAAGAATGCCAATACGTCATTTGAATGATTAATGCAGATGTGGGAATTGGGGCTCTTTGTTTACTCTTTCATTCTGACATGGCACAGCAAGGAGGAGGCACTGCATACGACGAACAAAGTTAAGGGCAACTTCTGCAGCCGTCCCAGACCTGTACCTCTGAGTGTGAGAACGCATGAGGATGGGTACGTGACTTGTGCCCTGTGTGTCTCCTTTGTCATTGGAAAACATGCTAAGCCTGATGTACTGTAGCGACTTCTGGTGGCCTTTGTTATCTATCTATCTATCTATCTATCTATCTATCTATCTATCTATCTATCTATCTATCTATCTATCTATCTATCTATCTATCTATCTATCTATCTGTCTATCTATCTATCTATCTATCTATCTATCTATCTATCTATCTATCTATGTGTCTCTCTTTCTTTTACTTAAAATCTGCAACATTTACTTTTCATTCTTCACACAGGCATAATAATAGTTTTATGTGATCAAATATTAAGGACCCTCTCATGGTTTATGTGCTCCTGTCATCTTGTCAAATGTGTAAAATGTATGCACACAAAAGTAAAGTCATATTGCTGTCATGTAATCCGAATGAGAAATCTTTCAGCACAAACATTTTTTGAGTATTGCAAAATTAGCATATATGTACACCTCTGTGTTCAGACGTTTGATGCTGCTTGTCAGAGCACACATCTAAATTTACACATCACATTTTAATATAATATTCAAAAAGCATTTTTCTTCCAGACAGGAAACTTTTATTTGTTCTGCAAAACACTTAATTTTTTAAATATTCAAACAGTATTAATACAGTAAGTAGTGCTTTTCCATACGTCAGTGTGTTTATGTAACTCTTTCCAAGCTTTTCCTTGTGCAAACAACCCAGTATTATTTACAGTTCTCATCTAATACCTTCTTTGACTGCTCAGTACTTCATTAAGTTAAGTCAAGAAATATAATAAATTCAATTCATGCAATGATATTTTGTATTGTACCTATACTTAAATGTATTTGTAAATATGTACATACGTTCTAATGATATCTGGTGTTCCTATGGGTGAAAACACAGTTATTGCTAAGATAAAAGCTTGAAATAAGCTTTTAAGACTTTTGCACAGCAGTGTAAACTAAAATTAAAACTTAAATTTCTGCATTTAGAGTATAAAGTCATTTTAAGCTATTGTTCTTTTAAGATGTCAAGATGTCACATAATAGTGGTTAATATGATTTTAATACAAGTAACTGTCAGATATCATCAGATAATTGTGGTCTCATTATCTGTGATACTGCATTATCTCAGCAATTCTTTCCTGTGTTGCATCTCAGTACTGCATACTAAATATCCAGACTGGTGTTCTACAGAAAAGAGTGAATTCGCTGACTCATGCTGCTGCATTTATCTGAATGTTTATTTGACAAATGAGAGCATCGCAGTGGGACCAGGAAAAAAAGAAGAACACAGTGCGTTGGTAATTGCCTTTGTAGTGTGAGTAGGAAATGCACGTGTTCTTAGTGGGGCCTCTATAGGCCGTTGCCAGGCAGTTAGCGGGCAGGGCGTGCCAGGCAGCATGGCGTCCCTGGGCGAACAGCTCTTGGCTGGTCCACCTCAGCCTTGTTGCCCCCACCAACCCCACCCCCCCTTCCTCCGAGCCCTGCCCTGCAATCTAAGGGGAGATGAACTCATCTTGGGAGGCTGACTGGCATCTGCATGCTCTGCTGGTCAGAGAACGGCCAGGTGTCCTCAGTCCACACACACCTCCTGGCCTTCTCATGCCCGACAGAGTGGAGCAAGCACTGACAGATTTCCTGTTTTCTCTTCCTCTGAACCCCCCGCTCTCTCTCTCTCTCGCACCAGTACTCTTCCCGTCCCTTTCCCATCCCCATCACTTATTCATGGAACAGGTTCAACCCCCTCCACTGATGTCAGGAAACGACACGTGGGCCCAAAAGTGACAGTGGGTGGTTTCAGTAGTCACCGGCCTGGCATGCAGCTGCCAGCCTGGAGATCAGCAGCGGTCCTTTGCTACCTCACATGCCCAGGGTTAATTATCTAAAGGAACACTTTGATAAGAGATCAAAATAATGATCTTGTTGTCTAGATTTTATATTGGAATCAGGTTTTTTAATACATAAATGTTTTTGCATTACAGCAAATCTTGTGATAATTCTAATTATAAAACATTATAATTAATTATAATAGCAGTAATAATCTTAATAAAACATATTTTTAAGTTTATTTTTTATTTGAAACATTTTTAATTATATTCAGTTTTCAGGATATGTAGCATTTTAGAAAACCTGGCTGCACCTTTTTTTTTCTTAATGCGTATCATGAATGTAACTGTTTTCTAAATTCAATTCTGAAATGAAACCTGATTTGATGCTGAAAGAAACAAATTTAGCACATCAGTATTATTTTTTTCAATTTTCTAAATGAATTTATAAAATGCATCTGGGTGCAAACAGTGCGGCGCTCCAGGATTATGCTGGGCTCTGTCCTGCAGCACATGGGTTCATTCCAAATGTGCATTTGGTCTACACTAAAAAGGATCTACACTGCTAATTCAACCTTTTTCTCTGGTGTTGAAGTGCTATGTTTTGATATAATAATCTTTTTAATCCTCTCTTGATGAGGCACATTTTAATGAACAATCCTATAATCCAGAATTTGGTAAATAAATCTAAATGGCGACAGGATGATTTGCTTTCGGTCTAGGACCAATGTGGAGTATTATCTGTTGGCTCAGTGACTGTGTGTGTGTGTGTTTCAGTGTGTGTTTGTGAGTGTCTGTGTGTGTGTCTGTGTGTGTGAGTGTGGGTGGGTGGGTGGGTGTTTATTAAAGAGGAGGGCTGGGGGATGTGCTTCTCCGCCTCCTTTATCAGTAATGTCTTTCGATCAATAAGTAGGACATCTAGATAAGGCAGACGCACACTCACACAGCCATTACTGTAGAAACTGAAGGACACACACACGCAGCGTGTGCTCGGCTCACAATGCAGAGGGCTACGGCAAAGAGAGAAAAATATAAAGTATATTAAGAAAGAGTATATAACATCCTGAATAAATTAAAATCCTTGGAAACGGGGCATAACCTCATGATCTGATGCATATAAACATCATTCAGTAATAGAAAGAAGCTCAATGCTGAGCATTGAAAAGATGAAGTGAAGCCCAGCAATAGAATATTATGTCAAACTACATCTTAATAGAGTAAGATGATGCAAATCCTGAAAACGTGCACTTTATTAGCACATGTCTCACAGGAATTTCGCGCTACACGGAACAATTACTAAAAATAGATCACTAAGCAGTGGTCCTGCGCTGGTTAATCCATGATGGAGCTACTTGTGTGTCAGTCTATGCAGTGCCATTATGTTTACAGAGAACAGCTGATCTCTCCATTGCTGTTTCCGACACGAGAGAGAGCACATCTGTTTTTCGCATTCCTGGCCACTTTAAAGACCCTCCTGGTGTAGTTAAATAAGAAACAGCACAGATTTATAAAAGTTAAACCCTCCAATAATCTACAGCTTGACATGACCTTAAACTTCTCCAACACTGGCCAACATCATCGAGATAAAACGAGCCCAGATTTCGGCTACAAATAGTCAGAGATGATTTGTATACGGTGCGAGAATTTTAACACTCGTGTAACTTTGGCTTTAATGATAGAATGTGTGCATGTGTGTGTGTGTCAGTCTGTGTGTGTGTGTGTGTGTGTGTGTGTGTGTGTGTGTGAGTTACTAGGCTCCACACTCCAGGGACAGACCCAGGCGTTAGCTGCAAATCCAGCATGAAGACCAGGCTCTACTCCTGGCCTGATCAATGGCCCTGCTCTTTTGAAAAGCCAAACCCAGCTGAACTCAGAAAGCCTCTGAATCATCACATAGGCACCCCAGGCAAGGTGCAAGGAGAAAAGCTAGCATGATAAAAAGTGGAGAAATACCAAAAAAAAAGGAAGAAAGAGAAAACTTTTTACTCATTTGAAACATTCGTCCTCTTGGCCTCTTGGTGAAAAACTCTTGGGTCTTAAACTGAGAGAATAGGTCTTTGGGAAAAGTGTAGTGGGGACTTCTCAGTATGAATTCAATTCAAAATCAATTGGATTTGCATAAAAAACAAAAGACCTCTAATGAGCAAGCTAAGGGTGAGCATGGCAGGAAAAACTGCCCAAGAACATTGGGTGACATTCTTGATTGATAGGGCAGGTAGAGGACATGCCATCCATCTTGAAAATAATGTAAATATGAGATATCACCTAAGATTTTAGATTATTTTATAATCCATAATCTCAGCCACTTCACACCAACTTGCTGTTTGGCTTTTTAAATATATGCAATACGGTTAGATAGTGAAATTATGAAAGAAAAATTACGAAAGTAACATTAAACAGGCACACGGCCAGAGATCATGCAGAGAAAGAATTCATAAGGTAGCCCAGTGCCCACTGTTAAAAGTCTGCCAAAGATCTGAAGGACTACTGATTGTGTAGGACATGAGCAGCATGTTAGAAAAAGATCACGGTAAGTAAGGACTTGACTAGATCAGGATTGATAAGGACTGCTGTTAGCGTCCTTACAGAGCCGTATAGCTTTTTTATTTTATCTCTTTGGCAAGGTGCAGCATTTAACCCTTTATAGACCCCCGCAATGATGTAGCTTCTTGTAGATTGATGCCAAAACACATCACTGGCAACAAGCACCCTCTGGTGAGTGTCTGTAGCTCTTCTCATTTATTGACATATTGCTGTGGACAGATGCAGGCACCAGCACCAACGTAGATACATATTTTTGCTGCAATCAGTACGTTCGTGCCCCTCGTGCTAACCTTCATTATATACCATTAAAACAGCTGGAAACCCACATGGCCATTGATTTTTGCCCGGGGCATCGTTGTGTGAACTCGATAGGAAGCTTTTTGAGACTATCTGAGTCCAAACAAAAAAAAAAAGACAAAAAAAGTGAAATAACTGCTTGACAAACAAGTTGCTGGTATAACCTTTGATATTTGACACTCTTGGAAACTTGCCTGCGAATGCCAGCTTGAATAAAAAAAAATGATGAATAAGTGAGATATATGCTACAAGCTGAGCACTGCACACTTTCAACAGCATAATGCTTCTCTGCTTTGCCATGGTTGCTCAGAATCCTTTGTAGCAGAGTTAACCCATCTCTCCTCTGCGCCGGGGTGTGAGTTTCTAGCTAACACAAGGCACACTTCCCTCTGTGTGTTTGACCTGTTTAGCTGCACCACATTCGTGGCTCTTTCCAGCAGTGCAAACAAAGAGCGGAGTGAGAACAAAGCCAGGCGTAATTATGTTTGGGGAGTATGAGAACGAGCGCTCATCGCTAAAGGGTGAGGTGGCCAAAACTGCATCGTGCTCATCTTACACTGGTGGGGAAAGCATTCAGCCCACCAGGAGCCTTTCACAGGACAAGGAATGCCAAACAAAAGGGGGCAAGTTGATTCCTGCATACACACCAGGGCAGAGCCTGAAAAACTTTGGACACTGTCCCACATCATCCCGAGACATATGACCTGTTTAACACCCTCCCACCTACTTTCTAGAGTTTACTTTATTGTTTACTTTATTCCAATTATAAACTCTCTTCATCTACTACAGTTAACCAGGCTGCCTATATTAAAGTGTATACAGAACAGATAGATGCAAATGGGCTTTGTATTGTCTGGCTGTTCCTTACTGCTAACTATTCAAAAAGCAGTCCAGCCTGAAACACTACCTGAGTTCAGTGTGAATGGGCGTGGCTAGGACTCCTGTATGATAAATAGACAGATACATGTACATGCATTTGGGTGACACCACATAAATAAAGAATTTAAAGATTTTCAGGTGTTAAGACTGCATGAATTTGAGCATGAACGGTAAGATTTTATCTTGAGATCACCTATATCCATAGAAATATGGATATTTTTAAACTATTTTGTTGCTTGTTTACCAATAAATAAATCAATAAATAAACAATCAAGGAAAATATGTTTTTCCCTAATGTGACATGCATTCATTTCCCCACTTCTACTCCACACTGCTAAATCCAGTGTTCCATGCACTTGCAAAATAAGGATGTGCACCTCCGTGCAGCTAAACTGCTTAAATAAAAGCTATGTCTCGTTATCATTACCTTGTATGAGCATTTATTACTGAGTACTTGAGCACTGTACTCCGACACTGTGGGAGAAGTCAGTGTCGGCTTCCGAGAGTCCTGAGAGCCCTCTATGGTGTCATACCCCACAATAACACTGTAATGTCATTCTGAAATAAAGAAGTTTTGCACATGAGTGGCTCTGGTTTCGTCCTCGGGGTTACTTTCTGAAATTAAAATAGAGTGAATGAGCTTCCCTTTGAAGGCCAGGCAGATAGAGCAACGGATGAGAGAGGGAGAGAGAGAGAGAGGAAGAGGGAGAGAGAGGGAGAGAGTGGGTGGGAGAAAGAAAGGGGCTGGGGGCAAGCAATAGGAGCGCAATTAAAATTGCACACACTGGCGAAATCTCCCTCTTTTAAAGCACAAGTCCTACCCCTCTTTTGGGAGCTCATCAACCCTGGCGCCTTTTGAAGATTTAGACGCTTTTTATGCTCTGGTTTAAGGCAGACAACGAGGTACTGGCCAGTCCATTATGGCTATGTTTGCCCTTTATATACTGTATCAAGCATACAATAACAGAAATGATAAACTTTTTTTTGCGGAGTTCTTAGCATATGCCTTGCTTCCGCTTAATAGTCCAGCCTCTGGTAAGGATTAGCAGAAATCATATCCTGGTGAGAGAGAAGCCACTGAGGAGCGAATGTGGGTGTACTTAATGATTGGCTGTTGTTAACTGGCATAGCATACCTATGTGTATGGTACAGCCAATTACACTGTAGTACAGCCAATTACATTACTATACAATGACTGTGAAGTGTAAATTCAAGTTGAGTTTATTATCTAGTGTATAATAATCAGGCCTGTAGGACAACAGAGTCAAAAATGGAAAATAAATCGAATACATGTCAAATATATCCTGACATAGCACATACGAAGCACAAGTGCAGAACTTTTTGCGGAATGCTCAAGGGAACCTACATAGAAGACATAAACCATGTGTTTTGTGTTGTATGAGTTGACACCAGCCTCCAAAATGTAAATGTATTAAAACTGTATTGTTTTATTTAAATCTTGGAATTTAAATCTTGGAACACAGTTAAATTGTCCTCTGGTGTCTACATAGAAGCTTTGTGACTTTGGTTGGGGTGACAAAACACCAGATCCAGTTTTATATACCCTATGATTTGGTGAGCTCTGCTCTGATTGGCTGGTTTACAGTGAACCTTTGCAATGATCAAACATCAGTAGCATGTTGATAGACACAGACAGGAAAATAAAATGAATCTCTGTATAATTAAGCTATTCGGTTACCTATTCTAAAGTTAGCATTCTAGTAATTAAACATTATCTATACTAGCTACTTGTTTTTGATCTTAACATCAACACAAAGTAAATTAAAGTTGTTACTCGCTATGAAACTTTCAGTTTAAGATGATCGGCTTTGACCAGCACACAGTGATTAAATCACACAGCATGGCTTCTACGTACAGGTTATTTTATCTTGAGATCACCTATATCCATAGAAATATGGATATTTTTAAACATTTTTGTTGCTTGTTTACCAATTAATAAATAAATAAATAAACAATCAAGGAAAATATGTTTTTCCCTAATGTGACATGCATTCATTTCCCCACTTCTACTCCACACTGCAGTGATTAAATCACACAGCATGGCTTCTACGTACATGTTTCTGTTGAGGTTGTGATTTTATTAAGGTGGAATTGTTGCTCTCTACAGTTTCTTCAGGCTCAAAAACAGCTTTTAGGAGTAAATCTGCTTGATACTGTTCAAGGTTTGAGAAACTATTTTGAGTAAAAACTAACAACTTTGAGTTAAAGATATAGGAGAGGAAGTTGGTTTTCTGTTTGCCAGGTAGTTTTGTAAATTTTCCATTGCAACTCAAATTGACCTGCAGGTACACTCTGCCACTGTACAAGGTGAAAGGGAACATTTGATTAAGAGGCTGGTGAATGGAAAGACAACTTCAGCCTCATTTAAAGATCAACCGTGTCAACTAACAGATCTATTTTCTTGAACACGGAATGAAAAGTGCCAACCTCCCAGCCTAGAACAATAGATTTGCTCACCTTTGCTGTTGCTCCATTGTTATTGTTTCGCTGAGTTAGAAAGTGGGCTGGTTTATGTAAAACTCATGTCGACTACTGAAGAGACTGTGCAGTTTGATCACCTCTTAAAAAAGCTCAGTAGTGCTACGACTTTCTCGTGACATTGATTTTTCAGTCTGCTTATGGTTTTTTGCAAAGAAGCCTCTGTCGAGTTTCTCTTAAGAGTCTATCAATGTGTACATCTGCTATGTGTTGTGTGCTGATTTAAAATTAGGTAGTGAATAAGTATTGATGGCATTTCTTTTAAAGGTTATATGTTTTCATTATTTAGAGGTTATTCATTCTAAATGACTGGCACTACTCAAGATTTTACCTTGGTAACACAGTAACATGATAATAGTAGATAAAGCACTTATTGTGTAACTTTAATGAGTGTCACTTTCCATTATGTGATCATTTTAAACAATCAAACATAACAGCAGCCGTGATAGAAGCTAATAGCTTACTAAACCAATTTTTCAAAAACATAGATTTGGCTCTGTGGAGAAGCTTTTAAAGAAGGCAATTGCTTCAAGAGAGTTATTACATGATTTCTTATTTTTTGATATCACTCTCATGATATTTGAGGCTGCCTATGAGAGTCTTGTAACATTAGATTGGCCTTCCTTTAACTATTCCTGTGCTCCATTTTTTCCCCTGGCCCTCTGCATAGCCCTGCCCTAAGGTCAGAATGCCCACTGCCCAGCAAAACTCCCCAGTATGGGCTACAGAATTGTGGAACTGTGCTCTCTGGAGTGATGGAGCACCTTCCAGTACCGTCAAAATGAGTTGAAGTGGCGTTTGTGAACCAGAACTAATAATCCAACATTAGCGCCTGACCTCGCTAATGTGTTGTGCCTGAATGAAATCAAATCCTCATCGCAATGTTCCAACTTCTAGTGTAATATCTTTTTTTTTCAGAAAGCTAAAGGCCGTCATTGCAGCAAAGAAGGGACATTTTTACATCTAGCGTAGGTGTAACTGGATTTAAAATGGGGCTGAGAGATCTTGCCCTACAGCACATGTAAAGCAGCGGCGCTGTGGGTAACAGCGGGCAGGTGAAATTGTAAAAATGTTAAACTAATAATAATTCAGTTGTGAATATAATCTTATTCCTCTTAAATCAAGAGAGATATTTCACTCAGTAATTTTGCTGTCTGTAGCCTGTAGCCTATTGATTTACAATTGCAGGTTTATTTGGTCAAGAAAGAGTTGTCTGAATGTGCGCTTCTTCAAAATCAATGCCTTGTCTCCCATGTTACTTTGTAAGATACTGATTTGTGTGAATTGTGTCGTTATTTATAGAATTATGAGAATATTTTAGAGATTCATAAGACAATATGATATGTCAATCTGTATTTGTATCTTTCTATCTGTTCATTCAGGATAATGCATTGGTATTTGGTATATTTCTGGTATGAAGAAGAGTTTACAGGTCCAGATTGTTAGTTGAAAGTCCAGATTGTGTGTGTGTGTGTATGTGTGTGTGTAAATTGTCAATCAAGAGTTTAGCTAGGCCTTGCAAGCACTTCCATTTTCAATCAGTTTTCAGTTATTTTGGCTGTACATTTGGGGTTGTTGTCTTTTAAAACCATATCTTCTTTTTCCATTTTTAGGAAAACAGCCCCACTTCATGATGCTCCCACCTTCATACTTCACTGTGTGTACCACTGTATGGTAACATAAACTGTGACCAGGTGCATTAGTTTGTATGTTGCAGCAAAAAAACAATATAATTTTTACTATATCATTATATACATATATATGAAATTATGAAGGTTTGTTTGTTTAGGAAATGTGTTTATCCCTCAGCTGAAATGGAGATTCATTGATTGTTCCTGCTGCTGACTTTGACCCTCTGTTTGTTCTTTCTTATAAGTCAGCAGTTCTTTTAGTTTCTCAATGTATGCACTCTGACCTCAATCAAGTATAGAATAGCAAAATACTTCTATTCAGTATATGATTGATATAGTATCTGGATACTTTTTCATTGTTTAAACCTATAATTGTTCACACATATGAATACACTCACTTTTGTTGTAGAACAAAATCAGAAGACACTGTGTAACTCTGAAGTGGATAGGCGACGGAAGTAAGTGACTGTATCAGTGGGGAACCGTCATGGCCCTTTATGCCCTTTATGGGCCTAAAATATTCATAACACACACACACACACACACACACACACACACACACACACACACACACATATATATATATATATATATATATATATATATATATATATATATATATATATATATATATATATATATATATATATATATACACATTTACAAAGAGGACCAGGCAGTTATAATTCAGCATAATACCAATTTTAAATGACAGTAAAACTAACCAATCACATCTTCCCTTTAAGTGGACGGGCTTAACTTCATGATCATTTCCATCCACTGTGGCAATGCTAGCTGGAGAAACAGCTAGCTAGCGCGCTAGGCTACCACCACTAGCTAGTTTCCTGAGTCACGATGGAAGGCCATGTCCTGCCCCCAAACCGTCAAAACCACCCCTCTAAAAACTCGAGCCCAAACATTTCTCTCGAAAAATATCAAATCACGAGGACAAAAAAGCAATAAAGGAGGGAACAAGACAGTTTGAGCGTGTTTATGAAAACTGGGCATGCGGTTTTTCTTTTTGTTCTTGCGAGTTTCACATTCACGCTCACGAGTGAAACGTATACGTGTGCGAAATGTTAAAACGTACAGCTTTATATCTTTCAGCTCGAGTTTTGATATTAATGTGACGTCATACCCTCGGGCACGTCGTCTACATATTTTTTCTGAAGCTAAACGGAGCTGTGTGATGTTCGGGGAAGAGGGCCTAGGCTTAAGGGTCAGGGTTCACTACTGGTCTGTATAGTTATTTCACCTCACTGTATGTTATGGTAGCATGGTCCAGGCTGGCTGGGTGCAGCTGTGGAGGGCAGTGAGCGGCAGTGTCGCCTCGCACTGTGGAGCGCTCTAATGCAGGGTGATGAATCACCAGCCTGACACTTCTAATTGCGGTCCTTTTTTTTACTTCTCTGTAATGACAGCTGTTCTGAGGACAATCTTAAACGCTTCCTGTGTCAAACCTGCCATATCCACAGCATGTTTCACTACTTGATGTGTGACGTTTCTCCGCTCTTAGTGCGGCGCATGTACACATGTGTTTGTGTGGGGGGCAAAAGTAGCGGTGCGGTCATGTGTTATAATGTGTTTTTTCTTGCAAAAATCACCTAATTTTATGGAACAGGCTACGGCACGTATGCAATATGTTCTACTCTCAATACACGGCCATGGATGAGCACCTTGCGCGCACAAGCGCCATCGTGCTGCTTTGTCTTTCTAATGGGCCTGCGACATCACAACAGGGTATTATGGTTTCATAAATGATAATTTATGCGGCCATGTAAAAATCTGGCCACAAAGCTTCATCACCAGCCTCTTCCTTGCATCTTCTCGAGCTAATTACTAGGTCAAAAAAGCCATTTGTAGCATCCAAGAACAGCCCCCTTTCCAAACACCTCACACATTATGCAAAGATGCCAGATGCTGGCAACACCTTCTGCAAAAAAGTTGGTGCAAGGGTGAGAGACTGTAGACGGAGGAGAGCAGCTGAATGCACTCGCTTTATTTGATTAATTTGTCGACCTTAAAAGAGGGGAAACCAGATGTTTTCGTCCTGCAGGAAGGTGAAACGACTCACCGATGCTAAGCACAATGTTGCCGGGGAGGTTCACATAGGCCTCGTCCTTTCCCTTTGTGTTCTGCGTTCATATATTCTGATGTAAGGAGCTGTAAGAAAAGTGATGCGTGTGGAAGTGACTCCGGGAGATATGCGGTGAAGTGTATTGAAAGTGGATCCTGAAGCAGAACAGAGGGAGAGCGATGACAGTCAGGGGCACCAGACCCAACCAGACTGAGGAAAGAAAAGTGAGGACAAAGAAAGAGAAGAAAACAGGATATAAATGTGTGGAGTAAGTTATTCTCTTTCAACCAAAACAGAGGAGTTGACATCCCAAACAACAGATCTGATACCCTTATATGCAAAATTTGCTACACACACACACACACACACACACACACACACACACACACACACACACACACACACACACACACACACACACACACACATAGAGTTTAAGTGCTTTTAGCAGTGCTGAGCTTTTCACAGGCATGCTGTATTGAATGCTCATGGAGTGAAGATGGATTCGGTATTGGTGAATAAAAGCAATGTTTGCGTGTTTACTACATACCCAGATCTGGAGGCCACAGAAGGGACAGGCCACTGCTTTCAAAGACATGTCAAACTGGACACTTTAACTCATAAAATATCCTCTGACCACATGAAAAATGCATGGCGGCTCCAGGAGCAGGATATGTATAATTGATTCAAATGAGGAGCTCTTCCCCGGCAGGATTCGCGTGCTTGGCTTAGCCGCCCTCCATGCACGGGACGTGAAATATAGGGCAGAGGAGAAAGGTTCTCCGGCCACGGCCTGACCAGACTGCTGCTGCATCGCGACAAGACAACACACAAGACAACCATGGAAGAGAACTTAAAGACAGATTTGACTCTCTTCATGCACCATTAGTAAAAATGAGCCATGGCTGATTAGAGAGGACTCTGAACACAGACGCTGATGTCAAAGTTTAGAAAGAGGATGTCACATGCGCTAGTGCATCATACAGCCTGACAGCGTGTTTGCCAAGCAGAAAGAGAGAACGATGGGGACGTCTCTGCCCCATCAGACTCAAATTGAAATATTCCTTATTGCCCCGTATAAATTGATGACATGCACACCTTTTAATAATGTATGGAATCCCTTCTGTTTAAATGTCTGTCAAGTAACTGTTTCAGTTGAGCGGACTTGAAACTGGATGAATATTTCACAAAGCATAACCACGGCTTTCCTTAAGCATCAACATCTCAGTCATGCAAACGAACGATCGCACGCTTTCCTCTGGACACATCTTCCAGAATAGCAATCACAAGCACTTTTTATTCACCAATACAAACGGTACTGTCCACCACAGAACATCACCAATAGAAGATATGCATGACAATAAATAACAGTAAATACACAGAACTGTATATACACGCTGCATACTCTATATAACACAAAGAGATTATACATTTGGTAGTTTTATCTCAATCCTCTATACTTGCCTAAAGAGCTGAATAAATTCTGGGCAAGCGAAGGCACCCCCATCCTGACCTTCATATGCCTTCACTGCACTATAAAGACATGGTTTTCAGTCCTCTGGAAGCTTTTTTTTTTTGTTTATTTGTTTTACATGTTCCAACACTCCCATTCAGTGTCAGAATAAGGAACATGCTAACTGGTTAGCAGTGCAGCCAGAATTTCATTTAAGCAAAAATTTCATTTGGTCTTGGGCCAGCTGAGAACCCAGAGACATTGCTATTGTGGAGACGACGACTATAAAATTACATACTGGATTCAAGGTAAACGATTACAATACCACCATCAATTAACATAAAAATACTTATTTTACGTTTAACTGCCTAGTATAACAACAGATGGCCTACCACTGCAGGTGTAGGGAAATTAACCTGATACTACCCTGTAAAGCACTAGATGTAGATGTCAAGGTGTCACTGATAATCACTATTTATTTATTTATTTATTTATTTATTTAAGAATTGTATATAAGAATTAAATCTGTATTCCTTAACACCAGTGCAGGATGCCTGAGGGTTACTACTCTAAAATCCATATGCTCTATGCTCTACCACCTTGGAAATTAAAATTCCAACACGCTTGTAATATTTAGACACCCTTGAAGTCTTGCTTTAAAAATAAACTTCATTAAAAATATGTAATTAAATGGAAGTAATATAACAAAGTGAATGGATGTAAAGGTTTCTTTGCAGTGGACTGAGCGTCACAACGGATATAGCACGGATATATTGTGATGGCTGCCACTTGCTCCGGTTTTCAGAAGGGGCTCTGGAGGCTTAGTATGCAAAACTCTGTATTCTCTGCCTCCCTCTCTTTGAAGGGACATTTATTGTACTTGTTGTTGTGAACATGTTTATTCGTTGGGTTTGGGTTTAAAGTGCATGCATGTGCTGGTAATGTGTAGCTGGGAGTGACCTGCCTGCTGTTCCAGTAGCTGTTTGTGGGGCTTTTCTGCTGGTGTCAATGAAAAATCATGGCATCTCCTTGTTTGCCAAGATGCTGCAATCTTTGATTTGTTGTAATAGAATGCACTCACTTCACATTTTAAAGTGTTCTCTGGTGTCTAGATAGAGCTATGAGACTTAGGTCAGGCAAAAATGCCCAGTTTTTTTACTGACCTCCTTTAAATGCAGAGTTTGAGGTTCACAGTATGTCCATTCCATGTACTATGTATATATATTTAGTACCATGTACTAAACAGCTCCATTCTATTGCAATTAAGGTTTTCTTTTTCTCAAAACCATCACAAAACAGTTTCTCAGGCATCAGACAACATATCAATGCTATCCAAAGAAAAACATATATCTCCATTTTTAATGATCATTATTTTTCAAAATAATTTGATTTGATTCGACAGCAACTGACAAATTTCACAATGAATGGACCAATAGAAATGCTCCACAATAAATACCATTGACTTACACTAAAATAATAAAATAAATTGGCCCCTGCTATACAGTTCCCATCTGTAAAGCAATGTTGAATATTATAATAAGTTTCTGTGCTCAAGAGGTAAGAAATGCCTTAGATATCTAGCTCCTAATAATACTGCTGTGAATAATTCTGGCACCGTTTACATCTTAACAGTTTAATTACTGAGAAATAACAAAATGGAGGTGTGTTAAATTGGGGTTGGAACTAAACTCCTTGTGGTAGTAGATCACTAAGACTGCACAAGGACAAAATGAAGGCCTGTGTTGTTGTGATCACCAGACTACTGACCTCACAAACTGTAAAGGCTTGAGGTGAGAGGCAGTGACTGGTTGGCAACTCTGCTTTTCACCAAATTTCTTTCCAGCTCACTTTTGAGGCCGTGCACTACGATGCTACAAAACAGAAGAACGAGCGCATATGAGCTTTAATCTCAGTGGAGGAAAGCTGCTTTGTTAGGCCTTTTAGTCTCCTCCTCTCCATCAGGACAAAGGTCCTGCCAGATGCCTTCACATGCAGCAATTACCTGGACCAAATCAATGGCAATTGTTTTCCGCCTTTAACCTTGCGAATAAATCAGGCTTCAGCTTGAAAGTAGTTAACGCTACTACTCTTGCGGCTTAGACTTCAAGGTCATTATCTGATTTAGGCAAAGAAAAAAAAACAGCATTTTTCCCCCTCTCATTTTCTTTTTCTTTTCTCTTTTTTTTCCCTCGCCCTACTGTTGAATGGCAACCCCTAATCAAGTCTTGACTGAAGCCCGATTTTAATCACTCTTCACACAGAGCTGCCAAATTCCTACAGGCAAATAGCCATGAAAAATTTACCAGCAATTCTTCACCTTGTAGTGTGCAGCTATTTGTTGTCCTGCTTAAATGTATAAAATAATATATTATTGAGTGGCGGGTGAGAAGGAAGGGAGCAAGGAGGAAGGCACTGAGGGATTCCAAGGTCAGCTTTATGTGCCTCAGGACTAACCGATCAATATAATTTGGTCAATAACTTCTTTATTACTACACTATCACTGCGAGCGAAATAATTTTGGAGTTGAAACACATTTTTGTAGAAGCAGCTCTCGGAATATTGAGCGGTGTGCCATAAAGTAATATACAGTAATAACTCTCAGAGGAAATAAGTTTTTTTTTTTTTTTTTTTTTTTTGCAATTCAAATATGAATCTCTTTAAACATTTACAATTAAAATGTATTTCTGGCCCAACTTCTATCATTTGGCACCAGTGAGTTTATTCAAGACATACCACAGCAAGTCGTTTCAGTTTCGGAACTGGGACTGCGCATTTTTCCAAGTGTGTCTCCTCTTCAACAGTGGCTAACAGGGTTAGCATACCCCCCCACCGCCTGCTCCCCCCTCTCTCACGAGCAGTTCACGCTTTAGTCTAGGGCCTCTCACTGGGGGCCAATTATATGATGGAGTAAGCACACAAAGTTGTGTGCCAGTGGCCCTGGTGACGGTAGGTGTCCTCCTGTCCCAACGGCACGTCTGTATTAGGCTTTTACAATGCAATCCCTGCTCGCTGTAACTGCGGTGCCGCGGGTGAAGGACACCAAGACGCAATAAATATGGATGCAAAACAAAAATAATATTATAATAGTACATAAAAAGGCACCGGCATCTTTCCCTATCCAGCGGCATAGAAGTGGAGCTTTACTACAGCTTGTAAAACTGCTTTATCACCTGCCACTGCAGGCACAGAGGAGAGAGGAAAGGCACACTATACTACCTCCCTGCATTAGGGGCACTGCATCTTGAAGATGAGGCCGCTTGCTGGTCTGTTTCAGCGGCTTTCTGTAGTTCTTTTCCCAAAGATACGTTTGACCTCTTTCTCGGTGCTTCGTAGCTTCCCCCAGGGGCTTCGGAGCAAAGATGTCGCGTTCGAAAAGACTCGTTCTTCACGTCGGATAAAACCTATTAGTGAAATGCATCATCAATTTCAAGATCATGTCCATAAATTCAGGTGTATAGCATGCTGTCAAAGCCATATGTAACAGTGAAGGAGACTGCTTCTCGGAATCTCCAGAATAAACAAGACCCTAAAGAAGTCTAACTTCTGCTGCTATGACATATGGAAGCGGCTGGTAATCTCAGCACTCAGTTCCACAGGCCCAGGTGAGAGCTCTTTTCAATAGAGCTGTCCAGGAGGAGAGGAACAAACACAGCCCTTGTCTGACAAATGGCTCTGCGGTCAGTTACACTTTGGACTCGACCCAGACGAAGAGAGAGAAAATCAACCACAATATCACTAATTCTTGCCATGGAAAATTCTTCCCTCAAAGGATGACTTGGGGGGAAATAGCTATATATTTTATTGTTCTTCACAGAGGAATGCTTTTCTTTGGAAGTATTTTCTTCTCAAATCATGTTTGGTCAGTTCAGTAATTTTTCCTTTCCTACTAAATCAGTCACCAGGATGGAAGACGGTACTTCATCTCTTTTACTTTTTTATTTGCACTGGAATTCCTGCCATTCACGTGCTGAGTGCAGTGGTTTTCAGAGTAGAAAAGGGCTGGAGTGGAACAGATCAGGCCATTCCACTCCTCTCTGACCACATGTGACAAATGCACTTACAAACTTTGACCCCAGTAATTGTTCTGTTGTTTAACCCATTACACAGTTTATGGCTAACTGGTTAAAAGACAAAACAACTAACTTAGGTAACAAATGTAAAGGATAGAGAAAAGAAAAAGAGAATGTGAGAAGTTTGGAGGTGAGAGTTCTCAGACAAATTCATGTTTTTTTTCTTTCTAAGTGTTCCTTTTTTCATATTTCTAATCTACATGTAAAGACAGCAATGGTTGGAGAAAGACACTAGAATGTGGAGTTTTCTGATCATGGGGTAATGAGGCTTGGAGAGTGAAGGCAGCACTGTTTCAGCGAGCAGGACATGCTGCTTTGACGGCTGCCGTTGCGCCTCTGTTTCTCTCTCAAGACAGAAGACTTTAACCTCTCTGGTCCTCCATAGCATGAGCTCTCAATATACATTAAACATACCTACACTGGCTTTACATTAACACTTACAGACACACCCAAACAACGCTGAGTCTCTACTACTATTAGCTTGGTTAGATGAGCGATGGCTACATAGTCAGTTATCTCATTTATACACTAGGACTGTGACCTAAGAAAGGGGCAGTGTAACATTATAAGTCCATGAGATGATTGTTTATGACTGACCATCATATTTAACATGCTGTCACTCCAAAAAAGAAAGAAAGAAAAAAAGAAAGAAACAGAGCTAGCCTACAGCAACAGCCTGATAAAGTAGCTAACAAATACATTGGGAATGACTAGAATCAGATGGGACATTCAAATGGAAGGTTGTGATATTTGAGTGGGGCCAAAAAGCTTACCAGTCCTGATGCAAGAGCCCAAAAGTTAGTTTTTTTTTTTATTCAAGCATTCATGAGCCTCTCCCCTGGCTAGCAGGGAGCATGCTAATGACTCATTGAGCTCGCACACTGATTTGTGCTAAGTGTAGCCATAGCTGGCCGTGCACCCTCAGCTGTCTAAACAAAGCAGTGCATTGATCACCTCAGATGGACACGAAATGGATTTCATCTTTGAGTAATATGTTGAATGTGAAGTTTTCATCAGACAGCTGGCTGACTGCCTCTTACGATCTACAGTATGGTGCTTAATCCTGTTTCTGGAACTCTATGTCCCACAGACTCCAGCTCTAATGGACACCCCTTATTCAGACAGGTGCATTAGATTAGTGAGGTATATTTCCAAGGAGCATTTTTGAGCTACGTTGATGTCCTAAAAACACCAAGACCTATTCATTTCACCTGAATTGTATATGTAAGATCAGTCCATATTGTGAGCCAAATGGAAAGAAGAAAAACATGCAGCGTCTCTGGCAGAGGGAGTTAATATTTTTGCTCTTGGGTCCCCCGACAGTTGCAGAAAGTAATTAATTTTTACACCACTGTCGTAAATACAAATCATGCTTTGAGCCCCCTCATGGACAACTGTACACATGGATTTGTTGACGAGCTGAAGGATACAGAGGATTCAGCTTCCCCATGCATGTACCCACATCACACTGGCATATTGAAGCCGTAGCATATACACCACTGCTCAAAAGTTTAGGATCACTTTAGAATTTACATTTTTATGCAATTCATGCAATTCACAAACAATATTGCCCATTTCTCAATTAATTTAGGTGTATCAGATGATTTTTAAAGAATAAAATGTTTGTATCAAAGCCTATTTTTGAATAGAGGCTTATTTTGCCTATAGTTCTATTATCAGCAATTCTCAGTCTTCTGCCTAAATCCTTGCTCAATTGTGATGCACAGCTGAAAAACATTCTACTAATAAGTGAGTATAAAAGGGAGAACAACATTCTAGGTTAGTTTAGTATCTGAAGCATCAACAGTTGATGGCTTGCTGACCGGCTCAAAATGACCAGAAAAGAAACAACTGTCTTTCGAGACCCGTCAGTCCATTGTTGTGTTAAGGAAGGAAGATTGAAAACAAGAACATTTCACTGTGATCCCAAACTTTTGAGCGGTAGTGTATTTTGGTCGATTCTGTGCATATATAGAAAAAAATTGTGAGTGATGCGTCCATGTGACAAGCATGTATGGATTGGAATTCTGTACAACATCAGAAAGGAAAATTTTGCGAGGTAGAGTAACATCACAAGATTTTATTACAGGAGATTGCAAACCTTATGTTTATTTGGAGTGAGACTGAAACATTTCTTGGCGTAAGGTAAATGTATTTCTTTGCATGCTAACCTGAAATAGGACTAAGATTAAATGATTTAGAACAATCCGGAAAAAACTACAAAACTTTATGATACAAATAAGAATACAGTCAACATCACAATCTATATTAATAACACTGGCAGGGATGTAGACTCTGCTGTTGGAGTTTCGCGTTAGCCATGTGTCTTGCGTCCTTTTATTTCTGTTAGTTTTCGCTTAATGAGTAAAAGTCTCAGACTTACTCTTGTCTGGTATCTTGCTCGGTCACTCTCTTCCTCACTTCTTCTGCCAATGTTTTCTTTGGTCGCTTTTATGGACGTAGATTTGCTCTTGGCATTGGTGGGGACCTATGAATCTACCCCACGCAATCCACTGCCTGTTTTTTCTGTTTTCTCTTTGCTCCGTGATAAAACGCTAAAGAACTGATATACTACATATGCTATGCTACGTGCTTTGAAACTATTCTGAATAACAATTCATTATTGAATTAATTAATTATATAATGTTAAATTAATGTTAAACTAATGACTGACAAAGAAGGAGTTTAGACTTCAGTTTACTTTAGCCATAGTGCAAATGAAACAGGTCTCATAATAAATAATAAAAGAAGATGGAGCTGCATAATCTCCACAAAACCAACAAAGTAACAATCACAGAAAAAAGCGGACAATGGCATTGCGTGGAGTCCCTATTACCAAAAGTTGCACCATCAAAAATGATTTTGAAGTTGTTAGTTTTGGCAGAGATGCATTGATATTGGTATCAGGTATCGGACTGATACCACACTAATTTACTCCTACTCATAAAAATGCACTGATACCAGCATACAGATACCCATGTAATGTGAGTCAAGTGTATGCTGCCAGACTGATGATCAAGCAACTTAAGACTGGCAGTGAATGAGGATCTGCTCACACAGATCAGTGTTACTGACTCAGTGGAGGTCGGACACAAAGCCGCCAGAAACCTTCAGGATTCTGCCTTGTCACATTCTAGTTTATAAAAACACACAAGCACAATCACAATCATCATCACCCCCTTAATACAGATGGAGACCACCCCTTCCTCAATACAGGTGGACCCAAGATTGGCAAAATGGAGAGAAAAAGCTGACATTTCCATAGCGAAGTCCTTATATACTGACTACTCTGCTTGAGCATGAGAAATCTCCTCAATAAACTCCATGGAGTCATTGGTCTGGTCCATAACCAGAACTATTATTCCAGAAAAATAGCAGAAACAGTGAGAAGAAAACACAGCTTCACTTAGCTGGGTGCTAAAAACATAGAATAAATGACCTCAGCTCAAAGCTAAAAACATGAAAACTCTTTCTTCTCTTTTCTTCAGCAAACCTCTTCCACCCCACCTGTATTTGGTGTCTTTGTTTCAAAGTCCTTGTCTAAACGAATTTAGAGATCCTCACATAAACATTTTTTCTTTCTTTTTCTCTAAAAAAATACATGAAGACGGCATACTGTCCTACTGTGTACGCTTCAGTCCGTATACAGCTGCACCTCAGTTTCTCAGTACTTAGTGTGCAGCGTGTGGTTTTGAAAGAAACAGCGTGAATGATGTGTTATTGTACAGTTACAGATGCTTCAGTATCTTTTAAATGTTAATGTTTTCTATAGTGATGGGGAGTTGATTTCAAAAGAGTTGATTCTTTGACCTCAGCAAGATGCTGAATGTGACATTTAGTAATTTTTTTCAACTTCTTGTTCAGATTTCTGTTCTACCTTAAATGGTGCTACAGTTATATTCTGGCACTGGTGCACCTTTAAGATCTGCAGAACTGCTGCATCTTTTAAGGTGGACTGGAAAATCCAAATAAGAAGCTAGCATATATGAAGTCAACATTGGTCACTTAAAAAGTGGAAGAGATTATTTTAAAATTTTGTAATGAATTGAAAAACAGTTTAATAATGGTTTCTTTTCTAGAATTCTGACTACAGTAATTATTTACTCAATACTTTTCCGCTTGCTCCCAGTGTGTGTTTATCATCGACTCAGGGGTTGTCTGGATTAAACTAAAGTAAATTTGAGGAGTTGATTTCATCGATTCCAGCAGCAGGAGTCGAGGGTCGGAGATGATTCAAGAAAACCTGGAATCGCGCAGCACTAGTTTTCTGATAAATGTAATTCGAATGACACATGGGCAAATTTTTTTGTGACATGAAACAAAACATGCTCTTCTCCACTGCAGAGCTACTCAGAGCTACAAGTTATATAGCATAGCTAAGACCCTTCTCTTAAACCAGCTACATTTGAATGGTTAACTTTTAAGCACTAGATAATGTAGCATTACTAATTTAGCCATCAAGCTAGTGTAATAGTAGCTAATGTTTCATGAATCATTTTTCTTAGGCTTTTGGTTCTATAGCCATTTTGTTATTTTAATCTGAGAATAACCAAGAGTTGAAAATTGTGTTGCAGTCTAAAGAAAAACATGTATTTTAATTTTTTACCATCATTTGAGCACGACAGCTGCCTTTCACATTGTGTGGAAATTTCATGATGATTGGACCAATAGAAATGCTCCAAAATTACTTGGAAAATAACCTGGTTCCATTGACTTACATTAAAATTAAAAAGGGGTTTTTGTTCTCTCCTGTAAAATTGTCATTTTGGAGATACTTGTTTTTCTTTGGACAACGACAATTTGCTTCTTGACTCTGGTGGGTTTTACTTGCCACTTATAGTGAAAGAGCATGAAAATGAAAATTACTCATTTGACTAATGAAGGAGCACGCTAAAGTAGAGCGCACTACAAGCTTACAGCTATTTGGCTGGAAACCGATACATCCAGGCCAGTGTGTTGAGTGACCATTGTTAGTGATTAGAAGTGTTCAGATCAAATCAATGGCAATTGTTATCTGGCTTTAACCTTCCTAATAAATCAGGCTTCGGCTCGAAAGTAGTTAACGCTACTATTCTTGTGGATTAGACTTCAAGGTTATTATCTGATTTACAGAAATGGAAAAAAACTGCATTCCTCTTCCTCTCATTTTCTTTTCCTTTTTTTCTCACCCAGTATTTTGAATGACCAGTGTTGTATTGCAGTATGTTGAGTGACTGTTGTTACAGACCATAAGTGTTCATAGTCTATTAAGATACTCCGCTTAACATCAACGGCTCCTCTGTGGAGATCGTTAAGAGCACCAAGTTCCTTGGTGTCCACCTAGCGGAGAACCTCACCTGGTCCCTGAACACCAGCTCTACAGCCAAGAAAGCCCAGCAGCGTCTCTACTTCCTCCGGAAGCTGAGAAAGGCCCGTCTCCCTCCACCCATCCTCACCCTCTTCTATAGGGGAACCATAGAGAGCATCCTAAGCAGCTGCATCACTGCTTGGTTTGGGACCTGCACAGCCTCTGACCGCAAGTCCCTCCAACGCATTGTGAGGACAGCTGAGAGAATCATCGGAGTCTCTCTCCCCTCTGTCTTGGACATTTACTGCACCCGCTGCATCCGCAAAGCAACCAGCATTGTGGATGACCCCACCCACCCTTCACACAGACTGTTCTCCCTCCTGCCATCAGGAAGAAGGTACCGCAGCGTCCGGTCCAACACGACCAGACTCTGCAACAGCTTCTTCCCCCAAGCCATCAGACTTCTCAACACAACTCAACGTCTGAACTGATATCTTTCTCCAACCATTTACCCCAGATAAAAAAAAAAAAAGGGAAGCATTTTTGCACAAAGCATTGCACTAATAACTTTACTACCTCACTGGACTCTATTTATTACACATTGCACAATTTGCACACAACCAGCAATTATTTATTATTCTCTGTCTGTACTGTGTTGTGTTGTCTGTCCGTAAAAACCCACTTGACTTGACTTGACTTGATGCTCATTAAAGTGTAACAGTGCTGATAGTAGTCGCTGACAGACATTGCTGAAGAAAACTATGAAAAAGGAGATCATGGCTGGTGGCAATGGGGAACACGTAAGGCCGTCTAGATCCTCAGTGAAGGCTTAATGATTCTGTAGAATAAAACAAATGGAGAGCAGGTATTATTTGGGTGGTGGATCATTCTCAGCACTGCAGTGGCACTGACGTGGTGGTGGTGTGTTAGTGTGTGTTGTACTGGCATGAGTGGATCAGACAGTGGCTCCTCTTCTCTGTGGTGGGAAGTTTGAGCACTGGTGAATAGAATCAAGTTATGCTATCAAAGTATGCAAGATTTTCCTTTTTTCTCCAAAAAGTAGTTATAGTAGATATAATAGAGAGCTAGTTTCAAGAACAAGTTTGGTTTTACATGTCTTATTGACAACCACTTTAAAAGTACAAATCCTAAAGGGGGGGGGGGGCTGCTTCACCCACCAATCTGCAAGCAGTCTATTTTTGACTAACTAACCTCAGGGTGGTGTGTAGCGAATTGGGTCACCCAGTTGATCTGTTATATCCTGGCAACTGTAAGTTTGCCCAGGGTACCTCTGAAAAACTTTACAGTAAGCCGTAGCATATTTGTAAATCTGAAAACAGGCCCATGAGACTGGTGGAAAGAGTGAATTGATACTCATTTCTCCAACTCAAGACAGAAGAGGAGATGTGTAAGGTCTCGGATAATGTATGGAAGAGCCAATTACCAAACCAGAACAGGCCTTTTCCAAAAAAAGAATTGTTGCCACTAAATCTAGCATCAGTGCGAGTGAGCAGCCAGTCAACTCTGCAATAGCAAGCCAACATGGGACCACCCCACCCAAAATACCAGGT